>OY743226.1:36163720-36884520 GCA_963555765.1 Orthonevra nobilis
TTCGCAAGAAAACATCCAAGTTATGAATTGGGCACCGCAGAGTCCCGACCTTAACTCACTTGAAAATTTGTGAAATTTGATGTTAATGTAAATAATTGCCAGCAAAATTTTAAAAATAAGGACGAACTTTGGGATGGCATTACAGAAACTTGGTATTCTATCCCAAGAGAAAGGTGTCAGAGACTTGTTGAAAGTATGGATCGCAGATGTTTGGCAGCAATAAAAAATTCTGGCTTTAGTACAAAGTACTGAAAAGGTAAAAGGTGAAACAGAAACATTTTAAATAATATTATGAATTTAACTTATTTTTCTTTCAGATATCCAATTTTGTGCTATTTTTGTCTCCAGCCGAGTTTCGTGTTCATTGTTTTCTTTCTGTTCGGCTTTTGTTTAATGTGTAGTAACACAAAATTTTCTTGTTAATAACATTCATTATTAACAACATTTTCAAATAAAATTAAGTTTATGATTATTTTTGAAGTACTATTTGATTAAATAACTCTCTCATTTTGGTAGGTAGGTTTGTGTTATTTATGTGTCCATGGCTGTATGTCAAAACTTAGAAAACTCAATGAGTCGTCGAGTTGGATAAGTCATTAAAAATAAAACTTTGCTTTCAAAATAAATTCAAAAAACTAACGATGTATTTAATTTTTTTTAACAATGTCGGGGTTACCCTATATTTTTGCCCAGTAGGCAAAGAAATATACAGTTTGCGACAACTGATTGAGACATCCCCCTGATTTCCGTGTTTCTCGATAATTATGTTCCATGTGTACTAAAAATTGGACTGTTAGGTAATCATTACCAATTCTTAAGAAGATTCTAATCACCATTAATCGTTTCTTTGCCTAACTTTGGAACTTCAAGTACAGATTCCATTCGAAGTGTGAGTTCCTGGTCAGTTAAAGTGACTTGATTTGATTTAAAAGAAATTAATTAAACACGTCTTAGAAGCAAAAGCGGTAAAAATGGGGTCTGGAAAGATGTTAAACCGAGATCCAAAACATTCAACAAATACGCCAACATGGAGTTTGTGTCAACAAAATTGCAAAACTTTTCAACCCCAATCTTCAAGTTGTTTTAAATTATTTTAAAAGACTGTTCAAATCTCTGCCATCAAGAATGTTATTAGTAGTAAGTTAAGAGGGAAGCAGTTCTCATAAAAAAAAAAAAATAGCAAACCACTGATTAGAACTCCAAATTTTGTCCTTATTAAAAAAAAAAAAAAAAACCCTATGCAGACATCAACCAGTTGTCGCGGAAGGTAGCTGACTGAACAGGATTTGCTTTCAATAAAGCAACTGGTCATACCTAGACTATAAGTTTTCAACATATTTACCATGAATCTGGTACAATATTAACTTTATTTATTCAAATAAAATAAGAGTGAAGTTAGCTGTTATTGAAAGGAAGCAGGTCATGGTCAGGGTAATATAAAATTCTTCTTACAAATTCCCAATGACAAAACCATCTTCTGCCCGAATAGAAGAATTAATTATTTCAACCATCTTGGAAGTGATCAAAGTCCATCACATCAATTGTCATTAAAACAACCCAGTGGCGGCGGCAAATAAAATGAAAAAAAAAATAATAACAAAATTGGACCTTCTTCCCCAAAGGAGTAATAAAAACAACATAGAGTCAAGTCAACCCTCATCGTATTCACAACATAAGGTCATATCAAATAATACCAGGATACACCAACAACACAAGTCATCAGCATCAGCAGAGAGCAACACCACCACAGTACAGAACAGCACAGTCCCTGCTGGCGAGAGGACGTGAAAAAATCGATACGAAGGAAGCAGAAAAAAAATACCCTCTTCTCCAATTCTTGCTCTTCCTGGTGTTGCTTCCAATTCTATTTTATTTTCAACAATTTGTGTTGTGCTACGCTACGCAATTTTCATCACACACGCAGATAAACACCTTTCACACACGTATCCTTGTTCAATCTTTAATAACCCACTCCAAGGTGAGACGAAACCAACAACAACAAAATTTCTAACTGTATCTGGTATCTTTTACCAAAATTTATTTACCGGATATGAAACGTTTCACTGCCATCACTAAAAAGTAAAAAAAAAAAAAAAAAACAATATTCGTGTTTTCGAAAATAATACTCGCTCGTATTTCGTAGTTTGTACCTTGAAAACGGAACTAAAACTGTCGGCGGGACATGCAATTTATAACCTCGCTGCAAAATGTCAACCAACGACAACGATTAAAAGCGGAAGACTTCTCGTGGGCCGGGAGGGGAGGTTAAAAAAAGCAAATAACGAAGGCTTTGCAAACAAACAAACCGATTGTGAATAAATAAATCAAAGCAGCACAACACACATAAACAGTACTGTCCATCAATTTCGAAAACGAAAAAAAAAATTATCCAATTTTTTTTTTTTTTTTTTATTCGTTTTAATCATCAACGGGGTTGGCACAGATTTTTCCCACACACACAAACATCGATGTGGCACAAATACGATGGCATTACACAGGGGTACAGTGTAAGAACTCAATTGCTAATTAATGCGGAAATTTTCAATGAAAACTCTCCGAGTGTCGTTATGTTTTGAGTGTGCCTGCCTGCCTGCCTGACTGCCAGCCCACTTGTGCTTCCTCGCTGATTGCGCCACCGGACATTTTCATTTAAACAAAAAAAAAAAAGAAACAAAACAATTCTACATCGCGATGGGGAATTAAAGAACGAAAGAACGGGGGGTCTAGGTCCCTCCGCCAGTCCTTTCTTTCTTTTCAATTCCAGAATCTCATTACCACTTCAGAGATGCACACACGAAACAGAGAGCGGCGTCCATGTGGCAGTTAAGTAAAAAAATTGCGAAAAGAACCTTTCATTCCATTTACATCTCTCTGTCTTACTTTTGTGGACTTTTGAGAAGAGAGCTTGCTTGAATGGGATAATATAAATCCAAATCCACCATGGATATTTGGTGATTTTGCGCCGTTGGCATTGGTGTGTGTGTGTGTGTAAGTCCTTGGAAACATCTGGAAATCAAGGAAAACAATGTGTTTTCGCTGGCTACACTGTTAACCCAGTAAAGCAACACTAACTTGACTAGGTTGTCTGCGAATGGCAACATGCCAAGTGAAGCAAAAGGACGACAACAACAACAATTATTACAGATATGAAAATTTTTTGTCTGTGCAGTAAAAAACATACCCACACAGTTTGTTGTTTCCTAAAAATAATTTTCAGGGTTAAGGATGCGTACATTTTGCAAATGGACACTTTCGTGTGTTTTGACTGTAGAGACAGTAAGATAACAGATGACGTTAAAAATGGATTCGAAGGGTGCCAACCAGAGTTGCAAGGACGCTGGAGAACCTCTGACAATGGGTGAGAAAACTCTTCGTTTTCATGGCAGGCGGCAGAGGCAAGTGTTGCCGCAAACCAAGTACGGTTGAAGGGAAACCAAATGAACTTGTGTGCAAGGCGAACAGGGCTAATTTTAGATATTTTTACATACAGACAGAGGCAGACAAAGTTTTTGGGTTTCATGCGTTGTTGTTGTTTTTTCTTTTTCCGAAGGGTGTGGTGGTGGTGTGGTTTGTCGAGGATGCAAAATGGTGGCTTAAGGAGAAATTTTGTTATCCATATGGAAATACATTTTCACGCCTTTTTGCAACTTAAAGTCTGTCGTTTTTGTTTTCTGTTTTCTTGAGACGAATGACGGGTGATATGATTTTAAAAAACAACTATTTTTTTCCGCTGCTAACCTCTGAATTGATGGCGGCAGTTAATGAAGTGAAGTTGTTGAAGATTTTTCAAGAAGGTACCTACCACCAAGTCTGGTCGTAAGCGAGTTGTTAAGAAAGATTTATAATTGGAATGATGTCTATTAGGGCGAATGAAGTGGATTCGTGATCAGGGAAAGACTTAGGCTGGAATTCGTGGCCGTAAGGAATGTAAGCTAAGGTTTGAAAGATTTGCACATTAAGGCGAACTTCTCATTTGCAACATCTTTACACATGATTCAACTGTAAAAAGAAAACCAAAATTCTACGAGCTCTTCGACCAGACCCACGAGCAATACATCAAGTGAGAAGTTAAAATCGAAGTCGATCGTAATCGAACATTTGGAGGTGCAATTGGAAAAATAAGGCCGCCAAAATAACTCATTCGACAGCAGTCACAGTTTTGCTCGTTAAACAGTTTCCGATAGTATCGGTTTTACTTTTTTCGTTAAAACTATCGATACTTGCTTGGCTAATACCAGACTTAGGCCGGTAATTATCAAGCGCTCTTAAATCTGTTTAAAATTTATGTAGCTCTTAATTTTTAATTTTTGCACTAATAGGATTTTGTCCATGCAATGTTGAATATGCGAAAAATTCATTTTCGGTATTCCAAACGCGTGCTAAAATGAGTTTCCGAACTATCTTTCGAAACTGGGAAATGTCAAAAAAGAATTGTTTTCTGATTTTAGTCAAAATTAATCAGAACGAAAGTACGAAACAAATTAATACCGATTA
Organism: Orthonevra nobilis; assembly: GCA_963555765.1. Taxonomy (NCBI): domain Eukaryota; kingdom Metazoa; phylum Arthropoda; class Insecta; order Diptera; family Syrphidae; genus Orthonevra; species Orthonevra nobilis. The sequence continues at coordinate 36,168,215 of OY743226.1, forward strand.
TTTATTCATAGTTCACCAATATTTATAACTTTACAGATAAATTGCTGAGGCCATGAACAGTCTTCTTGATACATCACCTAGCAGTTCTTCGTCTTCGTCATCTTGAGATACCAGCTCCGATGAAGAGGAGCTTACTAAATATTTGGAAAACTCTACAGCATCAACAAGAAAGAAGAAAACATTTCATGAAAGAATTAACTGCATGGAAAAATATGAAGATGGCGAATTCGAGAGAAGGTTCCGTCTACCAAAATATATGGTCACAGAATCGGTTTCAAACTGAGTTATTTGGACTTCAAGAATAAACCAGTTTCTGCGCTGAATCAAATTTTGATAGCTCTTCGATTCTATGCAACTGGTTGTTTTTCCGCGGCGGTTTAATTTGGCTTCGTTCCTTTGCGATCCATTTTTAAAAATAAAATGTTTGGTTTGTATTCCAAAAGACAGTACACAGCTGATTTCGAAAATTTTCGAAATTCTTAAGTTACGAGCGCACTTAACTAAAGAGTGGTTGGGACCACTCATAAGTCTTATGAACGTTCGTAAATCTGCACTAATATTCGTTGGTGACTAGGTTTATGAAGCTCTTAATTTAAGATTGGTTGGTGAATACCGGCCTTAAAAAATAAAATACTATATCATTGTTTGAAAAAAAACATCGAGGTTGTCGATAGGTCGGAAGTTCTTCGCAGTTCGAGATTTAAAACGTGACCAATTCACCACTATCCATTAAATGGATAACGTAGCGATACGAGTAAGACACGCTTTAATCAATCTTCCAAGACCACCAACATCGACTTTGAACACTATTTAGCTGCAGCCACGGTTCTACCGAACATATTTCGGACTCTAAGAAACCCGCAAACCTTTGCTTCACTGCAATGGTAACAGACCTTTCAAAAGTTTACCTCTCAAGATAACCTATGAGGTTCTCATAGAGTTCAGAAGACTGTCGGATAAAGATTTGAATAAGTTGCCTCTGATGTGCTGGTTTAATGAAGCAGGTGGCGTAGAGCGGTGTTTCAAAGAAAGACGAGAGTTACTCACGGGCCTTTTTTGAGAGCAGGAATGAACGTCAGCTCCTCAGTAGATAAAGTAAAGAGTACGACAGGTTCATGATAGGATAAAGGCTAACGCATTTGGTAAAACTAATTCTTCAATGAAAGTTAACCTACCGCTGTCAGGTAGTATAAAGTATTGAACACTCATGATGACAGGCAACCATATAACGCACCCAACTTTATCTACTGAAAGCAATGAAAGCCACATTCACGTCCAATAAGACTGCTGCTGCCGACAGAAAGTGGAAGTGAACTTCTTAAAGCAGTTGATAATGACCTGTGCAAACACTTTGTCATTTTTGAAGTACATATGGTTGGATGAAAGAATTTCCGATTAATATAACCTCAGCAGCATTTCCTCGATTGGTCTGATTGGTCCATATGTCAGGAAGGTCAGGAAGACCCAATATAATCGTCCAGACAAGTACAACAGCATTTATAGAATAGGCTGCGTCGAGTCTTGCTAAGTATTGGGCTTCGTATCAAAAATGACCGAAGATTGCGAGCGCTCATTGCTCACTTAATGTCACTATCGATGTCATTGAGACCAGAACAGATTTTGCACAAGAGGACGTGCTGTCATGCGATTTTTTAAATGTCTGTGTTTAATTTCTTTGACGTAAAAAGACAGTTGATTTATTTCAACCCACCTTGAGCGACAAAGTGAGATACAGAAACCTAATAATATAATAATAATAATAATAATTATAATAATAATAATAATTATAAAAATAATGATAATAATAATAATAATAATAATAATAAATAAATAAAACTGTACAGTAACAAAAGAGAAAAATTACACCGAATGATAGAAGTAGTCAGTAGCTTTAGCAGAGACATCCAGATGGAATTTGGCCTGGAAAAATGTAAGAAATCCACCTTGTGAGAGGAAACGTAGATGCTAAGGAAGAAGGGTGCCCATTAGATTATAACCAGGTGATCGAAGAAATGGAGCATGGAGAGTCATATAAATACCTAGGGTTCCTTCAACTCAAAGGAATTAACCATGTGTGTATAAAAAAGAGTCTTACTCTTCAATTCAAAAAGCGTTTAAAGGTTATTTTGAAATCTCACCTCAATGGGGCAATAAATGCAAAGCCATCAACACCTGGGCTATACCCCTATTAACCTTTTCCTTTGGAGTTATTAAATGGTCGCCCACTGATATCGGGAATCTGGAGATGCTGATTCGTACATCTATGACTAGGTTCAATAGCCAACATCCACACAGTGCAATCGAAAGAACAACATTGCCTCGTAAGGCGGGTGGAAAGGGTATACTTAGTATTCGCCAACTACATCAGCAGCAGAATACAAATCTTCGTCAGTACTTCCAAAACAGCCCGTCACCACTGCATCTAAAGTCGGTAACACTTCCTTCTCCTGTAAATGCCAAAACTGTAAATGAACTGATCGAAGCATGGAAGTCGAAACCTATACACGGAGGACATCCACATGATCTTGAAATGGAACACATTGATCAGCACGCATCGAACTTATGGCTTATACAGGGAAAGCTTTTCTCGGAGACTGAAGGATTTATAATGGCCATTCAAGACAAAGTCATTGCTACCAAAAATCTCCGTAAATATATTTTAAAGGAAGCAGTGGAAGATAGATGCCGGCGATGTGGAGAATGTGGTGAAACAATTGACCATAGTGTATCAGGATGCAGTGCACTCGCTTCGTATGATTAAACGTTAAGGCATAACAACGTTGCAAAAATTATCCACCAACAACTAGCGCTGAACAATAGGCTTATACAGTAGCATACGGCTTATTACAAGTAACACCCACTACCGGTGCTAGAAAATGCTACCACCAAGCTATACTGGGATAGTACTATAACCACAGACCAACATATCCAAGCGAATAGGCCAGACATCATTCTATTTGACAAAGCCAACAAAAAAAATTGAAATCTTTGACGTTGCAGTAACACTGAACCGAAATCTACAAAGCACGTACTCAACAAAGATTTCGAAATATACTGCGCTGGCAATAGAAATTGAAGGAATGTATCGAGCCGAGAGAGTAGCAATTACACCGATTGTTATTTCAGCGACGGGATTGGTACCGAAACACCTTACCGCCAATCTCAAGAAACATAATTTGGAAAAGGTGTTGGCTCAAGTTCAGAGAGGGGCACTGCTGGATACATGTAATACCGTTAGAAAGTTCCTGCAGCTATAAAAGTTGCACTAGAATCGCAAGGGCGTAGACGTTGCACTACGCCCCATCAGAGCATAGTCCCTTTGGTATAAGATACCCGGGATATGTTATCTCCACAACATGTGCTGAGATGTGGAAAACTCTAATAATAATAATAATAATAGTAATAATAATAATAATAATAATAATAATAATAATAATAATAATAATAATAATAATAATTATAATAATAAAATAATCTGTGCGCAAGGCTCAGCGATACGATATACAAAATTTAGAAGATCGATTATTAATTAGCACTCCAACCCGAAGAATTTTTTAACACACATTAGTGGGATCTTAACAAACGCGATTGGACGCATCTAGCTATGGAGAAGAGATACTTTTTCGTTAAGGCTCAGGTTCAGACCGAACTGTAGAGCCATCAAGCTAAGTTAATCATAATAACATAAAAGATCTCCGCACAAATCGATGGCTCAGTCAGTCTAAGCCACAAAATATCGGTAGCACGATTACCAACTCTGTCGAGTGAGTTCAGTAAGATCGGAGCTATGCAAAGCAGTAAGTCCTTTAGGCAAGCAGCTTTAGGCAAGCCAATTGAAAATGACACAAGTCAGTATTGAAAAAGTAATTTTGCAGAGCTATCAAAATGAAAGTCAGTCAATGGCGTCGATAGCAAAAAGGTTTGGTTGCTCCAAAAAGCTTGTTTTCGAAGCAATTCAGGTTTTTAAAAACCCTGGAAGTTTTGAGAAATCCAAAAGAAAGGAATTTCTAAGGAAAGCTACTCCAAGGAAAGGCATGCTGATTTGTCGAACAAGTAGAGCCAATCCTTTTTTGATGTCCACAAAAATAGAAAGATTGTTGCACCTGGTATCAGTCAAAACCTTTCGAAAATAACTATAAGGCGTCTTTTTTTGAAACAAAATCACCTGCAAAAAACGCATGTATCCTCAAAGAACCTAAAGGCTTGGAGCTCGAAAAACTGTTCATAAAGAAACTATTGGCTTTTTAGAAAAACATTCCGCGTGAGTCTTGAAAGTCGCTTTGCACCTACAATACTTTAACTACAACAGGACGACACGAAAAATAAGCACAGTACATCAGAACTCTGGAAAAGACTAACGATTTTCATGTCATTTTCATTTCAAATTTGATCAAGCTTGCTTTTTAAACTAAATGGGAAGCGATAAGCAAGGCATTTATAAAAATATCGGGAAACTTAGAGAGGACGCCGAAGGAAGGAAAAGTTTTAAACGATAACACTGGGTTAAGGTCTAAGGATGAATAACTTCGAGAAATGAGTAAGTATCGCGGGTCTGTTAACGTATTAAGGAAGAAAGAAAAAGTCGGTAATTAACTTTACTACTTAAACAAAAATTGAACCGCGAACTTACGCTTTCTTCAAAGATGCACTAATGAAGTTCAGCTTACGATTCAGCTTATTCAATTAGGGAAACGATGAAAGCGTGTCTAAGAATTACTTTGTGATTCGAGAAGACTTAAGCCACAATAAAAACAATTTCTCTTTATCAGAGAGAATTTTTTAATTCTTCTCTGATTTCTTTTAATCTTTTTCTGAATGTCAAGTTTTCCACTGCACATTCTAGAAATCCCTCAACTGGAACAACTCAGAACAATAATGACCTTCCGGCGATGCTAACGTCTCATAAGACACACCAGCACCGCCATGAAACTTAAACAATAACTAACTCCTGGGTAATTGTTTGCCACTTGTCACAATGGCCCCGACCAGATATCCGTACTTCTTCGAATACGATTGCAGTCAAGTCATTCCACTCAGCAGCATGAACGACAACGACGACGACGACGACGACGACGACGACGACGACGAGACGCCTTGCGAGCACAGCTCTGTGAAAATTTGAAATGCGATATTTTTTCGACGTCCAACCACAGGTACGGCAGGGGTACTTTTTGTCACTGTCTAATACATAAAGATACATGGAATCTATGCCGTACAATGACGAGGGTATACCGCAGAAATGTTGCCACTTTCTGCGAATATTGCATTCGCCAGCGAGTGTCTCAATTTATCGTTATCGGCGATTGCCGACTGCAAGGAATGTTATCTAATCTTTTGTTGAGTTTGCGTTAATAAATTTCATTTGTTTGCTTTTTGATTATTATTTCACTTTGTAATTCCTTGACTTGTACCTCTGTTGGATGTTTGGAGAAATTACGGTCGTCGATAAGGTTGCAAGGTTTACAAGACGAGAGACGTTTATTTGGTCAATTAACTCGTCGGGCTAGGCATCTGCACCACTTGATCTCTTAACACCGATCGTTTGCCATTCATCAATGGCAACGTTGGAACAATTTATTGGCAATTGATTGGACGGGTCTTTGATTTGTTTATGCTTTTTATGCTGGTGACGGCGCCATGAAGCTGCTGTTAGCTGAAATTTGATTGAAATTTATGGTCGCAAGCAAGTTGTCAGTCAATCGATTGCTTATCAATCAGCTGAATCACACTTTTGCCAAGTTTTTGTGACGGTTTACACTTTAAAGTGTCCAAAGCAGAGTACAGGGTGGGTCGTCCGTTGATTGGTTTCTTTGTGAATCAGTTGCTATTTTGACACTGACAGTTCTTATTCGCTTATAAAATTGACAGATCTGGAACGATTTGTTTACAAGGAATTGAAGCTTCTCTGTTTGGGCTTAAAAGCAGCTTGAATTGTTGCAAAATCAGTGAAAACCGTCGTTCCTTGTTCCGATCGATGACTTACGAAATTTTCAACACGAAGGTTCTTCCATTTCGACTCATGGGTGGCGTCGAAAGTCACGAAAGAGCAGACTGCTGTGCCAAATGAGTCAACTGTCGTTCGGTCATCGGTCCGGAATCTTTCTGTTGAATTCGGCGTCCTTTTCTAAGTTTTGTGAAGTAATTCTCCATACAAAGACAATGCATCTGACATTAAAACCAGTGCACACGAAACGCAGAGAGTAGCATTCTCCTGCAATTGAATGCACCAAAACAGTTCATGCCAACTTCCACTGTGGTTTTCTTCAAGGCAAAATTTTAACCATTAAATCTTTACCAAACGACAATAAACTTGTTTCTTGAGAGCCAAGTACCAATAAAAACAGTTTACAACAACGTTGAAGGTACTAACCAACTGTTTTAAGGTTCTACAAGATCTTGGTGTCCCTGGCCAAACACACATCGAGAGCAAATGACTCTCGCCAGTGAAAAATCGACACCTGCATCGGAACGTATAAATAGAAGACTGTCCATACCACAATTAAAGATACGAGGCGAGTAGTAAATGGAGAACACATAAACATGGATCTCGAGGATCAATTCTTATAGTCAATAAAAAAACATCTGCTGGTAGGACTAACATCTGCTTCCTACTTCATTATGAAGAAGTTGCGGATTGTTATGATGGCAACACTGACAATCATCTTTAACTTAATTGTTGCAATTCTTAGGATGAGGTCAACGTCACCAGCATGCTGGAAGAACTTAGTTTAAGGAATTTGGGGAGAACCAGGAATAATCCGTGATATCTGATTTGGTGTCCAAGACAAACATCAGACCTGCAAGTGTTCTGGATCATGCGATGGTATTAACAAAATTATCCTTTATAAGGGGACCAAAAAAAAGTTTGAATAAATTAGGAACGATGCAAAATTGATTGTGGCTTTCTTTTGGGGTTTCATTCAAGGCATTGAGGCTTCTCTGGAAGTGCTTCAAGCGATCGGTCCACTTTCTGAAGACTATGTACTGCGTCATTTCGGCCATAATGCCCCGAATGTTGACCTCGGTTGGCTTGTTAGCGTAAACTAGGGAAATGACGTAACCCAATTGATGAACACTCACCGTTAGAAGCCTCAGTCGCCAAATTTCTAGTTTGCAACTCCGAGCGTCTTTTGTATGGCATGTTGCGCCATCTTTTTGGTTCCACAGCTCGGCTATGTTTTCTTCATTCCGCACCAATCTCTGTTTGGTTGGTGGCTTAGGGTGAGTGTTCTTAAAAGACGAATTGCCTGTATATTCAAGCCATAATGACGACCGATCTTACGACGAAACTCACGTTCAGAGAGCACGATATGATGCATGATGAAATGGCAAACCTTACTGAATGTTTTGACATTTGGAAGCCAGTGGTTACTTTGACAGCTGCTGTAACATAAAAAATGGGAAAAAGTATCACTGCGTATGAGCATTGGGGGTCAGGGCCGCACAAAGATCAAAGGTAGGACATGTTCTTTACATTACCCTGATTGACCATCACAGGCTCGACATGACAACTAAAAGCGGCTTTAATGCGGACGACTCTCCTATGTACGCTTGCTTGCTCGCTGTCACTGCTTTTCGAAATCTGAAACCGCAGGACTTCAGCCAGAATTGGAGAATTAGCAATAGTTCAATGTGAATATATTTGCTTTTGATTGAAGACAAGCCGATGAAGAACGAGATATGCGAAGAAAATTCCACTGATAGCAAGAAGAGGAAGCAGCTCATCGCAACAGGCGTCATTTCAAAATGACAGCGATTCAGCATGTCAGCAACTAAGTATGAAGAAAGGAATCTGGAAACGTGCCAGAATCTGTTAATGGTTTCCACACAAAGATTGTCAGTATAAAGGCAGCAATGTCGACCTTGTTCAAGCTTAATTATAATAAGCAGCCGGGCGTGACTTTCTTCCACAGGGTATTTTGATAGAAATGATTTTAAATGAGCCCCTGATTTTTTCCCAACCAAAGGCCAAATAACATCGCGAATCAACTCTTGTAAAAGGTTTTTCAACAGGGACGCTACAAAAGTAGAGCAACAGGGACAGCAAACGACGCCATATTTCTTGCCGCTCTTTTGACATTTATCTTCAGTAAGTTTTGCCATTTCATGATGGAAAGTTAGACGAGACAACAATGTGTCGAAATTATTAAAATTTCCTACCGAAATTCGGAGTCAGTGGCCTCAACGTTAAGAGCGCTACGTCCAATTTTTGGTCGTCATAATCGTCCTAGCAACTCAACAATTGAGCGTCTAGTGGAAAAATTTAAATCCACAGGCACAGTACAAAATGTTCCCGTGCCAGTGAGACAAAGAAGCACCTGTAGTGTCGAGAATATTGCTGCCGCTTAGGCTTCAGTTACAGTACCCAAATGTGTCTCTCACACGTCGTTCTCAAGCGTTAGGCATCTCTGTGACGTCGTTGTGGTGAATTTTGCGAAAAGATTAAATTGACGCAAGAACTGAAGCCACTTGACCACCAGAAGCGAATGTATGTTCGTGAATTGGGCTAAGCAACAACTTGAAAATGGTTCGGATTTTCATCGAAAAATCATCTTCAGCGATGAGGCTCATTTCTGGCTGAATGGCTCCGTCAATAAACATAATATGCGGTTTTTGGTCAGGCAACAATCCACACGTACTCCATAAGTCATCATTGCATCCCGAAAAAATTACGGTTTGGTGTGGTTTCTGCGCCGGCGGCGTCATTGGGCCGTACTTCTTCCGTGATGATCAAGACTGGCACGTTACTGTGAATGACAACCGAATATTTTTGGCCCCAATTGGATGATATGGACTTGGAGGACATGTGGTTCCAACAGGACGGCGCCACAAGCCATAAAGCGAATGTCACAATCAATTTATTGGAAATCAAGTTTGGAGTACGTGTTATCTCAGGAAAAGGTCCAGTCGCTTGGCTGCCTCGGTCGTGCGATTTGACGCCGTTAGACTATTTCCTGTGGGGCTACGTCAAGTCTGTGGTCTATGCCAACAAGCCAGCGACGATTGATGAACTTCGTACGAATATCGAACGTGAAATTGCAGCAGTATCGACCGATTTATGCTTGAAAACCGTCGAAAATTGGGTTCAGCGTCTGGACTTCTGCAAGCGTGCCCGTGGTGGCCATGCAAAAGAAATCGAGTTCCATACATAATGGCATCGAACGTACTTCCACTGGAATAAAGAATTTCATTGATATCCAAAACCGTTTTTGTTCCTTTACATTACCGTAGCGGGTCCTTTTCTCCATAAAAATTTTATGACAAAACGATATTTTGCTATAAAAGCGGTTTGTTATCACTAAGGACAAAAAAAAGTGATGACAGCCATTTCAAAATCCTTTTATATTTTTACTATCTACACAAATTATTTGTGTTAAAGAATTTCTGGACGACTACTGTAGACGATGTCAAGATTAGGATGAGCTTGTTATCATTAAAGCCCTTGCGAAAGTTCAGATTAGAAAGTATGTTACGGAAACTACACTGGACCTTTCAGACTTCCGTGCTTACACAACTTTTAAGGGAATATCTCGCCTGCGGAATGCCTCCTAGCCTATCCTCAAACAGCTAAATGAGACGCTCTTATAACATCAAAAACCATGCAACCATGAGTGGACATTAATGCCACCAGGTTCAAGAAGAACAGGATCAAGCATTCGCGGACGCTGTACAGCTGGAGTTCAGCTCTGTCTCAGGCTCTAATCCTCCCAGGATTGCTGATCTCATGAGTAAGGTAGTAACAAAGAAGATTAAGCCTTATTATGTCGATTTTGTTATCTTTAATACATTTTTTTTTTTTAGCTAAATACCTAGCCTTCAAAACTCATTATTACTTCCTTGATTCCGAGCCTCCAACATTTTTAGCACATATCCATAACTTTCGCTTTATCCAAATCCTTCACTTCAATAGCTCATAAAAACACCGCTTACGTCTTAAGCTCTGACCACAGTCATCAATTGGTCAAGTGAAAACCTGAATGAAGTGTGAACAAACTCATACATTCTCGGCGCTCAACCGGAATGGAATTTCGCAACTACATAAATGCACCTGTGCGCCAAAATCCAAAATCATGCCACAAACCAACCAGGCCAACCACACACAATGTTCCACGTGATTGCAAGAGCAGGTTTAAGCCACTGCCACAAACCAACTGACGTAGTCCAACAACTTGAGAATAAATTACTTTTTTGTATCTGCGTATCTACGGTCCGCCATTGGCTTTCAAAGCCTTATCGATAAAATAGGTTTATTTCCTTTATCATGTTGATCTTTCTTATCAGCGGTGAACTATGGTTCAAGGGGTTTTCCCTCCATACACATAAATTCACACCACAGTCCATTAAAAAAAATAAAAGTGCATTTCTATGTTGAGATACATTTTTTTTTATGGGTGGGTATGTGTGCACAGTCCATGTTAATATTCACCAGCCTTTCGGTAACACTTGCCGACTCCTGTCCTGTAAGTGTAGCCGAACCATACCGGCATCGGCTTTGGTAAAAAAACAAAAATTTTGTAACCAATTTTTTTTTTGTTTCCCCTCAAAAAATCAACACACACAGAAACGCACCCACATGGTGTGGTGTGAGGAAAATTACTTTTTGCTCTCTTTCTCATTTTCTTTTTTTTTTTGCTCTTATCCCTTTTAAGACTAAACACGTACACACACAGTGAAACACTTGGGATTATACCTACACACACAGAGAACGAGAGAGAAAAAGGATATGTTTTTCCTGATTCCTTTTTTTCTTATTGAAATTCAATTCGTTTTTTCGAATTCTCTTTTTGAGAAAATATTCCTTAATTTCACTTTGGATTCACTTTTTGGACTTTTTTTTTTGAACCGTTTTATGCAATCGCGGCGAGAAAACACTTGGAATCCACAAAGAAACATGCGAAAAAGCGCACGAGTAAAAAAACAAAAAAACAATAAAAGTATCTGAACTGCAAAGAAAGATACTTTATAATGTGTTCCCGACTCTGACAACGTAACGACCTCGACTGGACGGCTATGCGTTCCGCTCACTCGTTCGCAGCGAAGGGATCGCTGCTGCTGTCTTCGTTGTTGAGATAACACAACAACAAAAGGTTAAGCGGCGGCGAGGTGGGTTTTTCTTCTTTCATATTGGATTTCCCCTGCGGTGGTGAGTTTTACGTGAAGAAATCCATTCTCGCTGTTTTCCAGTTCCGAAATGCGTGATGAGAGGGGAATGTTGCCAAGCTATAGAGCAACATGTTGCGATGACCTAATCGATACTTTGAAGAGGGATGTAGGGATGTACATGTTCACTTGGATCGGATTCCGGCAGAACTGGGCATCTAGAGCAAAGTCCTTGAGTGGGGGATTGTACTTGGTTTTTTTTTTTTTTTTGTAACTTTTTTCACTTTATGACAATTTATTGAAACCAGGGATAAGTGTCTGAATGAGGCAATTAAGCAGAGCAATTTTGAAGTCTGCTGTTGAAAGGAACTTACTACACAAGGATTAAGTAAGATTTTTTTTTTACTGCAGTGAAATGAGCTAATTTTTGGAGAATAAAGGATAACCTTTTTGAAACTTTGAAGGCCGATGTCGATTAGTTGGTGAAGCGCCTCTTTAAGTGTCACTCTAGGTAGCTCTGGGTGTGCACAGCCTTGCAACCATTTAAGGCACTTGATTTTACAGACTAAAGACGCTGACATATTTGCAATAGTAAAGTAAGCGAATTTGTTTAAGGGCTACGTAAGGAGACTTCAGGAAGGTGTTGTTGCTTGCTGTGTATGTCCAAACGTGGGTGGTAGTGATCAGGGAGGAACTAAAAAAATGTATTGTGGTGCACGATACACTGGTATATCATAGGACAAACGCTAGTAAAAATAATTAATATGTCACTAAATCAAGGATTATTCCCAGAATGATGGAAAGAGGCAACAGTGGTTCCAGTACCAAAATTAGCTGGGACTGTTAAATGCTGCCAGTCTTCGAAAAAGTTTTGAAAAGAATAGTCAGCAAACAACTGACAAATTATTTGGAATTCAATGGACTTTTATTGGATGAGCAATCAGGTTTTTAGAAAAGAGCATTCCTGTGAAACAGCATTGAATTGGCTGATAATAAAATGGAAATTTCCCTGTCTCCCTGTAACTGATGGAGTACCTCACGGTGCAGTGCTTTCACCAGTTCTGTACAACATCTACACCTATGACTTCCCTCGCTTGAGTAATTGTGGAACTGCTATGTTGGCGGATGATACATGAATTTTTTCACCAGATGAAATTGCTTTTAATATCGAAAACGATTTGCAGTCTGCACTGACTGTTATCAGCAGATACTTTAACGATTGGAAGATCAAAATAAATGCCTCAAAGACTCAGGCTGTCTTTTTTACAAAATAAAAAACAGAAAACACTGTTTCTTACCAGGCAACAGTTTAACCATCAACGGAACTCATAGTGAGTGGAAGTCAAGCGGCAAATACCTTGGCGTCCACCTTGATAAACGACAGACATTTGGTCTTCATGTTCAGGAAACAATCCAGAAAGTTAATCTCACAATAAAAACTTTGTATCCTTTTATAAATCGGAAGTCTAGATTGAGCAATGAAAATAAAATAATGATTTTTAAAGCAATCTTTCAGGCTATACTTTTGTACGGTTCACCTGTATGGGGAAAATGTGCAAATTCCCACATCATAAGACTGCAGAGAGCTCAAAATAAAGTACTCATGATTCTGAACCTACCATGGCATTTCTCGACCAACGAGCTTCAGAAAATGTAGAAAAAATATCATCGAGAATAAATAAATTATTTGAAGGATACAACTCAAGATGTAGGATGTCTGACAATGAATTAGTTTCAGATCTAGAAATCTAACTAAACTTGAGATAATTTATTCATTTATTTATTTATTTATATATTTATTTATTTATTTATTTGTTTATTTATTTATTTACTTATTTATTTATTTATATATTTATTTATTTATTTATTTATTTATTTATTTATTTATTTATTTATTTATTTATTTATTCATTTATGTATTTATTTATTTATTTATTTGTTTATTTATTTATTTACTTATTTATTTATTTATATATTAATTTATTTATTTATTTATTTCTTTATTTATTTATTTATTCGTTTATGTATTTATTTATATATTTATTTATTTATTTATTTACTTATTTATTTATTTATTTATTTATTTATTTATTTATTTATTTATATATTTATATAATATTTGTTTATAGATTTACTTACTTTTATATGTACGAATCTATTCAATGATTTACATCATGTATTCATTGTGATAAGGAAAACTCTATGTTCCAGAAATATCATGAGTCAGGTGATCCTGAATTGCCTCCTTCTCTCAACCCAGTTGTTTAAATATACAGTATATTTTTTACTTATTTATTACTATTGTTGCATATTGTTTTTTTTTTTTCTCTTTTGTTTAACTTAATATGATTCTGTGATAATAATATTTGATTGTAAATAGTAACATTTTTTAGAAGTAAGGTACTGCGTACCACATCTCTAAATTGTGCAATATTTAAGAATTCAAAAATTTACAATGTATATATTTAGCAACAATAAAGAAAAAAAAGAAAGAAATAAAATTGAAACAAGAAATCGAAGAAGTGAAAGGAATAATTGCAGTGTTTTTAGATTTCAAACGGGCATTCGAGACAGTAGACAGGAGTTTATTAATAAAAAAGTTGGAAAAATATGTAACACGCGATAACGAACTTCAATGGTTGAAAAGCTACTAAAAGCATAGAAAACAAAGAGTTAAGTTTAGTAATACTTTTTCAGAATCCGGAGGAGATGTTAACTTTGGAGTACCTCAGGGATCAGTTCTCGGTACAATATTCTTCTTGTGTACATAAACGAAACACAAAATATACTTAAATATTGCCGAGTGATGCTTTTCGCCGGCGATACATTAATATATATTACAGGAAGAAACACGTAGGAAATTACAAGAGGACTTAGGACAAATAGAAAATTGGCTAGCACAAAATAAATTAAAACTAAATGTAAACAAAACGACAGCCAAATGAGATTTCCAAGTTTAAGCAGGCCGTGATATTGAAATGGTAGACCGAATAAAATACCTAGGAGTAATTATAGACAACAAATTGAACTTTTAAGACCATAGTGAATATGTGAAAAAGATAGGATTCCTGAGGCGAATACGAAATAAAGTCTTGATATTAACGCTTATAAATATATATAAAATAATAGTTAAACCTCATTTTGAATACTGCTCTACCATACTATTTATGTGTCCCCAGGGTGAACTAGAAGACCTAAAAAAAATTGCAAAATAGAGCAAAGCAACCGGTTACGCACCAATTAACTTTATGCTCGGAACACTCAAATGGATGAATATAAAACAAAGACTAGCTCTCAATGTTCTGGTATTCATACATAGAATGAAAAATATGCGTACCTGGCAAACGAAATAAATCTAGTGTCCGAAACGCAACCATATTCCTTGAGGAACGCTGCAGATATTCAGATAAATTTCGTGAGATCAACATCAGCTCAAAAAAATTTTATTTTTAGAGGTTTCCAAATGTTTAACCAACTTCCCAACAACATTAAAGTGGAGCAAAAATATGTACTCGATTTATATGTACAAGCACAACTGAACTTATATTTTAAATTGTAAATTTGTAATTATAATATTAAAATTAATTGTAAAGTGCATTAATGCCAAAATTTATACATATTTATTTACTATCAGGGACAACTTTACTCAGCTCACCACCCGCCGGCCCAATAGCTTCCATTGCGGATGAGGGTCCTCGGACGTGTTGAGTTTGGCTGTTGCTGACCCTTATCAATTATTAATTGTTACCGAAAGTATTTAATACTCTAAATAAATAAACAAACAATCTTTTAACGTTAAGGAAACATTAAGTCAGGAAGATGGCATCACATTCGTGTTGAGCGGATCGAACGTCCGAAATCTTTTACTGATTCCTATCAAGTGTTATCTAAAAATTTTGTAATGGCAGAATGCAAAGGGATGTTTCACTGGAGCACTGTCGGAATATTTTTGCGGTCATAGAGTGGTCTTGGAAGTTGTATAACAGCTTAGGCAAAGCTTTTGGCGACATCGGTTGTATGGTCTGTCCAACTAAGATTAATATTGATATACCCTCCGAGGATGCAAAGCCTTTCAGTTATTTTCATTAAAAAAGCTCGGTTACAAACTCTGTCATCGGCCTTTGAAACATAAAGCATAACAATCCTACTTTCACCTTTAAGATTCGGAGAAGAGTTGCAGTTTTGGATGAGATGTGAATGAATTCACCAATCGACTTTTGCTACCAAACCCATTCCACCACTCTTTGAGAACGGTAAGTCTGCATTTTCAGATAGGCTTGCGTAACGAGTAAATTCTTGCAAGGAGAAGATTTGCCTTCTTGGGGAAAGGCTGGTTTAAAAGAGCAGAACTCTACTGGACCAATTGATTTGTGAGTAAATGCGAAAGCAAATTTGTCCACTAAAATAGTTGAAGAGCTCAAATTCAAACATTATCCTATGGAACTAAACTGGCAGCAAAATGTGCCGTCAGAATTTTTGCTTCTAGACTAAAATCTGGAATATTATAGTAAACGAGATTCAGGATTGAAGATATCGCCTAAATTTTTGTTCGACAGAAGAACAGTATCAGGCACAAGTATTTCAGGCACAATGATCAAGAGCTTGGAGTCTCAAAATTTGTCATTGACTATCATTTGCTATTTCCGAAGGGTTATATGTAATTTAGAGCCTCAAGTCTTGGGTATTAAAAACGCTGATAAAACCGTATACAAAACTTATTTTTTAGTTTAAAAATATTCGCCATCGTTGCCTTCCAAATGGTCGTCATCCGACGCCTTGAATTTTCGTCAGCTAAGGTCTTTCATCAAATTAAAAAAAAAAATAAATAAAAATCGATATGGTCTGATTTGTATGGAGGGTGACTGATTCCGTTAAGTCCAGTTTTGCCTAGGGCATGTCTTGCAACTGCACGGGCAGATCATCCTCCAAAAACAGGACTGAAAAACTGACATGATGTTGTTTCCAAATTTATTACTTAAAACGTAATAATGCTAATGACATGAAATTCTGAATTTATACTAAAGCGAGTAGTCGTAATTTAGTAATATGCATCGCGAGAAAAAAATAACATCTGAAGGTACTTTCTACTACTACTACTACTTGGTACTACTTGGTTAAACCTAAAGTTCTAGGATAACGAAATATTGGGGAATATTCTCCTGTGGATTATTATTTTTTTTTGTACAAACATTTCCGTTGGTCTTTTTGAACCATGAAAGGTGGATTCGTATGTTTCCTCGGCCAATTTCTCCTTAAAGTAACAAAATCAAAATTATTTCGAAAAATGACAAAAGAGAAGCTGAGTGTTATGGCATAATAGCTTTTAATGAAAATGGGCTTATAGTGCGTCCTAATGTATACAACAGATCTAAGTCTACAATGCACGATGCCATACGTTTTCTTAAAGATTCATTAACTCTTAAGATCCGAAAAAATATCCGAGTGCTCAAAGCAGGAGAAACAGATTATACCTCGAAACCTCGCAATGCAGACATCAGTGGCAACAACAAATAGGCATGAAGTTTCCGGAGTGATCTTCAAACCAAAAGTCAAATGGCTTAATTTTACCAAAGAGGTCCAGTATTGAATATCAAGCGACTGATCGAAAGTCTTATAAATGAGCGAGTCAAAATTTGAAGAGAAATTATATTCGACAGAAAAAAGATGCTCCCTAGTTCTGTGGGTCAACAAACAAGGTGGATCAATAATGGTCTAAGGAAAGATCTCTTTTGCTGCAATTGGAGACATCAGTGCTTTCAATCGAGCTTGAATTATGAGAAGTGAAGTCAAGTATTCAAGTATTAGAAGACAACACTTTACCATTGGGGTGGCAATTTAGAGGTTCTGTACATTTTTTTTTTTTTTTAACTTAAATTATTTGCTCGCTCTTCAAGAGGATACTAAGACTCTAATAATGCGTGTAGCACAGAGCAAGCGGAGCTTGTGTGTATTGGTTTGAGAAACTCAGGTGTAATTGGTTTCAACTCACTTCCGTGGGTGGAGCTCGAAACGGGACGGAAGATTTTGATATCGACCTATTGGCTTTAACCTTATTCGCAGGATTTTATTCAACATTGGTAATGATCTATGAACATTGAAAGTTTGGAGGATTTAGCTTAAACATCCCGCTGTCTTATGCTGTGGTCTCTCTTATAACCACTAAATTAAATCGTCGATAAAAAACCTTTTTAAATATTCAAATTAACTTTATTTTATACTTTTTCTTTATAAAAACACATGAAAGGAAACTTGTGACTCGTTGAACAGATATTCCTGGAGACAAAGAAAAATCGCAGTCGCTAAAAAGATGTTTCGTATTATCTTTTTTGTATTTTTCGAACAAATTAAAGCATTGTTCGAAGGAGTGGCCACTGTATGTGTATTAGTGTATTTGTTCTATTTACCGACAGATGGATGGCAGTAGTTACGACGTCAACTGTCAGACTTCAAATGCCACATATACTCCCCTCTGAGTAATTTTAATTTTCTTGGTTAAAATTGAATCTTACTTTTCTTTGATATGTGTTTTGAGGTTTATCCACTGATGATGTCCATTCATGTGGTTGAAATGACTGATGCTGCTCTGTGTCGTCGGAACTGTTGATGTTATCTGTGTCGGTCTTGTTGAAATATGCCGGTTTCAATCTCTCGATGGATATGTTCTTATCGGTACCATTTATGTTTATTTTAAATACCCGATCTGTGACTCGTTCGATGACTTTGAATGGTCCAGTGTATGGTGGTTCCAGCGGAGCTTTGACATGGTCGCATCGAATGAAAACGTGGGAACATTTATGCAAATCTTTTAAGATGAACATTTTGGATTTATTGTGATGAGCTGTGGGTGTGGGTCTTAATGCACGCATGATTTCTCGGTGTTTTAAAATGAATGCTTGAGGATCTGCTGGAAACTCTTCTGAGATGAAAAACTCTCCCGGGACTCTAAGATTTGTGCCATAGAGCATTTCCGCTGGTGTTGATTGTAAGTCTTCTTTGAAGCAAGTCCTCAAGCCCAAAAGTACAATTGGTAAGATTTCAAACCAAGGCGTCGGCGAACACATTAAAGCAGCTTTTAAAGTCCTATGCCACCTTTCAATAATTCCATTGGATTGTGGATGATATGTTGTGGTCCTGTTTTTCTTTGCGCCAACGAATGATGATAAGGCTTTAAAGAGAGCTGACTCGAACTGGCTGCCTTGGTCTGAGGTGATAGTGATTGGAGTGCCGTAATGGCAAATCCAATTTTCGAATATTGCCGAGCAAATTGTTTCTGCTGTGATGTTTTGTAAGGGAACTGCAACTGGCCATCTGGAGAAACGATCTATTATAGTGAAGCAGTACTGAAAACCTTTAATGTTTGGAAGCATTATTATATCTATGTGTATATGTTCAAATCTATTGTCTGGAATGTTTATATGTTGCGGAATTTGTTTGTTGTGACGATATGTTTTTGACTTTTGGCACGCTATGCATTCTCGAGCCCATTTCATAACATCCTTGTTAATGCATGGCCAGATGAATTTTTTCCTTATTTGGCGTGAGGTACTTTTTGCGCTGGCATGTGATAAGCTGTGAATTATATCAAATGCTGTTTTCCGTAATGGTTTTGGAATGTATGGTCTGATGATTGTGGTAGAAACATCGCAATAAATTTGAATATCGGGTTTGATGGTGAGTTTTATTAGTTGAAGTGAAGTTGGAGATATGATAAGCTGTTGTAATTCTTCATCGGTTTCTTGTGCTTCTTGTATTGTTTTTGGATCGAGTGTTGTAGGCATGTCTATTGTATTTATGCGAGAAAGAGCGTCTGCTACGGTATTGTTCTCTCCCTTGACGTGTTCTATTTCTGTTGAAAACTGGGAAATAAAGTCTAATTGCCGGAGTTGTCTCTCTGAGGCGTTTTCCATTCTCTTTTTGAATGCATATATTAGAGGCTTGTGATCAGTTTTAATGGTGAATTGTGAACATTCTAATAAATGTCTGAAATGCTTCACAGCCGCAAAAATGGCTAAAAGTTCTCGATCATAAGTGCTATATCGTTGTTCGGTGTTCGACAATTTTCTGGAGAAAAACCCAATAGGTTGTAATGTCCCATTATCCCACTGTTCCAGTGCCGCTCCTATGGCTGTAGTGGAAGCATCTGTTGAAAGAACCATATGTGCTGATGACGATGGAAAAGTTACTTTCGCTGCGTTGACGAGACTATTTTTGCAAGCTTCAAATGCTTCTTCAGCCTCTGTGGTCCAGTTAACTTTTGTTTTGTCATTTTTGATGGATTTAGTAAGGTAACTATTAAGTGGCAGTTGCAACCTAGCTGCTTTAGGAATGCATTTACCATAATAGTTAATCATTCCAAGAAAGCGTCGTAGTTCGGCTACAGTTTGAGGTTTTGGGTAGTTTGAAATTTTCTCTAGGCGTTCCGTTGTTGGTGAGTAGCCGTTGGGGCTTATGAAATAGCCCAGATAGTTAACTTCTGACTTACCAAAAATGCATTTCCCGACATTAATGGAAAGTGAGTGGTCTTTTAACCTTTGAAAAACTTGACGGAGATGGTCCTTATGCTGACTTTCGTTCTCTGACATTACTAAAATGTCGTCGATGTATATGAAGACAAATTCGAGACCTCGGAAGACAGAGTCAATGTATCTCTGGAAGGTCTGCGTAGCATTCTTTAAGCCGAATGGCATAACAGTATACTCATAAAGGCCCCAAGGTGTAGTGATGGCAGTCTTGTTTACATCGGCTTCAAACATAGGAACTTGGTGATATGCCCTTTCTAAGTCTAAACTTGAGAAGATTGACTTTCCATGAAGAAGTGGGAATAGATCTTGGATTCGAGGTGGTGAGTACTTGTCTGGTTGCGTAATGGCGTTAAGTTTACGGTAATCACCGCATAGTCTCCATCCTGAATTTTTCTTGCGTACGATGTGTATAGGACTAGCCCATGAACTGTTCGAGGGTCTGCAAACTCCACTGTCCAGCAGATACTTAAGTTCTTCCTTAGCTGCAACGGCTTTTTCACCAGCTATTTTTCGAAACCTTTCTGTGACTGGAGGTCCATTGGTGATGATTCTGTGAGCGAAATCGGATTTTTTTGAATCTACAGGCTGCAAAACTGTTGGCTTTGTTATGGTTATGAATTCTTGTAAAATATTAGAGTAAGGTGAGTTAAATTGAATAGTGGATATGTTAAAATGTGAAGTTTTAAGAATTGTTCCTTTAGAAGTAATTAAAGTAGTGGAATCTATTAGTTGCTGATTCTTCAGATCAATTAAAATTGCAAAATGGGTAAGAAAATCAGCTCCAATTATTGCTGCATTGACATCTGCAATAATGAAAGGCCAGATAAAACTACGTCTCAGGTTGAGGTCAAGGTTGAGGTTTTTAATGCCATATGTTTGGATTGCAGAAGAATTTGCAGCAAAAAGAGTCAAGTTGGTTTTCTGTTTGGCTGAAGAAAAAGATGAAGCTGGTAATATTGAAACGGCTGATCCAGAGTCTATTAAAAATTTTATATTTGTTTTATTGTCAAAAATATGGAGTCGGAGTTCTTGCTGGGGTAAATTGTTGTTGCTGCCAACTACCGCACCGACAGTTGACAGCGCTCTTAGTTTTCCTGTTTTTGTTGAGGGAAGAGACACGGGGTAGTACATTGCTTAGCTCTGGTGCCAAATCGTCGATGATAGTAACAGATCGCATTGCGATCAGGTGTCCTTGGCCTAGATCCTGATCGTGATCTCCTTTGCTGAGATCTTTCGTCCTTGACTTCTTTCATGAAGTTGATGAACATCTTTTGCATTTCGTCCAATCGTCTATTTATTTGCCTGATTTCACTCGATTGGTCCACTTGATGAGATGTTGAAGCAGCCATGACAAAAGAATGACCTTCTCTTTCTAGAAAACGATCGGCCATTTCGGCTGAAGCATTTAGATCTATGTTTGGGGAAGTAACTAAAATTGGTCTCAAATTAGCCGGCATGCGATCAAGCCAGAGTTCATGAAGAAGTTCGTCTGTGACTGAGCCCGCAGCAAGATCTCTCATTTCACGTAAAAGTTGTGACGGTTTTTTACTGCCCAAAGCCATATCTTTTAACAACGTGTGCAGTTGAGTTTGTCGAGACCTGGAAATTCTTTTGAGCACTGCGGATTTTAAAGTTTTATACTTATCTATATCTGGTGGATCGCGTAGAATGTCCGTGACTTGTGTGAGAGTTTCACAGTCTAAATTCCTTAAAACTGCATTGTATTTTATGTCGTCGCTGCGAATCCTGGATGCGTTGAATTCTGATTCTACTAAAAGAAACCAGAGATCTGGTCGTTCTTTAAGGAATTTCGGTAGTTCGGGCTTTCGCACACTGCAGACTAAATCTTCTTCGTTTGATGTTCCTGCTTGTTTCTCAAGTGATGGTTTTATAGTTGCCAATGATATTGGTGGCAAAGTAAAATCCATCTCTCCGGTGGCCATTATTTTTTTAGTTCTATGAGGACGGAATTATATCTATCGACGATCACGTCGGGGTCACCAATTTGTGGTCTCTCTTATAACCACTAAATTAAATCGTCGATAAAAAACCTTTTTAAATATTCAAATTAACTTTATTTTATACTTTTTCTTTATAAAAACACATGAAAGGAAACTTGTGACTCGTTGAACAGATATTCCTGGAGACAAAGAAAAATCGCAGTCGCTAAAAATATGTTTCGTATTATCTTTTTTGTATTTTTCGAACAAATTAAAGCATTGTTCGAAGGAGTGGCCACTGTATGTGTATTAGTGTATTTGTTCTATTTACCGACAGATGGATGGCAGTAGTTACGACGTCAACTGTCAGACTTCAAATGCCACAATGCCTTCACAGCAGAGCCATCTACACACAATCTACACAAACCACTATTTTGAAAACACTAATTAGGAATAAAGCCGATACAACAACCACTACAACAACGCCACCCATTAGTCAGACTACTATCATTGGTCGACCAACCCAGTGATAGTGCCATAAACTTGATCCCAATGGCAAATGGTGACTGGATCAGATTCCAAAAACTAGACCACTACTCTAGGAATCGAACCTGGGACCTATCAATTGAATCAATTGAAAGGCAGGCGCTCTACCAACTTCGCCACCCAGCTGTTTTTTATTAATGCAAGACAATGATCCGCAACATTCTGCCAAGTTTGTCGCAGATCATGGATCAAGAAAATCAAAACGGAACACTGAAAAATATAAAATGACCTAGCAAATTAGTCCACCTCAGCTCAATAGATATGTTTTGGGACGAAATTGACGTAGAGGTTCGAAAAATGTGGAAGAAGTGGAATAGAGCAAATTTTGGGACATTCTTTAAGTAGCATGGTGATCAATAACAGTGGAAACTATCAAGAAATTGATAGTTTGGAAAGATTTCCAGATTTTCAGCCAAAGTTTGTGCCACGAGGTGGATTTTTTGTCGAAAAAAGGAGGTATAGGTCTAGGTCAGGTCATTTCCTTTGGGTTTAAAGTTGGACATTCGCCAATATAAAGCCCAAGTAGCTTGTTACTACAACGAGCTATACGACGCTCATTTCGCAAATGAAATATCAAACACTCATCAGATCATCCATCAGATCACTACTCAACGGCACGATCCATTAAGCCACTGTAAGCGATAAAAAAAACTGCATGCAGTAAGGCACAACATCAGTTGGGGATCTAGCTTGAGATAGATACTTTACGACATTGCACCCATGAATGAAATCCATTTTACAAGATACTTTGTGATGATCCGCCAGCAGCATCATTTCTCATATCACTCTTCTTCCTTTACAACGCCCATCTGCATGCAGGAAGTCGTTCGTTTATATTTCTTAATCCTATTACCTCTCTCTATCCATCCGCCGCACTAAAAACATTCAAACTACCAACAACAACAACAACAACGTCCAGGTCCAATCAAAGTTCAATGGCAAACCACAAAAAAGAAAAAACAAAAACAATAAAAAAATGTGTTTTCTCAAAAAAAAAACACACACACGCGCATATTTGGTCGCCATGATTGCAAAGCAAAAGGAAACAAACAAATGAATAAATAAATTAAAATTAAAAATGGAAAGTAAGCAAATAAAACAGGCGAACAAGCGAAAAAGAAAAAAACAACAAAACGAAGACAATAAAAAGAAGAAGAATTTGCAAACTTTAAGTCGTTCTGTTCTTCGGTTTTTGTTTTTTTTTTTTTGAAGACCGGTTTCCGTGGAAAGGGAAGATTTGTACATGTTCTCTACTCGCACTTTGTATTCCTTGGCCACCTTCCCCACGAAGACGACATTAAAATCATGATGATGTGAGCATAAAAAGAAACAAAAAACATAAATATCGAATCATGTGCGAAAATGCGACCATAAAAGAGCAGCAAAAGAACAACTTCGAGACCTCGAACAGATGCAATTTTTGAGTTAACCGCAGGAACCTCGTTCGGCAGTCGTGTGATTCGAAAGGATTTCCTCAGCCCACACAACAAAACGAAAATTGAAGATCTTCACGAGGGATGAGTCAGAAAAAATGTGTTCAAAAAAAAAAAGGATAAAAATCCAAACACATGGTCAAGGACCACGCCTAAATGAAAAATATCTTGTGAAAGTCCTCCGCGAAAAGATGTTCCGAAAATGAGAGGGGTACTACAGCATGGTGAATAAGACAATTAAGCGTGTGTGTGCGTGTGTGTTTTTTTTTTTGTTTTCTGAACAACTATAAAACAAATTGTGTTTCAACAATGTTGCTAAAGAAGGTGTCCATAAACAGATAGATCCACAATGGGCATGACGCTGACGCATGGCAGTAGTGTAGACGTTTGTGGAGAAGGTGCAGGAGAGCCACCAAAATGAAAATAATTCGTGCTTCTGTCAATAGTGCGGGTTGGAATGGCATGGTAAATAATAAAACTGACCTACACCACTAGAAAAAAACATGAAAAAGGGAATTAATGAAAGCAAGAATAGAAAAATTAATCCTTTGTGCAATAAAAAGCTTAAGTCTGCGGGACGGTTTTCATATCTTATCGAATCTGAACTAAGCCTTGTCGATGCTGAATGATTGCAGGGAAAATTGTGTGTGTTTTAATATCAGAGAGGATTAAAAGACCGAACTAGTGTCAGTAGTGTCTTTCCATAAGACTCAAAGTCGGTTCACGAAATGTCTATGATTTGAAGTTTTTCAGTAATATTCTAAGCATTTTTTTCAGGCAAAAATGAACTGTCCACAAAAGCACCATAAGTTTTTAAGTCTTATGCAGAATTGCGAAATTTCGGCCAAATTGGACAAAGGTAAGAGTTCCACCTTTGTAGTATCATAGTTTCACGTATTCGACTCAGACTGAGTCGGGGTCTAGGAAACATAAAACGTTAAAAATGCCAGAAATAAATTTTGTAAGCAACGTGAGAGACACGCAACGATATCGTCAGTAATACTGTCACAAAAGACTTTGGAGCTTAACGGAATTTACAAATTTAGGAAACGACATGGAGTGAGAATTTATAAAATAACCAGTGAAAAACTATCAAACTAACTTCATAGGTGAATTTCACAAAAAAAAATTAAAAAAAACGGATCTAACAAAAGACCAGATCTATAATGCGGACGAAACTGGCTTGTACTGGCACTTACTTTCTGACAAGCCACTAAAATAATGCTCCTGGAATAAAGGTAAGCAAGGAAAGGGTATCGTTTTAAGCTTGCTGCAATCGATCGGGAGATCACAAAGTTCGACCATTAGTCATTGGGAAGTCAGCAAATCCAAGAGTCTTCAAGAACTTTAATATTCCTCTTCCTCTTATACAAAAGGCTTCGATGAACGCATTTTTGAAAATTGTCTTTTTCAATTTCTCTTTTCTGAGGTAAGTTCAGTCGAAAAATGTTTCAGGTGAAAAAATATTTAACCTCCCGCAGAGAGCGCTGTTGTTTCATGCCATTCAAAAGATTTGCTATGTTCAGATGGTATTATTGTCTGAATGTATTTTCCTCCAAATGTTACAGCAATCACGCATCCGGTGGACAAAACGTGATCAATTTGCTCAAAATATCGTACAAAAAGTATTTTCTTGAAGCCATTATTGCTTCAGAAGAAACCAACATTGCAAAATGTATCAAATCGTTCAACCTTAGCGATGCTTTGCATTAACTTTCTTCTGCGTGAAATCAAATCGCATCGAAGAGTATCGAAAAACGTTGGACAAAAATAATGCCACGAGAGTCTGATTGGGATGAAGAGCATCATTTACCTCTTTCAATTTGTTATTCATCAACAAGACGCTGATGAATTTGCATTGGGACGTCATTTTGTCCAAATCACGTTCGGAAAGAAATTAATTAGTAATGAAGAAATTCAAGCCTGGGTAGAGGAGGCAGCGAATGAAAACCTGCAACCTAACGCTGAGAGCGACATCGAAGAAATTCCTGAACCCCAAAAAACTATCAGTAGCGGCAACGCCCTTCACATGAATTTTCAAAAATTCAAATCGAACAGCTAAATATTTTAAAACTTGAAAATAAAAAAAAAATGATTGAAGCAAACCAGATTGTCACATTATTTTTATTCTTTCTAGCTTACTTCGACAAATAAGTGCATTTTTCTACTAAAAACTGTTTAACACTGCTTCTTCTACCGAAATATAGACTCCGAAAAAATATCCACTCCATAAAACCTCCGTGGTTCGAAAATATGATACTTAAAAATATGATCCAAATGTTCTGAAAATCTTTCAAAATTTTTTATAAGTCTGAGTTTATCTCTTTATGAGTGCGCAAATGCCTTTAAAAAAATTTTAAACCTGACTCTCCCAGGATGATGCTATAGCAGCCATCACCAGATCTGGAGGATTGGGTTGGAGTTCCTGCAATTCGAAACATCACTCCAGTACGATGTTTTACGCCCTCTTATCCTTGATCTTTTACTAAAAGTTTCTGTTTAGACTGTAAAAGTGGTTTTCCAGGTAATATCCGCCAAAAACGGTTGCCCAGAACTTGTGACTTTGTGGTTGAAAACGGTTCTGTCCAGGTCATTAACTTTAGTTTTTCGTCTATGGCTTGAAAATCTGTCCACGTCAGTTTGGTCACCTTTAAATCAGCTTTCGACTTTTCTCCCATTTGCTTGTTTTCTGTGGATGTTTTACTTATCCATTTTCGAGTAACCATGTTTCTGACAGTTCGTATTCAAAAAAATTAAATTTGAAGGGTAAACGCAAATTATGAAATTTGTTTTTCAGGCTTAGGTTTGTTCGCTGCTGTTGGTCAAATAGTTTCTACGAGGATTGATGAACAAATGAAAATGAAGACCATTGCATCGCCGGCCCCTCAAACCTTAAAGTCCACCGAACTCCAGCATTAATAACAACACTTCAACGGAAATTCACTGCACTAGAAAGTGGCTGTATTAGGAACTCAATTTAAGACTTTTTTCAGCGCGTTTAAGATTTTCTTAAAGTCTTCATGTTGCCAACAACTCGGGTCTCATAAAGGTAACTCATTAAAGAATTCAAGACAAACTTCGCTTCACCATTTGTATGTCCGAATGATGTCAGAAGTATTTTGAAAATTACCAATAACCCGCGAGAAGCGTTGCTTTGAAAAAAGCCAGAAGAAGAAACCAAACAAAAGTACAAGGAACAGAGAAGACACAAATCCACTAGTAAAGGTCAAATAATTATAGTCAAGGCGTCGGTTTACTTTTTTATGGTGAAATTGGGCTCTGTAGTACCAATGGAAACTTGTCAGACAGAAACTAATAATTAATTGGTTTTCGGAAACAAGAGTTTTCCAAAATAAATTACGACAGTTTGGTTTTTAAACTGGCAACACTGTTTCTACAGATTGTCTATTTGACAATTGAAAGTTGATTTGTGATAAGTACGTTTGGTGCATTTATCGATAAATAGATCAACGTCAAAACAATGCAACTTATTATTTGGAAAACAATAATTCGGTTCGCCAAACTTATCGTGTGCTACGTCCATTTTACGGTTGACATGATCGTCCATTTGAGCAGGTTATTCGGAAACGATGAACCATTTTCGCACCATGTACACTCTAGTGGATACGGAAAAAATAATTGCCGTTGTGAAGGGCAGTGTTGAGAAGAATCAGAATGAGTCGATTCACCATCTTGCACAGCATTTGGATCTATTCCCGCTTAACTTGTGGAGCATGTTTACGGACCGATCTTGGCTTAAAGTTTATTAGATCCAGCTTGTGCAAGAGTTAAAACCGCGGTGAATGGATCGAAAACATGATTCAGTTTGATCCTCATTTTCAACGCTAAAATTTTGTTCGCCTGTTAGGCTCATTTTTGGTTGAATGGATAAGTTAACAGGCGAAATTGCCGAGTTTTGAGTGGAGAAACCCCGAAAGCCTTTATCGAGAC
Organism: Orthonevra nobilis; assembly: GCA_963555765.1. Lineage (NCBI taxonomy): Eukaryota > Metazoa > Arthropoda > Insecta > Diptera > Syrphidae > Orthonevra > Orthonevra nobilis. The sequence goes on from OY743226.1 coordinate 36,195,707, forward strand.
GCTCTTACATCCATTAACTGACTGTTTGGTGTGCTTTATATGCTGATGGAAACAGTAGTCCATATTTCTTTAAGGACGATGCAGGCCAAAATGTTACCGTCAACGGAGAGCGCTCAAGAAACAAGATCTTTCACTTTTTCGTTTCATAGTTGAACGGCATTCACGTTCAATTTATTCCGGGACTGACCTTCCGTGTTATCTCACGCCTTTAGATTTCTTTCTTTGGGGGTATGTGAAGTCACTAGGTTATGCCTTGAAACCAGAGTTTTTGGAAGATTTGGAAGCCAACATTCGACGTGTTATTCCTGATACACGGCCCCAGTTGCTCAACATTTTTTTTTGAAAAACTGGACTTCACGATTACGCTTCATTCCAGCTAGCCGTGGCGCGTATATACCCGAAATTATTTTTAAGCAGTAATCGCATAAAATTATCTATTAAATAAAGCTTACATTGTAGACATTAACTTTAGCTTCAAGTGCTTTATTTCATATTGAATGTGTGTATGTACCTCTAAAAAAATAACACCCTTTATGTTGCTATTTTTTGAATCACAACAAAATACATGGGCATACTACTGAAAAAACATTCTAATAAGTTAGGACATTTTCCCTCATATGCGCCAAGTGAGGGTAAAGGGTTTTTGTATGTAAAAACTTTGAAGATCGAGCGATTTTTTTTAAAAGTCAAAATTGGTCCTTCGAGCCAAGATCCACACGAGAATTTTGAAGGTGTGAAGAGGGTTTAGAAAAGAGTCCTTTAATAAACTAAGTACTTCTTGTCAACTTTAAATGTTAGGACTACAAATAGCTTTCAGAAAAGGACAAAGATGAATGAATATCTTAAACCTGCGTGCTCTTTTATCAATGAAAAGTACCCAACCTTTTTTTTGATGAAAACAAACCCAAGAAATGTTTCAAATCAATCTATTCAAGTCATCGTTCGGGCGTGCCTTCTTTCACTTGATGACAGTCAGTCAACCGACCTAAATAGACAAAGCGACAAATAATTTCTTTATTTACAGTTAAATTCTGCCATTTTTGTTTGAAGTTCCCCTGTCATCCTTTTCCCAATGGGAATACGAATAAATAATTATTATTCTGGTCAGTTGCATGACAGCAAACTGTTTCTTCGTTCGCAAAGACGACCGTACATGCGGGTAACGCTTATTTAAAAAACAAAAAAAAAGAACACAGGTGATGTAAGGCAACATTTACTGTCAATAGTGACAGGCTGTTCCTGAAAGAGGTACGCGTATGAAAAAACCATCGAAGCACAATAGGTCCATAGATACAGCAAACAGTTACCATATGCGAAGAGCAACATTGCCATCGATTTATTCCGCGTGCTGCCACTGTCAGTGTCTATAACTTTTGTGTGTCGTGTCCACGTTGGCTGTTGTCTTATCCGCACCTGCCAAATGAACGTAGAAAAAAAAAACCGACCAAAAAGTCCCCGATGACTTTTGATAACATCGCAACGCAACGCGCATTTATGGGAACGCCGCCGTGCCGCAACGGTGTGATAATATTATGAATTCATGCGCCCGCTACCCACTCCCCCGATTTTCAATTGCTTCTGTTTTATTTTTATTTTTTATTTGCTTCTGTTTGTCGACACTTGATAGTATCGAAATGAGTTGTGGGGTGGTGAAGATACGTGATTGTATTTTTCTTTACTTTTGGAACCTCGAATTGAGGCCATAGATTTGGTCGAACCGAAATGCAATCCAACTGAGTAAATTTCTGTTTTTTTGTTATAAGTGGATAAGTTCTAAGGCCTTTCTGTGCTTGGGCTATGCACTTTAGCGTGCTTAATTTGCTGTTTAATCAGCTAATCACTTGGGCGAGTACTTATATAGGATTGGGGACTTCAAGCTTTGATTTAGAACGATTCTTGGCGATTACAAATGTTTTTTTTTTACTAAAATAGACCATGGTGGATTTTAGTAGAAGAGGGCACTTGAGGTTAAAAGCTTGATGAGAAAAAAAAAAATATGCAGACACTTATAGATTTTAAAAGCAACTTCTTTTAAGTTATATCTTTTGCTGTGTTGTGAAAGACTTGCAGTGAAATTAGAGTGTTTTCTTTTTTACTATGAAGAAAGCCTTTTGAGCAATACAGATTCATTGATTTGGATCCTTGCGGAACTGTCCACTGATATCCAAAAGATACTGGCGCGGACAAATAAGCGATAAAAGTGAGTTTTAAATGATCAGTTAAACATTCTTTGAAAATGCTAAGTAAACAAAAATAAAAAAGACAATACAGGAATAAAATGTCCCACGTGAATCACCGAAGAGTTCCTTATCAATGTTAAGGGGGTATTCTAGTCTAGAAATTTAAAAATATTTTCAAAGTTTGACTATTCAAGAATATATCTACAAGAGGATTTTTCAAAATTCAAATTATTTTCGGAGATATCCAAACTGGTTCGGCCGAAACTAATAGAACAAAAGACATTAGGGATTCTCCGTCTACCTGAATCCATATTTCTCAGTAAAACCTTTTTGTCCTTTGTAATACAAGAATCCAGGGTGACTTGTGATCTCTTACGTCCAGCTGCTAACAGTTGAATTCTAGCCTTCAAACCACGTGGACGTTGATAAGTGCTGTGAGTGAAATAAAAATATTGGGAAATTTTTTTTTTTTAATAAAATGAATAAAAAATCCTCAGCGGAAAGGATTACGCGTCCAGATCGACAAATAAATAGGCGATTTCACGGCACGGGAAGACACCAGTTTTGCGAGTGCATCAGCAGGAAAATTGAGTAAATCAAATAATGAAGAGGTGATCATTGAAAACAATTGCGGCCACTGTGTTTTCGTTTTTTCACTGTTTTTTCAGCGATTTCTTCTTTACTTTTGTGTACTACATGCAAGAAAGAAATTAAATTTTCGAGAACGTCTTATCGCGGACTAGGATTTAAAGCTGCATTACATTACCGCTCCGAGATACGAGCAGCCAACGCATGAAAGGAGGCCAGAACTGCTCGATATGAAGAGAGAAATGCGGAAAATAGTTTTTTTCGAAGTCAAAGAAGGTCCGATGTATGAAGCAGGAATGGCAGATTGAAAAAATGTAAGTCTACAATTTCATTTCATGACTTAGACTGCGAAAAACTTTACGCGAAACTTAAAACGCGCTTTTCTCGAAACTGTCTTTTTCAAAACACTACACACGATTTCTCAGGTTCTACTGGACCGATTTACCTAAAATTTTTGAGAGAATCTTCTTTATAGACTTGTCTATGTCTGGAACTATCCACAATTTTTTTTTTTATTTTTCTGAAAAAGTTCGAAACAGTCCAAAAAAGTAGTACAAAAATTGTTTTTTTTTTTTTCAGTCAGTCGCTATTTTGTGGAAAAAAAATCTTCCAATTTTTCGTAGTTCCAGACATTGTGTCATTATTGTAGATTAATAATCTTTTGTTGTTTCAGATTGCTAGGAGGGTTGAAATCGTGGGTATGGTTCCGCGCCAATTTTTTGAGACCCCCACTTCATCAAGTGCTAATTTTTGAAATTTTGTTCTGTTTTCTTGTTATGTTAATAAATAACTAATAAAAAAATGGATAGAAAAAATATTAATTGCCTTTTTTTATGACAAAAATTACATGAAATACATGCCTCTAGACTAGAATACCCCCTTAAGGAACATCAGGGGAGTGCTCTTAGTCCTTTGCTATTTTAATTTTTGTCTCTGATTATTTCATATAAGAAAAAGGCCAAATCGAGCCATAAATGTATGGGTGAATGTTCTAATAAGGAATACACATCGAATCAGTTCAAAATAAGATTGAGCTTTCCGTTCTCTGACAGTTCTTCCCAAATATCAAGAATTGTCAAACAACTTTTTTTTTTTTTTTTATTTATTTATTAAAGGGCATCATTCTATAGTCCTTAATGACTAGAGGCGAATGATCCATCAAGACGCATACAAAAATGTTTATCGTTTGTGGGGTATAATAAAGATTTTAGCTTGAAATACAATATGATTAATATAAATGATATAAAATAAATGTTTTTTTGCAATATAACAAAAAAAATGAGAATTTTAACAACATATCAAAACCAAATAATATAATAACAAATTAACAACATAACATAAAGATTGAAATTGAAAGAATCTTAAATATAGGCCTACATTATAAATTTGTATTTAGAAAAACTTTGGTAGCTGAATTATCCGAACTGAAAAGAAAGTGCTTAAGTTCCTTTAAAAATAGGGTAGGTTGCGTTATTTTCCTTATGTGTAATGGCAATTTATTTAAAAGCCTAGGTGCTATCGTAGTATAAAATTTCAAGCAGCGGGTTTTTTTTAGAGAATGGGATATTGGACATAACCATATTGTTTATTCTGAGGCTGTATATATTTGAACATCTCAACGTTTGCCTGTACCCGCTTCTCAAGTAGAACATTTTTAAAACCTTAAAGATATAGAAGTGATTCAAGGGAAATATACGCAATTTCAGAAATAGAGGTCAACTGTGGGAAAGTCTATTACGTTTGCAAATAATTCTTACTATATGCTTTTGGGATTTATACAATACATCAAGTGTTGTGTTGTAGGTCCCTCCCCAACTTGCAATACCATATTGCAATTTGGAATGCGCGAGACCATAGTAAAACATTAACACAATTTTTTGTGAGCAGTTCTCCTTTAACAAATACATTTTTCGAATGACAGATAACATATTATTCTTAAGGTTTTCCACATGTGCCTTCCATGTCACCTTATTATCTATGAGAATGCCTAGATATTTAAAGTTCTCAACCTCTTCTATTTTGAAACAGTTCGCATCACATGATATGTTTTCCTGGAAGTTAATTTTACCACAAGTATGGATAGAAATCGAACACTTGGGACATGCACTCGAATGAAAAATTGTATCACAGTCAAGTGAACAAATTACATAACATTAGTCTTTTTTTATTGCTTGCGAGAAGTTCGTGTTTAGAAAACCATTGACGAAGAATGTTTAGGTCCATGTTTAACTGAACTACAGAGTCAAAAATGGTTTTATTGTCATAAGTCAATGCAATTTCATCGGCAAAGGCTGTTATATTGCTACCAAATTTTTGATGAAACAGTGAGTTTATATATATTAAGAACAATAATGGACCCAATACCGAACCTTGTGGTACACCAATCTTAAGTTTTAGCGGGCTGCTAATATAGTAACCATTAAACTTGACGCGCTGTGATCTATTTGACAAATACGAAGACAACCAATTGTAAATTACACCTCTTAATCCTGCTCTATGCAATTTTTTCAGCAGAATATCATGATTGACCATGTCGAAAGCTTTGGTCATATCTATAAAAAGTTAGAGTTATTTTTGCTGAAACTCTCATATATTTCAGAGCATAGCTAAAGAATTGCTTCTTCAAAAGATTTCCCCTCACGAAAACCAAACTGTTCATTTACAAAATATTTGTACTTGTTTAAAAAAGCTACAATGCGTACTTTCATTAGCTTCTCCAACAATTTTGAAAGGGTCGGAAGTAAGGAGATAGGTCTATATTGCGTAAGACGTGACGGATTTGTAACTCTGTGGGCAACAGGGTTACTAGTGCAAACGATACAGAACCAATTTCGGAAGGTTTATTTTGTCGCCGCACACAGATATTGCGACAATGTAAAAATTAGTTTCCGGGTCAGAAAAATCGTTCGCATTTTTGACACCTGCAAAAACAAGCGACCGACTCTAGATGCTCTCAAGTTGACAAGAGTGCGAAAACTTAACGGCCGAAGCTCTGATCATTACGATTGAAAATCTTTTCATGTTGACCCCAAAATGCGTCTCGATCTTTGGGATACCATTAACCTCCTTCAGTGAGGCGCTTTTAAGACATTTATGCTTTCAAAAATGACGGCCCTTCAAGGTTTGCTCTAATTTTGAGAACAGCAAAAAGTCATCCACCGGTATAGTTGTATTCAAAATAAAAGCTGTGCAGCTTCTTGCATTATGTTTCTGTTCCTTATCTAAAAGTAAATGGATCTATTACTTTATCTGGCCTTTATTTTTGTAGTAGAACATTAACCAGAGAAAATGCAACGAAATGTCATTTGTAGATATAACGGTTTCTGCTCAAATGTCTTTTTGCGGATCAAAGTGGCGAGGAGGACACTGTACTAAAGAAAAGCGATCTCTAATTCGAAGGCTTCTTGCCGATGGGAAAACATACAAAGAAATTGAACATATGCTTTGAACGATGCTTCGCAAAAATGATCGCTAATACTAAATTATATGAAGAAAAGCCTGAAACTCGAAGTCGAAAAAGAGTTCTGAGCACTGTTCGATATTCGTTAAACAACCCCAGTGCTCCAGCTACAGAGATAAAAAAAAAGAATTTAAATTAACAGCGAGTGTCGTTACAGCACGAAGGGTACTTATAGAAAATATTAACATGCCTACAGTTCAAGGAAGGTCCCTTTTTTAAGTAAACAACACCTTTCCAAAAGACTTGAGTTCGCCAAAACCCATGTTGACTGGCCGATCGAAAAATGGAGAAATATCCTCTGGACAGACGAGAGTAAAATTGTTTTGATTGGCTGTACAGGGTCTTGAGAATACGTGAGGCGTCCACCAAATACTGAGTACAATCCTAGGTATACGAGAAAAACGTTAAAACATGGGGGGTCCAGTATCATGGTATGGGCATGTTTCTCGTACTATGGTGTAGGGCCCATATTTTGGATAAAAGGGATAATGGATCAGTTTTTATAAATTCACATCCTCGACCAAATCATGCTTCCTTATGCTGAATTTGAAATGCCAATCAAATGGGTGTTTCAACAAGATAACGACCCGAAACACACGAGCAAAACGGCTTCAGTAAAAAGGAATTGATATCATGGGTTGGCCTGCTCAATCCCCAGACCTCAATCCAATTGAAAACCTCTGGCAGATGTGAAAAAAGCTGTTTCCGAAGTAAGGCCGCTCAACAACAATCAACTGTGGAGTGTAGTCGAGCATACATGGAAGGAAATACCGCTGGAAAGGTTTCAGTCTTTAGTGAATTCTATGAAGCGCCGATGCCAAGCAGTGGTAAAAAATAAAGGTTTTACAACAAAATACTAAGTAAAGTAAACATTAAAGACAGTTTCGAAATTCTATTTTTATGGTTTCAAGATTTATAATTTCAAAAATACCTGCACTGCTATTATTTTGATTCATCATTTTGCAGTACCCATTGAATTATATTTTCGTTTTTTTTTTTTTTATCTATCATTTTAAGTTGATGTCAGGTTTTTTTGTCGATAAATAAAGAAATATTTATGAAATGTGGTGTTTTGCAAATTTTATATTTTCACTGCTATTATTTTGAACGCATAGAGGCTGGAGCAATTTGACAGCATTACATTTTCTGGTTCAAAAATTGGCGAACATGCATTGAGGTTAAGTTCCAAAGACCACAGTGAAAATAGCATTCACATTCGACTAGATTAATAGAGCCTTTTCGGTACAGTAGAGTGCCTTCACTGAACTAATAAGCCTTAGTTTTGGCATCGTAACCGTAGGGAACCTGTTCATACTTAAAAGGTTTTTAGTCGTGCCTTAAAATCGAACAGAAGTAAAAAAGCAAGCTGAGCCTTTTTATAGTACAGTGCCTTTTTTTGGTGGTTTCGTAACATCCACTGCTGATTGCGGAAAACGAACTTACACTTAATCTTCCCGCAACTCCACTGTGCAATTTGTAAGCCCGTGTTTTAATGAGTAATCACAGCGAAACCACGATGACCTCAGGCGCAGTACGAGTATAATTGACACACCACATCACCCTTCAAACAAGCAAACAAGCAAACATCTATTAAACCACACGGCATTAGTCACAAAAGCGAATCTTCATGTATTTCCAAGCAAACTGTGACTGCAATCGGCCCTGAGCTTAGCTCGTCTAAACACACACGAATACCCAATCGATTACTCATTCCATTGAGTTTCACCAAGAAGAAATTCCTACTCCATTCAACTCCGCTTCATTTTCTAGGAAAATCACCCCACTTCTATCACTCACGACGAAAACAACTCACCAATTCCATTAGCAAACAACAACCCTAATCAGTCTTAAATTAAAAATTAAAAAAAAAAAACGATCTTCCTAGCCACACGCACACCTACTTCCCGTCCAATTTGAATTGACAAACCATTCTGGGGGATGACCAGAAAACCTTAAACTTAACTTCTTTTTGGTCAACCATCAAAATTAGCCGTCACGCCGTAGTCTTGCCACTTGTTGACTTTAGAGTGTCTAACCACTGAAGGCGATCGCCTGCCTAATCAAATTAATTTAATGGATTTCGGTCAGTAGTCAATAAAAAAAAAAAAAACAACAACAAAAAACAAATTAGTATTTTTATATTTAATTGGAATGAAATTTCTCACTCGGAACATTGAGCGGCGCGCCGCATTGCAAAAACCAAATCATAATGAAACGTGTAAATATCTAGAGTGCAGTCAGGTAACACACGCGAACACAAACAACAACAACATCAAAAAAAGCACTTAATAGATACGGATACAAAAATAAATGAAAAACAATAATGGAGTTGGAGTACTTACAGCTGTTTCGGGAACAAACAAAAAGCGTGTGTGTAATTATTGTGTCCATTATTGGTGGGATGACGATGTGCACAATGATGGAGGAGTGACGTCCAAGTGATGATGAACATGTAAATGAAAACAACAACAAATAAAATAAGTTACAAAAAACAATTAAAAAAAAAAATTAAATTGAAAACGGCTTAAAAAGCATGAGAAAAGATTTGAAGAAAAATAAAACAGATTGTTACACTAGATAAAAAGGAGCAATGAAAAGTTTATAGAAAACGTAAACAAAGGAATTTTGATAGGCGAATAAAGTCACAACCTCACGACCTCGATGTCCAGGGGCCAAATTGTGTTTTCGGCGAACGTATAACCCGCTAACGTATTTTTTTTTATTTGCGTTCGTTATAAAGTATTTTTTACTTAGAGCGCTACAAAAGTTTTTTGTTTAAATAAAACAAAAACGGTTTTGGATATCAAGAAGATTCTTTATTCCTGTGAAAGTACGTTCGATGTCATTATGTATGGAACTCGATTTCTTGGCCACCACGGGCGGCACGCTTGCAGAAGTTCAGACGCTGAACCCAATTTTCGACGGTTTTCAAGCATAAATCGGCCGATACTGCTGCAATTTCACGGTCGATATTCGTACGAAGTTCATCAATCGTCGCTGGCTTGTTGGCATAGACCATATACTTGACGTAGCCCCACAGGAAATAGTCTAACGGCGTCAAATCGCACGACCGAGGCGGCCAATCGACTGGACCACACGTTCTCCAACCTTGGTTTCCAGTTAATTGATTGTGACATTTGATGTGTGGCTTGTGGCGCCGTCCTGTTGGAACCATATGTCCTCCAAGTTCATTGCATCCAATTGGGGCCAAAAATATTCGGTTATCATTGAACGGTAGCGATCCCCATTCACAGTAACGTGCTGGTCTTGATCATCACGGAAGAAGTACGGCCCAATAACGCCGCCGGCCGATAAACCACACCAAATCGTAATTTTTTCGGGATGCAATGATGACTCATGGAGTACGTGTGGATTGCTGCCTGACCAAAAACCGCGTATTTTATTTATTGACGGAGCCATTCAGCCAGAAATGAGCCTCATCGCTGAAGATGATTTTTCGATGAAAATCCGAATCATTTTCAAGTTGTTGCTCAGCCCAATTCACGAATATACGACGCTTCTGATGGTCAAGCGGCCTCAGTTCTTGCGTCAATTTTACTCTTGTAAGGATGTAGGCCAAGATCTTTTCACAAAATTCGCCACAACGGCGTCACGGAGATGCCCAACGCTTGAGAACGACGCTTGCAACTGAAACCTCAGCGGCAGCAATATTCCCGACACTACGGGCACTTCTTTGTCTCACTGGCACGGGAACATTTTGTACTGTGCCTGTGGATATAAATTTTTTCCCTAGACGCTCAGTTGTTGATCGGCTAGGACGATTATGACGACCAAAAATTGGACGTAGCGCTCTTAACATTGAGGCCACTGGCTCCAAATTTCGGTAGTAAATTTTAATGATTTCGACTCGTTGGCTCGTATAACTTTCCATCATGAAATGGCAAACCTTACTGAAGAGAAATGTCAAAAGAGCGACAAGAAATATGGCGTCGTTTGCTGTCCCTGTCGCTCTGTAGCGTCCCTGTTGAAAAACCATTTATTCGTAAACGTTTGTAACCTTGTTCAGAATTAAGTCTTTACTAAGGCCCTCAAATTTTGAATACATTTTCGATGATTCCGGCCACTATTTCAAGAATAGCTTGACCAATAACATCTTCATCAAAATATTCCCGGAATAGCCATCGTGTGGCGCTCCCATCGTTCCGATTTGATTCCTGTTTTTTTTTTTTTCTTTTTTTGTTAAGTTGGTACATCTGTTGTTGATATGCCTCTTAAACTTGGCGTCATAGCTTGACATTTGCAAAAGTTACGTAGGCAAGAGTACATCTATGTCTGTGTGTGATGTTGTTCAATTAACAAAACGGATTAAATGGTGAGCGAACGTTGGAAATGTTTGAAAAGTGTTTCGGCAACGATTCGCTAACGAAAACGGTCGTTTACCAAGACCAAACAAAAACACGTCGTTTTCAGTCAAAAAAGATGGCAATGCTCACGGTTTTCATGGATTACAACGGTGTACTGTATTATGAATTTTTTCCAAAAGGCCAAACAGTAAACAAAGAGCATTATTTGGGAGTTATGAGACGTTTTCGTGAAGCAATTCGCCGAAAGAGACCATTTTGCACCATGATAACGCACCGTCGCACATTGCAATCATTATTCGTAATTTTCGTAATATTTCGCACCATCCGAAATCACCCTGTGACTTTTTTCTGTTCAATCGAGTTAAAAAACCATTACGGGGAACGCGTTTCAGCAGCCGAGAGGTAGTAATGGAAAAATCGCAGGAAACATTGATGGGCATTCCGACAACCGAAAATAAAAAAATGTTTCGATGGGGATTACTTCGAAGGGGACAATATAGATATAAGATCAATAAACTTATTTTTTAAATTTTCTGAATAAATTCCGGGAACTTTTTGATCAAGTTGGTATACCCCACAGTTAAAGTCAAAATGCAGCTCCGTGTGGGCCAAGCAACATCATCAACACAAGTGATTACAATCGGTTGTGTGACGGCTTGAACGGTAGCTTATCCAAGTCCAAATTCGAAAATTTCTGACCATAATTCGGTTGTCATGCCTCAGAATCGCTTTCCATAGCCTGTAATATTAATTTTATTGCCGTTTTAGAAGAAAAATTAAAAAGTATTGGTGCCGCTCAAAATACCACACCAAAAAGTCACACAGACGAAGTTTTATTTCCGAGAGTTTAATTCGACAAATTTTCTTGTTTACATAGCCACCGAAAAAAAAAATGCACCTCATTTGAAAAGATGATTTTTTAAGCAAAATTGTCGTCAATTTCGAACTTATCTAAAACCCAAAGAGAGAGCCGATAAAGAAGTGGTTTGATCTCTCTGGAATAGTTCAGTGAAGTCAAGTATTTCAGTGTTATCCAAAGCCATGTGGACCTGTAAGCGGTTCTACGACAGGACTTGTTGTATTAAACCTAACAATAAGATAGCATATTTCGGTGGCCCAAAACTTAAGAACTAATAACTTCATCATCACTGGTTGTCTCTTCTTCATTTCATAAGGAAAATAGGCGTTTGAAATGCCCTTAAAATGCAACTGGCAATGAAATATAAACCAAGCGACCAGACGGGGTACTTGACAATACTCAATTCCATCACGAAATAGGACCTGTTCTGCTCGATCCCAGATAGTATGAATGTGACAAACAGCTTTGGGCGGCTCTTTGAAATAGATATTTCTAATCGTTACCTGCGGTCGAGCAACACATCTGCCCCCGAACGCAGAAACTTCAAATGGTGTAGGTGCCGGTGTCTATGGAGCCAACACAAACATGTCGATATTTATGGAAATACAAGCTCTAGAATCCTCTGCCATAGAAAATATTGTTGAAGGCTTAAAAGGGGCCAAAATTCTTCAACAGCCAAACAGCGCTAAAAACTGCTACGACGCCTTTAAATTTCTTCGACCAACGTAACAAAGTTAGGTTAGGATGGGTTCTAGATAATCATGAAATGAAATTGCGAACCAAATAGCCAGGGCTGGTTCAAAAAACTGCGTCCCCTGGTTCGGAATCTTTCTGTGGCTCCAATTCGAATTCGCGAATAATCCGAAGTTCTATGCGACGGCGTCAAAATTACATACAAAATTCGTAAAAATCCACAGATGGCCCACCCTATATTTTATTGTTTGCGAAATATATGATGGATCATGCTGGAATGCCCTAGACACAGTTTTATCTCCAATGCTCTTTTTGATTTTCATCAATGATTTGTTGTCTCTCACAACAAATCCATTCCTTCGCCGATGACAGTTCTATCCATTTATTTACTTTCTTGTTCAGGAAAACGCCCTCCTCCTGGATGTTGGAAACGGTTGCATATGTTTAACTATAAAAACTACCTTTTGTATAGTTTAATTTAAGTAATGATGGACGGATTCAAATCGGCTTCAAATCATTATTCAATTGATGGTTTGCCGCAAGGCGCCGTTCTGACACCGACTCTCTTTTAAATCGCCCTTAGTTTCTCTTTGGTTCGTAAATTCAGATTTCGCGTAGAATTGGATCGAATATTCAAGTTTCCACTCCCATTTACGAGATATATTAACCCTCAGTCAGTATCCATGAATGCTATTTGCATCGGTGAAACGAAGACAATTCGTCCTCGGAATGTGTATTGATAAAATCCACAACGATATTGCCAGAAATACTGCTCAATCTAAAGATTTCTTGAAGCGATGTTAGAAATATTTTAACCCGTCTGATCAGACTGGAGAAAGCCTCTTCTTAACTGAAAATAAGCAGAATTTAAGCGGCAACACGGGAACTCAAAGGATAACCAACTGATAGTTTTCCAGGAACCGCGCTTAGCAAAATTTTTTGAGACGAGCAGTAATTACTTTTAACATCCTGTACGAGCTCGACTTGATGTTCCAATTTAAGCTTTCTCTTTGGAATAAGAAAACATTTGCGTGTTATGGAACTACTTTCGATGACCAAAGTGACTTTGTAAAGGACATCCTTATGGTCCCGAAACAAAGGAAACCCTTCTGGTCGCTTGTTTCTTTCCGTAAGAGGATGGAGGACCATACAGAGCAGATAGACACCATCGAACTTTTTGTGCACGGTGAAGGAAGCTCTCGTCCTTGATGGCGCACACATGTGGAAAGCATCCTCAGCCAACTTGGAGCCTAATGGCGCAGGTCCTAAGTACCTATTATGATACGGAATCATCGCTGAAAGAAAATCGACTCAAATCTAAACTCATCAATTGAAGGCCGATAACACAGTTGATCCGCTGTCGATCGATGTTTGTTGGGACAAAACTCTTTGATACAACTGTCAGAAATAATTTTAAAAAGCCCAGCAAGGAATGGCATAAGTCCTGATTCTAGGAGCGCAGATTCTATGATACCCCTAAATGAAAGATCCATCAATCAAGGAGCAGCTGCATCACAACTGAAGCTTGTCATTTCTATTCAAACGGATTGACAAAAACATGAATATGAGAATATGTCCATCCACAGGCGACTCCAAGCCTTGCACGAACTCTTAAGATTCTTGCGTACAAGATTCCGTCCAGTTTTCAGACGCGCAAATAACTACAGGCTTAAGAGATTCATCAGGCGGTTAATTTTAACCTATTTTGTAAATAAGCTGCGTTGTAAAAAAGTTAAAATGGAATTCTTATTTGTAATTCTAGCCGCATTAAAACATAGCTGAGTGTATAATGTTCATGACGTTACATTCACGATTTTATCTCCTAACATATATTTTTGTAGTCCTTCAAATGAATGCTTCCATTGTCCTCCTTGCCACCAAACAAAACAGTCCAATCGATTTTTGTTCAACTCCTTCGACAGCATTCGAAACATGCACGTCTGCACATAACTTCACAACGTCAGCCTGCTCCTAAAATACTTGAGATTCCCTAAATCGTTTCAACTTTGCTCGCAAAAGGCTGACAGCAAACAGCTTGCTGCAAGGCTTGAGCGATGTGTAATGCATTTTGCGCAACCACATGTTTGTGAAGAAGGCCATGTACGGGTACGGGTATGTTTGTCACACGGAATCCCTTTATGGCCAGTTCCACTCGTTGTCTAACTTGTGTGTTGCTGCCTTTAATGCTCCTTTTGCCTATTATCAAGGAGAAGGGGTGCATGGTAAAACAGCTTTGCAAAGTCATTGACTGTGAATTATTTCACCAATGTTTCCTTGTTTTACCTTTCTTGGGCTATCTTTGTGGAGTAAATTGTGTTGGTTGTGTTGGTATTTTTTTTTGTTTCTGTTCAATTTTATGCTTTAATTTCTTTTCCGCAACCATCCATGAGTGAATTAATGTTGCACCATGATGAGGAATTATGGACTCTTGAGATACGGAAGACCAAGTTTTGTCTTAATTGGGCTTAAAACTTGTGCTCGTTTGTTCACACGAAAGAACAGCATAATGCGTTTGGAAATTGAATGGTTAAAAGTTTGGTTTCAACAATTAAAAAAAAAAAAAAAAAACGTGGAATGCCGCAAGTTTCTGCTTTGTACACGATACTGTTTTTTTTTTTGTGTTTATTTAATTAGAAGTGGAAAAGGTATCTTTTTATGTAGACGAGGAAAATTGAGTAAAAAATGTAGCCAAGTGGAAATTGACTCTCATGCGAAGGGTTCCGTGCCTTCTTAGAGAAGACAACACAATATTTTTTTAGATTTCTATTCAACAAGACAAATTAAAAGATCGATATCCGTTTACTTGTAATTAAAATTATAACAGATTGGAAATTAAAAAGTTTAAAAAAGAAGGAATTAAGGCTAGAGATTTAAAACTATCACAATATTCAAAGATTATTTGGTGCAGACTACCTGTAGAAATGTGTTGTGTAAGATCCAAATCCTACCCTAACGCGTGCCAGAAAGGATATTGATTATGATGAAATTTTATTGAAGATAAATAATTTAAAACAAGTTTTTCATGTAATTATGGAGCGTGCTTAATTCATCGGTGTCAACGTTTTCAAAAAATTGACCTAATGAAGGGATAGGAAAATATTGAAAAAAAGAAAAAATGTATCTAATGCCTTAGATGCGTAATCAACACACACAACCTCATTCAGTGTTTACATTTTTCTTCATTTTGCAACCCCCTCATAACTCATAACTCAAACACACATCGAAATCGTATGAAAAATATAAAAAATTATTTTTTTATTAATTTTATCACATTGAGAAAAATGCCGACACGGAAGCACATGTTCATGTGTACATTGGCAATTCGGTTGGTTGGGTAAAAAACTATACAACATTCAATTCGCATTTTGGCATTCGTTCCACAAGTTGCAAAATGTTTTTTTTTCTACTGTAAGGTGTAAAGCTGAGGTCGAAGCCTTTCGGTACGGAACCCTTCAAAAATTTATTCACACAAACAGTGAATGAATAAAAAATTGATGGAATTCAAGATTAAAACTCATTTTAAGATATTTTTAAAATAATAGAGAATAGATTTGTGTTCAAAAGCACGCGCAACTTTTCTATGCGATATTATGTTGTTGAACAGTTTCAGGCTCATGTCGTTGGAGGCTACATCATCAGTATAACGATCCTTATACACATCTATTTTTAACTCAAACTTAGAGTTTGCCACTCTCAAATTTGAAAAATTATTTCCCTCGTTCAATTCGACGAGATGCATTTATTGGCTTCTACCTCATAGCTGTTCCATTCCCGGCGGTTCGAAAAGCGAGCTTAAAAACGGCTTTCCAGCGCTCCATCCTCTTGTCTACGGGGAGGTCATTTCTCTAGACAACCTCACATTCCATTAATGATCTACCAGCCAAGCATTGCACTGATTTGGCATCACACAATTCTGATTCCTGCTGGCAATTCCTAGACTCATTTTCATTCCTTCAAAATTCACAGTATTTTATTTGTCGGAAGTTGAACGGGGAGAGCAAGTTAATTTTTTTTCTTCCAGGTCTCTTTATTAATTTCTTTTAGTGAATCAGATTTGAAAACAAGATTAAAAATATCAACTTTCAACTGTGCCAATTTGAAGTCCCGACTTTGAACCACTAAATTGGCTTACTTTGAAGAAACAGCTCTCCTCTTTCATTTAGTTACGAGTATTAGGGCCGTTTTTTTTTTACTTTAAATGATGATGAAATCAAAATGAGGTCTTGCTGCAAGTCCGCCTTAGACTCATGCCAATGTTGGACAACTTGGAGATTCATTTAAAAGAAATTGTAATCGCAAAAAAAAGATGGTCGTTTAGCTGAAGCTGAAGAAAGTGCGGTCAGAAATTTAATATTCTAAATATCAGCGTTGCAGAAATCTTTGCTGCAACATGGCCCAACAAAACAAGTCTCTTCCAAGTTCCTAGATCCTACAAATGCCCGTTTAATTATTCAATCGCCCCGGAGGAAACCTGTCACATATGTCAATAATTACTACACTCACGATTGAGCACACACCGCCCCGAGCACGGCCTTTTCCAATCCAACTACATTGAGATTGTTTTCTAAACAAACAGACTCTTCCCTTCCCAACCATCTATGGATGCAGATCGTAATCTCAAGGAACTTTAATTAAAATTTTAATCAACACAAACTAAGTAGACTTACGCAATGAAGCTGTCGATGAGGACTGCTGCTGCTGCAATTGCTGGAACTGATGTCTCCTCATGGTTGTTGACGCTGCTGATGATGCGGTGCCGCCGCCTGTGCCATTATTTAGAACCATTTCCTTTCTAGACTCGCAGATGATAATCGATATTTTGTTCTCAGCTGCGACAAGACTCATTTTGTTTACCGTACTAAAATCCTGTCACCAATGTTTCAAAAAATGAAAGTCCTAAAAATAGATTCCAACTGCGTCACGTAAATTTACAGCGGATGGATGCGATGACTGATGGTCGGGACCGAGCGGATAGTTTCCCTACAGAATGCCATGAACAATGAGGCCATAGTGTGGCTTTATCCCGGCAAGGCTTCTCGATTTATGTTTGATGACAAAAGAGAGACAAATAAACAAAAAGCAGGAACCAATTTTCCAGACAACAAATTCCCTAAGGGTTCGTTTGTTCTGTTGTCGTCCCTTCTCATATCTTTCGTTTCGTTTCCCTAGTTGAAGCTATCTACGGAAAGTGCATTCCTTTGTGGGAATTCTAGCGTGTGACAAAACTCTCCCGATAAAGTGGACACATTTAGGTTGTGGCCCTGATAAGGAGGAAGTGAATGCATTTGTTTTAGTACGGTTCTCCTGGATGCGGCAAATGGATGAGCATGTCTAGTCCACTTAGCTGGATAGTTGGTTTGCTTTCATTTTATAGATTTCCATTCCGGGCAAATGGATAATTGTTTAGTCAAACGCGGTTGATGTTCTATTTTAACATGTTTCAGAAATGATTCCGGGAACTTGCTGCGGAAGAATGAACAAAAATTTGCGCCAAAGAAGTGCACTCGAGGTTTGCATTCTTTCGTGCAACATGGCATAAAGCATTTCTTTACGGTTCCATGATTTGGAAATGGATCTGTTTTGAGATTTCACTGAAGCATGTCGATTGATTTAAATCGGCGGGTGATGGCCTACTGAAAATGCAAAACAAAAGATCCGGGTGTAGGTTTGTTGAGCCTTTTTAAGCTCGTTCGTTTGAGTATAAAAAAGTTTCAAACTGGACAAAGGACGTTGCCTGAAGGTGGAATCTGACGACTATTTTGTGTATCCTTTTTAAGGGACATACGGAAACAACATTTCAGCTCCCATTATGGCTCATCACAATTAACATTAAATTCCTAAAAAGTTTGAAGAACACTTCAGAGATCCGGTAGAACGCCTAAAAAATGAGTTTGAGGCTATGACATTGCTAAGTTAGTCTGTGCCTTGCATCGAAAGGGCAGGTGCTCTCGCCAGAAAAAAAAACAGCATTGCGGCGAGAATCAGACCATTGGACTTACCACGGAGTTTGAAAAAAGAACTTGAGTACACCCAAATAGAGCATGAATCTCTTGAGAGGTTTGTGAAGAAGTCAAAGTGGGCTTTGAGTAAAAATCAGTTACATATTGCACCATTTGTCAATGTAGGATGTCCTAATGGAAGAGCATAAAACGTTTAAACACCTTCTGGACGAATGCCCTAATTGACAGTTGCGATATCTCCGCGTCACGAGAGAAGATATTACGATTGCTGTTCCAACAGCGACCATCAGATAAAAATTTATGCTTCCAAATGAGCATTGGCGTTGGTGAGGGTCCTTCATAATGAAAAAGATGTCGGAGGACTCAGTGCAGAGAATTTTGACTGCCCAACAAAAGGCGAAATGAGTGAACATTTCAAGTGCAAATCTTGTGAACTACAAAACTGACGCAGAGAGCTTTTGGAGGCGATTTATTACCGGCGACGCACAGTAGGTCCCGTTCATACAAAACAGTGCTCAAAATTCGTTATTTTATTTAAACTTAAAAAAATACTCTTTATTTAGGTACTTACTGCTGTTAAGCATGGAAATAAGTTAAATAAAACGAGTACACAAATAGTTTCAACAAAATGTTTAAAGTTTTTCTTTATTTAATACTTAAGAAATTTAACAAATGCAGCTGGCTCTTCAACTAACATATCCATGACTTCAGGGTCAAATGCTTTCCGGTTAAGAACTGGCATAGAGCGCTTGTATGTCATCATAGGGTCGGAAGAGATCAGTAATCTATTGAAAACATCCGTCAGATTGACCCTTCGTGATGTTTTCCTACTAAAATGTTCCCTATATATTTTGAAATCTTTATTCCTCGCCTCCTGTGCTTCTTCACTTAATTGCCCAGTAGGAAAAAGGGCATGTGATATACTACTGTGTCCAAAAAATAAGGTGACATATGAATTTAAACTGCGCGCGTCGAAGGATTTGGAAATTTTTCTTTCTTTTTAGGTTGGTAGTACTGTCAGTGACATCTATGTGAAATTTCATGTCAAAATATATTCATGGTGTTTGAGATACGCGTCGTTTTGTGAGCTGCTAAAAGTGAGTTTTTCGTTTTTTGCGATGTCGAAATTTATTGAGCAAAGAATTTGCATTAAATTTTGTTTGCGGAATCAATTTTCTGCTGCGGATGCGTTGAGGATGGTGCAGAAAGCCTTTGATGATGAGGCTATGTCTAAAAAAAAATGTTTACAAGTGGTATTGTGATTTCCAAGCCGGCCGTGAACGGATGTCATGAAACGCATTATAACTGGCGATGAGACTTGGATCTATGCTTACGACCCCGAAACAACCGATCAATCGAGCGAATATCGTGCCAAAGGAGAGCCGAGACCAAAAAAACCGCGCCAAAGTCGCTCAAAAATCAAGGTCATGTTGGCTGTTTTCTTCGATTATCGTGGAGTTGTGCTTTATGAATTCCTTCCAACCAGCCAAACAGTCAACAAGGAATATTATTTGAACGTTATGCGTCGTTTGCGTAACGCTATCCGCCTAAAAAGGCCGGAATTGTGGAAAGACAATTCTTGGTTTTTACACAACGATAATGCACCATCCCATACCGCACTCGTAATTCGTGATCATTTCGCCAAAAACTCAACCCATATCGTTCCGCAACCACCGTATTCACCTGATCTGGCGCCGTGCGACTTCTGGCTGTTCAACAAGCTCAAAAGACCGCTCCGGGGGCACCGTTTTGATACGATAGAGGAGATTCAAGCCGCAGCGAAGACGGAACTGAAGGCCATCCCGGAAAGTGACTACAACCAGTGTTTCAAAGATTGGAAATCCGTTGGCATAAGTGCATTGCATCGGGAGGGGATTACTTTGAAGGGGATGATATTGATTTGGAAGAATAAATAAAGAATTTTCAAAATAAATACAATGTCACCTTATTTTTTGGACACAGTAGTAATTTCACTTCCATGTATTAGGATTTTCTGAAGACTTGTGCGCATGGGATACCAAGGATATAACTCTACATACAGGCGAGATGTTTTTAAGCAAAAACTCCTAAATTTTTCAGTGTTAATGCTGACATTCTCGACATAGTTTGTAAGATTATGTAGAATCTACGGAGTAAGTCTTTGTCTACGCCAGTAATGGTTGCTGACAATTCATACTGCTGAAAGAACTTTCTGGAAACATGACCATCATCGGTATTATCCTTCTGGATTACACTTAGACATTTCTTTTTTTTTTTTTTTTGTAGTTTGAGAAAATTTCCTTAGTGTGAATTGGTTCTTAGACAGCTGAGCTTCTATAATCATAGACAGACCCCTGCACAGTAGTCACTTTAGGGAAAATTCTTTCACTTGCATTTTGCTGACTTGGATTGGCTTCACTTACTTGTTTCACCACACTTGCCTCTACAGGTTTCCCGCTAGCTCTCAACTTCATTTGCGCAGCATATGCTAACACGTCTGCAGTATATGAAGAACGTAATTCAACTGTTTTCCTTCTTTTCGTTTGCTCACTGCTCTGCAGAAAATCTGTTGTTGGGCGGCCACGTTTAGGTATAGAATAAAACTTAAACTCACATTTTAACCAGACATTTTCATCTTTTTAGAACCTTTCTCTGTCTCTATTGCAAGTATTCCATTTTAATATAAATTGGCTCTTGAAATTCTTTAATTTACGTTTAATATTGCTCTGCAAATGATCAGGGCAAAATGTTTCTGCACAACTTTTCATCAATTTGTTAAAATTCGCTATCAAATAATACTTTAAAAAATTATAACGTAATTTACATACCATGATCAACAGACGACATACTTGTATTTTTTTTAATCAAGCAAATTTCACTTTTAAAAATTGAAAAAAACAAGCGCAAACTCTAAACTATCGAGTGCGTGAAGCCAAAACAAGTACAAAGTGTCAACTTTACGGTACCAAATCTCAGAGACAAGGCCGAGTGAGAACTTAGTTCTTACGTATGATACGTGCAATACAGTTAGCATTAGTTTGGTATCCAGTTTGCGACGAGACATGAATACACTACACTTTGATTGGAAGATGAAATAATGTTCAATGATATAGATGGGATCATCTTTACCGACACCGAAAAGATCAAACGTTGCAAGTAAGGCATTTGGATTTTAATCTATGATACACTCTTCCTTGGAGCTAAGAAACTTTCATTGGAACTACGTAAAAGCGGCTTAGCAAGACTTGCCTCCAAAAAATTTAATGAAATTATTGCAGACACCTCTTCCTCGTGTGGTAAGGCTTTGAATCAAATCTCACAGTTTTAGAGATCAGAATCATGAGTCATCTGGATCCGTTGTCAGTCGGGTACATCTTCGAAGGTCGATTTAGGGTATCCCACATATGCTATGCACTAAACTCCTCATCTGCAACTTCAATGATGAGAGTGAAAATGTAATTTTTTCGTGCACGAAAGAAAATTGCTTCTATCAGAAGAAGACGGTGTTGCCCGATGATCGCCTCCCACAGGATCACTTTGCAATAAGGTTTCATTCAACTGGTTGCCAAATCGTAGTCAATCTGGAATTCATTTCCGCCGTTACCTACGAACATGGATTTCTTCACCTTGAATTGGCTTTGAACATTTTTTAAAACATCGATAAGACTGCTAGTCAAGAGTCTATAAACAAAATAGACACATGCGAATTTCAAGCAAAATATCTTTGCGTTTGCTATGTTTTTTAAGGTAAGCGTGCTTCGCTGTCAAAATTTATTATTTCTCCGAGCATGAAAAAAAAAGTGCGTAGCTCATTGCTAAATATTTGTTTATGCTGCAATTTTTATTACGAGCACACGCACCTTTTTGCAAATAATGTTTATGTTTCTTGGATAAAATGTACGCTTTGGTTATGGAGTGTGTCTGAATGCTTGACAACCAAAACTTCTGCTTTTATTTAGTAAAAAAAAAATTTGATAAAATCCGGTGGAATTTGAAGAGATTGGCAAGAGATTACCAATCGAAATATAGTCGCGTAAATTTGTTTCGTTTTATTTTATCAATCTCAAGACTAATATAGAAGATTGTTCCTTCGATATTTTTTTTTCATTAATTAGTTCAATAGTCTAAGTTTGAACCACGAAGTTTTCTAATCTTTCACTTTAATTCCCAGTCATTCTATTTAAAAGGATGGATACAACTGGAAATTTAAAAGTTCAAATTTAATGAGTTTTTAAGTTCATGGTTCGGCAGAAAAGAATTCATTTTATTTTTTCTTTGGATAGATGATTCTATTAAAAATTTTTCAAAATAATTTGAACTGTTTTTGCCACGAAAGACTGGAATTTGAAGAAACCTAGTTAACCATTCTTTTGAAGTCAGTAGATGGTGCGTTAAAATTTTACAATCATTAATTTGATTGCATTCTTTTGAACGTCATTATTTAATTCACTTATGTAGATGAAGTTCGCAATGAATTCACATCGAATTCACAGTTGAAGTCAGCGAATTAAACAGAAACGATTTGAATGCTTTTGAATTGCATTTTTTAGGGCACTGATGAAATCTTGAACATTTTGAGCCGAAATATACGTTTATGGGCAGGCGGGTCAGTTGAACATGGCTTGGACGAGTTGCGGCGAGAAGAATTTCCTAGTGAATTTAAAAAAAATTTACGAACAACTTTTCGGTATTTACTTCCAACAGATATACGGTATTGATTCAATTACTCTTCAGATAATGTAACATTTAATTTTTACAAGAAGTCAAATAATAATTCCTTAATTCAAATAATTCAAATTGAATTCACACATTAATTTTCGAAAAAGATTTTCATTCTTTTGCTGCTAAGAATCGCATCAGTCATTGACCTCAAAAGAATGCTGATTGAATTCTTCTTAATTCGCAGTTTTTTTTTTTTTTTTTTTAAATCCGTCAATGAAGAATTCTTTGAATTCGTTGCCTTAATTTCCCCGACTATTTTCCAAAGTTAATAATCCTGTGATAAAACAATCTAATGATCTGGATAAGACCGTCTTCAGCGATACCGAGGAAGTTAAAAACTGCAAGTTCGGTTTAAACAGTATTTTAAGATGCCAAACGAATTTTAATGACAGTTTGCCTGGAAAAGGAAGCCACTATTAAATGCTCTTACTTCGCAGACGCATTTAAAATATGCGGGAAACTTTCGTGAAAAAAAGGGGTAATATTTTGAGCTGGAGTGCTATTTAACCAAGACTTTGCACCAGGACACAAAGCCGAAGATGCTGTGACTGCTATTCCAGAATCAGTTTTCGAATCGCTCCCTTAAATGTTCTCAAATCTTTCCGAGGTTTAAGGGGTACTCTCGGAGAGTCTATTTTTTTTTTTTTTTGAAGCAAATTCTCGCAAATGAATATGAACTAGATTGTGTGTGAAAAAATTTATACCTATAGTTTTTTTCAGTCGAAAGTACTTCCTGAAATCTTGTCTTACAAAACTTAACAATTCTAATACTGTTTCTAAGTTCAAACTACTTTCGAACGAAGCAGATGCATTAATCTCAAAAAATTATCTTAATCCAATGTTATCTTTCTTACATTCCGGATTGAGGCTCAAAAAAGACGCCAAAAAGGATAAACGAAAACAAACTTGAATTCGTCATTTTCTAAAATATCCTTTCCGGAAATTAATCTTCGCGATGGCGAATCCTTCCACAGCTATTCTCGTACTTATGCGCCGTAAACATGCAACACTTGAGGCTTTCAACGCAATTCTATGCGCGCACGATTCCAATAAATCATCAACAAGATTGTTTATTCTATCGATTCAGGCAGAACCATTCCATGTATCCGCTAGATACTTAATCCCGTCCTCAAGTTAAATAAACATAAAACATTTAACCAGGCGTTACGAACAAAGGCGGCACAATCAAACCAAACATAATGTTCTTAGTTGCATACTCCATTCAATCGTTGTTAAGAAGATGCACACTAAACGCCGCCAATGAACTGATACAACCCCTCGTAATAGTATCCCTCGGATGTGCCACGATTTGCATCAATGCTGTCCGTATAACCGCTTGAATATATTTTTTGCGGCTTGCTTTATGGAGTATGTCATTGCACACGTATCTTGTTCTGTGTTGAAGTACAAAACATGCACCGCAGATACGTACGAATACGGATACTTCACCTCGACCCCTGGTGTAGCCTATGAGAAGTGACGGTGCACTTGTGCTGCGTCCGGATCACTTGGGAAGTAGCGAATATCATGCTACCGCCGCAAAGTTCTTTTGAATAATTTATTTTACAGCCCGGCAGGTGTAATTAATTCCGTTAAAACTTTGTCGGCAGGATGCAATGAAAATGTTTTAGATACATTTTTTTTTTTCGTTTTTAAGGGGCTCAATTAGAGGTGGGACCATGTAAAACTTGTCATAGAGGAGCAAATTTTGAAGTTTCTTGCCTGTGGTGCTTAGAAAGAACGTTGTAACTATAAATAGAAGTTTGAATATAAAAATCGAAACAGGGTGTATTTAAGTAAAGGAAAGAAAACCATCATCATCATCGTCAACCACAACAAAAGGAGTTCTCTAAATCTTGATACTTCTTACTACATTTGGACAACATCAAGCGCCTTCTTAGACTTAGGCAACAAATTTTAATGCCTCAGACAAAAAAGTTATGTGAAGCTTAAAACTCGGGTTCGACCAATAAAATAAGCTTAAAATATCACAACCCGAGCTTAGAGTGTCACTGAAAGTGAAACCTCAGATTTCGCGTCAGGATCTTGGGTACCAAGGTAGAGTTAAAGCTAGCAGAGTAGTTGTGTTGAAGTTCATTTCCATTTGTCGAATCTTAACATTAAAAAAAATTTGCATTTTGAGATCCGAGAACACAAAAGGTATTGCGGAACAACCTCTCGTTCCACAAAGAGTGCCAATTTGATGCGGTTTTTGTAACTGACGGTGTCATTGGGGCACAGTTTTTTTCGAAAATGATGATTGCGCGACTGTGGGAGCTGATAGGACCTACATTAAATAAAATGTCTACGCCAATGCTCAATCAAAGTTTTTATATTCTAAAAGAAAAATATCCAAGAAGAAGTGTCCGACTGAAACAAGGTTTTCAGCCGAAACCGAAACCGTAATCGAATAATCGGCATAAGTGTCGGCCGAAATCGAAACCGAATCTTTTTTGGACAAGTTGAAATTGATTATGTATTTTAATTGTTTTTTTTTATAAATTTAGTATATTTTTATACATACAGAGAGTTATCTCGTCCGAAGTCACCTGACACGTCACGAGAAAATTGGCATATTCAAAAATACTGCTCACGGATCAAGAAGTCACGCGAAGTTAACCGTGCAAGTCAGACGACAAAGTTTGTGTTGATAAGACTCAATGCAATCTCGCCATGCACCACAGTTGATTTTGATCAGTCCTCAATCTTTGGAGTAGATTTCCCTTCCAACAGTTATGGACTATATCATCTCAAAAACAAATTTTCCGATATCGGCCGGCCGGCCATCACGATAACAACCGATTGGTCAGAACTCGAACGAAAAGTGGAAGCTTATCTTTTTGAGTAATCTTGGTCTAGAACTTTCCTTCCATGTTTTACTACGACCGCGAAATCGCTGTTGTTAAGTAACATTTCTGGAAATATTCACTTCGACCGTCAGAAAAGCTGCCATAAAATCTACATCAAAGCTTGTCAAGGAACGTCGGGTATCTTTTGAGGAGATAGTGGACTTTTAAAAAGTTCACCTTTACGGGGTTCCAGGACATAGAGGAATCCACGGAAACTGCAGAGCAGATGAGCTTGCCTGTGAAGGTACAATGAACCCTTACAGATGCACCTCACAATATATTTACATACCATTAGCTGCGGTCAAACTTAGCATAAAAAATATAACCAGACAAACTTGGAACCTCGTTAACAAACTAAATCTCTACTAAGCTACTAAGTCTCCTCAATGAATGTCCGGTCAAAGCAATATCAAGACATAGAAAGCTATGTTTCCATTTCTTCACAGCTTTGCCACAACTTGCAAAGCAAACCCAAAAGACCTCGCTCAGATCATTTGAGAAGCAAACTAGTTCTCTCTGCCTTCTCCTTCTTCACCGTCCGGGTGGAAAACCTCTCACTACTCACTTACTCCCCAATATAGGTAGATATGTTAATCCACATAACCCTCGCGGTATCACAATGCGCCAAATTGCTGTGTACCTTGTGGAAGACTGAGTTTCAGCGCCGCCGAAGTTTCGGCCGATTTTTTGCCGAAACCGAAACTGTGACCGAAACCAATTTTTCGGCCGAATTTTTGCCGAAACCGAATGTTCGGTCGGTCACTACCAAGAATACGTGAATGAATATTTATACGAGAACCGGGGTGGTTATTTACCAGATTTTTGATTCCAATAACATCGCCAGAGTTTGAACTTTAGAAATCACTTAGTTTGCTGCTGTTAACGACTCTTTCAAATTGTTTTGTAGGTTATAGAATATACTTCAATGTTTATTTAATGACGATAGATGTCAGTTGTCGACCACTTAAAGAATTGGACTCCAAACACACCAGAAATTAAATTGGTGAAAAAATATGACAGGTAAAATAAATAAAGATATCCTGGAGAGTCAATTGTATTTCAACAGGATAACAACCCGAAGTTTTGCTTCTTAGGGTGTCCAGTCCTAGTTAAAATCTAATTCAAGCCAAGTTCTGGAGCGGGCTGCCCAGAGAATCAAAGAATCTATGGGGCATAGTGAAAAGAGCGATTTCAGTTAGAGAAACAATGTGGCATTCTTATGGTGATTGGGTATCTTTCGATTCCTTCTTATATTGGAATAGCTTGACGATCTACGGAACGAATTATTATACAAGTCAATGCGGCGCGGACAAGCTACGGAAGTTGCGTCCCATATCAGACCATCTAAAGGTAAAAAATGCTTTAAAATTAACATCCCACACAATAATTGTCTTATAATGAAAATATGTAAGACAATGGCAATTTATAAAAGTTGCGCCAATAGATTTGGCTTCAAAGCCTGGTGTACACCCTCCGGTTACATGGTAAACTTCGAAATTAACCAAGCAAAAAATCCCCGATCAAAGCTGAAATATGAAGAAAGATTTGGAAAATGTTCTCATATCAATGATTGATAACTTCCCAAAAAAATATCAGAGGCCTGCCGTTTTCCGTTTACTTTGACAACTTGTTTACAGGCTTTCCATTTCTAACGTATCTGAAAGCAAGAGGCTACAATGCAACGGGTACGATTCGTGAGAACCATATTCCTCCAAGTTGTCCTATAAAATTTCATGCGGAGAAAAAAAGTGATGGTGCTCGATCTTCAATTGGTTTATTGTCGTCAAAGTTAATAATAATTCAACCTTGTTCGAAGCAAAAACGACTTGTATTTAATTTGACGAAAAACATTCGATATGACAGAACTTATAATTTTGTAGGTCACCTGTTGCGCAGGTGATAATTGCAAAAGTGTTCTGAGTTTCAACACTTTCACACTCAAAATTAGTAACTTTTGACTTAATTAAACTGTACTGAAAATTATTTGTTAAATTCTATGTTTTCCTTAATTTTTCAGGTTATCCTTAACAAGTGGGCTACCAGTGCCAGCGTAACCATACGTTCCCATCACAGAAATCGCCTAACCTATATTCCATAAGCTGGTAAAGCTGCAGGAAAAAACATTCGGACTCAGGGATGTCTAGTCATTAATCCATGTGAGTTTGGTTGAAAAAACCGAGCAAAATAATAAGAGCTCTATTCGGGTAAAGTGGCATAATTACATGAGCATAATTTATAAACCATTTTAAAGATAATTCCAAGCATAAAAAAGCTACCAACAGAACAATCAAATTTCCATCACACGAACAGTTTTTTAAACCAAAATACATCTGCACAAAAAGATGAGTCCTCTTAAACAGTAATCCCGCATGAATTTCCCTTCGTGAATCATTCCATAATTGTTTTGTAAATAATGCGAATTCCTGGTCCATTGAAAGGCATTCTGCAGCAGCGGTCCGCAATCCGCTTGATCTTAATAACCACATCAGCATCAGGCAATCATTCGCGGAAAACGCACTTTTATTAAAGAACAACCACAATAAAACCACTTTCATTCGGCGGATGCTATACTTTTCGAAAGCATCAATGAGCTCTCCACGAATCCGTACAAAAACTGAACAATAAAATAATTTTTTTTAAAAATATGCAAAAAAAAACTTCAATTAACCGAAATACAAAAGCGATCCGCGCAAAACACTCTTCTCGGGGATATGCCACAAAAGAAAGCAGCGTCCAGCGTCCGAAGAATGACGCGGAAAAATTCTTTTTATTTATTTTTAATCAACACTTGGAATCCAACCGTAGTCTTGCAATTGAATTTCACATCAATTGAGGCGATAATCCAAAACGCAACTGAATCAACTACGCGGTCGGCCAATCCATTCAACCGAGGCACCGAGTCGAAATACGTACGTAAGCCCATAAGCTCTGCGTAATCGAAGGCGGCGGCGGTGGCAAGCAAGCCTCTAAGAATTCGTGGAAGGAATTTTTAAAGGTAGGGGGGGCTAGAAGAAAATGCTTTGGTGTAACCCTTTTAGCGCGACGCGACGCGAGGCAAACAATGCGGGTACACCTCGCTCAGGTCGCGTATGAATATTTTTAAGTTTAAATTAATTTTCAGCTTTCGTGCAGCGGTCGTTGTCGCGTACGTCGTGCAGCAAATAGCGGTATACCGAACATTCAGATTGATGTAACGCAAAGTGTATCTGCAACACAACGGCGGGCGGGGGTACGTTTTGTATTTAAACCCCTTTTTTGTGGAGTAATTAGCTGCGTGTTTGATGGGATAACCACCCCAAGTTGAGCGTTTGATTGCTAAATGGTGCTACCGTTAGTTCACCGACTTTCACCAGACGCAATGGAATCACGCATAAAAGGAAAAGCAGGCCTAGTTTTGCCATAAACTCGCAGTTGCAGGTGCAAAGAGCAGTCCCACCGAAACACAATGAGCTAGCTGCCAATGAAGGCTAAATAGATACAAAGATACGAGTACGTGATTCCCATGGGAAAAGAAAATTGGAAAACAATGGAACTCGCAATATTTCAATTATGAGAGAATTAGATGTGTGGACACGCGCGCGCTACCCTACATGAGGTCAACAGCAGTCGCAACCTCATTGCGGTGCTCAAAAGGTTAGCCAATCAATTCTTGTAAGCCGAAACCAATCGGGCTTTAGTTGCTGTTTTGTGGCATGCTGATTAATGCGAATTCCGCGTAACGTGTGCGCCCCAACTCAACTAATGGATTGTTTTAAACAGATTCGCAGTTAACGTGAGTCCATAAAGGTTTTTATTTCCTCGTTTGACCAGCAAGACCATCAATAAGATTTCTTAACACTTTAATGTGGTCTTGCGTGACGAATTTGCAGTGATTTGGTGTTGTTGGAAACAGATTTAAGTTTTATTTAAGCTTCTTTTTCCATTCTTTTTTTTGAAGACGTTATTGCTGATCATCAGCATTTGGCCGCATTTTTTATTCATTTTAACGAGATTTTTGGCGCCCTCTTCGCGGATATTCGAGTGGAGGACTGAGTCTGTAGCTCGTTCTCATAACAATCATTCCTCGTGATTGGAAAAGTGCAAAAATCTTGTCTTTACCGAAGAAAGGTACCGAAAAATAATGTGGAATTCAGACCTTAGTTAATCACAGGTTTTTGAAAGGCTGATTGCGTTGAAAAGGCAGAGGCATCTCCCAGAGTTACAACTTTTATGCTCAGGCTTTCGAGCCATTAGAAGCTGCAAGATAGCGCTTTTTAATATCGTTTAAAAATTCAAAAAAGCCCTTTAAAGTAATAGACGTTAAACATCGATAGTTTGAGTTTCCGATAGTATCGATGTTTTGTTACTACACTGTCGATACCATCGATAGTTTCTTAATTTAAAAAAACTGCAGAAAAACCATTTAATACTAAAGATTCTTCCAATAGGGAATTCCGAACTCTGACATTTGATAGCGTTGTTGATTGTTAAAGCTGCATCTGTCAAATTGGCTGTCATTTATTCAGTCTGTTTTGCGAAAATACCATGAACGGATATAGCGTTCAACAACACATGCAAATAATTAAATTGTTTTCTCAAAATGGGTGTTCCATTTTACGGTCGCCATAATCGTCCTTTCCAGGGGACTATTCGTAGTGTAATGGAAAAATTTGAGTCCACTGGTTCAGTAAACGATCAACCAACACACGAACGTCAACGAAACGCAAGATCTGCCGAAAATCTTGCCGCTGTCCGTGAGAGTGTGCAGGAGAATTCGAGGCACAAAATTCAACTGATCTAGGAGCATGTGTCCGTTTAACGAGCTCTGAAGCAGTTGGAAACTGACCCTTATTTTCATGGGAAAATCATCTTCAGCGATGAGACCAAATTCTGGATGACGGGGTACGTCAATAAACAAAAATGTAGAATTTGGGACGATACCAATCCACACAAGATCCAATAGTGGCCAATGCATCGCTCAAAAGTCACTGTTGGGTGTGGATTTTGGGCTGGCGGCGTCATCGGTCCATATTTCTTTGAGAAAGACGTTAGCCAAGCCATCAACGTCAACAGCGAACGCTAAAGGTTGATGGTTACCAACTTTTAATGGACCAACTGAATTGGATCATATGGACGCCAACAACAATATGTAGTTTCAAAAGGATGTAGCTACGTGGCACACAGCTCATGACACATTGGAAACTCTGCACGAGCGATTCGAGGGCATTGTCATCTCACATGGATGTGATGTGAACTGGCTATTGAGATCGTGCGATTAGACTTTTTCTTCTGGGGTTTTCTGAAGTCGCAGGTCGATGCGAATAAGCTATAAGCCAGAGCGGCACTCCAAGCCAACATAACATAAAATTGGAAATTTCGGACGCGCGGCACCCAGAGAAGCCGCAGCGGAAATTTCAACGATGCAATATTCCAAATGATGTCTCACACACACACGTTGTTTAATTTAAATTTAAAGATGGAAAGCGCTTAACAAAGACCCTTTAGATGCCATGTTTTTGACTACAAATCGTGGCCAAATAAAATTTGGCTGTGGACGATATCTGTAAACAAAAGAGGGTTCTCCATTAAACCTGTCAATGCTGTCTTCTGTCACTTAAGCGAAACGAAAACACTCGACCATTATCCATGAATGGCACTTGCATTGCAGAAGCCGAAAAACTTTCAGTACTTGGTATGTGTATCAATAACAACCTCGGTTGGAATGATCACACAACCGTCATCGCCAAAAATGCTACAAAATGTCTAGGTTCCCTGAAGCGATGCAAGAAATACCTTACCCCATCTGATCTGGCTGCCATATATAAAGCGTACATTCGCCCCAAACTGGAATACAACTCCCATTTATGGGCAGGCGCTCCAAAGACCATCTTGAGCCTGCTTGGTAGAATTCAATCTCGAGCGTTAAAGCTGATAGGTGACAAAAATATTCGAAGACTCTCTTCACCACCGTCGTAACGTCTCCTGACTAAACATGTTTTATCGCTTCTACCATAAGCAGTGCTCTAGCGAATTAGCCAGCTGCATTCCAACCCCTTTACACTTTCACCGTAACACCCGTCTCGCTAGGAATGCTCATCAGTTCACCCTCAAGCCCAACCTTGGTGGTACAGTCAAGTATACAGACTCGTTTATTAGCCGCACAACACGAATGTGGAACGCTCTACCACGCTCGGTATTTCCCACTCATTACAATCTGCAGAAATTCAAAAGCAATGTGCATCATCATCAACTCGCGTTATGTACTAACATTTTAAGGGTAGTCATAACCCCTTGTACGCGCGTGTTCATGAGTATGAATCTCGGAAGTAAAGCAATCGAAGCATTGAAACATTCCCCTAATCCCCGAAGGAAGTCACTGCCTAAAACACACTTTTCCGCTACAGATAACGGAAAGATTCTTTTTCCATTTGGTCTCTGCAGTTTTTGCAAAAAATTGTTGAAAGTTACCCGAGTGGTTCCACCAAAAGGACACGACTCTACTTCCTACAGTTTGCTACTGTTTCCATATACATATTTCTAAGAAGACTGCGGAATGGCACCTTAACAATATGGAGAGTAGGTATACTGCCCCTCGAGCTCCTCAGCTTTCTCGTTTAGTTTTTGTTTGCACAACTTTACGAGTCAGAGCTATAATTTAGATACCTTTAACTACACATTTTTAAGGGTTTAATTTATGATGATAAGCCTACGAAGGGTAATGATGACTTTCCCTCTTGGCATACCTCTATTCACTAGTGTTCTAACCAAACTCTGTGCGCAACCTTTGAATCCACTCTGCCTGTCTATTTTCGAGAAATTATAAATGTCCACTGCTGGTACTCTAGACACAGTCTTTTGGTTACTTTTGGCCGATTTGCCTTGAGATAAGAATATAGCAAAAAGTCCTTATCCTTATCCTTCTTGAAGCAGCTGTCTATCATTCTATAAGGCTTCCGTAATATGATAGATACAGCCTGAATGGACGATTTACTGACAGTCGCTATTCCCTTATTAATGTTCCCTCTTCAAAAGTCACTAATCCTTACCTCAACTCATTAATAAAACTCAACGGGAACCCTCACGTTGCAGCAAAAACTTCAAATGCATTTGCATATCCCTGTAAAGCTCTATAAGCGAAGAAGGGACAAGCATTGCAAGGACATTTTTAACACGAACAAATTCATTTCGAATACTTAATTTACAGTACTAGTCCGGGTGACATCATCATGTGACAATTGTATCTGCAGTATTGTACATACTGTGTAACTGCGTACACCGATACGTATACATTTAAAAATCGCGTGATTCATGACTGAGTCCGGGCCGAGGACATGTGTGTGATATATTTTGTAGTTCCCTTTGAGGACATGCAAAGCAGGAAGGACATTTAGTGTGGCTCAAGTTGAGGAACTAAATAACAACAATTTCTGCGAATTGATAGCAATGTAAGGTAAAAGCTTTTAAATTAATTAATTGTTGCGTGAATTTGCAGCAGATAAAGGACAAACAGAACATTCAAAGCCCAGGACAACGCAATGCCTAATAAGTTTATCGTACTCCTAGTTCGAGAGATAAATTCATCGAAAATGTAGATAGGAGTTGAAAATTAAATTATTTTGAAATTCAAAATCCACCAATGGCTTCAAAAGCAACTGAAGAAGCCAAGTCCTTTTTAGGGGTTCCGTACCCAAACGGCATCAACGGATCGCTATTAGTATGGTTCTACTGTTCTTCTATCTGTCACAGGGCTGTATCTTCTGAAACTTAACAGGGTAGACACTTGCAATTTAAACAAAATGTGAAACAGTAAAAAAAAAAAGATGGTTCCTTTCTAAAAAAAATTTTGCTTTTCTAAATTTTTTAAAAATGCAACTTAAATTACGCCAAGAAGATGAGAAATTTTATATAAAAAAATTAAATAATAATTGTATATTGTAATATAGAACGAAACACTTCGTGTGCGTTTCCCACTCGCACTTGGCCGCTTATTTTTTTATAAAACTGACAAGAGTTTGGGGACCGGAAAATCCGTTCGTATTCGTAGAGGAGCATTTACATCCTAAACTTTGAACTGTTTTGTGAAGCTTTTGAGAGACAGCATAATTAGCCCGCATAATCTGTCCATCAATGGAATTATTGCACATTTCAATAACCTTTTTCGTGATGCTTGGCCGGCACTGAGCCAAGATTTGACGCCGCCGTTGGACTGTTTTTATATGCGGTACACTTAAAGATCGAAATAACAATGAGAACAAAATCGAATCGAATTTTATCAAACATTGCTCCGTTTTAGTAATTGTTGTTGTTGAACAATTCACGAATAAAATAAAATTATAAAAATTACACCTTACTTCATATTATCACTATATTTTTTTAAATATGATCAAAACGAAATAACGATACGAAGTTATGTCAAAGCCAACTTTTTTTAATTTTATTGTTTACAGATTTGTAACCAAATCAACATTAAGAACTTAATGATTGATCCTTTGTTGGTTGATAATCACGTCTTGAATGACCACATTTGACTAATGTTTATTTTCTACCATTTTGCTTAAATAGATTTTTTTTAAAATACTATATTGACACCCATTTTTTAAAAACATTTCGTGACAAAATTGCCCAAACGCTCTGCAGGCAGGCAATTCCAAAAACGATATGTTTCGGATCTTAAGTCTATTTTGTAAACTTGGATGCGACAATAACTGAATATTAAAGCCGAAGATCTACTCTCACATTTTCAGGGAACTCTGTATATCTTCGGCTCTTGACTTTCCAGAGAAGCTTTTAAAACCCCAAACCCAAACAAACTGCCTTTAAGCTCCCTTTCTGGAAAACCTCTGTCCCTTCTGAGAAATTTTTTTTTACATTTCTCAGTCTCAGAATTGAATCTTTTCAACGATGGTAAACCTGTTCGCTTTGTGATACGTTGCAAATGTTGATCTTGAGATTCGTTTAACTTGTTAATGCGCTCGCCTTGTTGGCACATTAAACCCAAAAATGTTCACAATTTCAGAGAGATCAGTGGCTATATTTATAGCACGGCCGGCGTCTAATTTCTCGAATATCCAAAGGTGTTTATTCGCTTTACTCCATGCTTTGGCCTCAGAAGACCATTCCTATTACACTATTCCCTGTACACTTCCACACGCCTTTGCACCTCTTCGGTTTATGGCTTTAAAATTGGAAAGCATCCTCTCGTATCTCGCTTTATTTCGTTGGAAACTTTCATTGATCATTGTATTGTTTTTTAGCTAAATAATAATAATTATAATAATAATAATAATAATAATAATAATATTAATAATAATAATAATAATAATGATTATATCAACTTCATTCAAACCTATTCAGATTATTTATGGCGAAAAGAAAACTTAAAACATTCGGTTGGGCGGGATTCGCTTGATTGCGAAAATTTAGAAAAAAGCTAGATTTTGGCATTCGCAGCAGAACCCCTTTCGTCGATATAGGCTCAGAGAAGTATTAAAGCACCGATACAGTGGTTCTACTACAAATCGCCTGGTTAAGCTGAAAAATTATGTGAATTTAAAAAGGTTGACAAAGCCGCTTTAAAATGGTTCGTAAGGGCCCGTGGCAACAATTTACCAGTTATTGGTTCAATTTGCAAACGGCCTAGGTTTTCCTCATTTCAATGCAAGTGACGGTTGGCTGGGCGGATTTAAAACCTGGCAAAATACTCTTGACAAAGTTTCATTCATTTCATTGAAAATGCTTTTGTCGAAAAAATCAAAAGTTGATGAATGGAAACAACAGTTCCAAGATATTGTCGCAGGAATCAAACTGGACGACATTTTCAATGTCGATGAGACAGACATTTTTTTTTTCAAATGTTTGCCAACTCGCACTTTGGCTAAAGCTTTACACCATCATAAAGAGCAAAAATACGCTGTTTAAACAAAATAAAATCCAAAATAAGTTTAAATTCATCAAACTTGAGTATTTTCCTCCCAAAATTACCTCAATGAGTCCAGTCGAGGGACATGGGAACAATCACAAGCCTCGTCGACTGACAAAGATTTTGAAGTTTTGGGAAACGAAAAAGGAGGACTACAAGATATCATACCTCGACTGTGTACTCGAGATTTCAAAAGCGTGGATACAGGTTGTAAATCTATTTCATAAAGCCGGATTTACTACTCAGAAATGGGAAGATGAAGATGAAGATAAAATGAAGGATCAGGATCAGACTAGTTCAAATAGACAATTATGTTGGAGGAGTTAACTTCAATGATCATAATGAAATCGATGGCGGAATAATAGCAGCAGAAGTTCCAGATTCCGAAACAATTTTAGAAACTATAGTTCGTGCTGCTGAAGCCAGCGATGACGAGGCAGAAATGAAGGAGCATGCTGAAACTCTGAACATTCAAAAGAAGCAAAAACATGAAATTGAAAACGCAATTTGAAAAATGCATTCTGCAATCGAAATGAACGCTTTTGTACCAGATGCGATACACCACTGCCTTTATTGGATTGAATCATTTCTGAAACAGGTGAACCCTTCGACTAAATTGGGTACAAATCGATTCGGGTGATTGAAAATTTAATTTTAATAATTGAAAGAATAACTTTAAAAATGGGCATACATTTCTTTGTCCTTACTTTTGTTTACAACGAAGATAACCAACTTCATTCAAAAAACACGTTTAACTCTTCTATGGCAAAGAATTGCCGGGCAGACCCCTGCTTATCGATTCTACTAATTTTTCTATTTATCTTTCCTCTTCGTTTTCCTACTGTAATTTGAAGCTCTTAGATCTCTTGGTGCTAAATGATATGATTAAAAAAAAAGGAACACTTTGCCACGTCCACATTCTTATTACACTCTGATAGACAAAGCCACTGTTCGGAACCCTTACATTGACCATAGATCCTTCTGGATACTTTTTATTCCTTTTAATAAAACCGCTCATGTTGCAGCTGTAATGAGTGGTGAAATACCAAATTCCAGTGCAAATGCAAACGTGCACCAAACTCCAAGTTATCCTTTTATAACATCATACTAGCGATGGTAACGATGAGAACGCCACCCAGCAGCGCTTCATTAATGCACTGTGCACCCCGTGCCGTTTTAATTATACTTTCCAACCCAACCCACGTCAGGCAAGACAAGAAAGCACATACAGACGTTATGGAAAAATACAGATTCAATGGTAAAGCGTTCTGCTCCGCCACCAGCTCCATCTCCATTTCCATCTCCATTAGTGTTTGCATTTCATTCACCCGGGTGTCCCACATTAAAGGAGAGTACTGTTTGCTTGTTTGTCGTCGCCCTCAGCTCGACTGCAGTGCTAAGCTGGCACGTCGAAGGGTTAAAGCACCCAACATGGCATATCCCACTCATTTAAATAAACACCATTGGCACCGAACAGTGAACAGTGAGCGTCGAGCACCGAACAAGCAACTTCGCTTTATGAATCATCATCGCCAATTTCCCTCGCTCGAACACCTCGTGAGCAGCATTTTTTACCCTTTCGACGCAGGGTGCGCGTGCTTCACAGTTTTCTAGTACGTTTCCACCTTTGTTTGGAGTCCATTAAAAATAGACAACGCAACGGTAATTTGCTAAGACAATTATCCAGAACCATCAGCCATTAGGCATCAGCCATCACCGTGATCGTCGTCGTCAGCATCTGCTGCCGGTGTTCTAGATACAAATAGATACGTTCACCCGTTTCGCTCACCGGGTGAAGAAGTTCATTCCTGGAAGCTTGCTCGTTTACATTAATTTTATGGCATAGAGTTCGATACTCGAGGTATTTTGGTGTTTACACGACGATGTTGCAGCGACTTTCGTAAACTAAACAATCCGCTGGATGGACTCTTGTAACAGGCCGTCGCGTTGTCGACAGGCTTGTTTTGGCATTTTATCGAGTGAAGTTCACTTAAAGTTTTGTTTGCCTTTGACCGAGTTTCGTGTGAATCACGAGTGGTGTTGGATTGCCTTCGGGGGAGCGGATTGGTACGAGTACCCACACGGAGGCACGAGGCTACTTGTCTGATTGCTTGGCAGTTATTCTTTCACCTAAATGTTTCGCCTTTGGTAATCTCAATTAAACGACGAATTAACATTGTTAAAGTGTCTATTAAAAGATGTCAAAGAGACTGTGCGCGCGGTGGGCCATGTGTCGTTTGTCTGACGTGTGAAGTTGACTATGGTGCTGGCGTTTGCCTCTACTCTTTGTCAAGATGTGCTCTTTAATTGCCAACTTTGAATTGTACTCGTATCTAGATGTTGTTTGTTGCTTTGCTACTGTCGATTGTTTGTTGTTGGTACTGGTGCTGCTGCCGCTGCAGGTTAGATGAATGAAGTGGGATCATTGTCCGGAGATGTGGTGACAGTGGGTTTGCTCTTTCAGTGGGTGCCTATACAATTAGATCGCGTAATCAGTTTATGTCTATTCAAGAGGAAAAGAAATTGTCTTCTTGTTCATTGGAACAATTGAGTTATTGTTGGGTCAGGAGTTGGCAACCTTTTTTTGTTCCAGATGAACTATTTTATATATTTTATTTTGTGAATCTTAGTTGACAAAATTTATTTTGATTGAACACAGACGGATTAGAGTTTGTTTTCCTTCAACCAGCTTAAAAGACTGATAGTTGGGAAAGAAAGATAGGAAGGTCAAACTCGAACATGACGAATATCTTCACAGGTATCCGGTGTACGTGGAATATTTGACTCCCCTCAAAATGTCCTAAGAACTATAGGGTCCTGATTTGTTCATATTAAAATTTTGTGAGGGCTTAGTTCCACGGCCAGGATTTTTGTTTTTCAGAACTTTTTGATTAAAGTCGGCTAAAATCAACCTCACGATCGAGCTTTTCTGATAAAAACCACGTTTCAGTTTCATGAACTATTTCTTAGTATTCAGACAAGCAATATCAACACAACTTTCGGAAAACGGAAAAAAAGACATAAATGCCAAGTCATCACTCTAGGTCAGTGTTTTCAAACTTTAGACACCCCTTATAAACCCGGCCTTATTACACAAGATTTCATTTATTCGCGATGAAATTTTCTCTTTTTTTTTTCTTTCTTTATTGATCATTTTTCTGATCCCAACTGGATTTTAAAATGTTCATATCTCATTGATCTTTTTAGTCACTGACAGATCTTGAATAAGAGCCTTCAAGGGAGAGAAGTGAGCTTATGGCTGCAAAAGACAAAATCAGATACTTCCTCGTTTGTGGTCAGAGTCTTCGAAATAACAATTTTTCAATTATTTTCCCTGCGTTCAAAAGATCCTCGAAGCAATTACTTCAGATGAATCGATATCAGTAAAAGTTTACAGAATTTGAAGAATAAACAATTAAGTTACTTTACAGAACTGCATTCTGAAAGTGGAAATGGACAAAGATGGACATTAAATCCCTTTTTCGAATATGTCAGTCGAACTCGCCGATCTGCCATTGAAAAACTATTGACCATTTCTAGATAGAGAGAAGAGGAGAGTACACTGAGCTGGAAAACGAGGTTTTCAAGTTGATACTGCCATCCGCCACTTCAAACCTGTGTGAAGTTTCATTCTCTCAAACATTTGACATAAAAACTAGGAAGAGAAAGAAACAGCCTAAATTTGGAAAATCATTTAATCGTAAAAGTGTCAAAGATTAATCCAAGATTTCAACATATTTGAAATAGTTAAGAGACTCGTTTACATAGGTGGTCAAAAAAAACAGGTGTGATTCAATTTTAGTTCATCGCTGTTTTCTTGTTGCAAAATAATAATTGTTTTGCTTGCTAGCTTTGCAACAATTTTAATTCCTAAGAATAAGAATTTTATTGGTGACATAACTTGATTTATTGGATTTTCTTTCGCCTATTTTTCGACATCGTGGGATTTCTTCGGCCTACCAATCATCGCTTTTTATCGCTTTTTACCAATCACTAGTTTTAAAACCCCAAATTTTCTAACATCAAAATCGATAAAGACAAAAAAAACATAAGCCACCACTGACCGCCGCGTCCGCCTTACAGCAAAATTAAGACCTTTAATGAAGTCAACGCTCACATGATCCGTAAAAGGCTTCAAAACTCTAATTTCTCCCAGACGAGGAGCCAGGAAAGTTCCTTTTGTAAGAGATTTTAACATTAGGTTGAATGGACCTGAAGGAGTTAAAAATATGTCGAAATATTCTGTGAAGTGATGAGACGAAAATAAATTTATTCTCATCGGATTCTTGGGCGTAATTTGTCACCACTGCTATACCCAGAAAACGATCAAACATGGTGATGGAAATATTATAGTGTGGGCCTGTTTTTCCTGCTATGGCCTTGGTCTTATGTTCCTGATGAAAGCATGCAGGATAACGAGCCGAAGTATACTACGAGTCTTGCTCTCGTTTCGAAATAGTTCCGTCGAACACCAGCTAGACATAACTTCAACAACATTTTGTCAGCTTTATTCGCTCGGATATATTGATGTAGTGGACTGCTACTTAGAGTGTCATTGAATGTCAGTAACTATGTTCACGAGAAAAAATGAACCACGTGTTCAAAACTCAAGTAGTCTTATATACTTGGAAGCTTGGTCTAGTTGAGGCTCAGATCAGTGCTCCAACTCCCATAAAAATACAACTCCCATAAAAATAGCAGGGTTGATTCAAAAATGCGGAATAAAAAAAGAAGGCGTCTAGGATCGTTAGCAAACAATAATCCGTGTAATGTGCAGTGTTCATATTTAACTATGAAATTTTGTCAATTTTTAAGGTTCCGTGCCTGAAAAGGAAAAACTTAATCACTTTAGTTGTCGGTTTGTTTGTTAAGGTATAAAGTTAAAACTAACCAAATACTTATTACTGCGTTTTCTTAAAGCTGTAATCTAATCAA
The DNA here is from genome assembly GCA_963555765.1 of Orthonevra nobilis. Classification (NCBI taxonomy): domain Eukaryota; kingdom Metazoa; phylum Arthropoda; class Insecta; order Diptera; family Syrphidae; genus Orthonevra; species Orthonevra nobilis. The sequence continues at coordinate 36,236,155 of OY743226.1, forward strand.
GCTTCTTACTTTGATACTCGCAACAAAATCGGGAAAACACTTCGAAACTCGATTTTCGTGATGGACCTACAAGTGTGTACGGAACGTTCGTTGTGCGAGTCCCCCTCGAAATATACGTAAACCTAAATTTCTTGAAAAAGAGAGTTTTAATTAAAAATTTTCTTCTAAAGGTTGCCAACCTCTGAAAATACGAAAATCCAATCAATTGGATCTTCAATTCATGAATTATGTCTGCGCTTGGTTCCTGCTTTCTCTCCCTGGCGTTGGAAAAGTTCCAAAAATTTGATTTGCAAAAGTCATTCATCCCGTTTAAGGCCATTCCATTTCTTTATGGGGCGCCGGGCGGCAACCAAACGACAATGGACGACCAGAAGGCAGGAAGACAAAACCAACTGCATGAACAAAACAATTGCGACTGTGGCCTGGTAAATTGGCAATCATTTTGATAGCAGCATATACGAGTAAAATGAGAAGGGTTTACCTCTGATTTATTGGAGTATAGCATGTGTACTCGGTATTTAGATTTACTTATGTTACTAGACGGGATTATCCGGTCGTTGGTACTTGGAAGGTGTTTTCGGAGGAATGTTTTCATTACTTGTACACTCATTTGTTTCGTACCTTTGGTGTTAATTTATAGTACAAGCTGTACTTGTGTCACAGTGGAAAGGATTTTGGGTCGTTTCAGCTGATGACTTATAAAGCTGCCAATGCTGACGAATCAAATTTTTTTAGAAAAATTTCCACATGGTTACTCACGAAAAAGGTAAATACAGTTGCTGAAAGAAATAAATATACATGTGCAAACTTCCTCAAGAATAAAGTATCTTATCGCATTTTTTTTTTTGTATTTTTATTTTTATTTTTATGTCGAGTCATGTCTGCCTTGGACAAATAAAATGAACAATAAACCAAACAAAGTCGAAAGCATTTAAATTTTATGGACTTTTTGGCGGCTAGTGGCATCATGCACGTCTCAAGTTTTGATAAACAAACGATACAAGTCAAAAGACGAAGTTACACCTTCAATTGAGACTGGAGACGTGCAATTGGAAGGATTTGGTTTTTTTAAGTTTGTTACGATCAAACGATTAATATTTTTTTATTGAAAAAAATTAGTTTATACTGAATTTGAGTGCTTAAGTTTCAACACAGAAATGGGCTTGTTCATCAGTGATATTATTCGTCACGAACGTCGGAGGAATTTTGCGGACGGTCACTTGCTTTTGCGGTCAGATCGAGCTACACAAGACAGAAACTTTATTGGAATGGTCAAAGGAGAGCCTGAGAAGGCGTACCCCAACAGATCTCGGAACAGAAGAATTTTTCACAGTCGGATCGAGATAAAGCAGAAGACTGCATTACTGATAACGCGTTGAAGAAAGAAACCCATTTTAAAACTAAAACCAGCTCTGTTGGAAGTTGACTGATTCGTAGAAAGCGCGAAATGCTGTCAGCTTGTTGATCCGAATTTTTCGGGTATAATTGAATTAAAAAAAGTCCACGATCTAAGTCAATATGCCTATCCAGTGAGTTCGATCCTTAGCTAGTTTATCCCAATTTCATGAACTAGGATTGATGAGGATTTTTATGCTTTTGTGCGCCACCAAAGTTTATGCTTTCCTTAACCAAACCAGAGTTGATTTAAGGACTCTTCAAGCCAGAGATGGTGCAAATTCAGTTCAAATGCACAAGCCATCTGAGTCTTGTTTAACCGAAAGTAAAGGATTATGACACTTCCGTGTTTGCTTTACAATTTATTCGGACTTCTTTGTAACAGTCAAAACTTCAATAACAAAACTTAGAACGAAGATCGTACACCATACAGCTTCAACAGCTGGGTGGCGAAGTTGGTAGAGCGCCTGCCTTTCAATTGATTCAATTGATAGGTCCCAGGTTCGATTCCTAGAGTAAGTGGTCTAGTTTTTCGAATCTGGCTCAGTCACCATTTGCCATTGGGATCGTAGTCTGACTAATGGCGTTGTTGTAGTGGTTGTTGCATCGGCTTAGTTCCTAATTCGTGTTTTCAAAACAGCTGTTTGCTGTTTGGCTCTGCTGTGAAGGCATAACACTGACAGCGGGGTGTTTAAGCTAAATCTTCCAAACTTTCAAAGTTGTTGAATGTCGAATAAAATTCTGTGAATTAGGTTAAAGTCAATAGGTCGATATCAAAAATCCTCCGTCCCGTTTCGGGCTCCACCCACGGAAGTGAGTTGAAACCAATTACACCTCAGTTTCTCAAACTACTACACACTCTTTCATTCTTCTCCTAATTCTTCCGCTCGCTCTATGCTACATGCATTATAAGAGTCTTAATATCCTCTTGAAGAGCGAGCAAATAGTTTTAAAAAAAAAATTCTAAAATTCAAAGCACAGAAGAACTAGTTTCACTTTTCTGTGAGTACCTCAAACGCGGTATGGGCCAATGTACATCAGATGGTCACTCTCACTGTGCGTGTCTTGATGCAAAGGCAACTCGTGTAGACCTGGTTCGCAAATATTAATCAGATATTCTTATATCACACGAAGATTGAGATCATGTCGAAAACGTAAAAAAACGAGATAAATGAATGGTGTAATTTTTTGTTAATTTTTTCTGACAGAATTACGCCGTCAACTTGATGGGGTCCAGAAAACCCAAAAACGTAAAATTTATTTTGTGGTCTTTTGAAAAAAGGATTAATTTTTATATTTAAAGTAAATCTATAAAACAATAATTTAAACATAATAGAAATTATTTTTCGTTAAACATTAAAAAAGAAAAACGTTTAATGACAAAATTAAATCTTTATCAATTATTTATAAAATTTTAAATTTTAAGTGCTTTAGTATTTAATATTCTTAAATCATCTGGTAACACGTGAACACGCATAATAAGCGGATATTACGCGAAGAATATAACTTACAATTTTGCAACACAGCTAGCCTGGTGGGGTCTATGACGCCCGGAACTCACGCCGATACTCCCTGACCGCACTATAAAACGCGACGCCCTAAAAATTAGCAGGTGATTGCCGACGCAGGCGATCGAACTTCAGCTACTAATAATACGAAATCTATCGCAACATTTCTGATATTTTGAAAATGGGCCGGGCCTCTGAAACAACCCCACCATGTTCATCGAAGGTAAAAAAAATCAACTTTTTAGAGCCAACTCCAAGTGGACTGCATTCGTTTGAAAGCTCATAGTATTGGGTTTTTTAAAAAGAGCGATACAAAAGTTTTTTTAAATAAAACAAAAACGGTTTTCGATATCAATGAAACTCTTTATTCCTGTGAAAGTACGTTCGATGCCATTATGTATGGAACTCGATTTCTTTTGCATGGGCACCACGGGCACGATTGCAGAAGTCCAGACACTGAACCCAATTTTCGACGGTTTTCAAGCATAAATCGGCCGATGCTGTTGCAATTTCACGTTCGATATTCGCACGAAGTTCATCAATCGTCGCTGGCTCGTTGGCATAGACCATAGGAAATAGTCTATCGGCGTCAAATCGCACGACCGAGGCGGCCAAGCGACTGGACCATTTCGTGAGATAACACGTTCTCCAAACTTGGTTTCCAATAAATTGATTGTGACATGCGCTGTGTGTCTTGTGGCACCAGTCCATATCATCCAATTGGGGCCAAAAATATTCGGTTATCATTGAACGGTAGCGATCCCCATTCACAGTAACGTGCTGGTCTTGATCATCACGGAAGAAGTACGGCCCAATGACGCCGCCGGCCCATAAACCACACCAAACCGTAATTTTTTCGGGATGCAATGATGACTTATGGAGTACGTGTGGATTGCTGCCTGACTTATACCGCATATTTTGTTTATTGACGGAGCCATTCAGCAGAAATGAGCCTCATCGCTGAAGATGATTTTTCGATTAACGTTGAGGCCACTGACTCCGAATTTCGGTAGTAAAGTTTAATAATTTCGACTCGTTGTTGGCTCGTATATCTTTCGATCATGAAATGGCAAACCTTATTGAAGAGAAATGTCGAAAGAGTGGCAAGAAATATGGCGTCGTTTGCTGTCCCTGTCGCTCTACTTTTGTAGCGTCCCTGTTGAAAAACCCTTTGCAAGCTACAAAAAATAGAACCGGTTTTTGCAAACATTTGTAAATATTGTTGAGTATAGTTTGTTTTTCCCGCTTTTTGGTCAATTGACGTTGGCAACTGCTGGGCCATGTGCATAGCACCTCCAAGAGTAACCTTCTAAAATTTTTCGGACGTAACGTGCATTCGAAAATTGGCGCACACACGCCCGCCAAACACCAGTACGTGTACCGGCTCACAATCGCATATGAAACAACATCACGCTTTGTTTATTTATTTACTGTTGACATGGACATGGGAGTCAACCAAGGGCTAAGGACGAAATAGGCCGGGAAAAAGAAATAATGAAAAACTATGCTGCTTGTATTTAAAATAAATTCAGCCTCATCTTTGTGGGTGTTCCAACGATTTTTAAGCGAAGATAGTCAATGAAAGCTTTTACAAAATTTCAATAGACTGCGCAATAACACGACTGACAAAGAACTTAGGTTGATATCCGAAGATCACCCTGTGCCAACCAACGGAATTATAGGTACACTCTTCAAATTTGGATGTCATGGAGACGCAGCATCAATTCGGTACGAATGCAGCTTGTCAAGAAACATCATGACTTATTTTACAATAAGTTTCGTAATTGCTCGTTCAAAGAAAGACCTGACTTTATCGGCGAAAATTAAAGGCGGGTGCTGATTTTGGCACGCGAAGAGTTTTGAAGTTAACGAACAAAATTGAAGGCCGCAAGGTCAGTATTCGATTACTCTTGGCGGGGGTCGAATTTTTGCATGGCCACGCACTGACGTGATGGAATAATTTAAAAATCCCTCCAGACTGACAGAATTTTCTTACTTTCGCTCTCGGTTAAGGCGATTTATCACGTTTATCGTAATCGGCATGCACACTTTTCACAAATCACCTCATTTGGTAGTTTTTAGAAATGCATGACGTTGTATGTCCCAGAGTATACCTCTTTTATTTTGAACTTCCAAAAGCTCAACCGGCATAGACACAGTAGATTTCTACTAGCAACTTATTCACCGATTTCCATTCATCATTTTGAATAGTTTCGTTTTACTGAATGGGATTTTGGTCGACGTTTAGTATTCCATTTCGTGTCATGAATTACCACAATTAATCTATCTTCGACTTCCAAATAACAGTTCCAAAACAGTCCAAAAATTCAATGTAGACGCTTCTGCGCAGTTATCTAAGAAAGTTCGTTTGCTTTGGATGTGACAAGAATATTTCTGGATTATTTTGTGCGAAAAAATCGCATTGCGCCGCGTTTAGTAACCGCTTCACATCCGGCGCGGTTTGTATACTTCTCTCCCACATACACATGAACAAATCCCACGCATCTGGAATAATGCATGAATGCGAAACAAGTGTAATGAAAAGAACAAAAAAAAAATACAAAAAAACACTGTAAATGATATTATCTAGATCTTGTCATCAACGCTGCAAGTTAAGATTCATCCAGCACAAGGAGTGAATCTTTTGTTCTTCTTTTTCATTGTACATCCATCACCTTTAGGTATTTATGCCTGCCTAGTACCCCAAACACGTTTCCACACCAAAACAGTGGAATCTGCGAGAATCTTTTTTTAAAAAAAAAACTAAAGCCTTCCAAAAGGAAGAAGGCGAGGACACGTCTTTCCATTCTGAACGAATGTCGAACTTATTTTGTATCTTTCCAGAACAATTGAGAATTATTCTTGAAATAAATTACAATCCTGTGTGGGTTTCGGGAAAGATATATTTTTTTATAAAGCTTGAGAGTGTGGCTTATGGGTTCTTGGATCTCGGTGGTGGTGAGCCTTGGATGGTCATTGACTATTAATGATCATTTGAAGATGCTTAGGTTGGACACAAGTTCGATTCTTGCAATTGAGTAAAATTGTTAGAAGAATTTATAAACGAGCAGATGCTTAACTCTTGGCCCGTGCCTGGGTTCGAAGGTGTCGAGTGAAATTTAAATATAAAGGTCTTGCATAAAGCGCTTCCTATCTTTCAATTTAAATAAAAGAAAGTGGGTGTGAGACATCATCGAAATTGTTTATTCGTTTGGAATATGACATCGTTCAAATGTCCGCCGCGGGTTCTCTGGGTGGCGCTCGTCTGAAATGTCCAATTTACCATGACTCTGGCGCATAATTCAGGCTGAATTTGACCGATGGCATGGGTTATGTTGGCTTTGCGAGCCGCTCTGGTTTGAAGCTTATTTGCATAGACATGCGGTTTCAGAAGACCCTACAAGAAAAAGTCTATCGGGGTCAATACGCACGATCTCGGTGTCCAGTTCACATTGCCTCCACGTGAGATGACCATGTCCTTAAATCGCTCGCGCAGAATTTCCAATGTGTCGTGAGCTGTGTGGCACCTAGCGCCATCATGTTGAAACCACATGTCTTTGGTGTCCATATGATCCAATTCAGTCCATTATAAGTTGGTAATCATTGACATGTAGCGCCCGCCGTTAACAGTGATGGTATGGCTAACGTCGTTCTCAAAGAAATATGCACCGTTGCTGCCGTGAGCTCAAAATCCACTCCAAACAGTGACTTTATCGGAGTGCATCCAATCTCATGTGGATTATTAGCGTCCCAAATAGTACATTTTTGTTCGTTGACGTACCCATTCATCGAGAAATGGGCCACATCGCTGAAGATGATTTCTTGATGAAAACTCGAATCAGTTTCCAACTGATCCAGAGCCCATTCAGCGAACACTGTTTATAGCCGTTTCCCTTCAGCTCATGGGTCAGTGCAGGCCCGCATAAAATTCACCTGATACCACCAAAAAACTTTCAACTTGATGTGTCGCAATTGAAAAAAATTATTTCAATTAATTGGTCGGGGGAGTTTTAACCAGAAGATATTCCAAAACACGACGAAGTTAAGTTTTCGTATAAAGTATATAAGACTCGGATTCTTGGAGCTGGAAGAGTTTGCTTTCAAGTGCGCTTTCTCTGCCGGCGTACAGTGGGGTGGTTTTTTCTTTCCTGAATGTAATAGGACTACCGGTTGAAAATGTCCTTATTGCACACAACTTCATATCTATTACTCTGAGGAGAATTTTGACCATGGCAGCTGTCACATCATAAACTTCATGTCATAGTCTAGGTTATTGGTCATTAGTGAAAACACACAAGTTTTTGTAAAGCCGTAAAATGTCTACATTCGTGCCATCAAAACAACATTTGCGGGAAGTTTTAATATGCTTCTTTCATTTAAAGAAAAAAGCAACCGAAGCGCATCAATTGCTTTCCGAAGCTTACACGGGCTATACTATAGACGTAAGAATGTGTCAGCGGTGGTTTAAGCCGTTCAAAGATGGTGATTTCGACACCGAAAAAAAATCCTCCAAGAATCGATGGCCTGATAACGCCTATGAAATCAGTATCCAGATTCAATCCTTATGAAAATAAGAACTGTCCTCCCCACGAATGCGTTAGAATACGACATCTTCATCCTGAAAACGTACTTGGTCATATTTAATCCTTCAGATATGTTTTGCTTACTTAAAAACAAGTTGTTGACTGCCCATGATTCTTAAGAAGACACAAGAATGTGATCTGAAAGGACTTAAAAATCCTCAACAAAACCAAACAATGCTCCTCCCTTGGTATTATACCAGTTCATGCTGCATGCTCCTCAAAAAGAACGACATCGCAGCATCGCCTCGTTCCCTCGTTCTGTTGAATTATGTTAATAAAGGAAAATTGCACCAAAACAAAAGGCAACGCAACTTTCAAGAAAACAGGAGTAATGCGCTTTTTTCTACAAAAGATGCAACATGGTACGTGTCCTCAGTGTTCTGTTCACAGCTCCTCCATACATTTGGCCACGAATGGGCTATTTATAGCTTTCAACGAACGAGTACAGTGTCTGCGGCAAGATATTCTTTTTTCCATGTTTGTCACAATTTTTATGGATCCACAAAAGTGGGGAAAAAAATATCGTATAGTATATTCAAGGTCTCGCTTTGCATCTGGCTTTTGGACGAACTGCTGCCGTTTGCCGATCCCAGTTGGTTTATTTCTCGTATCTTGCTCCAGTCACGGCAATCCCCTTGTGACCGTCTCGTGTTGTTAGCTTTAGCTTGACAAATTTTTATTTTTATTTTTTTTTTTCAAAATTTATTACTTTACCATGAAAGTAGCTCAATGGAAATGCAAGCAGAGATAAAATATTTAAATCTTTTGGTTAGAGATTTAATATGGATTTGTCATGGGGACACAGCACAAGGAGAACAGTGTGACAGACAGACAGACAGACAATGAGAGTGAAGACTTGCTGGGGATACGACGGAGCTGAACGTTGCTTCAAACTCCGATGGGGAAGATGCTAATGAGCGCGACGTGATGTTATTTTTTTCGTCTTCGTCTTCGTTGTTCGATACTAATGTTGTTTATGAACGGGGAGATGATTTGTGGATGGGTGGCGGCAATAAAGATACAAGTAATCATATCAAAGATCTTTAAAAGTGGCAGCAGGATGCAAGCGATAGTATTGATGGGTTTCTTTTGGGTAATCCTATAGTTTATCTCTATCGTGACGACGCTAGGAGTAGTGGAAGGTGCGATCAATTATCAAAAGGCGATTTCGAACACCATAAAGCACGTGCTTAAATGCAAATGAGTGAAATACAAATCAAAACAAAACAAACGGATTTAAAGGGTTATTTTGGAAGTAAGAATGAAAGAACGGTTGGGTGTGACTGACACATTCCTTTCAAATCGAATCCAAGAGTAAATTTTGAATTTTCATCTAGATTTGGAAAATGCTGGAGTGGTCGACTGACGTTATTTTGTACTGTTTCTTCTATCTGCTCGACTATTGGCTGTAATGGGAAGGCAAAGTGATGCAGCAATCTTCCAAAAACACAAAAAAAAAAAACATAACAACTGCTAATAAAATACTGCGAATTGAGTGAATGCAAATATGTGGATGTCAAATTATGTGAATTTCAAACTTTTATTGAAGATTTTCTAAGTATGGACTTATTTTGGCATGCATACAAATGGAGTGAATACTGAAAATAAAGTTTTTACTTCAAGTAAAAGCATATGCTATTTTCGGATGATTTTTTTTATTGTAAATCCTTTTTTTTCAACTGGATAGAAACTAGTATATGCTTTTTTGTAGCAAATATAGTACACCTTTTTTTTCAAGTTGAAAATTCCAAAGCATTTCCTTTGGCTGGCCTTTCGCATTTATGTAATGTGAAATATTCATAGACTTAAGTCAGGGAATGGCGTTTAAGCGAGCAAATTCGTAAAATAAATCAGTTTTTGGGGACTGTGCTACAAAAACTTTCAAGTGACGTACAGTGAAACGGAATGTTTGAGAAGCCATTTGCCAGGATCAGTATATGATTCCATTATTCAAAGAAATATCGCTGTGGAATCATTTATGCGAAATTCTTCAGACGTTGTTTTGCTCGGAGATGCTTACCATGGAATTACACACTGGCTTATGACCCCTTTTAAAAATGGAAAGACACATCCGGAAATTGTCATAAAACCTTGTTTTTTTCTGTCATAAATGTAATAGAGTGAAACCTTGTTAAGTGGGACCTGGATAAATGAGAAACCTCTATTATTGAGAACAACAATGAGGTTCCGGTTGATTTATAGGATTTTATCGATGTTTACCTCTTTATTTGGGACTCTGGAGCTCAATTCTCTTTATAAGTGAGTTAATTTATCAGGTTGGGACGGGTTGCAAAACGTTGTTGTTTACAAACATTTGAATTTCTTTCGCACGTACTTTGTTTGTCAAAACTATCTAAAAATTTGACCTTCGAAAAAATTCCAAAGGTAAATTCAACATAATATGAGCATCTGAAAAATGAGAGCTTCTATTAGATTATCGGTTTCAGCGTTTCAAAGGAAAACTAAAACCAATACGATTAGCAGAGTATCATAAACTTGAAAAATGTCTCTCACCTCTCTTAATGGAAAAATCCAAGCATCCAAGTTGACTCAAGGAAATAAAAAAGTTGCCTGTTTATTATGAAAACAATAAAAAGGGCTGGATGACTTCTGATTTATTTTCAAGTTGATTAAAAAAAAAAAATGAACGCCAATATGAGGGCCCAAAAAGAAAGATTGTTATGAACAATATGCCTAAATTAGACTATGTTAAATTATTGTACTTACCCGCCAAAACCACAAGTAAATTGCAGCCCATGGATCAGGGTATTTTCAACAACTTTAAGGTTTATCACAGAAAGGAAGTTGTACAATATGCTCTTAAATCTATAGAAGAGGATAAAACCCTGAAATCAACATCCTCCAGGCCATGAGATTTGCGTAACCACAGATAGAAATTGGTACAAAAAAGCTGCATTCAAAGTGACGAATGTATCTGTATCTGCATCTGTGAAACTATTCCAGAATGGAACAAAATAATTACCACCTGTAAGAACGACCAAAATGACCAGCACCCGACTTTTCTGGATTTCGTTTCTATGGACGATGATGAACTCACTTCAGAAGAGCTCAATGATGATGATATCCTTTTGACGTATTCTTCTTTGGAGGCAGAAGAAGAAGAAGTAGAAGACTATGAAGAGACTTGAGCAAATATTTCGAAGCGTAAGGCAATGGAAGCGTTAGAAACTTTACACAAGTATTTTGAGATGTGAAATATTTATAATTCTAGTATTTTTGATAAAATTTATTCTACCGAAGTTCAAACATAACATAACCGATTACTTTAAGTGATAAACTTTAGTGCATTGGATTGTTTTTTTTTTTTATAATAAATACATACACACACTTTCATTACCCAAAAAATATGCATTTTCATGAACATCTTCACATTTATAAATGGAATAAGGGTGCATTTCAAGCGGGTAAATGAGACAACTAAATTTTAAACCTGTCTTATTGGAAAAGTTCATAAATGAAAACCTCTTTAAATGGTACAAAAACCTTGGTTCCGTGAGATCCCAATTAATCAAGTTTCACTGCATTTGAAAATTTCAAGTTCTTTCACAAATGTTTCTTATAGGCAACTCTGAAAATAATTCAAAAACGCTGGTTTCTTAAATTTGTGTTCCCAAAAAAATGCGCATGGTTAAATTTAAAATATTTTCAAAATTTAATTGTAACCCGCTTTCTCCTGCACAATGTTTAAGAAGGGCAACAAAGTTGATGATCTTCTTTTGAAGAAATAGAAAACAATAAATTCTTGGGGGAAGTGAACATTTATCGAACAACTCGCTTCAAATTCGAAAAACGAATTTTCTCAAATGAAATATATTTTTTTAATAAGCATTATTTAAATAATTTATATAAATAAAAAAATTAATTTCTTCCACCTTAAATTTGGAAATTGTTTTTTTACAAATTAAAAAATAAAGTGGATCCGCTATTGATGATGGTGATGTTGGTGAAGCTAGGATAGAGTAAGCTTTTCGTTCTTTGTCACTGTTATTTAACCCTTCAATTTCTTTTTGCTGCATCCGAATAAGCTATGGCAGAACTTTGAGCTTACTATTTGTAAGATATTTTTGGTTTTTCTGTCTCATTCATCTTCGGTCTCTTCTCTGGATGCTGCGATTGTAGCAGTAATGCTGTAAGATGCACCTTCTTTCGCCCGTTCTTGGTGGGCATCATCCGCTCAAACACCGGCGTTGAGAATATTGCGAAAAAAAGAAAAACCTTCCATTCTTTTAGTTTAATTGGCTTGCATTCTGTTTTCTTCTAATCTGTTTTTTAAAAGCGCTCTTGAAATTTTAGCCTTTTCATTTCAATTCTCTGGTCACAATGCATTTTAAGGGTAATCGTTATCCCATGAGGGTGATAAAATTATTAAAACTAAAACGGAGGATTGATAAATTTCAACATATTTTCGGTTCTGCGAAAAACTTACACGGAATTGGTTCGAAATTAGGTTGCAAGGTCTTAAGAAATCTACAAACAACTTTTTATTCCTTATGAGAAGAAGATTTAGACTAGATTTACATATTTCTTCATCCGACAAAGGTTTCGTTTGGAATCATTCAAATTGTCATGCAAAAAAGTCATTATTTAAGAAAATGTATGCTGCCCTGTTAAATATTAACGTCGACTACGTTCATAGAATCAAACACAAGTCATTCAAGATCATTTTGTTCGCAATCCTTTCACTGCAACGATCTTGCCCGTCGTGATGGACTACTTTCATCGGGGCCGTATTTTCTTCAATTCCGCGTCGAATCGACGCTGTAATTCAGCATGGTAGAGCTCCACGATTGTGTCTTCTCACTCCAAGTGTTCGATCAGAATTTGAGAAAACAGGAGCTATCACATTTTAAGAAGATGGTACAGCCTCTGTTGTCTTCGGGGCAAGTTTGGCTGGTGCAATCCACTGTCTCGACTACTGATCGTAAGGTTCCGGGTTCCAATCTGGAAGGCCCATCAGCCGCGAGTGATTGGCATGCCTACGAAGAAATTAACAGTCATAAACAAGCTTATGCGGCTGTTCGAAGTCAATTTTTTTTACTATAGGTACAGTCCTTGCTTTTGTGCGACGAATAAAGCGCACGCACGATGGACTGATAGACCATCAGCGAGACTGCTTTCTGGCTGAAATCGATAGGATCCTTTAAAAGAGGGTCATTTCTTGATGTCGAGTGGTCAAAACCATGTGAATAGCTACAGTATTTTTGGCTCTTTATCGTATTGCTAAAAAGCTAAGTCTCCAGAATTATCGGATAGGAGAATCAATATTCACTCTTTGATAGTTTTTGCCTCGGGATCAACACTTCTAAGTCTTAAAAAGGTGTGCTTAGTCTAATGTGCAGACAGTGACAGACAGACCCTTATAATTTTCAAATAGATATGGTGTCATTATTTTAATTCACTCTAGATCCCTGGTAGACAAAGTCCTTGACTACCTCGAAGTTAATCCATCTTTTGTCTTTTGCGCCTGGCTGTACACATGAGAAGCTTCGCTAGCCAAATAAACGAGGGTAATAAAACAACCGCAACCTGTCATCCGGAAAATGCATTGCTTCATCTCAAATATCGCCTCTTTTTCAATTATGACCGACAACCTCGCCAGAACTGGGCCCATTGCGCCGCCCTTCAGCGTATCAAAATACCACACCGTTGCGGCTCCCGATTGAATTACCAAAAACTCTTCGCTAAAACGCTTCCTTCCTTCCTTCAGTACACAGTTCCTGCGTTCCAAACGTTCCCATCGAAATGTAATCCGAGCCCAAATTTTATTGCCGCAATCCGACAATGCTTCGGGAATTGGGTCATAAATACTGCGACGCTAGATCGCTAGTGTTCGTTCCACCAGCACCGGCATCGACCTCTAGCTCATCGCCCTCTTTAGACTGAACGCAATTAGACGTCGATTGTAATTGGAATCATAATGTGGGCGCCGCGTCGCGTTGCACATTTCCACACACACAGAGGCGGAGCGCATTATTGCTGCAGGAACAAGTCCTGTTTGCAGGACTTCCATTTATTTCGAAAACTGCATACGAAAACGAGCGTATGAATGCGCTCGTTTCCCGCGCGCCGCCTTGACAAGTGTGTTTCATTAGCGCCTGCTTGCTTTCCAACCGGAATAGGGTATTGTGCACTCGGCCGGTGCTGAAATCAACCACCAATCATGCTCGTATTGTTTGGTGATACACCCGAAGGGCTGTCGAATGTGTATCATTTTACGGGTCGAGAAAAAAGCAAATCCAATAGCAACGTCTGTTCCCAAGGAAGACACGGTTCGGTGGCAGGTTTTTTTGTGGTGTCGCGTCGTCACACGCAGTTGGGGCAAGGAACAAGAAACATTTACACGTTTCTCGTGCAATTAAATAATGGTTATGAGTCGTGGCGCAGTGCGCACAATCACAGACGTCGAGGAATAGGTCAAGCTCCGCTGGGCTACCCATGTGGCATGCACATGGCAATCTACAATACAGTGCGCTCTGTGGCAAGCAGGAAAGTAGCCTTGTGCATCGTATCGACCGATAGTAGCAGTTTAACACTAAGACTTAAAAGAAAAAAGGTTAAGTGACTAGAACAAAGGTTGAGTGAAAAATAGCTTTGTCGAGATCTTTTCAATGCATCGAAGGATAAGGACCTGGCTCTTGGATTGCTTTCCCTCCGGTTTTTATTGTCGTATTTTTTTCAACCTTCATTGCTTTGGCATCGATTGAAAGGAGCACGACAAATGCCTCGTTCTAGGACTTTTTTAATGGACTACAGATACTTTGTATGCTACAAGTTCAGCCTTGTGCAACATTTTAGTCGTCAAGCATTTCATTTGAAGGATGATGACTCATTGCAGGAGGGGTGCCCATGGTTGAAGTTCCATAATAACATTACATATGGTTTGTTTGTTGTTGTTGTTTTTTTATGATATGGTGATAGGTCTGGAGTTTGCGTGATATTTCCCTGTGTGCTTTGTTGGTTTGTTTTTTTCATTTCTTTCTTGGAAGAGGGTGTTTATCTGGTGCAAGGGTCGGGGTGGTCCGCGCAATGACTTGGTGCAATTGTTTGTTGATAATTATTCACTGCTTGATAAATCTGAGAAGAATTTCAATATGCTGACAATTCCTCGTTCTTAAAGGCTTACAAAAACAAAATAAAACAAATTGAAAAGGAAAACTAAAAAAAAAAAATCTTCTGCGGGTAATTTTTGTTTCCAACCCGAACATGATAAATAAATTCATAAAAAAAAAATAGGAGACTGAGCTAAATAAACAAAAAAGCAGTCCTGTGGCTTTATCCAAGTGATTCGCAGGGTTAACAGGATGAATTCAAAAGTAATGATAATAAATGTAAGCCAGGCTGATTAAAATCTCAAGTCAATCCATAAAGTCTCTTTTCCAAACACAGGACCCTTGGAAACACACCCTTGGAAAAAAATCTTTGTCTTGACTCTCACAAAACTCCACAAAAGTAGCCATAGCTTCTCTATGATCTTTTAATTTCTTGCCCCGAAGGTGTTCCTTGAGCCGACGAAAGCGGTAGAAGCCACTGGGAGTTATGTCTGGTGAATTGGCTAGGTGATCAAGCATTTCAAATCCTGTTTCTTGAATAGTAGTCATTGCAACATCACAAACAGCACCCCGACTAGCAATTTGCCGCGTTTTTTTTCCTAAATAGCCTCACTTCTTATTTGGTCCTAATATAGTGGTTTGCTTCTCCAAACATTCGACCCTAAAAATTCCTTCAGCGTTCAAGAAAACCGATGCCATAACCTTCCCTGCCGAACGAGACCATTTGAATATCTTCGGCGTCGGTGAAGAGTCGCTTTCAGGTCATCGTATGCTGTTTGAGTTCTGGATCAAAATGGTGGATCCAGGTCTCCGTCCATGGACACGAAACGTGACAAAAAATTCTCCTGATCGGGATTCACCTTCGAAATATCGACTCGTTTCTTTTTTTGCTCGTCGGTTTACATTCTCGACACCCAACGCGCAGAGACCTTCTTCATTCGTAATACCTTGACAGGGATTCTTCTGAACACTTCCATTCGAGATCCCTGTGAATTCAGCTACATACTTGATGGTCTTTCTTTGATCTGCCAAAGCGACAGAGCGATTGCAGTCAAAAAGGTGGTTTCCTGCTCCCAACTAGATTTTCATCGAGCTTATGACCACGCAACTTACTCGTTGTTAAAGCGATGACCGAATCCGGACTTGCATTTAATTCAGACACAAGTCATGTAATTTCTTCAACAGTGCGCTTGAAAAGATATTGGGACAGGCAGTATTCAACGTGGAGTGCAATATCATTTTCAACTCTGGGCAACTGTTGGGGCAAAAAGACGATGCTTCATTGTGGGCACCTAAACAACCGAATTGAAGCTTTCACAGCGATTGAAGAAGAGCCCATAAGAATTGAACTCCAACATTAGAAAAACCATCACCATCAAAGTGGATATCCCACAGAGACTGGTCTAACCCAATTGATCCCATTTCGGTTTTTCCAAACAACTTGGATGAAAACTCCTTACTCGAAGGACCAAAACCATGGTTCATAAAAAAAAACCTTTATCTATATGGTGCTGAATGTTGGACGACGAGGGAGACAGAAGAATAGATTCTAGGGACTCTCCGGTGAAAACTATTCCTAGTTCGGAAGGCAGAAATCCGTCGACTCTAATCATTCGAATATGTAAGAGACAATGCTCTAGCTGAGAGTGTCTTCAAGTCCCAGCCACCAGGCCCACGAAAAAGTTAGAAGATCGAACGTTCGGTTCAAAGTGCAAAAAGTTGCAATTGAATGAAATGAAGTGAAACAGTTGCGCTGGTTCTGGAGACAGTAAGCAAGGGACCGAGCTGGCTGAAGAAGCTTGTTGGTTGAAGCCCTGGTCCACCCAACCTAGTTCATTGCATATGCAGACGGTATGAGAACAAAAGGAGCAGAAAAAGGGTAAAGTTGCACAATCAAACCATAATATCCAATCGATCCACACCGATTGCTCCAGCTTGAAGTAGTTTTGAATGTCCTATTTTTCCAAAAGATATTTACGCTTGAAAATTAAGATGTAGCCCTGAGCTTTAACTCTCAAAAAAAGTGACAACACATCAAACAAGAATACAAACGCAAGAAGTAGTGGAAACGCAGCAGGCACTGACCCTTTTCAGAAGTACAAACATATGTTTGAATCACTCGTTCCCCTAAGTTGCGTCGGCCAGTGAAGCTGAAGTGTTCCCGACCGAGTCTTGCTACAAACTTTTTGCACATTCTTGGAGAGCAGACAATGGATTAAGTGGGCGAAGATCGATCCATCGAGATCGAGAAGGCATCTGAAACCATTAATAGAATAAGTTGAACAATAAAGCACCTCTATTTATATTGTTTCCTCCCTCAATAAAAGGCTGAAACATACAATTTTATAAGTTCATGCGTGGGCCAGTGGAAGAGGACTGGACGTCAATCCGTCTGAAACTGAGGCAGTGCTATTCTCTAGAAGAAGATGCACGGCACTGCTCTGCACATTTAAAAAGACTGCAAAATATCTCGGAGTCATTCTAGACTCGAAGCTGATCTAGAAAGACAACGCCAGAAAGCATGTGAAACTTTCTACGTGTGGAAAAAGATGTTCGGCAACACCGTGGGACTCAAACCGAAGGTGGCTCATTCACTGCTCCACTTTGGAGCAATATAAAATAATTGTTGAATTATTGAAGGATTCTACGACAGAGTTCTTCACCTACACGCCAAAAAGCGAAAAGTTACAAACCGTGCTACTGGGTGGATTGGAACCGTCCTCTGATCCAGAGGAGATTCTTCGAGAATTGAAAGCGAAGGAAGGCGATGACCTTGAGTTTGTAGGGGTCAAACCATAAGTCACACTTAGGGCTAAAAGGGAGAAGCGAAAACTTCCGTTATTCCTGGTATCTATAACACCCAAAAGCAAACTGGAGACCTTACGGAAAATTAAATTCCTAGATCACCAAGTTGTAAAATGGGAAACATTAAACAGGCGCGGAGACACCCTTCAGTGTGTCCGTTGCCAAAGGTTCGGTCACGTCTCGTCGAACTGTCAAATGCAGCCTCGGTGTGTCAAGTGCAGTAAGATCCACAAGGCAGAAGAGTGTCCGCTAGGCAGAGATAAAATTAATGATAAGGATCAACTTAAGTGCGTTCTTTGCAATAACTTTGGGCATACCGCAAACTATAGAGGATGTACCAATATATAAAGAAAGTAAATCTGGCCCGACAGAAGAAGGTCGAAATAAGTAGTTCACCCGTCCGGTTTCAAACTCCAGCCGTCAGTCCTCACTTAACCTATTCCCAAATAGCTTCAGGTCGAGGTACGATGGTACAGCAACAACCTAAGGTTGCTCCACAGGCACAAGTGCCGAATGCACCACAGGCTGATGTCATGACTGTCTTGTTTGCTATCCAAGCACAGATGAGTCATATGCAGCATCAATTACAAGAACAGGCGGCACGGGTGAATCATATTTACGCTCTTCTTCCGAACTTAGCGCCCGTTCAGCCGTAATGAGTACGCTGGATATGAGACCAATAAAGATCATTGCAGTTAATGTTAACTCATTGGTAAGTATCGCGAAACGAGCCGCACTTTTCAATTTTCTTAAAGACCACGCCCCTGATGTTCTTCTGGCAAGCGAAACTAAGCTAAACCAAAGGCATAAACTGAGGCACAGTAATTACAATATTTTAAGGAGAGACCGTCCCAATTCACAAGGAGGCGGTGTTGCTATATTCATAAGAAAAGATTTACGTTATAAAGCAGTGTAGTGGTGAATTGCGGAGATTCCGAGAATTGGAAGCAAGCGTAGTGTGCATTCCTCTTCGTAGTGGGAAGATGATATACTTGGCTGCACTATATGCTGCTGAAGCTACTCATTCTTCATCTTTTATATCAGAGCTCGAGACACTTTTTCGTTGTCTACGGCTGGAGTCAGAAGAAAACTATTTTGTTTTGGCCGGAGACTTAAATGCCAAACACAGAAATTGGGGAAATAACTCACCTAATACCAGAGGGAACTCACTTCTCAATTGGTGGGTTGAACACAATGTCGAGTATAAAGTTGATCTTAAAGCTACAGATAGTCCTTCATACCCTAGCAGTGGCTCTTATCTAGATCTCATGCTGTTCGACATTAGACTACAACTGGCTAGTACGGACCGACGAACTATTAACTGCCTACGGACTGTTGTATATGAAAGTGACCATTGCGGACTTTGCGCCGATGTGACGATTCCTAATGAAGTTGCGGAGTTAGACGAGTTCATCCAAACGTACTCCTACGATTACAGTAAGATGCACTGGCCACGTTTCTCCAGAGTTATGACAAGAGCCCTCTCCTCCAGCTCACTTAATCCACCCTCAAATAGGAACCTGTCAAATGAGGAGATTGACAATTTTCTAGAACAAATGGACGCGACCATTAAACGAACTATGGATATTACGATACCAAAGTACCCACAGACTGATAACGCTTATATGTACCGCAACCCAACTACCGACGCACTGCACAAGCAAAAGAGTAGACTTCTCTCACGACTAAAACTTTTGTACAGACGGTTTACCAATACTCAAGATACGGAGATTAAGACACTTAAGTCTTTGTTAAAAAATATTCAAAAACTTATCAAGGAAAATTACAGAAAATCTGTTAATTTGTTTTGGAACAACAAAATTCGCGCGATTAAGTCCAACAACCCGAGAATGTTCCCTCAAATTAATAAAATATTCCGAAGAAATAATCATAACGAACTTCCGAATCTTAAAATCCCACGGACGACAGACAACGAACGTATACTATTGACAGCAGGCGTAGATCCGATAAACGCCGCTGATAATGAAAACTTTTTCGTGATTGAAGATCCACAGGAAAAGGTTGAGGTTATAGGAGCGACCTTTCAGGAAGTCCATAAAGCAAATGCTTGCACTGGCCCGAACCGTGACTTGGAAAATCGTATCCTTTTCCACAATTTCTACCTACGAAAATATATCCAACAATGGCGATCAGAGAACCGAGGTTTCACCGAGTTCAATGAAGATAATCTGGCATATAATGCCGTCGCTGTTGATAGGGAGAATCCTCCGTTCATTTCCAAGATAGATCTTCAAACGATCTTCGAATCACTGAAAAAGAAAAAGTCTACAGGAAATAATGGGATACCCAATATTGTGCTTCGACATCTTCCCCTGGAAGCTATAAACGTTTTCACTATACTGTTTAACAATGCGTTGAATAATGCATATTATCCGGCGCTATGGAAAACAGCAATAGTACAGCCCATTCCCAAATCCGGCAAAGATAACTCCAATCCGGCAAATCTGC
The DNA here is from genome assembly GCA_963555765.1 of Orthonevra nobilis. Classification (NCBI taxonomy): domain Eukaryota; kingdom Metazoa; phylum Arthropoda; class Insecta; order Diptera; family Syrphidae; genus Orthonevra; species Orthonevra nobilis. Next base: position 36,255,985 of record OY743226.1, read on the forward strand.
GGTCAATAAGTCTCCTTCCGACAATCAGTAAGGTATTCGAAAAAGTAGTCAATAGAGCCCTGACTAAGTGGGTAGAGGACAAAAATATAATCTCTGATAATCAATTCGGTTTCAGAGCGGGGCATGATTGCATACATGCCGCGTCTAAACTGGTATCAGATGTACAATGGAATAAATCTAAAAAACAGTGCACGGGTGCTTGTCTGGTTGACTTGGAAAAGGCCTTCGATACCGTATGGTTAGAAGCGCTCTTTTACAAGTTAGACAGGCTTGGAGTAGGCAAACCACTACTGTACATGCTTTATAACATGCTTACCAATAGAAAGTTTATTGTGAAAAATGGCAATGTAACTTCTTTTGGTATTTTCGAATTATTAAGAGGTCTACAACAAGGTGCGGTTAATTCACCGATACTCTTCAGCATTTTCACGACTGATCTTTTAGTGTCTCTTTCACATGTCATAGCGTACGCAGACGACTTGATTGCGTACAGATCGGGACCGAAGATTGAAGATATCAGCTTGAACTTGCAGTGTGACTTTGATAAGATTAAGCGTTATTGTGATGACTGGAAGTTGAAGATCAACTTCCAAAAATCGGAGACTATTCTTTTCAGGACTCCATTGTGTAGGGCTTCTTGGGATACTAGGAAGAATTGGAGAAAATTCCTAATCGTTGGACAACACGGGCAACCATTGGAGAACAGAAGTTTAGTCAGGTACCTAGGGATCTGGCTAGACCAATATCTATATTTTAACAAACATATCGATGTAGCTCTAGCCAGAGCCAAAGCGACTTTTGCCAGGACAAAGAGACTGTTTTATAGCAGCCAACTCGATGCCAGGGTGAAAGTCATCTGCTACATGGCTCTTGTCAGACCAATGCTTACTTATGGCTGTCCAGTGTGGTTCAACGTGACAGCAAGTTCGATGGAAAAGATTCGGGTTTTTGAAAGACAATGTCTAAGGGCTTGTCTTCGTTTATATAGAACTCCAGAGTCCCAATACAAAAAATTCTATCGCAATGAGGTCCTTTACAATGGAGCAAACCTGGTAAGGGTGGATAATTTCATAATAAAACTTATCCGAAGGCACATTGCAAGAGCAATGTTTTCGATCAACAACCTGATCTCTGGGGCTTTTTACCCCAACTTGTTGTACCACGAGAGTGTGCGCCTTAACGGTTTTATCCCTCCAGAGGCATTTCTCTACCTCGACTCTAAAGGTTTGATCCAGAGTAGTCTGGCGGTGCCGCTAATCTACCACGTCGCCCGTTCCAGTGTAGACAGGCGACTCACATACGATCGAGACATCGCACAAAATTCCGAAGAGTCTCTCCGTTTCAGCAGGGCGGTATCAACCCGCGATAAGGCAGATTCGCAAAAGCAGCACCATCAATTTTGGTGGCTCCTAGAAAATGGGTGGAGATCTCTGTCATAAATATCCTTCAAAGCCAGGTCTCCTTACGGGGAAAAGTTGGCCTCTTTTTGTTTAGAAAAGCCTTGCCGACTTCTTAAGTTTAAGTAGGATTAGGGTATATATATAATAGGTTTATATGTATACGTAGGCTTAAGTTAAATTTAAGTTTATATTTATAAGTTATTTTAAGATAGATTTAAGCTTTATATCTTAAAAAAAAAACGTACTTTTACGAAGTTTTTGCCAACATTTTCTTAGTTTATAATTGTTATCTTTAAAACATATATTAAATAATAACTTTTAGTCGAAAGACATAAAATAAGTACTAGGTTTAGCTTAGAGCGTCTGCACAGGACCAGTAAGCTAGTTAAGTTAAGTAAAATTAAGGTACATATATAAGCTAGTTTAAGCGTTTTTATCTAGTGTCTAAGTAGTACTTTGAAATAAATAAAAATGCATTTAAAAAAAAAAAAAAACCGAAGGTGGCTCACTGGCTATACACCACGTTTGCACTTCAGAAAAAATATCATCTTGCAAGAGTCAAGAGGATTCAAAAGATACTTTGGGGTGACCGGATCTATGAGATCGACACCAACCGCAGCACTGGAGACAATCCGCTACCACTGGGCGTTTACTGCAGTAATTTAGCGTGTGCTTGGTTAGACAATGTCTTATGGCACGCATCTATCCAGCTGCAATGGGAAGCCTGAAAGGAAAACATTGAAACGAACTATATCATTCCCAGAAAAGACTCTAGCTCTGGGAGGAGTAGGAAAATTATGCTGTATGTTCTATACTGATGGGCCGAAATACTGCCCTGCGACGAGGGCCAATGTATTCTGTAAAAACAGATGCATAAATGGCTCCTTCTGTATAGGAGATAGTTGTAGCGTGTTCCATGCCAAGTTACAGCCAAATTTCGAGCCACAGAAATAATTGGAGATCATTAAGTCGGCAAGGTCATAACTATCTACGTAGATAGTCAGGCGGCAATTAAGGTTAAGGTTCTGAACTCAACACAGATAAAACCTAAGCGTAAACCTCTGTTGGGTGCAAGGTGCCCGGGATATGGTGACCGAGTGGGCAGACGAACTTTTTAAACACCGTTCAGTACTGGAAACTTATCAAATACCCCTTGTTAAAACGCCAATTGGCGCTCTTTTACAGAAGCTGAAAAGACGTCGAAAAACTAGAATCTGTACGTCATCTGCTTTGGAACGTCCTGCACTAGCCACAACAAGATTGAGAACTGTTGGTAGTTACTTTTTTCATGTGATGGACGACTTGGATAATGCTGAGCCCAGACTCCTTCTGATATTCATTCTTTTGTTAAGATGCTTCAACGGTTAGCCGTTTATTTTATTTTCTTCCATAGATACATCTCGACTATAGGCACAAGGGACCCAGTGTGGCCTGAGTCGCAGGACACCCATACCAACCTAACCGAGCCTTATAGGCCCGAATCATTCCGGTCATGAACCTTATCGAAGATGCCTTTAAGACAAATATCCTTCACATGATTTTTTCCTTTACGTTCAGATGGAGTATTGAGGAGAAGTTTTGATAAAAGTTGAAGAAACAACTGCTCAAGTGGCTAGGATATGTTTCAAGCTGATTCGAGAGATTTATGTGTTGATGGTAAAGTTCACGGCGAGCAGTAGCGATCGTGCCTCATATCCCCCGTTTTTTTATATACACAAAACTATCCTGTGCGTCATTTCTATTCCCTCTGGCGTTTCAATTCCGTGATTTTACATATTTTCCCACGAATATTCTGACCACTTCAAAGATGACGCATCCACCGCAATTTCCTTCTCCTTAGCCCACACACATAAAAGATTGTTATCTGAGTTTGTACAGCTTGTTGCTACGAGTTGATGCACAAAAAAAACCCACTCATGGGTCATCTTCTTCCGAATTTGGCCGCCCAAACAACAATAACAACACACCACTTGAATGGTTTCACTTTCGTTTTTTTTTGTTTTTTTCTTAAGCCATAAACATTGTCCCCCGTCGTCGTGCGTAACGTTTGCATAACTATTTATTATCTGCACATCCGCCTTGTTTAGTCTATTTCGTTAACTATTTATTCATTTATTCATATGGAGCTCTCTGAAAAGCGAAAATAAATATTTACAAATTTTTCTTTTTTATCGCCGCGACAATTTCATATTTATACACACAAACTAAACAAAAAAACCAGCAAGACGCCACGCTCTATTTTTTTCTTTTTTCTTTTTGATAAGAGAACAAACTATCGTCCATAAATTGTGCGAATGATTTTCAATCAATTGAAAAATTTCAAAGAAAATTTAGTTATTTTTTTTTTGGACAAGTGCAATGACAGTTAAATCGAGTCTCGAAGAACCTCAAATCGACCTCATTCGTGATAACCGAACTGAAGCCGCCTAAAAAATAACAACAACAACTGCATCCAAGACGCTTTTATTTTTTTTGTGTCTTCTTTTCACTTTTTATCGCACGTTACGTTGCCAAAAACAACAAAAACCTGTTAATTATGACAAAATCGAGCGAAACCATACAACAAAAGAAAACACCTTTAGTCGATGGGCGCGTGTATGCAGCAAAGCAAGGAACCGGTGCTTGCGGCCAACGCTCATCCCTTTCTGTCGTTCGGCTGGACCTACCCCCGGCGAATGCGACAGACAAACTTTGAACACAAATTAACCGGTGCGAGGTCGAACGAATTTATCCGAAATTAAAAAAGAAATTTTTAAAAAAAATTTGCATACGAATTGATTTACTCACTCGAACGATTCATCTTTGTTGGCGACAGCGTTGGAATTGGAGGGTTCTGCTGGTGTCTGGAGAGAGAATGGGGAAATCCTAGTCTGCGGTGGAACGATAACGGGCCAGGGAATAGAGCAATCGCGGATTTCGGACTTGGTCGTCCGTGGATTCACAAAGGCAATCGAGATTCACACTTTTTTCGAGGTAATTTCCTTTTTTTCTGATTTTTTGGACACTTAACACACACAGTCACACAAGGCACGCACTGCGGGATTTTGAAGATTACGCACGGTAAACGGTAAAAAAAAAATATTGTTTTGCGGATTTTTCACGGGCAACACGAACCGTCTGACTTCGTAGAACAAAACGCAACTGCGGTTCGATTTGGCGTTTGGGTGTTCAAAAAAAAAAAAATGACAACCGATGGTGCTGTCTCAGTCGGCAAATGACAGTACTGCGGTGGTGCCAAGTTATCTTTTTGAGTGAAATGACAGACATATCTATTTCTAGTTCAGAGATGGCTGAGGGGAATATCCTTTATAAGATAAGAAACGATAAGCTGCATTTATAATGCGGCATATACACTGTTCAAATGCATGTCAAGCATGTGAGAGTGTATATATACACACATCAAGCATGAGTCTTCAATCATTCACTTTTCTAAAAGTTGAGAAGCGAATGGACGTGCGGTTCTGATCGGAGAATATATGAGTGACACGGACGACTGCTGCATAGCTATTGGACTAGCGCTGGCATTGAAAAAGAATAGGAAAATTCGGAAGAAACGGGTGTGGATGAAGTAATGGCTGAAAAAACGGAGCGAGTTTACGCACGAACATCTACTCAATTAGCTGAGACTAAGTTCACCAACTGATTTTAGAAATTTCCTCTGCATGGATGAAGATTCCTATGAAACACTTCTCAAAATGATAACACTTAAAATATTGTGAGTCCAGAGCCACTTCTCTCTAGTCCAGAAATCCTTTTTAATTCCCTCCTGTAGTTTGTCCGCAGGGAATTAATTTTTTGTGCCACTTCTTTTTTTGTGGCTTCAGGGTACTTTTCCTGGTATTTTTTGAGAAGCGTTTCATTTTGTTTATATTTTAGGTCGCGATTGGCATATTCTTTGCCTTTAATATTCCATAGCGATGGTATCGAACGATAAACTTCTATAAACTCTAACAAAAATGTTTTGCTCTCCATTTTCAAATTTAAAATCTTCCGACTGGTGGTGTTTCCGCTTCTTTTCCTATTGCTCAAATGTTCATATGCTTGATCCAGCAGTCAATCTCGCACATACACTAGTCAATGGTGTATGTCTGATTGAAGCAAAATCAAAACATTTTGATTTTACTTCAAGCAAACACACAACGCATACGTGTTTCATTTTCACACATGCAGTCTCACATGCTTGACAAGCATTTGAACAGTGTATATATGCCGCATAAGAGAGTTGGGCTCTCATGATGATCTCGTCTAAACGATAGTTTTGCATCACGTAACTCACAAGCACGACATCATTGTGACGATACTTTCTTTGCTTCTAATAACTTTTGCACGGTAGCTTTTTCACTGTTGACTTTCGGCGAAAAAAAAGAGTAATTTGAAAAATAAAAAAAAAACAAACACTGGAGAAATATGTTTCGTTGGACTGTGTTATATTTTTTTGAAATAAGAGTGAAAAAGAAGAAAATTGTTTGTGTTTCGCCGGCGGAAAACAATTGAGTGAGTTGTTAATACAAGACGACTTTTGTTGTCAGCAAATTAGGAATAATTCTAGTTTCTTTCAATAGTTCCTTCTCTCAGAAGATGAATTTTCTTATATTTTAAACATAATTGATTTACAAATGGGAATAAATGCACGCATGCATGTATGTTCCCCCGATATTGAGACTCGCCGCTACTACCGAAGTTCTTAAGGGACGATTGGAGCGCAGGACAAAACAATAGGATACCATCGAAATCGTTTTTGCAAACATTAGGGACGGAGTGCACGGCAGCTGTCAACGAACGTGATGTTAAATCATGAGACAAACGACCGTCGATACAGTTCAATGTTGTCGTTTTGACGACGATCGTTTTAAAATAACATGATAAGTGCACTGAACAATGCAGCTATAATTTGGTGCAACTTTAGATGGTCCAGAGTCACAGAGACAAGCATGGACGAGTACCGAGTTGTATTAGAAAAAGAAAATAAATGACTGCGGAGAAAGAATATAACACGCTGTCTCCCATTTCAAGGTTGTGTAGAGAAAATCTTTTCACTAATCCATAGGGCGTTGTGTATATATTCAAGCAGAATAATGTCTAAAAGGGAATGAAAGGACGTGAAAAAAAGCCGACTGCATTTGATGTCCTAATTCTCGCACCAAGTTTTTGTGGCTACAAAAGAAACAAAGCGGCGGAAAAAGATTGTTGAACTTTTCAAAAGTGGCAGATATGTTCAGGTAGGGAAGATGAAATAGATCTTCTATCGTCAAAAGGCCAAATTTTAATGTCCCCAAGAGAGATTAATGAGTTTCAAGGCTATATCAGCAACCTTATCATGGACTTTGAAACCGCATAATACAAAACGATTTCTCAAATCCGGGATCTCAGGAAACTGATACGGTTTTTGTGCAATGTTGGTACAAAATAACCCTCGGAATCATTCCAGATCTGCAATTGCATTCCAACAAAGAAATGTCAGGAATCGCAATGGAAAGATTATCAAAATGGAGAACAGTATCTTTTTCAATTCTGTGTTATATCATTGCTCGCACCTACCGTGCTGTTATTACAGCTTTCTCTGCGATTGAAGAAGAGTTGCTAATCAAGTAAATGCGGATAAAACCAAACTTTGGCTGTTGAATAAACCGATCAATCAAACCCCAGCTAGTAGCAGACCGAACATCTGGTTTTATGGCCAACGTTTCGTGTTGGCCATTAATCTTGGCCTTATCAGCAGTAGATGGCCTGATAAGAAAGGATGATGACTGCAAATGGTGTTTTTTGTGGAGAATCTTACAAAAATTCCTGTGATATAAATGAGTGGCTATCAAAGTCAGAAAAATGTGTCTATTATTTTGTAATTCCGTAGTGCACATAATTTTTCGTTTAAAAGAGTTTCTCTTGGTCCCCGAATTTAGTTGTTTTGAGTAAACACATAAACTTAACATAATATTTTTTTCGTGGACAAAAATTTCCCCTCTTAGTCTCTGAATGCACTCATTATCCAATAAATAAACCATCACAAGTGCATCCAAAACTAACAAACTCCTTCCACCAAATTTGACATTTATCGTATTATTATTTATTTTGACAGATTTATACCAATTTCGTAATCAAAACTTAACCGGCGATAAGGATTCTGCGATTTCCGACCATGAACAGGACCATTCTTCTGCTCCAAACAGCTAGAAATCGATTGCTCATACATAAATTTACATCAGCCCGCTTGTCCACCACGCCAAGCTCGTTATGCGAAGAACGAAAAGCAAAAGAAGCCGTGGCCAAAGGTCAACAGTTGTCGCGCGGAGAACCAACAATTTTTGATAAGATCATCTCCAAGGAACTACCAGCGAAAATTTTCTACGAGGACGACAAGTGTTTGGCGTTCCACGATGTATCACCTCAAGCACCGGTTCACTTCCTTGTGATTCCCAAGCATAGGATACCGAAGCTGGAAAACAGCACAGAAGAGGACACTGCGATGCTGGGCCATCTGATGCGAGTAGCCGGAGAATTGGGAAAGACCAGTGCACCTGAAGGATTTCGACTTGTTGTGAACAATGGAGTGCATGGCTGCCAGAGCGTGTATCATTTGCATCTGCATGTGCTGGGTGGAAGGCAGCTTAAATGGCCGCCAGGCTAAAATTCGATGAGATGAAATATTAGTGCAAAGGTGATGTTGGGGCAATAAATTGATTTTCATTTTCAAAGATTGTTTGATGTTCTTCAATAATAGAGATGCTTAAGTCGTGCCCATAGACAGGCACACGCTGTGAACAGTTCAGGCGCATTTGGGATTTGTTGTCTTGCAGAGCAGAGCTGATATTGTGGCAGTGGAAATACTGCTGGGCGTATGGCATGGCAATATGATATGATTCTAGAACTTTCAATGGAGTTTGAGTATCAATGAAGATAGTAGTTCAACAGCCACAGGTATCCGGTAGTGTTTAAGAGACTCTCAAGTCGTGGAAAAGGTTCCAGAACTTTTTCCCTCTATGATCTTTGAAGAATTGAATTGTCAATGTTTTATTATTTAACAAAGTCGACTGCTTACCCACGCTACTGATTCTTAAAAGAATTGAGCGCACTTTTTCACCTGTTGTACTCTGTACTGCTGCTGATTTGTCCAACGTCGTTGCCTTGTCTGTTGCTTTTCACTAAACAAGAGTTTCACAAATTAGGAAGGGTCTGAGTGAATGAACCAATTTCCAACATCACCCGACAAACCTGGCGCCATCTTAACAAACACAGAACCATGAAGCTACTAAACTTGAGTCCTCATATCTGTCCTCACGAGACACTGTCTTATTGGCATACGCGCAGAAAGGCTAGGCGTGCAGTGTACAAATGACTTCTGCAGAAGCTGCCGCCCGGCCCTAGCAAAGTCGAGTTATAGGAATCTGGGTTTCCATTTTTCACATCTTAAACAGAACTTGTCAGAGCAGATCGAAAAGACCTTGCCGGGTTCACAATGGGCAAAAACACTGACCTAAGTGTGCCTTATTGAGTCTGAGTGCCTGGTTTGAGCCTTCAAGTTTTTCCTGCTGTTGGAGGGTCTAACCTTGTGATCTTTCTTTTAAAATGCGTTTTGAACAGGGATCGGTTTTCTGTCGAGAATCAATAGCAAAAAATATGCATATTTTTTCTCCTGCGTTCCTGTCAGATATTGGGATGTATTCCATCTTGGAACGAGTTGGTTAATTATTTCTTCCAGCACTGAAGAACAAATTTACATAAAGCTTAAATTTGGGCGTTTTTTATCCTTTCATGCTGTCGTTGGTTCATGGAGTGGTTCAGTTTGGAAGTAGTACCCGGGGAAATCTTGTTCCATTCCTCAATTTTCGTTCGCACATTGAAAATATTATAAAGAAAGTCAATTCTTCTCTTGGTTTTACTAAACGCTGAGCGAAAGAATTCTCTAATCCGTATATCATAAAATCCGTGTACATTACCTTTGTCATACCGATTCTCGAATACGCTTGCAAAATTTGGTCTTCCTCCTTTGAAAACCATTCCTTCAGAATCGAAGCTGGTTTCTTGGTTTTGATTTACGTAGCTTGCACATGGACCTCCCTACGAGTACTGATTAAAACTGAACAGCTTGCAATCCCTTAAAAAGCGGCGCGAGTTTGCTGAGGTACGTTAAGCGTTAAATAAATAGAGTTTCGCTGGGAATTGTGTGCTCACGAATTTTTCTTTTTTAGGCACTTGGATGAAGAATTTCTTTTGGTGAACTCTATAGAAGTCAGGTTTCCAACGCCGGAAGAGGCCATACACCCCACACTGTTCCATTGCCGTCGCCATGCCTTACAGTAGATGTTACGTTCTTCGCAACCAAAGCAGTGTTTGGCTTTCCACACACCATAAAAAGGCTATCGGAGCCTATGTTGCCAAATTAACTTGCGACATTATGACCTGATCGCAGAACGAATCATCTTCTCCCAAGTGGAAAAGGAACATTGTAGTCATAACTATATTCTTCGTGCACAAAAATTCAAAGAATTTGGGTATTTCGGTTACTGTGTTGCCACTCTAGAGTGCTGCTGTACAAAGACTTTTTGGACTAAGTGTATATTGAAAGCGACCAAAACAATCAGACAACTGAGCAAGATGAAGCAAGCTTGCTAGTGAGGAAGAACACTCCCAGAAGAGTGGGAGGCACGATCAGGACCAGCGAATTTGTGAATGTCACGATTCTTGAGTAGATACTGTTGCTACTCTACAGGCTCAAATACAATAGGAGTTGAAGGCGAAAACATAAGCCGGGAGCAAATTTCCTGACAGGCAGAATGTCATTGTAGACGAGAGAAAGATGAGACTCAATTTTTGAATGCCCACTGATGGATTTGGGCCTTAGCCCGTGAGGCTATTGTCTGGAGTAGCAAAATCTTAGTAGAGGTTAAAACTTACGGACAGTATTATTTTGAAGGCGCATAACTATAAATACATACGTATATTTTAAATTAATAACTCACTTGGATCCGTTTTGTTATTAAATTTAGTTTTTAGATTCCAAGTACACGCTTAAAAAAAAGCATATTTTAAACGGATCTAAAGAGCGTTTATTTTCTTAAATGTTTCTTCTAATAAAAGGTAAAACGTCCGTTTTGGTGCATGTTTCTAATATACTGTATAAAATGGTTTTAATTAAATTGTGGAGAGTACTATTTGAAAAAAAAGTCCCAGCCCAGTCCCAGTCCCAGCAACAAGGGTCAGACGGGATAATAGTCTCCACAAGTTCTCCATCAGATCGGAGGCCACGATATTCTTGCTGTGCAGTCCAAAACAATAATATTTTTAGAAGAAAGTCACTCTTTGACGAGCATCATCTTGTTGAAGTACGAAGTCAACTTCAGCTAATTCTTCACTTCTTTCTACCAATTCACCAGTAGCTCGATATATTTCTGGGAATTCGTTTTCGCTCGTTTACCATTTACACAGAAACCAGATCAAATCATAACACTACGGTCTGTAAAACTACGAACTCCTTTATTCTCTGATCGTGCCAATGTTAGTCTACTTCATGGAATCTTCCGCTCCTGTCCCGAGTTTTATAATTTTTTAGTTCGTACGAAAAAACGTATGCTTTTGTGAATTTTTTGTGACGACACAGTTCAAATCTCTTTATTTAAACCAAAAGTACATTAAAGTATGACATTTGAAGATCATTGTATACAATTTTAAACGAAGAAATATTAAAAAACACGGCAATGGCAGAAATTATTCGGACATGTCTCGGGAATTTCGGCAACCTTCATAACTTGATGGCGGATCATATGTAATCGTTAGATAATAATTTTTCCCAGGTAAGGCTGGGAGGGTTTTTCGAAATTTTATTTTTTCACCTTTTTGGAACACTTTGAAGGAAAAAACGAGTATTTTCGAAAAAGTTGATTAATTCGTTATTGTACAATAAAATACAAATTGTTAATAAATTTGCAAAAACAACTCTACAGCATTATTCCGTAAGAAATAGTGTTCAACATTTCAAAAGGATCAGTTCAATAGTTTTGAAGTTATGAGGAACACCGTCTTTGAAAACGTGAATTGTGGGGAAAACGCTTTAAAAATTTGAATACTTAAAAATCTGGTATAAAACGTTCAACCGACAGGTATAAAAATACTGGTCACTTCGCCGATTTTACTTCAATCGAAACAATAAACAAACATTGTGCATTCAATTAAAAAAAAATTGGTTTAGGTGCAAATAGGTCTGCCCAAACCATGAACTTCCCATCTCAAGATGAAAAAAATTGGAAAGACTTAGGATTCACATTTCTGAAACAATTTTCAAAGAACTTCCGTGGAAATTTGGATCTGGAAATAGAGAAAGGGGCACATCAATGTATGAAATGGCCTCAACTAAATACTGTTTTAGTCTTTTTGGTAGTCTCTATAGTAAGTAACTTACTTAGTTTTGTCAATTGGCTAAATAAACATAATATTGATGAAACTTTAGGCATTAAAATTGAACAAAAAAAATTATATGAATTTGTCTGGAAACTTATGAACGGCAATGTATATATTAAGGCACATTTTTGTATCTGATAAAGTAGCTGTAGACTATAAATTTAATTAATTTTGAACTTTTTTTTTATTGGAAAACTAAATTGGTTTTAATTGAAGAAGTCAAATTGTCCCTTTTTTTGACAGTTTTTTCGTCATTTAGTAAAATTCAAACCACCCTGTGAAAAGCTTTTTAGGTGATCTTTATGCACACACGCCTCGAATGAAACCAATTTGGCTTCGATAGCTTGATTTTTTCTCGAGTTAGGCTGTACGAAAGAATCCGCACAAACGAACGTACACACAACAAGCCAATAGATAAAAATAATGGAATCCGACTACTGGGACCGCCAAATGTGGAGAAATGTAAAATTTTTGAATTTCGAAAATCGGACCGGTTACAAGAACCTCCTGAGGCTAATCTGCATAATTAAGCAGCGTATGTCCTTCGTCATGCAAAACTTAACTTGGTTTCTTCACCATTTTAGGCTTGCCAAGACACTTATGGGTGACAGTGTACATGTTAAGTTCGATCAAACGTTTTATATTCATTCAAGCTTAAAACGCGACCTATCTTCACGACCCTCAAGTAAACCCACTTACGTACGAATATATCAATGTATAAAAGCATCCCATTGACTTGTCTTCTTCTGTATGTCGGTCGTCTTGCAACCATGGCTCTTTTTATTTATTGTCAAAATAAGTGAACATCTTCTCCGGTTCAAGCCTTTGCCTGCCTTCTTAAGCTTGCCACTCATCTCATCTGTCAACTCAAAGGCAACTTCCGCTCCGAGTTGCTGGAAGCTGCAATCATCGATTCGACAAGGTTGATTCATAACAAATTAATTAATACTCTGAAGACGCCGCACCTCTTCACCGACATGCTCTCCACCAGAGACACAACTTTGGAAATAAACATCTATCCAGCTTCCACTCATTGACGATAGTTCGTCTGTCTGTACCTGTCATGCGGTGAGTATGAGTTTAATTACTCCCTCAACATGGTTAAGATCAATCAGACTACAGTTGAATCAAGTGCCTTCCAGGCATATCAATTACTCTCCGGAGTGAGTAATTCGCCTCGGTGAAGTCATAAATTACACGAGAAATCGGAAAACAATAGACTGACTGTTTCGCTGACAGTCAACTTGGACTGTGCGCTACTTTTCTGGGCCGAAAACTTGTAGATGAAGAGGAGAACTGGAGGCAGCTACTACATTGCGAATGCGATTCGTGATCGAATATCGATTGTCTGGGTTCCAATTACGTATTCAATTGTGGGCACCTCTGTCCAAATTCAGTGACTAGTTGGAGCCAATGAGCTTGGAATGTTTTCAAGTTCATCACGCCGGTTGGTGCATGCCGGAAACTAGTTTTCAGGGTCAAAAACGCATTAGACAACTGAGGAAGTGGGCGCCTAGTGAAGATGAGAGTTATTTGGAGGGCGACACGAAATTTTTTGGAAGCTTCTCACGGTTTGGCTTCTGCTTGATTAACACATCGTCTGAATGTTGCGCATTTTGTCAGGAACACTTGTTATGCATGAAAGTTGTTGTGGTTCAAGGCTGGAAAGATGAACCATCTTTTTGACGAAATTTTTATTCAAAAGGTTGAGTTGTTAAGTTCGTTAAGTGCCTTCCAATCAGTAGGATGAATTGATGACTTCTGTCTAGAGGTTGAAGCTTAGAGCTGTCTGGCTTAATGAGTGGACCGACACTATCGTCCTGTCTTGCTGGAAACTATGAGATGCCACAGCGTGTGTTTGTACTAGCGTGAGATTCTTTCTCATTTTATAGTACTTAATTTTTTTAAAAAACTTATTGCTTTATTGTGTAAAAACGGAATTGTATTTGAATTGCTTGGTTCCGAAACTATTTGTCATCACTCCTTTTAGGTTGTAGCACTTGCTTATTTAAAAAGGAATGACTTTCAAGTTGCAAGAACGTTTCTTGACATTCTTGTTTGCTTTTATGTATGTTTAGCTGTCATGCGTAGACTTGGTCCCGTCATTTGTAATCACAGATTTTTCTATATTTTTAAGCGCTGAATCACAAACGAAGCTATAATAATGCATTGTGAAACTCCGTCAGCAATTTGTTAGAACGCAAAGTAATTTTTTCCGTACTTAACGCGGAAGAGTCTATTTGAAAGAAGGATTCTTGTATGCTACATTATTTTAGCCGAAAGACTCTGCCGTAGCTTTAGCCTTACGTCTTCATAGTATACTGCTCGATCTGAAAAAGATTTTCTTTTTAATGTAACAGACAACTTGACCTCGTTTTTTCAACAAATTAAACAGTCTTCTCAAAAAATTTAATTTCTACGTCCTTAATTATAGTTCTATCGCAATAGACGATGCTTTTGCGAGTTTTTACAACGAAGCTATCGAGTCTTTTACTTGCCCCAAACAAAAACGCGTCTTCATGCCCACCCTGGTACAACAAAGAGCTACGCTCACTTCGGACCAAAGAAACAGACTCTAGCAAACATACGCTTAATCACAATCTGACTCCGACTATTCTCCCTACCAACTCGCGTACAATCAATTCTCCGACCTCTGCAATTCACTTTACCTAGATTATGTCAACCAACTGCAATTGAGTATATTTTCTGAGCCCAGTCGTTTTAATCAACTTCAGCAGACCCAAATATTATTACAAACCTTTTTGGCTTAACTTTCGAGTATTCCGAAGCCTTTTGAGATCATAATCGACGACACGATAGTTTTCCATTGTAAATGGATTATTTCCCCCAATCAACATGGATCTTTAAAGATGAGATCGAACCGAATTCGTTTCCCGAACCCTTTGTGCCTAAGAAGAAGGAAAAGAAGTCGATGTTGGAGCCACTGACTTCGACAAGACATTTGATAGAATCTTTTGTTTCCTCGCGAGCTTTATCGTCCTATCTAGAAAATCGGCAATACGTTGTCCTATTCAGATCCTTCAAACCTGATCCTTTTTCAGCAACCTCAGGTGTCGCCCAAGGTTGCCATGTTGGCCCAATGCTCTTCATCATTATAATCAACGATGTTGACCTCATCGTCCTGACTCGCACACAAATATTTATCAACATCGATATACATAATCATCCCCCAACGACTCTTGCCTTCTGCAAGATGACCTTACAAGATTCTCAAACTGATCCCAATTAAATTTCATCGTGCTTAATATGTCCAAATGCCAATCCATCACGCACACTTGTTAGCGTCTACCACAATCTTCCAGAATTTACTCCATCTTCAATGAACCTTCCCCTTGGATCTCTTCCCTTCGGGATTTGGTAGTTATCAACTTTACCTCGCCAATTGCACATTCTATCATCAACAAAGCAAACTCTGCACTTGGCTATGTTAAACAATGGTCAAACGAGTTTTCAAACCCCATTGTTACCAAATCCCATTACACTACTTTTGTCAGATGCATCCTTGAATATGCTTTCCAACACTGGTCTCGTTACTACGAAATCCATATTCAAGGAATTGAAGCCGTCCAGCGCCTATTTCTTCGCTTCCAACTTATTAGATGGCAGTCCCTCGGGGAACGCCGTGACTCTACCGATATCCTATTCATCCACCAGATTCACTTCACTGTTCTGTTTCGAATGATCAGCATACACACCACTCCCCGTAACCTTAGATCTGTCCCACTGTTCCGTCCCAAAAAGCCAATACAGTACATAAAATGTTTGATTTCCTTTCGGATCATTCCCATTGCTTTCAAATGATCGGAAATGGTTTGCTGAGCGACGCCAAGTGATTTTGCAAGTTCTTCTTGCGTTTGTGACGCCTCCAATGCCTCCAATTCATGGTCTTCAAACTTTTTCACCTGGTCGGGGCGTTCTTTGTCTTCGGTGTCGAAATCAACATCTTTGAACCGCTTAAACCACCGCTGACAGATTCTAACGTCTATTGTATAGCCCGGGTAAGCAATTGATGCGCTTCGGTTGCTTTTTTCTTTAAATGAAAGAAGCATATTAAAACTTCCCACAAATGTTGTTTTGATGGCACGAATGTAGACATTTTACGGCTTTACAAAGACTTTTATGTTTTCACTAATGACCAATAACCTAGACTAAAATAATTCGACAATGACATGAAGTTTCTGATGTGACAGCTGTCATGGTCAAAATTCACCTCAGAGTAATAGACATGAAGTTGTCTGCAATAACGAAATTTTCAACCGGTAGTCCTATTAACTGATGTACGCCGGATTGCTTGCCATTTCTTCCATTCGTTGAATATGAGCAATGGCGTCAATTTTGTCAGGATACACACCCAACAGTTGGATAGACTTGAAAACTGTATTGCGTCCCATTTTGTAATCTGCCCGTCACAGAATCTGTTCAAGAAATAGATAAGAGAATTCACATGACTGCACATCTCATTGTCGGATCCATTCCGGTCTGGGATAATTAGGAAGCTCTTATCCAAATTGCGCAATGTTGTGTTATCAAACAAAGATGGTGGCTTGAAATTTATTCATCTCTTCGTGGATTAAATGGTATATGGCCGATTTGTAACCGTATAAGTCTCTAGCCCATTTGTGTGTTGCAAAAAGTCTTCAAAATTTTACATATCACAATGGACACTCTAGTAAGCGACATTAAGCAATGATATTCAGCGGTATATTCAGCAACGAATATTGTTTCGTTGGATATAAAATCTTTAATTTTAAAAACGATATTACAGAAAACTTTCGGTCCAAGGTGAGGCTTGGAAAAGCAGAAGTCTCTAAACGTAAGTCTCTCTTAATATAAAATACAACACGTTTTAAGGATCTTTTTTTTGACGAAATATTTCTATTACCTCACTTCTTTCGTCCAGCTTCAACTCATTTTGGTATACGACAAGAACAACTTCAGTAAAAATATTTCTTTATTTTATTTTTAAAACTTTCTACACAAAATATTTAAGCCTAAGATTCTTAAAGATAAACAAATTAAGTAACAGTAGGTCTGGTAAAAGTAAATGTTTTAACTGATTAATGTGTATATTTTTTTGTTTGTTTTTAAATACATTTTTGGTATATGAAGATGTTTGCAGTAACTGCCCTCTGGCGGTCAAATAAATTTACAAAATCTTAATGCAAATGAAATGCTGATAAAGTTTAAGCATACAAATGATGAAAACCTAACGAATGAAAGCCGCTGTAAGTGCTGTCAGAAGGATATTGGCCCAAATGAATGTCATCTTGCCTGCCGCACTGTAATAAGGATCACGACCTTCGAGTGGATTGTAGAATGGCGTCGTCGATGACAATCCAAAGCCGAGAGAATTGCCAAATGGTTCACCCTCGGGGACGTAACCAATTGGTCCGATGTTACCCACACCCGGGCTATTCGTGAATGTGTAGCCCAAACCTCCGGTCTTAGCTCGAAGGATTCTATAGTTAACTTCATTTGGATTTAACCGTCCCGCCACAAAGTTGTACAGCCTATTGATGACGATGTAGAGGTAGCCGTTCTCATCGAATGACATTCCATCGACCCATTGGATGTAATCTTCGTCTTTTGCAATCACATGCTGGTTGATCTGAGTGAAAGGCTGGTACGAATCCCACTTGGCCACAGAGTGTTCCTTGAGCAGACCATAGTACAAAATTCCACGATTGTCCATGATCATGCCATCAGTTTGGGAGATTTTCAGTCCATAGTCTGTGACAGACTCGAAGACTTGCCTTGGAGTTGATCGTCTTGTAAATTCGGGATCTCTAAGGACGGAGGCTGGAATGGAATACAGATGGTAGCTGGAGAGGGGCGAGTAATAGACGTTTCGCTCGTAGTTTTCACTGACGAATTTTGGTGAGTTAATGTTCAGAGAGTCACTGCCAGTGTTTGGATTGTAGTATGGTCCCAAAGCGATGCCATCGATGTGGATCGAGAACCTAAGGCTTGTTCCATTGACGGCAAAGTCGACTGCATTCAGTGCTGCTCGCATTGAATTGGGCTCTCGCACTTTCCATGATCGGTTGAGTTTTCTGGAAAAGACAACGATGCCAGGATCAGAGCCACTGTTGTCTGTTATATATGCGAATCCACCGTAGGCATCATCAACTACGATCTTATTCAGGTAATTTGTACCTCTCGAGACTACCTCTTCGGGAAAATCGTAGCGATGAACTACAGTTCCATTTCTCTTGAGATCAAGGATCAGGAGTTTCGGTTGACAAGTGTTCTTTGGACGGTCTAATGAAAGAAGAAAAAAAAAATTCAAAG
Organism: Orthonevra nobilis; assembly: GCA_963555765.1. Taxonomy (NCBI): domain Eukaryota; kingdom Metazoa; phylum Arthropoda; class Insecta; order Diptera; family Syrphidae; genus Orthonevra; species Orthonevra nobilis. The sequence goes on from OY743226.1 coordinate 36,274,089, forward strand.
TTAAGTTAAAAAATGAAATGCTGTTCGAATTAATTTAAATAAAAAGCATTTGCTTGGAACTTGCTTTCCACGGATAGCAAGCAGCATCAGTGTGTCCTCGTGTCTTCAATGGAAGGTTTTTTAACTTGACAAATCGATCACAGATTAAATTTTCAAATTCTTTCTAAGTACTTAAAAAGGCCAACGAACTTGATTTCGAGCCTCATTATCTCTTCATCAAATTCAAAGCCACGTAAGATCGATCCAAGTATCTTCGCACGGAACTCTGCATTTCGAGTGGGAATCCACTGGCACAATCGAGAAGATTATTATCCTCGGTCTATACCACCAGACTGTTGAATGTAGTCAGGAAAAGTGTTGCGTCCTGAATATGCTACTCAAAACGTACATATACGCTCAAGGAACTGAATTTTGTTCTAACTCTGGTGACCCTTGGATAAATGTCAAAGACAGGTTTGAAAACTCTACCGACGAAGCCTGATTGAATTAAATAGGAACTCTGCGAAGTATAAGACGGACCCTACAGAGCTTAAGGAATTTCAGTGCTAAAATCGAAAAAGAAGAAAATCTTTTGTGGAGTGGTAATATCGTGGTAAACAGCAGAAAATTATCGGGCTATCCTCAGACAATTTTACAAGCAATCAAATCTTCCACGTGCTGATTGACTCTTACCAATTTATAGCTCGATTTGGAGTCCGACTGTCGTCCAATGCTGCAAAGCTGCACCAGAGAACAATAATAGAGTTCATAATTGACGCCTCAGAACACCGAAAGTAGGAGGAACATACCGAAGCTAAAAATCGAAAAGGTCACAATTCAGAAAAAAAACATTACACAACCAACCACCCCCGGCAAGAAAGATGAAGTGTGGAAGAAGACGCTGAAGCCCCTGACTAAACGAGTACAAAATCAGAAACGCAGTCCCCCAGCTGAAGAAGATAAAAGAGTCTGGGATCGAAAATACACTGCTCGTCATCAGGTTTAGCATACCCCCAAAAAATGTTGTTAAAATGCAGCTCACTGGCAAAGAGGGCACGAATCGGAAAGATCTCGTGATAAGGATTTAGCTTTTTCTGTTCATTTTCAATTCGTCATCATTCGTCGGGATATGATAAAAATAATAAAATCGGTAATAATAGAATAATTTCCAATGCTAATTAGAGATGTATTTTGAGAGAAGCATCGAACTTTCATAGCTCAGCTGCAAATATCCAAAATTCAAAGAGTGATTTGGAATGCATTCAAAAAGACTGAAACAGAAGAAAAAACCCCCACTTAACTTGGCTCTAAGGAAATGCGCTTGAATTTGGCACGGACGCAAATGACATGGAATTCTGATTGGCGCTGCGTTGTCTTTTCAGATGAGAAGAAATTTAATTTCGAAGGTTCAGATGGGTACAACTACATGGAAGAACCCTAGTTGAATCTCCTTCTATGGTACGTGTGAGTTAAGTGCTTTTTCTCACTTTAAAAATTCATCTGATAACTTGCCATGGTATTTTCAACATGACCGCACTGCCTGGTTGGTTAAGATATGGATTGAGACCAAAATGTCAATTTCCCGACATCAACATAATAGAAAACGTGTAAGGTTTGCTCATTCGTAAAGTGTATGAGTTAGCGGAACAGTATTCTAACAAAGCGGAACTAGTTCAAGGCACCCAGTCATCCATTTCTCTGGATTTCATTGGAAAATTGTACGAGTCGCTGCCCAGTCGAATCTATGAGATCATTCTCACCAAGGGAAGATTGACATACTATTAAATTTATAAATAAATCATTAAACTATTAAATGCACAAGTTTATAAATAAGTTTATGGCCGAATAGGTAAACAAACCGAAAAACAAATAAATGTGCTAACCTGATGGCTACAATTGTTATTTTTCTAAATAAAAATACATAAAAATATTTTCAAAAATAGATAACTTTTTATTTGACTTAACTGAGAATTGAATCGACCCCAAACACCAATGTGCTCCCAATACACTGCAGGGTACTGAATGTTTCAGCATTTCCTGAAGTCAAACTAGCGCTAACGCCTATAGAGTGGGTTGATACCGCCAGAAACCTTGGCCTAGTTTTTAACCGTACTCTAACATGGGATACCCATATTAACAGCATGATCGGTAAGGTTTATGCTGGGCTCCGTACTCTATGGGCCACTCAACACTTCATTCCCCTAAAAACTAGACTCTTGTTAGCTAAAACTCTCCTGATACCAGCTCTTTTGTACGGTTGTGAGATTTTCGTGTGTCCAGATGCCAACAGTAGTCGAAAACTTAATGTTGCCTACAACAACATAGCTCGCTATATATTTAACCTGCGAAAACGAGACCATATTTCAAACTTCTCAAAACTAATAAACGTATGCTTCTTCGATGCACTCTTAAAATATAAGTCCTTGTGTCTCTTAAATTCCGTCATCCAAATTAAGCAGCCAGTACGAAGAACTTAAGTTTCTCCAATCACGAAGGTCGTTGATGTTAGTCCAACCCAAGTGCGACAATTCTTTGTACAAGTAACGCGACTCTGGAACTCTTTGCCAGCAACCCTCAGAAGAATGGCGAATACGAAAAATTTCAAAAGATTAATTGTGAGTTTAATAAGGACGAAAGCATACGAGGACTGAAATATCCGCTCTATCAGTCGCGTCTAGAAAAAATGCGATCATATGCCTTGCAAATACAGAGGCCAATACCAGAGTGGATTCCGGGTCAGCGAATTGGCAATATATCAACTTTTCTCACTACGACAAATCCGGAAACAGACAAACGATGTTCACCAAATGTACAGTGCGATGACTAAATTCGAGGTCCCAAGAACAGCACAGCACTCGAAAACACGTCCTATTCAAATGACAAGAATCAAGAGCTACAAAATACTCAGCATGCGAGTTCTTTCAAGCCGAATATTGGACGTTTAGCTGGATGGCCAAACAGATTTTAAGGACCTTTTAAAGAAGATTTCTCCTTCGCGTATAAGGCCCTGTCTGCGGCGGTATGAAGAGGAGAACTCTACGAGCTGCAATAGGAAGTGTCAAAAATCTGTCAACTACGATGGCCTGGCCACATTGAGCAATTAAACAACAATGCTCCACCAAAGAGTGTCTTCGAATCAAGGAAAAATCTAACTCCGGTTCAATAATCGAGCAAATGCATATGCTAGAAACCTAACTAACTGAGGGAGCGGTGAAGATTGACAAGATGCTTGAACTGAGATGCAGATCCTCCAAAGAATCCGAAGTAAGTAATAAAAACATTAAAATTGAAAAAAAAGTGATTCTAGTTATGGTTGCGTTTCTTACTCGTAAAGCACTACCTTTAATCATCCCATTAGAGTTAATCTATTCAAAAAACACTTCAGAATCACTTTGTCTTACCTTGTCTCAATGTGTGAATCCTTCCCGAGTCGACAACCCACAACAGTCCATCGGCATCGATGGCAATGCCCTGCACAAATTGCATTGCTCTGCAATCGCCCTCACGATTCATTTCCCACGATGGGAACGGCTCCACCAAAGGATCAGTCCGTCCATTATTATCGGGTGATAAAATCCAACCCAGTGTCGCTGGAACACCTGGCATCATTCGTGGCAGTGTTACATACAAACGCTGAGCGAATGCCTTCACGTCTGATATCAGAACATTCCGTTCGATATATTCGCCTGTCTGACGCGCACGTCCACGCTGATACTCATCCGCATAGGCAAAGTCAATTGTTCGCCACTCGTAGACAACCCGAAACTGTCGCTCGCTCAGTGAGATGTCTTCGTCAGCCGATGGTCCCGAAGGTGGCAGCGGTGGTGGACCTCCATTGAAGTATGTTTGCTGGGCCAGCGAACTGCCTACCATTAGACAGCTCAGCAGAGCAACGCACGTCAAGTGTGAATTCATTTTCCCTCTCAATTGGACTTCTTCTTCTTCTTCTTCGTAAAGACGCTTCTCAGGATGGTGTGCGGCTGATGATCAGCACCTGCGAATGGGAATAAATGAAAAGTGATTGTTATTGTGGTCTTGCGTTGTGGTTGGTAAAAGTCGGAGTACACCCACACAGTTGCGGGGAATCATGATAATTAGGTGGTCATGAGTCGCGCACGAGATACGGTCTTCGTGTGGAGATATCGTGCTTCATAAAGGAGAACTGATTGAAAAATCAGTCGGTTGAGTTCAAGATTAGCTGCCGATGAAGTCAGTCGAGACTTAACTTTCGTTTAAATAATTAGTTTCAATTAATCATTAATGAAACATTGAAACAATTGGGGAAGAGCTAACTCACTTGTATGACGGCTCTGTGCTCGGCGGGGCGTATGAGTGTTTTTTTTTTTTTTTATGCTAAATATTTTCGCAGAAAAGCGCACGTAATTCATTGAGGAATTCAACAATTACGTTTGATTAAGGCTTTGTTTTATGAGATGAGATGAGTCAGGAAGTGTTTGAAGTCCTATTAGTTTAAACAAATTGCTCGAGTCGTTTACTCGTTGAGTGTGTCATTAGGCGAATTTGTGTTTTGTTATGATACTTTGAAGTCTCTATTAGGTCTCGGGTAGCAATTGAGCACGCCAAGGTTTGATGTCTAACCAAGTTTATCTAATTTGTTATCTTAAAACGGAAGTCGTGATGTAGATTTGAGGAAATATAAAAAAAGCCTAAAGAGGACCAGAAGGTTTGTGGCTCTAACACTAGGTAATAGATTTTGATTGATATGGCATCATCAAGGAAAGTGTTTTTCAACCAGGTTTCAGATAGGATAGTGACAGTAGAATCCGCGTTCATGTTTATTGTTTACTCAGGTTGGTGGAAAGATGAGGTATCAATTCACATTGTTCTTGAATTGTTCCAAATTTAAATAAGTGAAACCACAGAGCGTTGGAGAGTATTCCACATTTGTATTTTCATCTGAACGCGACCATTGTACGAGGCATGGAATGCGTCCGCCAAGGAAGAGGAAAAGCTTGATGTTATGCGACTCGGCGTTGTAGTGAAATTATTGTGAATACCTGGATGGCCGTTTTCAGAAGAAGCTGCTTGGTTGTCTATTGATTTAAATTAACTAAATTTAGCTTCTATTTCTGCATTTTTTTGCCTTAAGTAAATCTTGTTTTGTTTTGAGAATCGGAAATCCTAACGATAGCATATGACTTAGGAAGGAATCTCTGTACTACACAGCGGTTCTGAAAATGGGTTTCAGGCCTGACTGATGAGCATTCCATGCGAGTCGTATTTTATGGTGAAATTGCCCTCTAGTAAGGAATGAAGCTGGCCCTTGAGCACTAGTGAAAGAAAAAGCGGTACAATAGGAAAAAAACAGGAGACGTTTCAAAGGTTTTGAAGGGAGTCAATTGAATTCGCAATATTATTAATTTTTGTTAGCTTGATCGCTCGCTTTTGAACCCCGTTAAGAAGATTTCCGGCTTGTATTCGTAGCGCCGTCACTTAAACTTAAAAGTTAGATGGTATGCTGGAGAAGGAATGCTATTTTGCAAGTTCCATAATGATTTAAAAAGTCACAAAGACACGCGTCTAACTTATTGCAAAGACAATGACAGAAAAACAAACTTCATTCTGCCCACCTTGACTTCGAGGGAAAATTTCATATCGAAATCCTTAAAAGAAGGTACTATTATGAGGACGTAGTCTGCTTCAGAGTTCTGCTAGCCTTTAACTCTTACTGATCCAAGATAACCTTTTGATTACCAGTTGGCATCTTCTGTTAAGAAAGATTGGGCATTGGGGTGCCTTGTTGATCGACTCAGAAAAGGCCTTTGTCACCAAATGGTTGCAGGGGCTCTTTTTTCAAGCTAGACCAGCTAAGCATAAGCAAAACGCTGCTGTTCATAATCTTAGATATTCTCACCAGCAAATAGTTTATTATGAAAAATGACCAATGATGTGTGCAACGGTCTACAACAGGGTGTATTTATTTCGCCGATTCTGTTTACAATCTTCACGAGCGATCTTGTTTTGCTCACTCTGCTACTCCACTCGTCCGAAGATCGAGATCGAAGATCAATTTCCAAAATTGTGAGAACACTCTGTTCAAGACTTTGACGTTGTCTGGGGCCTCTAGAAATACTGGAAAGAATTAGCGAATGATCTCTTTCGTTGGACAACAAAGTCGCTGACAAGTCCAAAGCCAAAGTGGCCTTTGCTTTGATAAGAACAACGTTTCACAGCAGTCAAGAAAAGGCCAGGTGAAGGTGATCTACTAAACGACCTTCATTACAAATGCTATGTTAATGAAGTCCTGTGTTATGGGGCGAACCTGATCAGAGTAGAAGGTTGGTCAATAATTCCCTTAGGGTATACGACAGCAGTCTGTAAGGCCGAAATCCTGCGGGCTGACAATAATTTGGGATGAATTTCGACGAAATGAAAGTTTGCCAAGATAAGACTCAGAGAAGAACGAACGTTTTTTGTAGTAGTTTGGATTTGCTTTCAATTCAATTCCGATGGTGGAGCCCGAAATGGGATGGATGATTTGATATCGACTTATTGAGAGTTTATTGAACACTCTGCTGTCAGTTTTGCCATCTACACATAAACCTAAACAAATCACAACACGAGCTTAGAGCTCTAGCTGACACAACAACCACTGCAATAACACAACATCAGACTTCTATCGTTGTTCGGCCAATGGTGGCTGGTTGAGTAGATTCTTGCTACACAGCCAGTCTTATCTCGAAGAATTTCAAATGTTATCGTTAATTTAAATCACAAGGGCATCCGACCCGCATCAGGCATAAATATTTCCCACTTTCCTATTGGCTTGATATATCCTCGGGACTACTGCTGAAGGTGCTTTGACGAGGATTAAATAAAATTCGTGTCTCATTTGCTATGAGAATATCCAGTTTTTCCCATGAGAAAGCCAGTACCTTCTCTAGAGATCAGAGGAACTCTATGATTTTTATCTTCGGATAGATTCGGTGAAAGCATTTTTCACTCGCAATCAACATTCAGTGAAAAAAATACTCTATCAACCTTTATTGCATTGTGTATTGAATGAGTATTGAATTACGAGTAAGATGACCATTCCGATGTTGAATAGTAATTATAGATTTATTTATAAACAGGAAATCGATAATGACCGCAAGATGTAATCGCAGCAAAAACAGCTTTGTAACTTGTTTTGTTAATTAAATCGCAAGGTAATCGATTAACCATAAGTCTGTGCCTTGAACGATCAGTGTACTATACTATGGTGAAGATAGTTTTTGTTTGGGATGTAATAAGGCGTACAAAAAAAAATAAATAAATACGATACTTTGCAGCAGTCAACATTTTAACTAAAAAATGTAATTCTGATTCAGGTTTTCATTTATTTGCTCCGAACTTCAAGCAATGTGTTCAGGAAATTCTTCAAAACAACTTCATTAATTCAAATATTTTATATAATATAAAATAAATTGTTTATATGCAGATACGATTTCCGGAATAACTTTACACAAAATCTTGAGAAAACTAAATGATGGGATTCGGCTCATTTAATAGATGAACGATGTAATCGAAAGAGCGAACATTTATTTTGCAAAAACAGATATTTATTTTGTTCATAGCTCGGGTGGCTGGTGCTGCTGAGTTTAAGTTTCTGGTTGTATCCGAAAAACTATTATCTAACATGTCGGGAGTGCAATGAAAAGTCTGCCCTTTTAAAGTCACACCAATTATTTCTACGTTCAAATCCTTACGTTTGTTTGAAAAGAAATTGAGTCAACAAATTCTAAATAATAGCCTGAAAAGACTACAAAGATAATTATATAAAAAGGGTGATTTTTTAAACGCTATAGGAAAGTTTTTAAAAAAAAAACACATAAAATTGTGAAAAATGCCTCAAATCTTTATAAGAATCGATAGTACGGTCCATATAAATTAATGTTTGAAGATTATTTCATGTAAATGTTGATCTTGACTGCGCCTCAAATGGTCCATCCGCTTAGTCCAATTTTGGCATACTCTTTCCAACATTTCGGCCGGTATCTCACGAATAAATGCTTCAATAATGTTTTCCAATGCGTCAAATGAAGCGGGCTTGTCTGTATAGACATGAGCTTTAACATAGCCCCACAAAAATAGTCTAAAGGCGTTAAATCGCACGATCTAGGCGGCCAATTGACCGGTCCCGAACGTGAAATAAAATGTTCACCGAACTCGCCTCTCAATAAGTCCATTGTTGCGCATGCTGTGTGGCATGTGGCACCGTCTTCTTGAAACCACATGTCATGCTAGTCAAGCTCTTGCATTTTGGGCAAAAAAAAGTTGGATATCGTCTCACGGTAGAGCTCACCTTTGAAGAAGTACGGTCCAATGATGCCAACAGCACATAAACCGCACCAAACTGTGACTCACTCTTTCTGGATGCATTGGTAGCTCTTGCAATGCTTTTGGCTGATATTCACTCCAAAATCGACAATTCTGCTTATTCGTCGCTGAACACAATTTTTCGGTAAAAAATTGGATCTTCGGCCAACTTTCCAAGAGCCCATTTACTAAAAATTTGACGTTGCGGTAGGTCGTTCGGCTTCAATTCTTGCACCAGCTGTGTTTTGAAAGGCATCACACCTAAATCCTTCCGCAAAATTTTCCACGTTGTTGAGTAACAAAGGCCCAATTGCTGCGAACGGCGACGAATCGATAATGGATGGTCATCATTAACACTGGCCGATACAGCTGCGATATTTTCTTCAGTTCGCACTCTACGTAAGCGTGTTGGTGGTTTAATGTCCAACAATGTTAATTTGGTGCGAAATTTAGTCACAATACAACTTACATAGTAATACAGGCAACAATTCATTTGCATTAGAAAAACACCAGTCCGATTTATTTTGCCACTGAAACTTAATAAATACTTATTTTCTCCAATAAAAGTTCGTTGAAATTACTTGTACATCAGCAGTCACAAAAATGCCATAAAAAATTTAAATGCGCTTTTTAGAAAATTGACTGGAACATCCAGAATTGTTAGCTTAGGCAATCAATCATATACGAATTACTCGAAAAGTACATTATTACCTGACTTAAGTGCTTTGTTTACATATTGTCATCGTTAGAAGCTAAAAAGTACAAAATTATTTTTACTGATTTTCTTGGTTTGACTCTTTAATTATTATAACTTAGAAACTCATTAGGAAAATTTACGTTTGGCATTTTTGAAATAGTCTGTATTAATAATGTCAAAAGGAGGTTAAGAAAACTGGTAAATTGTGGACCTGCCAAGATTATATAAGAGATTGTTTTTAATTATAAAATAATTTGTCCTATACCCAGTTCAGCTATCTCAATTAAATATTTAATTTAATTCGCACAGTAAGACCACGTCTTTTATAGAACAAAGATGATTACAATTACGTCGTAGGAGTAGGATTATAGGAATAGGAATAGAAAAGGATAGCGATAGGAGAGGATGTGCTCAAATTCATTGTTGCGGAAAAAATAGCTGAAACACTTTACACCTGAAACTAACAAAGCTACAGTTTCCCCTGATGTAAACAATGTTCCCCTGATGTGATGTTCCACAACTTGGTGGCATGTATTTTGAAGAGGCGAGAGGATTCCAGGTATCTGTATTTAAGAGACGTAAGATGGATGTCCTGCCGGATCTGGGAAATTGCAATCAATTATACAAATAAGAATAAAAAGAAAAAAAAAATATCTCGCGTTAAAGAACTCTTGTAGAGGCAATCCCAGAACGGATTTCGAATACTTGGAAATACCTTGGACGTACCTCGGCAAGCGATAAACATATCGACCAACATCGTAGAATGCTACCAGAAGATTATGCAAGGACTCAAAGTTCAGTTTAAAGTAGACAACTTCAGCATATTGTAAAACAGGAAGTATTTATGAGTGTTCTAACAAGCCTCGGGTGGTAGCTAAAGTCTTTGATGCAGAAATCTAAAATTTATGAAGAAAGCCATAGATCCTGCAAAACAAGGCTTAAGCTTACGACACAAATATAATCGTACATCATCAGCGTACAAGGGCACGGAAAAGTATTTACATACAGATGACAGATCATTAATAAAAATATAAAAAGAATTGTTCCCAGATTTAATCCCTGAGGTGGACCCTCATGAATAAGCATCTACTACAACTTTTTGTTCCCTGTCTGAATAGAAACTTTTGATAAGCTTAACCGCGCTTGGAGAAATAGAGAAGCGATTTCTCTGCTTCCAACCTTTGAAAAATACAGCAGGCAGAGGGGCGTCAGAAATCTTTTACAATAATGCACTAAAATTGTAAAAATGATCTTCAAATGCTTTCGACAAGAAGTCGATTCGTTGAACACCATCTTGGACAAAATTTCACAATTCACAGCTAGAAATTGAGGAAGTAAAAACGTTTTTCAATCTCATCATCTTATTATCATCTCAACAAATTGACGGACACTAATGCAAGGCAATCGAAGAAAAATATAATGCATTCAAAAACATTTTTCTCTGGACGATAACAAGACAGCAAATCATACTTAATGGACCTTCGAAAGATAAAAGAATTGATGGCGAAATCAGGGAAAGGATAACCACGAACTCAACGAGTTGTAAAATGGTGTGAATTTATGTTGGAAAGCCAAAATCCCTTAACTACAATGGCTTATGCACGTTTAGCAAACGGTCCAACTAAGAATGCCTGCAAATCCCACTGACAATGTTCACCTAAAAAGGAAAAACTGACCCTCCGAATCAAAGATCAAGAAGCTTAGTTTATTAAGCTCTAAGCAGCACGACAGTGAAGAAGATTAAGCAGATCTTTTTTTTTACTGCTCACTCCTGTAACTGTTAGAATTTTCTTTTAAATAAATATTCAAAAATACAAAAAAAATATCGAACTGCCTGCTCTCTTGAAACAACTCTCGACGATGAAGCTTATACAACCATTTCGTTGAACTACCACTCCTTGATACAAGAAAAGCCAATTGCCTGAGATGAGCGCATTTGACCCACTTCAGTTTATCGGTAAAACCATCACAAACGCAGAAATATGTTCAACAATAAAAAGTAAACATCACCCAACAATGCCAAAACAAACCCAAAGCGACACCTTGTTTGTGAGTGAGATAAGATAGCCAATGTCGCATCGCTCCCTAAACTTGCGCGATATTACGCAATTTCCAACAAAAAAAAAAACAACTTTATTTTATGTTTAACGACCACACAAAGGCCTTGTGTGTCACAGAAGACACGACTAAGTGCTGGAATTTTATCACCCACAAGACAACAGATTATCAGCTAGCATCGGAAGTCAAGTCAACAACGACTCTAGAGCTCACCATGAACTCATTTTGACAAACCGTTTATCGAATTAAAGTCCTGTTTATTTAATTATCACAATTATCAACTCAATTGCCAACATTTGCTCTTTCAATTCAAGAAGATCATATGAAAACGTGAAGTCTCAATCAAAAGAGTTGGTGTGCAAACTTTTTTTGTTCTCTTGTTTTGAACAAAAAAAAGCAAAAACAAAAATTAGCACATTTGCGATTAAACTTGAATTTAAAAAAAAGCAAAAAAATCTGCAGCAATCAAACTATTTACTAAAATTAGTTATGACTGCTTAGACAGCTATTTTGGTGTTATTTCTTTTCACAAACTCTTAACCTTCAATTTTATTATTTTTCATTTATAAACCACAAGTGGCACTTAACTGCACGCACATTGGCTATGATGCCTGATGTATTGTATAACTAGAGTGTTATAATTACTCTTCCATTTAGTCTACCAAAAATTGTATGTGTAATTTTCCAACTGAACAATTCAAATAGTTGTTTAGCATGCAACCAACAATTTAGGCAGCACCCATCTCATATTTTTATTTTTTTCATTTTTCAAAATTCATAAATTATCTGAGGCACAAATGCGGAAATTTGTTTCTGTGCTCTTCAAGTTGCCGGTGCTACTTGAGAGTTTATATTCGTTATCCGGATCGGCGACTAAAAGCTCATTCGTACGTCATCAGCTTCTAGAACAATGGCACGTCTTCATTTTAAAACTCATTTATTCTCAATGACAACGATAATTTTTTTTGTTTTGTGTTGTTGTTGAATTGACGACGGATGTTTTTTATGAGTATCTTTATCTGTTGCTGCTGCTAATGTTCGGTCACTTACAATACTTGAATTGTATTTGGAACCATTTTGTCGGCGACAGCAAATAATAGATGACTGTAGTTGTAGTGTAAATAAATTTTAATTTGACATATTGGGCTGGTAAATTAACAACACTACCGAGTACGGTCACAGTGTAATTAACACATTTGGGAGTGATAGTCGATAACCAAATAACTTTGGCTAGATACTTATTTGTGAGCAAAGCAAATTTGCAATTTCAATGAATATGTATGAAAATTTATGTGGATTTTAATTTTGTGGTTGAATTATTTTTCACTGCTTGAGTCAGGCAGTTGCTTTGAAAAAGTCAATCTTTGGCTAAGCAATTGCCAAATTTCATATTTATTGATTTGGTGATTAGGTCACATTTTTTTTTTTTAATAAGAGTAAGTCAATTACAAAATCGTATTAAGTCGTCGATGGTGCGTGAAGTTCGAGATAACAAAGTGTGACTTTGAAAATTGACTTCACATTGGCCTGAATCCGATGAATAGTTTTGGAATATAGACTGTTTAGGGAAGAAGACAATGACAGAAGGCTTTTGAAGTATTTTAATTTTGAATGATTGAGAATAAATAACTTAAACTATTGACCGCACCTAATTTAGGGCTTATAATGAGTTATTCATAGATATTGTATCAGAAATAAAAGGTTTATCCCAATTGAACTTCTTTTGAGTGCAGGAAAATATCGGTGAAAAGTGTGTGAATCACTTTTAAAATCGAGGAACACTTCAGAGTTTGGCGTGGTCAATCCACTATTATTGTCGTGAGTATTACTAAGATCGCTTTCAATTAACATTGTGAGATATAAAAGCTTTGATATATTCAAATAGCTGTTAAGTTAGCCGAAACAGAAAAAAAAACTCAAAGTCATTTCAAATAAGGACATTTTTTTCAAGTTACTTTCAGAGTTTTAAGCCATGTTACTTGATCAATGCATTATTCTTTTAAAATGAAAATCGTATGCCTCATTCCATCGTAGCTGTTCAGAAATCAACTGAAGTACTAACGAAGTACACCGAATCTGTTGTTCATGGGTGGGAGAGAAGGTTTATTTGCTTTGTGAAAAGTTACAACGTTCGACATGCAAGGGTCAGTACAATTTCGAGCCCATCACAACTTTTTATTTATTTATTTATTAATGCGCTAAAACACTAATGAGTAAATGATATTTTTGATACATTTAATTTTAAAATTAACATTAAGTCATAAAATTGAATATTGAATATGTTGACTGAATTTTTTTTCTATTTTTATAAGCTATTGCAAAGCGCCATTTATTGAGTATTGAAACGGTTTACATTAAGATAAAAAGATTGAATACTTCTTAAGTTTCTAACATTAATATTAAAGTTAATTTTGTACAAAATATTTGACAGGTTTATAGAACCATTTAAAAAGCATAGTCTTAGGTATTCTCTGCGTTTCAATAACAGAGGTAGGTCGATAAGTTTTAGGTAGTATTACGGGTAATTGTACATGTTTGAAACGCAAATAGAATGGTAGCAATATTTTTGTTTTATGCTGGCTACCATATGACATACTCATACTCTAGAATAGGGAACAGAAAGCTAATGAACAGAAGTTTTAAGTCACAGGGAGTCTTTGAATTCATGAGAGATTCTTTTTACATGGAATTGGTAATTTTAACTTCACTCTAATGTAACACCAAGGCCTGACAAAAACTACACGATTAAGCAGACTTATATTAAATAAATAGTCGCGTATTACTCATTACATTACATCTATTTATATATTACATTAAATGTTTATCATTACACCAAGACACAAAATTACATTGGAGATTAGCACAGTCAATAAAGGTATTTATAGTCTTTAATATCTTAACGTCGTCAGCTTATATTAGTATCGATGACTGTTTAATCATATTTGGAAGATCATTCATAAACAAGACAAATATGATAGGGCCTAGGTGGCTCGCTTGATGCGCCCCAGAGTTAACATTAAATATTTTAGTAAAATATGATTTAAATTGGACTTCGTATGATATACTTTTCAAAAATGATTCGGTCCAACTAATGAAATTGTCATTCAAAAAGTCTTGTGATTGCTCTTCGACAGCTGCTGCAAAAATTCAATTTGTTTTTATGATGTTAGGGTTCTTAATCTTCGTGATTATTTTACAAAAAAAAAATATATGGATATGTTCTCGGACTGATAGTTAACTGCGGACTCCAAGCGGCCTGCTTTTATTTAAACAGTGGTACTTACTCTTCGGAGGATTTTCAGTCACTCGCGACAGGTAGTGTTTAAAAAATGCCAGATGCCTAGCCGCACTTGAACCCTGGATCTCAAGCTCAGCAATCAACACACTTGCCACTTAGCCACAGTAATGTAGAAGGTAGCAAAAAAATCAAAAGACTGAGAATTTCAATAACACGTAACGTTCGGAAAATGACGCCATTTTTCACCATGTCTGATTTTCAGTTAAATTTTGAAGGAATACGGAGCAAACTTGGAGAATAAAAAGCATCTACAAAATTTAAAGTCGCTATATGGCCTCGAAAACTGAATCAACATATTCTCGTCCAACTTCAAAAATGTTTTTTATAAATATAAAGATGCATTTTTTTAAAAGAGACGTTCATAAATTTAGATAAAGAGCTCCTTCATAAAGTCTATCGAGTTTTAAGATCTTTCGTATGGTTTACTAGAGGGCATAAAATTTGATTTATTAAAAGGAAAGTTGCGAAAAAAATTATCAATTTTATTTATTAATTCTGTTCAAAATATCATCGACTTTCCGAAAACGTTATCTTAATAAATATAATTCTTCTGTAGGTGTGTTTGTCACCGAACTTCCCCTTAACGTCCCAGTGTGTCAGGATGATAAAGATTCACTCAAAAATATTTTTAAATGAAAAATAAACTGATATTCCTTTTATGAAGTCAATATTTGAACTTCTGTGAGAACATTTTTGGTTATGCTTATGTATCATAGTTGGGACTGATTTAACTTACATGCAAAATTTACGGGGTTAAATCTCACTCAAAAATTAGTTTATCAAAATTTTGAACACAATAAAACGTTTACTGAGCCCGATAAAAGTAGGCAAGCCAACGTTCTAACGTAAAGACGTCTGTCGCTTTAAATCGTTCGAAATTAATAAAAATGTTCAACCAACGATATTGCATATTATATTTGATTATTTTCTTATAACCCAAGCGACAGACAGTTTTTTTGTTGAAAATGAATGCAACAATCAACAGTTTCCTAAAGAGAAGAAACCTAGAAAATCTTTAAAGAAAATATCTAAAGCCGAAATCAGGGATGTCTCTTAACGTACTGCAGATATTTCGAAGCCAGTATTCGAACAATTTCGCAGAACAAAAAAACTAACTTCAAAATATAATTTTTAAGACATGGAAGATTTAAAAGTATATTTATTTTCTGTATGAAAATTTGCTCCTTCAGCGCAGCTTTCTCAAAACAATTTTTATTTCAGCCCAGATGATAAAAAAAAATTTCAACCGTTTACGAGCGTTTTTGAATATGTTATTCCAAGCGAATCAAATCACGATTTAGTATTTCTTTCAACTTATCTGTTCTTACTTATTTATTGCATCTCGCGAATTACTTTCACTGTTTTCTTTCAGATTAGTGCTTCCACCTGTCACCTGCCACACCCATTCATCTCCGAACTTTAATTTACATTTTTTTCATTTACAAAATAGTTTAAATAATTGCATATAATTTTTGAATAAAAAAAAATTCTAAAATTAAAATCCGAAACATTTTTGAACTACTACAACTTAATCCCTAAATTGAAGTTTTCCGGTCAACCATCAAAGACACATTTTTCAAAATCTATTTTGAGCACCAAGTATCCTTCATCCTTATTACTAAAATTGAAAAAAAGGTGCACGTGACTACATAAAAAATAATGCTCATACGCCCTGTAGTCCGTTGGTGCTTCGATGAAAATGAAACTTATGTACGTCTGTCGTGTCTCTAAGGTGGCTTCCTAAAACTGACCGAAATTTCACAGCATTGACATTTGCTGCGTTTCCTCGATTTGTTTGCAAAATTTTGAAAAACAAAAATATAATAATAAAATAAACGATCCGGAATAAATAAGTAACTGGTAATGAATAATCTTAAGACGCAAAACTTGGATTTGGTTCGTTTGCTTCAGTTAAGCAGATACTTGAAAAATGCACGCAAATTCGCTAAAAAAAACTCGTTGTTCGGCCTTTTGAATAATTCCATTTTTAAAATGCTTAAATTTTACATTCGAATTTATAAAAATACAACTCAATAATTTAGCACACCACTTTTTGGATTTGCATAACACGATTTTCATCAAATTATTGATAACATTTAAACTGTCTTAGGTTCCCATTTTTTGAGAACTCATCCGACCTTGATTTAACAATCAAAAAACTCATTTTATGTTTTTGTTTTCATTTTTTCACTTACATTATTCAAAAAGCACTTGCTTTAAATATCCACAAATAACTTGAGTGTCTTCCCTTTCAATTCACAAATTCGTTCTCAATGAAATAAACAGTCAGTTTTTATCAGATAAAAATCAATTCACAATCCACACACTTGTTTACGCGTTAAAAAAAAAATAATAATAATATTTTTAAACAAAAATACCGGTCGCGATGTTAATCCGTCAAGACGTTGTGACAAAATAACCAACTGCTTGAGAGCTCAGATACATTTATTACCGCGCCTCAGGCTCTCAGTCAGATGGATAGATACAAAAATAAACAAGATATCCGATGAGAGAGTGAGAGTGCCTCTAAGGGGTAGAGAGCAATTTGATTGTTTACAAACTTTTTTGTTTAAACAATTTTTACAGAGTGACCGGCGCAAGGTATTCGCGCATTGTGGGCTTGTTCTGTTTACCAATTAGCCAATTCCTCGGGTTGTTGAGATTCATGGTGGCGATTTGTATGGCACGATATTATTACTCAGCTGCGCACTACTTGCGATGATTATGTTTGGCGGTTCAAGGGGCAACAGGTGAATTATTACTAAAGATATTTATTTTTATTTTTGCTCGACTATTCAGATGAGATGATTAATGATTTGTAATTCTTTTTCTGTTTTGGTCATTAGAAGAAACAGCGTTTGGCGTTTGTAACATTTGAAACTTTTAGTAGGTTTTTGTTTTGGAAAACTGCGTATCCACGGGATTGATATGGTCGTCAATCAAAAATTGAGATATTTTCAATATGCGTTGCAGAACGTATGACAAGGAAGCATACTAAATGAACAGAGTACGCATATTTGTATGAATGCTTTGATGAATTGAAAATTTTTCGTGTAACCTTAAAGGGGTGTCGAGGCCTTGAAGTTTGTTGAGTTTATTGTCGGTGGGGCACACCAAGCCCAGGTTTCGTTATGAATATTAGCAATTTTTCTATAAGCAATTTTGTTTTGGTAGTGGAAACATTTAAGTTGTGCTATAAAGGCACTTCCGAATGCAGTGAGTTCTGTATTAAAATTAATTCCAAGTGGCAATCGGATTTTATGGGGAAGAAGCAGAAATGTGCTCGTTTATTTCATATCAATTTTGAGATGGCTGTTAGGGTAGGTTGCAGATTTCAACTCACTCAATGACGTAGATGAGATCGAACTAGGAAAGGAGCTGAATAATTAAAACCACACAGCACTATCCACGATCCCTTTTTCTGCGCAATACATAGCCTTCATATCATCGAGCTTATTACCTTAAGGGGGTATTCTAGTCTAGAAATTTAAAAAAATCGATTTTTCTTTATATTTTACAAGTTTCACTATTCAAGAGGATTTTTCAAAATTCAAATTATTTACGGAGATACTGGTTTTTTGCTGAGCTGGCATCCTTACTGGTTCGGCCGAAACTAATCGAACAAAAGACATTAGGGATTCCTTTTACCTGAATTCATATTTCTCAGTAAACCTTTTGTCTTTTGTATATATTGTAATACAAGAACCCAGGGTGACTTGTGTCTTTTATATTTAGTGTTCTTTTTCTTACCTTCAAGCCGCATGGACGTACATATGCATACGTACATTTATTGCTGTTAATATTTGTAATTAAGGCTCCATTCCTATTTTAAAAATGATGGAGCTTTTGGGAATGAAAATTTCTCGAGACAACGCCCGGATTGACCGCTCCGAGATACGAGCATCCAACGTATCAAAGGAGACCAGAACTGCTCGATATGAAGAGAAAAACGCGGAAAATAGTTGATTCGAAGTCAAGGAAGGTCCGATGTATGAAGCAGGAATGGCAGATTGAATAAATGTAAGTCTACAATATCATTTCATGACTTAGACCATGAAAAACTTTACGCGAAACTTTAAACGCGTTTTTCTCAAAACTGTCTTTTTCAAAACAATACCCACGATTTTTTTTTTTGATTATGTCTGGAACTATCCCCATCCCCAAATTTTTATTCCTTTTTTTAAATTCGAAATAGTCAAAAACAGTTGTACAAAAATTGTTTTTTTTCTGGCAGTCCCCATTTTGTGAACATTATTCTAGATTAATAATCTTTTTTTTTCTTTTTGGTTTCAGATTGCTAGGAGGGCTGAAATCGTGGGTATGGTTACGCGCCAATTTTTTGAGACCCCCACTTCATCAATTGCTAATTTTTGAAATTTTAATTTTTTTTTATTTTCTAATTTTTTTCTCTATTCTTGTTATGTTAATAAAAACCTAATAAAAAAATGGATAGTGAAAATATTAATTACCCTTAAACATTTCTTAGTTATGTTAGACCATGTTGCCTCGAATATGAGTAGACTCTTAAGCCGAAGATTTCATGGAAATTCATTCATGATAGACGAGTTAGCTAGAGTTAGGAAAGAAGAACACCCTTGACACAAGGATTTTCTCAAACAAATTTCCTCGAGCATAATAAGGCTAATATTTCAGTGATGTTGAAGGTACCCTGGAAGGGGTTGGGAACACTTAAGAATATGGCTTAGGAATATGGTATTTAATATATATTGCAGCTGTTATATTGTATAAAAGTGCGAACTCGGTTGAGAACAAAGGTCACGATAATTGAACACACTGTAATCAGCATCGAGGTGGCAGAAGAAGCAGATGACTATGAATAGCCTGTGAACCCCAAAACTCTAAACGTCAACAGATGATCACTCCAATTCCCATACTTTCCGGCAGCAAGTTTTACGTTACTAACTACACCCAAAAATAATCACAATGCACCATGGCTCACCGTATTTTTAACGCTGACCTCTTTTTGGAAGCAGGGAAGACTCAGCCTCTGGTTAAATGATCAAGCAATTGCTGCTTCCAAAAAGTTTAGTCTAAGCAACTGTAGCTTGTCCGGAATCGTGATGCACGCAAAGCAGTTTAAGATCATCTTCAGATACTCCAACCATCGTTTACCTTTTAAGTAAATAAGTTTTTATTTTAGATCTCTCGGTTTCCTAACGAATGCGTTTTCAAAATAAACTTAAAAAAAATGCGAACCCGGAATCACGATGTTGTGTCATTATGAGTAAAGAGTCTCTGCCTGAGACACAGAATCCTTCCACTATTCAGTTATTTAGACCAAGCGCTATGGCGTACGTGATTACTTGATCCTTAAAAAGGAGGTTCGGTCTTCCTTGTCTTCTGGGGGTTGTGATTAGAAGACCGCTTTGCTTGAGCATTATTGTTCACTCGGCTTAGGACTTTGGCTTTTTGGACTACATACACATCTCGATCCAGCTGATTGAGTTGGAAGTTATGTCTTCTCCTCCGTACGCGAGGAAGAATTTTCGTCTCGAAATTGTTCGAAGTGTGCTCGGCCTGCCTTCTTTCCATCCAGAACTCTGCTCCATATAACAGAACTGGCAGGATCATATTTTGGTAAAGCATACATTTTGCGTTGCAGAAAGGCTTCAGCTCTTATTTATGACTTTAAGCAGGGATATGTCTCTATAGTTTTTACAAAAAAAGGATCGACTTTTCTAAAGATGGGGCTTTACAAGCTGATATTCCAATCATTGGGAATGGCTTCATCCATTGGTAAATGCACCCTACTTACAGAGTATCGCCACCATGCTTGAAAAGCTCCGCTTGAGCCAAACTCTTCCAAACTGGGAGGTGGGATTATATTGGATTGGATGCGGCTTCTCTTCTTGCCTTGTCACTCTCTCTTCCTGATGCTCATTTAGAAGCTGCTGGAAATGCTGTTAAAATATACATACAATTTCTTCCTGCTTCGGCAACAATGTTTCTTTCACTGTTTCGAAAAGGGTGCGTCCCTGGCTTGAAGCCAGCTGCTTGGCTTTCCTGAAAAACATCTGTGTGTTGTTTCCATTGCGGGACAACTGAGGCTGTGTAGGCTCTTTTCTTTTTACGCAGGATTTGCTTCTCCTTCCTTATCTGGCTCGGTACTCTTCCCTCGTACTCATTCATCTTCATACCAAGGGCTCTTTTTGGGTATTGGCTGGTAGCCTCTGATTGTTTCCTTTTTTATGATGGTGAATGGAGAGTCTCTCGCTTAAGCAATATCTGTTGACTCTGGCGTCTCCAGTTTTGCTAAGGTTTCCAACGTTGAATATCTTTTTTGGGCAGTTCGCAGATTCTTTTCGTTGAATTGGTCGAGCTCTGACGTGGGCTGCAACAAAAAAATGGTCAGAACGTTCAGGACATTGGATGGTCGATTTGGTTGACGGTTCAACCGTTTGGGGAGAACTAGGGTGCTGTGTGGAAGTTTAGTGCTACTTATTACCGTGTTACGAGCTGCCGCAAAATCGATTAGGTAGAAGTCGTTCTCTATTGTCTTATCTTAGAGGCTGTACTTTCCAACTAATTCGCCAAAGATGTTTTGCTTACCGACTTTGGCATGGAAGTGACCGAAATTTTTGTGATAATACATCTTCTCCATGATAGAGTCTTCAGCTTCGTGTGTTCATATTATTATACTAATGTTTTATAATATTGTCTTAATTTGGATATCAGCGATCGTTGATCGGTTCCGGGTCGTGATCTTAAATTAGGGGGTCCTGTTTTTTGTTTTTTGTTTTACCTGGTAAGAAAGCTATCCCGATGGCTCTAATCATTTTTCTGAAATTCGGTAGTTTCTCGTCAGGGTCAATGACTTTTCGCTTTATTTTAGTGACTGATTTTCGAACTTCTTCAAATGTTATGTGCTCATTTTTAAAAACTGTCAAAATCAATTAATTAATTAGTGTCAGACTCAAGATCGTTGTTGACTTTGTCATTGAAATTTAAATAAATTAAACTAATAAGAAAGAGGATCCTGATAAGTGTCAATATTATTATTTGGCTTATTTGAAAACTTCAGCTGAAGCTAGCTTAAAAGTTAACAAAATATATAAAAAGCTAATAAAATATAATAAATATCGCTTGTTACCTGCAACCAATCCCCGGAAATCAGGACAGATCAGAGTGATCAGTTCACCAGGCACCATTAACTCACACCTCAAGTGGGTATTTATCAATTTAAAAACTCTATTTACTCTACTAACATTCAAGAACCATCGGATGTCGTATCACATGCAATAAACAGAGGTGCAATCCTAATTGGGTTAATGGATCTGGATCGCACAACACAAGGTTATGCCACCTCAAACTAGTTGATAGATGTTAAAAGCTGCGTCACCAACAAATATTCGTCGTTTAAGTATTTCTGTCACGTTCCAAAAGAAAACATTCTCATTGTTCAAAGATGACATCGGCTTGGGTTGACAACAACTGACACAATTGTGTTTCGCAAGATGGGCCCAGACTCACGTTGAAGTAGATGCAAATACATAAGTCGTACTTTGAGGGTTGCCCGACAAATAACAAAAGTACATAAATGTCATGTAAGGCATTCATTTGTTTTGTGAAGGAAAAACCCTTGTCATCATTGCTCGGGATTTTGATGACTCGATTAATGATAATTGAAGGACGCACTCAAGTGCTGGACGGCCGAGCAACACTCGCTTGATATTCTTGTCTTATAACTTTAAAATAAAGCTAGAACTCTTACCATGCCATGGTAAGATGAACACCTCGAGGAGGCCGAAGACCACTTAGAAATGCCTTAGACTAAGACGGACAACAAGAGAATTGACTGTGGGGTGAAATATACGTGGAGCAAGGACAGCTATCATTTGGATTTAAATTCGGGATCAGAGGAAGACTTAGTCGAGTAGTATCTTAAGTAAGTTCGATCAGAATCCTCAAGTAGGCTATTATCACACTTGGCAGTGGGCTATCGTGTCACGAAACTTTTCGTTCCATATTTTACGGATAACTTGCCCAATTTGGTTCTTGATTACCTGAGTCGTCTGCAGATTATTCGCGAAGTATCGATATTTGAAGGTCCCTCAAAAAAAAAAAGTTCAAACGCGTCAAATCACACATTCAATGCGAAGCAACATTACCAAGTATCCCCATTTTGCTAGAATGAGAAACGGTTATCACGCCTCGATACCACTCTTCGTTGACTGTAATGTTCCTTCCATTTACGTTCTGGATACAAAATGTGCCAATGATGCCGATGACTCAAAAAACCATACAAGACAGTCTCAAGTTCAAAATGATTTTGAAGGTTCCACTCCTCAAAAGGAAAAACGAATCCATAATAAGATCACTTTGTTTTCCGTCTGACTATAACGTCTATAACCACCTTTTTTCTCAAGGATGCGTGAAGGTATCAAGTTGAAATCCAAACCAAATACTGGTAACTGCGGTCTCTTAAAACGTTTTATATACCTTTAAGTTTTTGGCGGAACCTTAGTGGCGTGAGTCCGATTCACATTTGGCCTGTTTTTTGAGCATAATTTTCATCAGAGCTGCTTTAAAATTCAAGCAGAGAAGCGATAGCGACACACCTTGCGGCACAACCGATCAGCTGGCTGGAACATGTTAAGCGTTTCAGCATGAAGAGTCTTCGAATCACTACAGCGGTAGTGGAAGACCTTCGTTGGCGTACAGAATTGGAGCTCAAGGAACTTTGTACATATAGTACAATTGGACCCAGCAAAAGATCGGGTTAGTTCGAGAAACTTCTAGATTGAGATCCAGATTCACCCTAGACTGCCATCGTATAAGATTGAGCCGTGTGACAACCTTCAAAAAAATCGTCGATCGACTTTTAGCCTGAGATAAGTGAAATTAAGTGATGTGTGACAGTGAATAGATGTGTTTTTAAATCATCCGGTAATAGTATAGGTTTAATTTGAATATGACTGCTTAACCTACATTGTAGCTTAGTCTACAACTAAGTCCATACCATTTATCGTCATCCTTTGTTTAACGGAAACTTGGTTCTCATGTTTCTGATAAGTTTTATGGTCTCGATGGGTTTAGAATTTTCCGATCTGACAGAATTAGGTATAGAGGGGGAGGTGTCGCTGTTAACGTTCGCGAAGGTCTCAAATGCAAGTTAATCTGGCAATACATAGAGGCCGAATAAATTTTTTAGACTTGAACCTTTTTTACTCTGTACTGGAACAGTATGCTTGCAGCACTTCGAAAATTATACTTTGCGGTGACCTAAATTTCACATAAAACATGTAAGCTGTATCAGCCCAACTCACTTAAAAAAGCCTCATAGATCTATTCTTAGTCACCGGCATAGAGAAGGTCCTTTTGTAAAGTGAGCTCTTAGCTCCATGTTTCTCCTAACATGACCTTAAAATGACATAAGTATTATTTCGGTAAAAATGATGACTTGCAGATTCAGGAGTAAAGATTTCACCGCATTACATCAGGATGTTGCTTATATTATATGGAATATGTACTTAATGCCTCATGTTGACGAACTAGCTAAGTTGCTCCAGAATTAAATTTCAAACTTGCATTTCAAGTTACCTGAATGGTTTTCTGCTGATATCCTCTCACTAAAACATAAAACATAAACATGAATTTCTTAAAACGACAAAGTCCAATTTCTATCAAAATAAACTAGAAAACTGCGACAAACCGGAATAAGAAAATAGATCCCCACAATTCCCCAAGAGTTGGATTGCAATCAATGAAATTCAAACTTCGTCTCGACAACATACACGGCCAGTGATCAGCCTGTTATAGCAGATGAGGAAACTGGCGATGAGAGGGTTGTTCATACTCTTTATTTGTGTAGACTACGCGATGGAGACATTTTAGAGGCTTTTCTATTTAATGGGTTTAGATGGAATTATAATTCGAAGTTCGTGAAAATAATTCTGCCATTCGTTCTACCCTTCATAAATAATTTGTTCAAGTTTTTACTGAACACCTCAACTTTCCCAAAGGTATGGAAAGTTTTTAAAATTATCCCCATACCAAAAAAATCCAATTCAAATGAAACCGAATGAGGCCCAGTTGCTATTGTATCTTTTTATCTAAGTGTGTTAAGAAAAGTATAGTGAAGCCAATATATGGATACCTTGAAGAGCAAAAACTTCTTACCATTCATCAGTCAGTTATTCGAGCAAAAAGATGTTACAAAACAGCACTCCTGGTAGTTGTAGACCACATCAGAGAAGCAATGGATTTTAATCAATTCTCGTATCTATCGCTTCACGATTGTTCAAAAGCGTTCGATGGCGTGAGTTAAAATAATTTTTAAATTTTCGCGCTGGGCCTGAAAGCCCAGCAACGGCGGACAGCAATTAGTAGTTCCTCTAGCTAGTAGCTTCCTCTCCTTTTTAAAATTTATTCAATACATATGCATACAGATGTCATTCAACTCATCTTAAGCCGTCCTCTCCATTTAGTTGATGAAGCTGCTAGACATCTAAATGAAGATTTGTCTTGTTTACACAAATTGTCACATGAGAACTTCCTGAAATATTTCTTTTCCAGCTATCCAACTTGGAGGAAGCATTGTTCAATATGTTGAGTCAGCAAAAAACTTGGCTCTCATTTTTGATAGAACCCTAACCTGGACGACTCATATTAATGCTACTATTGGAAAGACATACGGTGTGCTTTGTTTTCTGGGTCCCACTCGACGTTCTCTTCCAAAAAAAGGAAAACAAATTGTTACTGGTAAAGACCATTGTCTTACCAGTTTTGCTGTATGGTTTAATGACGCGTAATGTATTCGATCTCAAACATACTGACCACGTCTCTGCTTTTTCGAAATAAATAAGGGCATGCTGTTTTAATAGTTTGTTGAAATATCGATCGTTGTGTGTCTTTTTCACGCGATAAATAATTCAAACACACCAAGCGAACTACATAATCAAAAGAATTTAATTGCAATCACGAACAACATTAATGCTAGTCCTAAAAAAGTACTCATGTCTGATACCGGAACGTCAATTTTTTGTCGATGCTATTCGGCTATGGAACTCTCTACCATCAACTCTTAAAAAGATAAAAATCACAATTCTTTTAGATAGTCCCTCTTTAAATACCTGGCCATTGAATATTGAATACGATAAAATGAAGACGATGCTTATGAAAGAATGTTTGTAATAATTTAAAATTAATATTATTGTCTCCCGCTTTAAGCAAGAAAAGGTGCAGTTCAGACTAGCCCTAGAATTCATTGATACAGAGCCAGCAGGAGGACATGACGAAGAATGGAAAGCTTGTGGAGTGTTTTAAGCTCAAAAGTTGTTCGATTCGATTTCTTTCCTATGAATTAGATCGTAGAATCTTTCACTTTAATTTTTTGCATTCACTCAATTCGCAGTTTTTTATTCGTCAGTCTAGTTGCTGGTTTATTTTAATATTCAGAGGTGTCCCAAGTTTTATGTGCCCAAAGACCGTTGTTTCTCGCATCACACTTTTATTTAAAAATACCATTCTGTGTTTGTCATCTTTCAATCAACGATCAAAATGCCGGCCAAACTTATAACAACGACACTTAAAACTCTCTTAGTTTATGTCACGCCTTCGCTTGACTGCAATCAAATCCGATTCGGTTTTTGAAAGTTCTTCAACATTCAAATTAACATAACTTCAGGCAATCTTACCAATGATTTCCATAAATTCTTCTTCTTTTTCCATTTAACTATCATCCGCAAACGAGTTATCATCGTCATCAAGCACGAAAGAACCTTCAACCTTTGGCAATTGACGGGTAAATGGTTAGCAAACTCACCCACCATAAATGTGACAGAAATTGTTCTATCGCCAAAGTGACAATGACAGCCGTAATGGCGGAGAACATGAACAGTTTACTCGTATTATTTAACCAAGTTAATAAATGAAATGCTTTTTGCTCAATTTTATTTAAAAAAAAAAATCCATTTACTCCATTATTTGTCTGACATCATTTTGTTGACGGCGCGGCTGTTGCTCTGACAGTGAACTTGAGTGTCTGGCATAACTCATGCTTCATAGATCACCGCACAAGCGATGACACTTGTTGTTGTGAATCTGATGTGAATTGCAATCAATTTAATTGCAATTATTATTATTATTTTAATTATTCGCCTTTCGGTCGTGATGTTCTCGCCACACCCTACTAGCAAGAAGATAGTTAAATTTCAGTTTCAAATTAATGACAGGTGCTTAGTACAAATGCTAATTGAGTTGATTCAGATTCGCATTTGACGTTTGTGTGGAATTCGTCGGTCAACAATATGACGTTCGTTAGTATGCACTTTAATTGGGTACTTAAATTGTTTGTTTATGTATTTCAAAGAGTGCGGCACTTTGGTTAAAAAAAAACTGAGGGAACATTGTTTGCGGCGGAGTAGGCGTTTGGTTGATGTTGTGTAACATGTGAGCACGCACAATATAGGGTCTGTCTTTAGTTGGCGGCCATCAGATGGGAGGAAGCTTAAGCGTACGTGTGTTCCTGCAAACAAGGTATTCTATTGTGTTGATTCTCATGTGCATACGGGTTGCGTAACCCCTGATTAGAGCATTATAAAATCGAAAGTAATACTTTTCACACTTTCTAGTGGACGGCTGTTATCCGTGGGAACGATAAAGTTTTATTTTGCATAGTTTTGTGTCTTGATTTTAAAACGCATTTATTGTTATGAGTGTCTTTTTCATATCTGTCCAGAAGCGATAGAAATCACTTTGAAAAGACCAACAGTATGCTGTAAAAAGCCTGTTCTTTTCAGAAGAATGTTTTAGAAAGCAGAACGAATTTTAAAGAACTTTGAGAGAAGTATTCCCTGTCGGATAGTCAAGCCTGTTTGAAATGTAAAACAGCGAATCATGATCAGATACGAGTGTTGAACTCATTTCTAAATGAAACGCAATAAAGACTCAGACTGGCAAAATGAAATTAAGGCAGTTAAACACTAAGCTCACTTTAAAATCGTTCTACACCTTAAAGGATATAATTGATGGGGGCTTCGTTTAAAAAATAAACTTAAAAAAAAACAAAAATCTTGATCATTTCAGGCAAAACCACAACATTTGCGAAAAATAAACTACATTAAACTCTATACGAAAAAAAGGTCGTGACATTAGGTAGAGCTGGTTCCCAATCGCATCTGAGCATACTCATATAACACATATTCCAGTCTCCAGCCGATGAAACAAACAAATGATCCAACAACTCAGACTGACCTTGAATCATCGTCCTAATCTCCCATTCATCTTTCAATGATAATTTTCGAATTACTCGAAAATTAAATAAAACACAACAGGCAAGTAGAATTATTTATGCTACACACAAGGTGGGGTTTCTTAATGTGCAATTAACAACAAAAGCAAATCAAATAAACACTATTACTTACGTGATCGTTTTTAACAACAAAATTGAAAACATTTTTGCTAAGTGTCTCGTCCAGCCAATTGATTTTGTGTGTAATAACGAAGAATTCAAATAAAAATCGATGTCATGTAAAATTTGAAAACAGAAGAGTTGAGTTGCGAACTTTTTTTGATTTTGACAGAAAAACACAAAACGCTGCTGGTCATACATCACTGTCAGAAAAAACATTTTTGGGCTCTCAAGTTCAGTTCCTAAACATTAAAAAAAAAAATCTCGAGGCACTTTAAATTGACTGGCGCGATGCTAAAGCTTGTAAATTTGGGTTTTGAAATATCTTAGTACGATTTTTTGTTTGAATTATTTTCAATAAAAATGTTTTGGTCCTAAAAAAACTTTCAAAAATACCATCTTCCAATTTTATTTTTTTTTCAAAGAAGACTCGTTACTATGCAGAACGGTTTAACAAAAACGTACCTGCTAAAACATTGTGGAAGAGTATGCACGATCTTGGAGTAGGACGGAAAAGAGAACAGTGCCCTGTGGATGTTAATGTCGATGCTTTAAATTCTGAATTCACTGCCATACAGAACGCATCACAAAAGATATATTTGCCCATTGCTAGCAATTCTTTGTTCAGCAATGATGAAACTCAATTATTTGAGTTTAGGAGAGTGGAAGAAGCAGATGTTGTTAAGGCGGTACTACCTGTACTTATACACATCTACAACACAATTATTTTAAAAAGTTCTTTTCCAGTTGGTTGGAAGCTCACCAAAGTGATGCCTATTCTCAAAAACCCAGTAAATCGATCGTCTCCAGAATTCAGACAAATTTCCATACTTCTTTTTCTATCAAAAGTATTGGAAAAGCAACTCTATAATCAAATAACTAGCTAAACATTACAGAAAAAATTGTTGAGTTGAGTCTCTATCAATCGGGCTTAGGAGAAATTCTCAAAGTTTATGATGACATCAGAAAATCGATCGACCCTGATCGAGTGTCCTTTCTTGGTCTTTTAGACTTCTCGAAGGCCTTCGACACGGTTAACCACCATATTTTGATTTCCAAATTAGTAAACCAATTTAATTTTTCTAAGTCCTCAGCAGATCTTATGACTTCATACTTAAATGCGAGAAAACAAGTTGTCGTTGTCAACAAAAAGTGATCCCCAGGGATCAAATCTTGGGCCACTGTGGTTCAGTATGTTCATCAATGATCTTCCCAATGTAATTAAAAACTCGTCGGTACATATGTATGCCGACGACATTCAAATCTACATAGACCACAAGTTAGGAATGATTGAAGATGCAGCAGAACGACTTAACAGTGACCTAAGAAATATAATGAACTGGGCAAAGGCTAATCAACTTTGTTTAAACCCGAAAAAATCAACGTGCCTCTATAAAAACAAGCTTGATTTGAATTACTTTCCTCTTTTCTATCAGGGAGACTCTGTTTTAAAGTATGTTGACAAGGCCAATAGCCTCGGCATTTGGTTCAGTTCTAGTCTTGAATGGGACTATCATATCAGACTAGAGGATCTACGCATGATTTGTAGCGGCTTGAAGTTTTGAATGCATATTGGTATCAACGATCGCTTGATGCATCGGAGATTCGGTAATCAGTTTTTTTTTTTCGGGATTTAATGCCAATATAAGCTGGAGCCTTTGATTCCATTCACTTAAAGTGGCAAGGCCATTGGAGTCGATCTGATGGAGAATTTTTCTTGCAGCATTCGTCTACGTATTTTAGAACTGTCAAGATGAGTGCTTTGAAGCGCATGTTTTTTGTTTTTCAAGTTCAGAGTTGAATATACGAAAAGAAGTGGCATGGATTGTCTTAAATGATTCTTCATAGGTTCTCCATCAAATTGGCATTGAATAAGATGACATTTGTCCCTAGATAAATTAGCTCCTTTATGTTATAGCTATCGATCTCGATATTTTGTCTTAACTGGTTTGCTCATCATTTAATACTGATTAATTTGACACAAGATCTTTTCACGAAAGAGGTTGAAAATATCACGCTCGAATTGGGTGCAAGTGTGGAATGCTTAAGAGGCCATTGGTTCAAAATTCGAACATCCTTTTTGAATAGTTCTGTTCGATAAATGTAATCATAGGCGGCTGTGAATCGATAAAAAGGATAGTCGGTGAGAAAATTTGGCCTGTTGTCAATTGGCCAGCTGCTTGAATGCATCTAAAATTCCCTGTACAAAAAGATGACAAGAATTTCCTGACAAATATGGCCAGATTGATAAGTAAAAGTGGTGATTCAGTGAGAACTTAATTAGCACTAAGTGCCGTTTTAATACCACAGCTCTGTTACCTTATTTATGATGTTATTTTGGTGTATTTGAGATATCTCTAAATCCAGCCCGAGGTATTTAAGAAGGACATTAGTTCCTTAATACCCTTAGCAGAAATCTCATTAATTGAGTTGAAGAAGGGTCTACCAAGCGCCCGTTGTCTAGCTCTAGCAAGAGCCGGACAGTCACAAAAGAAGTGTGTTAGGGTCTCCCTCTCAGGTGTGTTTTTGCAGCTGCGACAATGTGAGTTGTGTGGGATACCTAGCTTAATGGCATGATCTCCAATCGGCCAGTGTCCTGTGCAGACCGCCACTAATCTAGCAATATCATGACGGGCTCGACGGAGGAGATCCTTTCTTTAGATTGTTTGTATTCCGGCCATATTTTCCTTGATGTTGCACAGTTCGTAAGTCTGACCCATCTTAGATTTGCTACTTCAAGGAAGTATGAGTATAAGTATAAGTATGCACGCTAGCACTGAAGGGCAGAACCCTTTCTAGCAAGTTCATCGGCCTTCTCATTACCTGGGATGGCACTGTGGCCGGGAACCCATATAAGGGAAATGAGCTGACCTTCTAACGACGCTATTTCAGCTCGGCATTCCTGTACTAATTTTGAATGTGAAGTAAAGGAGGCAATAGCTTTGATGGCTGCTTGACTATCAATGCATATGGCAACCTTCTGGCTTGGCAGGATATTTGGATGTTATTTGATTTGACGACATGCTTCCCGGATTGCAAATAGTTCGGCTTGGAAAACGCTGGAATTTTCGGGCAGTCTATAGGCTTTACAGATATTCAGAGATTCTGAGAACACACCCGCACCGACTCCGCCGCCCATCTTAGAGCCGTCAGTGTAGATTGTCCAGTTAAAGTCCTTATATATCTGTCCACTATTCCATTCCGCTCTTTCTGGGATTAGAGTGTCAAAGTTATTTGATGGATACATTCTATGGACCGTATAGTCCGTTGGTGAAGATACCAAATCTCTCGGTATAAGATCAAGTATAGCGCTATGACCATAGGGTTTTCGCGTCCAGCATCCAGACTCTCTGAGCCTAATGGCGCTGTGAACAGTAGTATTTTAATGTGTAGGTCCAAAGGTAGGAGATGCAGAATTACCATCAGAGCATCCGACGGAGTCGATCGGAGAGCGCCTGTGGTGCCTATGCATGCAGTTCTCTGTACCTTGCTAAGTTTGATGACATTGAATTTTTTCATGAGGGCCGGCCACCATACTAGTGATCCGTATATTAGTATCAGGCGAACCACCGCCGTATACATCCATAGAATCAGCTTTGATTGGAGACCCCATTTTTTGCACTTTTTGGCGCTGGTAGACAGAGAAAGCGGTTGTTCATTCAGACGCGGGAGTGGGAAATGGTTTATTTATGGTACATCAAACGTCATAAAGCACGATAGCTCATATGTAATTTAATTCAGTTCTTTCTTATGTATGATTTGGATTGTAGACCGATGACCCCATTTTTTCCTCATCACCATTAAATTAATTTCATCCGCATATCCGAGATAACTCGACTGCTGTTCCTTTTCTTTTTTTCTTCTCAAGGAAGTTCGATCCACTTCCGCTGTCTAAGTACACATTTTCCAGTCAAGATGCAACCAAAGTGTATTTGGTACATTGTCCCTCCATCCAAAAGAAGGAAACTACTCCAACAAGTCCAACTGCGTAACCACGTGAGAGCCTTCAACGATTCAAACTCTTAACAAAACAACAAGTAACAATTGAAACAAATGCCCCCTTGTTCCATGCCCTCGGTTTCACAGTGAACACAATGCTTGCATTATCTTGCTTTTGACCCTTACTCGGTCATGATGGTCATTTAACTCGGCAGAACCATTGCGCTAAATATACAGTATACACAATTTTGAATCTGAGGTAATCACATCTGAGGTTCAAAGATAAAACCGACGACATCAGCAGCGAAACACAAATGTGCGCATTTAGTTCCCAGTTAAAATCGCGTGTAGACAGATGGATGGTTGGATGTGGAAATAAGTCCCCGACGCCGACGACTTAAATGAAATATTACACGCTTTTTGGGCAGGTAATTTGCAAGTGACGTCATTTCGACAACATTTGCTATAACGATATAAGAAATTGAATCCATTTGCGGTGTCGAATAGAAGTCAAGTTCAAATCATTTAGCGTTTTGGAAAATGATTTTGCTTTTTTTTTTTTTGAGGAGGGCGGCGGGGAGAAGGGAAATGGTAATTAGTTGCGCGTGACAGACGTCATTGATCTAGAAATAATGAGGGGGAAAAATTGATTGAGTGTTCGAAACAGATGAAGGAGGAAATATTTGACCTTCTTCATACTTTACTGCAGAGACCTAGATTATCAGCATTTTAGCGACTACTGCTAAGTTGCTTTCCGCAAAGTGATCGAAGAGCTAATCGCCCAGAAGATGAAAAAATCCTACAAGGAACTTACATCACACAAATGGCTAGAAATTCAATATTCCTTAATCTAGGCTCAACCGCTTCATTCAATAGTTCATTTGATGAACCTTTACTGGGAATCATAATCAAAATGGTTCATATACCTGCTCGACAAGAACGCATGTCGTCATAAGGAGACTAGAGACTATGGGGAACGCTGATGTCGCTTATTGCCAGTGGAAACAGTAAATTCCCTGTCTGAGTTTCGAGCATAGACAGAGGCATGATGTTATCAAAATGCGTTGTTCAAAACAAGAAGAATTCTACCCAGTTAAGCCCATCTATCAAGGTTTATTATCAGGTTTGATTTGAGCGTAAAATTTACATTCATTGAACACAAACGTGCAATAACTTCAGAGACCTTCAGCAATCTCTGGCAGTACTGTAGAATGCTAAAAAAAATCCTGGAGGCTAAGTTACACGTTTAAACACTGAGTATAAGAATGCACTGACTGACAGTACCTGGCATTCATGGTGAGAGTTTACTAAGTCCATTTTTGGGATACACATCGGGCCTTTCAACAAAGTTTTGGAACCTGGATTTTTCTCCAGCATTCGTCCAAAAGGGTTTTTCAAGTGGTCCTTAAATCATCATAGAAGCTTGGGAACAAGATATTCTTAGACGAAAAAGAAGTTCTAGTCATCAAGTATCCCTGCTTAAACAAATGTCTATCAAATCGGTAGAAATTAAGGAAGACTGGACCTCCAACTTTAACAATTGCACCTTTGCAAGAAAATTAACATGGACAGAATAATCACGTTTAGGATCTGGTGATAACTGACATTCAGCCTGACAATCAGACATTTAGTTGATGTCGCAGAGATCTCATATGGCAGCATTCAGAGGATCCTTCATAACGAACTGCACATGAACAAAGTGTGGGCGCATTGTAAAGGGTCCGCCATCTAACTTTTTTTTCAACTAGTGCTTATTTCGTGAATGGTAACACTTAGCTCATGTCTTGACAGATAATTAGTTTTATCCTTCCGCTGACCGAATATGGTTGTGTATACGCTTGAACAACGATGGGAAATATTGCGACATTACTTTGAAAACACATGGTAATTTTGCAGAATGTGTGCGAAAATTGAGTACGGATTTTGGAAGAAGAGAAGCACCGTCAGCTCCGTATGTTCGTTATCTTGTGAAAAAAGTGAAAGAAACTGGCATCCTCATTGGTAAACCAAAGCGTGAAAAGCCAAAAACGGTGCGTATACCCGAGAATATTGCTGCTGTGGCAGAAAGTGTGCGTGAAGCGCCATCAACATCCATTCACCGTCGTTCTCAACAATTGAACATTTCGGAGACATCATTGAGACGAATTTTCTATAAAGACCTTGGTATGATGCCATACAAAGTCCAATTGGTTCAGGAGATGAAGCCAACTGACCATCCAATGCGTTTTCGCTTCGCTTATTGGGCCTGCGATCGACTTACAGAAGATGCCGATTTTGCCAAAAAAAAAAAATCATCTTTTCAGACGAAGCTCATTTTGATCTTGACGGGTATGTAAACAAGCAAAATTGGCACATTTGGGGCACAGAAAACCCGCACGCATACATTGAAAAGCCGATGCAACCCAAAACGAGTCACTGTTTGGTGCGGATTTTGGTCCAGAGGCATAATTGGGCCATTTTTCTTCAAGAATGAGCAAGGAGTAGCCGTTACAGTCAATGGCGATCGTTATTGGGCCATGTTGAACGAATTTTTTTTCACAAAAATTGAAGAGGAGGATATTGGCAACATTTGGTTTCAACAGGACGGCGCTACGTGCCACATAGCCAAAGCTACACTCGATGTTTTGCGCCCTGTTTTTGAAGATCGCATTATCAGCCACAGAGCTGATGTCGCTTGGCCACCTCGGAGCTGCGATTTGACACCGTTGGATTATTATTTTTGGGGTGCCCTCAAAGATAAGTGTTACGCCGTCAAGCCAGAGACAATTGACGCTTTAAAGGAAAATATTCGTGAAGCCATTGGTAAAATTCAGCTGCATATAATCGATAATGTGCTTAAAAATTGGACCGATCGTGTAGGCTACTGCAAGGCCAGCCGAGGCACCCATTTGAATGAAATTATTTTCCATTATTAACCGAAAGGATTGTACTTTCAAATAATAAAAGAAATTTGAGAAAATATTCAGCAGGTTTTTTTTTATAGTATTTTCAAAAGTTATTTGGCGGACCCTTTATAACCAGGATGTGAAACGCTGAATAAAAAATCGAGTTGACATTTTAAAAGGCGGTCTTGAGAACCACTGATACTGATGCCGAAAGACTTTTGAGGGAATTTAAAACTATGGCCGTGGCTTAAGTCAATCACTTTGTTCATGAGAGAAATCAGTAGCATATGACCAAGAAAAGACTTTCTCTACCGACGCTGTTTAAATTCAAGTTACGCACAAAATATTGTGTCGTCTGGATTTTTGGAATGCCGATAAGCTGGAAAGAGGAACCATTATTACAGACTCTTACTTTTCAGATCAAAAAGGAAGATTGTGGGGAGCTATTAAGAAAATAAGGCGGGACAGAATAAATTCGAACTGGTGTGCTTTCTCACAAAGACTATGCACAAGCACCGCAGGAAAAAGACTTTTGCAGGTTAGGAGGCTTGTCTTCTTAAATGCTCAGCTAATCTTATCTGCCAATGTTTTTTCTATTTACTGAACACATAATAATGTAAATGCCATCATCATCCTCTGGCAATTCTGTTAAATAGTCAGGAAAATATGGAAATCAAGTCACTTCGTTCGTACAGTAAATGTCCAGAAAGTCCAATAAGGCCATTAATAGGACACACTTACGGCTGTCACGAATAACAAATATCAAAATCCTTTTCTTCGAGTCTAGGTGCCTTTGCTGGCAATTACAATTGTAGAACAAAACTCTTCAAAGACCCCTCTGCGTTATTTTGGCATGAAACATCTTTTCTTAATGCTATTAGGCCCGGGTTTGAATTTTTACAAAAGCTTTCAAAAATGCACAAAAACGAAAGGTCTTACCACCGCCATTTCTGTGAAAAGTTTAAAGTACATAGACTTAACTTGTGCTACGAAGTCTTCCAAAACTCGTGACTGAAAAGAATGCTTCATTTGTTCTGCTCTGAAGGCATAGCACTGTTAAAAGAATGTCGGTGAATTAAATACTGTGAGTTATGGACGAATGTAAGTAAGTGGGGATAAGTATATATCCAAATCACACAATGCCAATATTAAAGGCAGATTGGTCGACACTGCACCACATAAAATCTTCAGCACGATCGAAAAATCGTTCAACAATAAGGAGTTCACTCTCGCAGTTTTCCTGGATAAAGAGAGAGCTCTCAACATCGTGAGTACTGAAGCTGAACTCGTTCTTTCTGAATACTGCACTCAGTGCTTTTAGCTGCAAAATGAATGTAAAACGGGATACGGCACAAGGAGGTGTTGTCTCTCTGTAGACCTCTCTACTTGTTGCAGATGAAATTATCAAGAAACTAGAAACCAATGGCCTTAATTTCACGGCTTATGCCGAAGGTATCAGGCAAATTCGTCTCAATCATGCACATACACATGGACGAGGACTGAACGTCAACCCATCTAAAGCTGAGGCAGTCCTACTCGCTATATGATTCCAACGTTCGACCCCCCGAAGACAACGGCATCACTCTGACAGTAAAATAGATGCAGCTTTCTACTTGTGTAAAAAGATGTTCGGCAAGTTCTTGAGACTCAAACCTATCACCAAATGCTGTTTGTATGCCGATGACTCGCTGACATACGCCAGCTCGATGTCACCAACGATCACTGCAAGGAGAGTAGAGACACACATCCGCCGTCTCTACGCGTACTACTAGATGTGGGGTATTCAAATAAATCCCAGCAAAAGTGAGCTGCTCTGCATCAGGAGGCCGATAGCAACAGCCAGACGAGCAGCAAGACGATCAGCCGCCAACTGTCGAGACATCAAAATTAGACTCCAGAATGGTACCATCATAAAGACGTCCCTGAATGCCCGCTATCTTGGAATATTATTCCATGAGCGGATGAAATTTAACGGACACGTCAAGTCCATTTTGAAGAAAGCCAATTTTGCATTCCATCGGATCCATCCACTAATGCGGAAACAAAACGGGCTCAGCCAACGGACCAAGCTACTGCTGTATAAGCAACTCATCTGACCCGTAATCACATACGGGTTCCCGGTATGGTTCACCGCATCGAAGACATACATGCTGAAACTGGAAGCTTTCGAACGAAAGATTCTCCGTTTATGCACCGGACTGCACCTGGACAGAGCCGCCATGAGACATGTGAAGAACAGCGAGCTCTATGCGGCTGCCCGAATAATTCCGCTCAGCGCGTACATGCCGCGGATCTTCAAGAAATTTCTCGAGGCAGTAAGGACCCACGACAACAACAACATCAGCAACATGGCCAATGATGCAATACCACAAATACCTCAATACAATGGCGTTATTGCAAGAGGCCCTCTTCCCTCTCGACGTCGAAGAAGGACCAGTGACATTCTACGATGAAGTGGACACTACCCACCACCGCGGATGACGCCACATAACTACACGCAGCACATCAACATCACCCGGATTTGAACAACCCGAGGTTCAACCAACACCAACTTTTTAATTTTTTTCTCAAATGTATTTATTTATAAGAAAAGCCAATGTATTTCGCTGGGCCCCTTTTGTTGAGCCAGCACCTATATTATTTCAGAAAAACAATGTAAATTAGATTTAAGAACAATTGTAAATATTATGTTCAATAAAATGTTAAATGTTAAAAAATGGAGACTCAAACCGCGATTCTGAGGCCCATTCTCGCCTACGCGTTCACTACTCTGGTGGATGGCACTAGAGAAGATCCAATCTGTGAGATCGACATCAACCGCAGCACTGAACCGCCAAAGCTGAACCTTTTGCTACCACTGAACCTTTACTGCACCATTAGAGCGGATGGGACAGCGCTCAGATAAGCTTGTCTATAGATTGATAATGTGTCTTCTCGCTCTTTATAAATATATTTGAAGGGTAACTTAGTTCCTTAAAGTCAGCAATTTATTAAAGTCTGTCAGTCTCATTATAAAATTTAAGCAAAAGTTTAAATGGCTTTTTCTTGTGAGGCTTGAAGTCCTTTGATGAATTTGCTTATGGCGGTTTGGAACCGAAAAAAATGGTATCCTGGAAGATTTTTCTTCCCTTTATATGCCTTAGCCGATAAAAACTCATTGTGGCAACATCTTTAGACTAGCGCTTTTGCCAGACTGCTTCATATAAGCCGGTCATCGAATCAAGTGATACGATAGGCGTCCAGATCACACTTAAATAACAAAGCTTAGGCAAGACAAAGTTTTTAGTACAAAATTAACCTCTCCTTCTAGTGTTACTTGCTCAGCATTCTGTCCACAGATTGACACTGAAATTGTTTCCCATCATGTTGTGCCTTCCCTGCTAATCCGAGCTTACAAATAAATAATTAAAGTTTACTTTTTGATTACATGCAACCAGGTGCCGTCTGATAATGCCCCTTAATCTCTGCCTGAATTTAATTGTGGGAAAATGACTTAGTACTCTATCGACACAAAACTATTGCTCACCACATCTGATTTAAATCTCTACGTAGCTTCCAAGCTTTGGCAAAAAAATAAAATAAACAAGTTCACACCGACTTCAGTGATTTAAATCACGGCCTTATTTTATTACAACATTTTTATACTTATTAGCATTCAAATATAATTCGCCAGCCATACTAAGTCAATCTTCTCGAATCTGGAAAAGTTTATGGTTTTGCAATTGAGGTGTTCACTGTCAAGGCTGAGCGATGCAAACCTACTCGAACTCGTACTCGTGCACATTAAGTCGCAAAGGCGCATTAATATTGAAGTGGCTGCCTCGATTTACGTGAACCCCATAAGCATCTGGGCCGACGGTTGCGCAATTTGTTTGCACTGATTCTCAGCTATTCTCACGGAGCATCGAGATGTCATATCCGTTTGGAAACATCAAACAGGATGATTCCGTCATAAAAAGTGATTAACTGTGTCATCTACACTGAAAGCAAAAAGTTTGAGGCCTTCAGAGATAACTGATATTAATCATGCAAAGAGATTGCTTACCAACTCTCATGGAATGATCAGAGCCTGAGAAAGAGATGGCTCCCCGCCTTGGTTAGACTAAGTCTTCTAGCGTCCGCGATTGCTTGATCCTTGAACAGGAGGCTTGGTCTTCCCGTTTTTCTTGAACCTGGTGGCTTAGATTTGAAGACTCTCTTGGCTGGAGCGTTGTTGTCCATTCTCTCGATTTGGAGAGCTCGTAGAGATTGATTTTGTGAAATCATAAAAATGGCCCCTTCGGGTGGGTTTGAGGTTCAACTTCTCCAATGACCGCTGCGAGGTGATCTAATGTATGGAGCGAAATTACCCATCCATATGATGGTTGGGCGATGGGTTAACACTAACGTTAAACTTTACTTTGTTATGAGTTAGTAAGCAGCCACAGATAATAAGGTACCCAAAACTGAAGACAAGGCGCAAAAAGGGATATTATGTCTTGAGCGACTTGAGCAGCAAAAATTTTGCTTAACGTCTCAAACAGTGCACGAAATGCAGCACCGCAAATATGTGCAGAAAAAAATGGATGATTAAGAGGTGCTGGAATATTTTGGGTGAGTTGCTGCTTGAATAAAAATGAATAAAGACTGAACGAAAGAAAGTTTCAACAACGTCCAAGATTGAGATGTTTGACACAAAACAGGGAGTTTCCATTCAACTCAGCGCTGAACCAAAGATGCTACCAGACTACCGGATTCACACCGTTAAACATGGAAGCGGTTTTCTAATAGTATGGGGATTTGTCTTTCAAAAAACGGGTTAAAAATGTTTAACCTCGAGCATCAACACCTCAAATATTGACCTCCCGGTGTCTATGGAATCAATGCATAGTCCGCCTGTGCTGGCAAAATCAGGCTATTTTTTCTGGAAACTCAACTCTAGCAATTTAATTTTGGGATATTAACTGATTGCGAAGAATCGTCAAAGTGTCAGTGGAAAAATAAGAAAAAAAAGTGGACACCTCACAATATACAACACTACTATTTTTTAAATTTAAGATTTCTCATAGTCTTCTTTTTGGCCTAAAACGCGCCTTCACCTTTAATTTAATATAATTTTTGTTTTTATTATTTATTATTCATAAAAGTAGCCATAGCAAATCACATTCTGTGAACACTGCAAGCGTCAAACTTTAAGTGTTTAGAAGATACAACTCTTTGTCAGCAGGACAGACGGACGGATGGACAGTGGAGCATTCTGCTGTCACCCTTTCGGTACATTACCCTAAAAGTGCAAGGGCAAGTGCGTGTCGTACTAGCACAACGCAGTTCCTTCATCGAGTCTCGAATAGTTCTCCCATTTTTGTTTGTGTAAAGAACCTTTTAGGTTTAACAGCTTTAAGGGACCGCAGTCTTAAGTTTTGAGTATAAATTTCAACTTTATATCTCCACGTGTTTCTAAGAAAAAGTGTGGTGATAGAAAGATTGCCAACGAAGTGATTATTAAGGCTCTTCCAATAGGGACTTCCAAACTTTGACAGTTGATTGCGACTATATTGTTGAAGCTACATCAGTCAAATTGCTGTCGTTTATTCAACTTATTTTGCCAAATCACAATGGATGGACATATTGTCCAACAACACCTGCAAAAAAAAGAATTGTTTTATGGAAATGGCTGTTCTATTCGGGCAACGTTCAGCGCGCTTTGCCCTTTTTTCGGGCCAAATAATTGTCCTTCCGGGGGGACTATTCGCAGAGTAATGCATTAATTTAAGTCCAATGGTTCAGTAAACGGTCAACAATACACGTACGTTGACGAACCGCAAGATCTGCCGAAAACATACGGCGGCGAGTGTGCATAAGAATCCGAGGCAGTCGATTTCGCGTCGCTCTCAAGAACTCGGCAAAACTCAATTTGGCGAATTTTTCAGATCTAGGAGCTGAACGTAAACGACCATAGACAATGATGTGTGTTCGGTGAATGGGCTCAAGAGCAGTTGAAAACTGACCCTAATTTTGATCGAAAACTATGAGGCCCCTTTCTGGATGAATGGCGTCCAATGCATCCCAAAAAGTTACTGTTCGATGTGGATTCTAGGCTGGCGACGTCATCGGTGTATATTTTTTTTGAGAACATCAACGGCGACTTTTTATTAGACTTTTTTTTGTGGTGTTTTCTGAAGTCTATGCAAATAAGCCACAGACCAGAGCGGACCTCAAAGCCACCATCAATACGCATTTGAACCATGTTATATTCCATACATAGTGGCATCGATAATATTACACAAACACACTTTGTTCTATTTAAATGTAAAGATAGGAAGCGCTTAATGAAAGACTCTTTAAAAGAGTTCTGTTTTTCCTTTTGAGAGACGGAACCTTAAAAATCGAATATACTATTTGGTAAGGTGTTGTTGTTTGAAAAAAAGATGTTATAATCTAATTGGCGCGTTAATCGATGTCTTAAAAAAAAAGGTAGGAGAACAAACTACAAATCAATCAGTCGAAAAAACCATTCAACATATCCTGACATCGAGAGAACGATTCACGGTGAAGTCCCCCTTCAGAAAGAGAACAAACAACTAGAGCAATGTCACCAGAAATGAATCCTATTTCAACTACATTGGAATAAGTTCTTTCTACGATGGAGTCACACAGTCGAAATATTAAGACGTTGAATCTCATCTAAATTTATTACATCGTCGATAGACGAAGAGTTCACAGACAATGAATCAGGGAATTGCAACTTTGGCCGTCATATGGCGTAAGGTAGGAAAAGTAAAGGAGCTGCCATAAGTAGCCTTAAGACATTATTATACAGCTAAGTAGTTAGTAAGGTGAGAAAATTGTATACTTACAATAAAGCTAGATAAACGTTCCTTATTCTTAGATGGATTGATCAAGAAGATTCAGTTGTGGAAAGAAATAATTGGGAATATACTCACAAATGTCCTATGACCAATAGAATGCGAAAAAATGTGAGCAGTAATAAAAATTCAGACAACCAAGACAGAATATTCAAAACATTAATAATGTTTTCATGGTTGTAACATAATTAACTTTGGGCAGTGTTTTCATCCAACATCTGTGGATAGAACGGATCTGAACAAACCGCTGTAGGCAGATTATCATACAAATCTGGCTCACTCGAACCTAGACGGCTAGCGTCTTAACAAACACTATTATTTTCCGTCAGTCTGTCAAAAAGCTATATCTCCCAAGCTGTTATAGGGACACTTGCAATGTTTCAAAGGAAGGGTACCGATATTGCGGCTAGAACAACAAATAGTAAAAATGATACAAGGGTAAAAATAAATCGAGGTCATCATACAAAGATAGTGTAGGCATCCAACATAAAGTAAAAGCCTGAATTCCAATACGAAAAATAAAAAAAAAAAAAACATTTTGCAAACGATCATTCGTTAGGAATTTGTATAATGAATGTCAAAATGTAGTGGTGTTAGTACGAAATCCACTTTTCTACCTAAACGCGTGTCAAAACCGTGAACATCCCTTCCATTCCCGGTGCTTTTTAGCTGCCGAGAGAATGGGCTTGGTCTACGGGCTTGAAGACCCACTCCGCGTGCTGATATTAATAAAACATCTCTCGTTCAAGTCTTTTCTCGATTCCTTGGCAGTTTCCGTTATCTGCTTTTCACAAAACCATCGAAAAATTCGGTAAAAAACCTTTTGTCGCGGTCTAGAGTCTTGAGTGTTTTCTTCTTTTTTACAAAA
This sequence comes from Orthonevra nobilis, assembly GCA_963555765.1. Lineage (NCBI taxonomy): Eukaryota > Metazoa > Arthropoda > Insecta > Diptera > Syrphidae > Orthonevra > Orthonevra nobilis. The sequence goes on from OY743226.1 coordinate 36,316,349, forward strand.
AATAAAAGGCCATTCAATGTGTTAAAAATATGAGAGGAACGCAGCCGAAAGTCATAAAATCATAAAATTTTCATAGTGCTGTATTTTTTTTTAGCACGGGGATACACGGAAGTGACACGCTTTGCGATAGGAAATTGGAATTCGCACAAACACAACTACATATTGACAATCATTAAAGAAATCCGAACGAATTTGCACTCGGTTTGAGAAAAATTCCTAGCATGAATTAAATAAATTCTAGAATCATAAATTTACAAATTTCTACAATAAGTCTGCGTCAAATAATCTTTTAATTATGTGATCGTATTCAACCCTTATTTTTTTAAACTTGTCAATTTGCCATCTTGTTCTTATTTGAATTACTTGTAAACCGATGTCGAGCTTTTTCTTTGTTTGGCTTAGTCGTATAATCTATAGAACATTAGTGTTGCATAATCTAAGAAGGCGCGGAACCCTTCGTGTGAGAGTCAAATATCTCTTGGCTATTTTTTTTTTCTTACTTTAACCTTACCGGAAAGTAAAAACACAATTCACATCGTGAATAATTGGAGAAAATTGATCTTAACGTAGTTAACATTAATCTCACAAGTGTCAATCAGCAAACTAAGGAAAAACTCAAATGCTGCCAAGTCTCGTTGCCTCAAGAGTTTGGATATACGATCCAATTCATTTACTAAAGCAAGAATCAGATAATTGGGGACAATTCATACAGTCTTCTATGTACTAGCGGTGGATGATATAAGCAATTCAAACAAAAGTTACACGACAAGTAACAATTCAAAGACTGATACCTGAATTATGATATGAAAAATAATATTTAAGTAAAAAAGTGGCATTTCGAAAACAATGGTTTTCCGACATTATTTCTTATTTTTCATAAATTCCTGGTTATTTCGTTTCATATATACACACATATGTTCATTGTACATTCAATACGATTAAAGATCGACTTAAGACTGAGGACAGCCTCAAACTTCCCATCTACTCATCTGTTCAACTCATTCCTTGACTTGAGGTGTCCAATAGGTGATGTAATTGATTGCTTGCGATTACACCTCGTCGAAGTTAAAAGTGAAAGTTCTTAATGAGTTTGAGTCCAATGACTCTTCCTACCACCGTGCAAACAGAGGCGCGATTGATTGCCAATGGTTTGGTGCCATGTCGCTTTTGTTGGCCACAGCAACAAACGTCACACTTTGAGAACGTCATTTTCTAAATTTTAAAAAAAATCAAACTCATTGGCATCATTTATTGCGACGTTAATTATTGACTAATAATAGCCAATCTAAATCACGAATTGTCGGCGAATTTGTGGTTTTATGGTTTCCTAAAACATTGGAACCCGAAGGTCGGCCAGGCTGCTATGCCTTAACGTAACCGCCACCACTTAATGTTCTCGTGCGATTTTTAACAAAAAAAAAAAAAAAATTATTATAACAAGATTGAAACACCGAAGGTATTTCATACGTAGTACGTGCGAGCTTAGGTTGAAGGTCCATGTACATATTCAACTGGAGGATGTAGCGCTAAGGCTTCAATTGTGGTTACGAGGTTTCTCGTTTGATTTTTTTTAACAAATTCACGTAATAGACAAATCGAAGGGAGGCTGTGGCAAATGCGACTCAGAATCACAAGTACCGAATGTATTTCGTATTCAATTGGCATCGCAGTGTCATTTGATTACGTGATGTTCAAATTAATTTTGTTGTTAGATGCATAATTAATAATAACTATTCTGAGATTGTATCCTAAAACGCATGTGCTTGAAATGTTCTCGAAACATCTCATGTCATGTAGATCACATGATCTTCATGCTAAGTTGACATTCTTCATGTTTTTATGTGAACTTTGTTTGCTGGCATTCATGATGGTTTGAGAGTCGTCTGCGTATGGATTGCTTAACTTTTAGAGGTTGGTAAAAGTGTGGTTGAAATAACAGCCAGTTAAATCAGCAATTAGCAGATTTGGCGGCCAGTTACTGAGTAAATTATATTACTTTAGATTTTTCAAGCCATGCCATTCTAAGTGCTTTATTAAAAATACTATTAATCCAAAAAGTAGGAAAAAGTTATAAACTGGAAAGACCGAGATAAAAAAGATGATCGCAGCAATGCATGGAATGCAAGGTAAACGAATTGTATCTGATGTCACGTTTAGGCATTGAAGTGAACGACGCGAGGCTATCAACCTTATCAATGGTTGCATCGTCGCCTCTGAGAGGGATTTAACGTAACTCGGAGTGAAACAAAAAAAAAGAAATTTGTTTTTCTATATTTATAATTCTGAGAGATCCCTACCACCATGACCATCATTAATCGCAGAGCACTACCAAAAAGTCGTCCGTCTGCCAACCATAAGGCCCAGAAGACTCCTAAATTGCTCCATACAGAGTTGCTTCGTCTTACGCGCTTGATTTAATCCGGTAAGTACAACGAAACGGTGCTGCAAACAAGAAAGAAATCCTGGCATTTTTCAAAGTGTTAGAAACAGATATGCTTTGACTGGTGTCTCCACAATTGTCTAAGGATGTTTTCATGCGTCAGTGTTGCAGAGACATTAGGAGTTACGAAAATGAAAAAGTTAAAATTTATAGGATTCACATTTCTGAAATTATTTTCCAAGCTCTGCCATGTGAAAGTGGATCAAGAAATAAAAAAAGAGGAACCTCAAAATTGCTTCAGCTCAATACTGTTTTGAGAGGAACTTGACAGACAGGATAAACAGTGTCCAACATCGAGATAAAATTTGCAAATACTCTTAAGTTCAATAACATTGGAAAATATTAAGAAGTTGAACGGATGCAAATATGATGTGTATTTTCGACGAAAATAAAAACCAAAGCCTTTTTAGTGGTTTACTTAATTAAATCCATTGGTTCAATAAACATAATGTTGGTGGAACTTTTGATATAGACTTTGATATGAAATCGAATTTGTCCGGAAACTTATGAATGGCAGTGTATATAAAGGGTGATTTTTTAGCTATTATCTTTTTGGCAACACTGGTTTAAACAGCTGACGCACGTTTTGTGTTTTGTCAATCAATCGTCAATCATCTTCAGTTTGGTCTATAATTTAACCATGAATCGCCTTACAAACGAACAACGCTTGCAAATTATTGAATTTTATTATCAAAATACGTGCTGTGTTAAGAAAGTTCATCGCGCGCATCTTCCTTTTTATGGTCAGTTTAATCGACCCACTGAAGCGGCTATTCGGGCTATTGTAACTAAATTTCGCACCAAATTTACATTGTTGGACATTAAACCACCAACACGCTTATGAAGAGTGCCAGTGCCAGAGTTAATGATGACCATCAATTATCGATTCGTCGCCGTTCGCAGCAATGGGCCTCTGTTACTCAACAGCGTGGAAAATTTTGCGGAAGGATTTAGGTGTGATGCTTTTGTGATGATTGCTTGATGCTACCGCAACCTAAAATTTTTGGTGAATGGGCTCTTGGAAAGTTGGTCGAAGATCCACTTTTTTACCGAAAAATTGTGTTCAGCGACGAAGCTCATTTTTGGCTCAATGGGTACGTAAATAAGCAGGATTGTCGATTTTGGAGTGAATTTCAGCCAGAAGCATTGCAGAAGAGCTACGAATGCATCCAGAAAAAGTCACAGTTTGGTGCGGTTTATGGGCTGGTGGCATCATTGGACCGTACTTCTTCAAAGATGATGCGAATCGTAACGTAACTGTGAATGGTGAGCGCTACCGTGACATGATATCCAATTTTTTTTGCCCAAAATGCAAGAGCTTGACTTGCATGACATGTGGTTTCAGCAAGACGGTGCCACATGCCACACAGCACGCGCAACAATGGACTTATTGAGAGGCGAGTTCGGTGAACATTTGATTTCACGTTCGGGACCGGTCAATTGGCCGTCTAGATCGTGCGATTTAACGCCTTTAGACTATTTTTTGTGGGGCTATGTTAAAGCTCATGTTTATACAGACAAGCCCGCTTCAATTGACGTATTGGAAGACAACATTGAAGCATTTATTCGTCAGATACCGGCCGAAATTTTGAAAAGAGTATGCCAAAATTGGACTAAGCGGATGGACCATTTGAGGCGCAGTCAAGGTCAACATCTGCATGCAATAATCTTTAAACATTAAATTATATGGACCGTACTATCGATTCAAACAAAGATTTCATGCATTTTTCTGAATTTTGTGTTTTTTTGTTGAAAAACTTTCCTATAGCTTTTAAAAAAGCACCACAAAAAAAAAATTCAAAAAATCATCACATTTATTTGAACGAATGAGTTTATGAGGAAGTTGAAAACTATAAGTTCAATAGATTTCAAACTTTTTCATTCGAAAACAGTTTTTTTGTTTTAAATTTAAGCCACCGCATCAAATTTAACCTTACCCTAACTTTAACGCTTCGAATGAAATTAATTTGGATTCGATAGCTTGACTTGTTCTCGAGTAATGTGAGACGAAAAAATCCGAACAAACTTACTTACACACAAACAGACATCTTTCTAATAACAATGTTATCAGACTCCTGAGACCTCGAAACGTGGAGATACAGTCTTGTGAAAAATTTAAGATTCAAACCATCATTGACATTTTTTTGCTAACACTGTTTATTTTAAATTTTATTTTTGCTCGAAAATATTGCCAAACGATACTTATTCAGTGAAAAAAACCTTTAAATTGTTTATTTGCCTGTTTAAGAAAATTTATAAATAAAAGCTTTGATTTCTAAAAATAAATTTGAGCTGTGAAAAATTATAAACTAAAATTTTTTATTTGATGGTTTTTAGATAAACAATTTTTTATAAGGAATACTTTGTCCGTAATTTCCTATAAAACTTAACAATCGACGTGGTAAAATGGAAAAAAGATTGTTTAAAGTGATTTCCTGAATAAAATTCCACGCTTCAAAAATTCTTTGTTTGAGTTGTTCCACAATTTGAATTTGAATATTTGGCTTTTCCTGATTATAAACCGACCTTGCCAGGATGCCCGCAGGTTTTTATAAGCGTTGTCTGGGCATAAGGCTGGCCATCTAAAAATTTCATTTGAAACTATGTTATTGTAGTCATCATTAGCCTTCGGTATCATTTTTCAGGGAAGTAGATGTTCCTCCAACACTTTTTGGTGTGGATTCTTCTAGAGATATGTGGAGATAATTTCGGTTTTTAGATAACCGGTGAAAGTTGCCACACCATAAGACCTCCTCCTCATAAAGGCCTGCATCGCTTTTTGATTTTCGCTTTTTCTTGAGATAATGGCAATAGTATTTGAAGCCTTCAGCGTCGGGGCCATTGAGGTTGAACTACTTCTCATCATTAAAGATTATATGCGAACACATTTCACCGTTCTGTTTCATGTGTTTCAGCAAATTCAGGACGTGTTTCTTTATACCATTGTTTATGAGGTGGCTTACTCATGCACTTTCGTAATTTCAAATTGTCCGAAGCTGCTGCCCATTTTTATGCGAGGTAAGAATCGAAGCTAAAATTAAAATGTCGAACCATTAAGGATGAAGAAGCTCGTTTAACCGTCAGCGAAATGTTCGTCGGTCGTCCAGATCGGTGATTTTTTTCATTATTTCAAACCGGGCTTGTTGAAAATGTGATACTTCACGTTGTGAGCGATTTATTTATTAAGATTTAGCGATATTTCTGTGCGCCAATCCACTTTTTTTTAAATTGACTTTTCTTTGTTTTCGATGTCCGGCCGATTCCTGATGGGAAGTTTATAGCTCTTGTCAACCGTTGTTTCTTTAGACTACGCAGACAATACAAAATCGTCCTACTCTACAATGATAGTATCATAAGACGCAAAAGCGCCAGAACTACACCGTTTCAACCGAAGAATCTTCGAATCTTCACTTAAGTTACTCCTTGTTAAAAGAAGACCGAAACACAAAACGTAATGTTTCGCACCCAACTAAGTGTGTCAAATTGGAGGCAGCTAGTTCAGGACCAAGTAGTAGCTGTAGACACTTTTTGATTGTAACCCAGGTCCATCCTTTGACTGAAGCGCAATAGAAAAGGTTGAGTACATCTTTAGAGGAGGGCAACTCTAGAGGTAAGCTCGCTTCCATGTTTGAATGAGATTTAGGCACATCATTTGCCGAGGTAGATAGGCAGATAGAGAGGTGTGACTAGCTCACTTAGACCATTAAAGTCCATTGTGCTGTCACGTTTTCGGCTGCCCCTGACTGTTCGTTGACCCACTTATCTCGTTCGTTTTTGCTATAACCATTTGGTGGCTATGAGAAATAGTTCCCTAATAGTTTTCTTTTTGTCTCTGCAAGGGCCGAGCTGGTTCCGACGTAGTGTAACACGGTTTGCTCCTCCTCCTCCTCCCTGCAACTTCTAGATTTATCATTGTAGGGCGCTTCAATTCTTCTAGCTTGATTGCCAATTGGGCAATGACGTTATAACGCCTACTAGTTTGCTTATTTGTTTCCGATCTAGTTCTAGGAGAGCTTTTGTTTTCAACGAATCTAGTGTACAACGATTGGTGTTGTTTATGAAATTTGTCAGTGGCAATCTTTTTAATGCTTTCAAGTGCTTGCCCTGTCTTTGCGAGTTCATCGGTTTTCTCGTTGCCCGGAATACCATTTTGCCAAGAAATCAAGCATATTCCGCTATCTCTATTAGATAGGCGGCAGAGTTTTACGATCTTGGAGTTGATCAATATTGTTTCAAGAGTCTTTACGGCCGCCGTACTATCATTGGATATAACTTCCGTCTATCGGGGTCGTTTGGAGCCGGAGGTCTGCCTCCTAAATAGCTGTTACTTCTGCCTGGAAAACACTCCAGTGGTTTGTGAGACGCAGAGCTAAGGATAACTCAAGCGACCTATCGTATACACCGAAAGCTATGCCTTCTTCTGACTTGGAACCGTCAGTGTTGCACACCTTGTCTTCGTCCCACTCTGCTCTTGTGGGAATTGTTGTTTTGTGCTTCATTTCAAAGTTCTCAAAGGGTATCATGTAGTCCGATTGTTAAGGAATCGTCGAGTTTTGAAATAGTTCCATGGGCTCTTCCCCATGTGGTTCATTCTCACAGCCTAATTGCTGCATACGTAGCAGTAAGCTTCCCGTTTATATCCTTTGAAAGAAGATTCAGTAACATTTCTAGGGCAACCATGTTGATTTAAGTGCACCCGTTATACAGATGGATGCCGATCTTTGTATTCAGCTTATTCTAGTCAGATTTTGTTTAGAACTGCCATCCACCAAACTAGGACTCCGTAAGCCTATCAAGTGTGGTAATTCGGCCCCAGTACTGGACTAACTATTGCAGTGTAGAGCCAGTGTGTTATTCTAGATCGGATTCCCCCTTTGGGTCCGCATTTGCGGCTAGAAATTAAACACGAATTCAATTTTAATCAGAAAATAAATGTTATGTATATATTTTTGTGTTTTATGTTTTCATGCACAAATTTGCCAAATACATACACGCGCAATTATCAATTACATATCTAAATATATATATATATGAATTATAAAAAATCTGGGAATCACAAACAATTTCAAATGCATTGCGTTTTTGATTTTTCTTTTCTCTTTTTTAAATATAAAAAAAAAAATATTAAACTTACGAGTGCTTAACGTAAAAACAAAACAAAACGACAAACTTATAATAAATAAACAGACTAGAGCTGGTTATAAGCAAAACCTGAAGAAGAAGTAAGAAGGGAGATGTTTAAACAGTCATACGCACGAAAAGTATCTTATTTTAAAGACTAACAATAATTAAAGTTTAAAGCTATTACTCTGTTAAAATGTGTTTGTTTTTTTTTGTTTGTTTGAAACTATAAGCGATCAGACTTTGAATTGATTTAATAATTAAATATCTATAAACGTTTTTATATCCTTTAAATGCTGCTGCTGCTGCTGTATTGGGCTGTGGAATGTGGATGGAGAGGATAGAGTGACTTAAAGCTAGCTTAAAGATCAATAAGTTAAACTGTGTGTGTGCAGTCTAGGATTAAGCAGAATTGATGCTGGCATTGCCAACCGACGCGTTGGCAATGCCATTCTGGTGCTTCAAGTAGTCAATGTACATGCGACGAGCCTGGTTGAGCACTCGAGTGACATCGTGCTTTCGCACCATTTTGTCAAAATGCATTGCGATCTCATTGTAGTCCATGCCGCTCTTCATGATCGGACTGCGATGCTGGAGAAGCAGTGTCAAGCAGAGAAACATCAGGAATGGATTACCGCCGCCGAGTTCGTTTGGGGGCGGCAAAAGATTGCCACTTGTTGGCGGCGATGGTTTACAGAATGCTATTTGAGCGCTGGTGGCTTCTTCGACGGTTGAATCGGAGAAGTTTGCTTGTGCTTGCAGGTATTCCGGTGCGGATGCTGATGTGACTGGTGGCGTCGGATTAAAAGTGCTTATTTCGATAAAAGGATTGAGGCTGTCTAGCGAGGAGATCAACTGCGAGGGAACTTCAACGATGTCGACGGTGTCGGAGCGTAACTGAAATACTTCTTCCTCGTACTGTGGAGTCGGTTCAGTTGGTTGTTCGCTTGCATCGACAATTTCATTGAAATTGCAACTGGAGTTACTTGAGATCTGATGCAGTGGATTCTCCCATATAAAAACGTCGGATTTGGAACTACTGCACGTACTGATCCGTTGGGCTGCATCGAAATTTCTTGCATCGCGTTCCCTACGCCGCACGATAAGTTCATTGATGTCAGGACAGGGGATAATCTCATCGGCTTTCAAATCATCGACCAAGTCCATGGAATCGCGATCAAGTTTTTCATACTCGATCTCTGTGCTGCGCTGCGTTGGTGGCGGCTCCACCAGCACAGTAGTCGGGCCAAAGACTTGTCGGTCTAGGTTTTCCATTTCCAAGCGTAGTTCACGTGTCATCGCCGTCGACATTGGATAGTATTCTTGATCTTGACTGTCATCGGGTGTTTTATCCGGATCGTTTGGGATGCGGCTGGGAAACTCAAGGGTGTCTTTTTTCAAGTCAAGTCGTAGTTTTGTGGAAGACTTCGGGATTGCGGCTGGATCACTCCAGGTAGTGTCTGTGGTCGATGAATCGGACTCATCTTGTGAGAATATCCCACGCTGTATTTGCGATAAGGCTAGCGGTGGTGAGGAATTCTCGATGCTGTGATTTCGTAACGCTGTTATTCCTGGCGTTTTCTTTTCTAACACACGATTTCGATTGATCGAGGATAGATTCAAGAATTCATTGAAATTTTTGATTATCTTTTGTTGTCCTCTCCCTGATATATTATCAGTCTCTTCTTTTGTGACGCCAACACCTATTGGGCTGTCGATTTTGTTTAAAGACTCGAGAACTCCTGCAAGAAGAAATTATTGAATAAAGGAGATCAATATGCGTCCTGAAAGATTTTAACCAATAAAGAAACAAGAACAGAAAATAGAAACACCTAGACTCCGTCAAAGATACAAGAGGACAAACCATGAGAGAATCCTCAAAAGGCGGACCAATTCCAAAAGTCACAGAACACAAGAGTTATTATCGCTCGATAGTGGGACTGGTAGCACGGGATATTAACTATAATCTTCAGGCTTACAGACTAACAAACTGACCGATATGTCAGAAACTCTGAATCCGGCTCCGGTTCTGATATAACCACATCGGAGATTAATTTTCATTCTTTTATTTGTTTACATCATTAGTAGATTTGCATTAAAGTTGAGAGTGCAGGCATGAGACGCGTGAGCTGGTGCTTGGTTTGTTGGTTTAGTAAACAGATAACTTCCCGTTTATTAACTTGTCTACAACAAGTGCAAAATGAAAGTATTTCAGTTAAATTGATTCGGATACGGCACCTTGTTTGGTGGTACCACGACATCGTTAATAGGGCATTTGAAATCTCTGCATGCTGATAAATATGAAGAACTTTTGAAACTTGAGAAAAACGTCAAAAAAAGAGGCATCATTGCACATCTCAAATAAGCAAACATGGGATGCATCACATTTTAAATCGAAAGAAATTAATAAATTAAAATCCGAAATGATCGCCTTAGACGAACTTCCTTTCAGTTTTGCAAGAAGTCTAGGATTTCGCCGGCTCATGCAAAATATTTTGCCAAATTACAATATGAGAGAACCCCAATTTTCACCGACAATATAATGAGACGAAATTAATTCTTAAATTCTTAACAAAATGATCACCAAATGCTAATGCATAGTTAATAAGTTTAACCAAAGAGTTAGAACGGGTTAGAGTTGTATACGAATATCAAGCGTTGTACTACTGTGTCCAAAAAATAAGGTGACATATGAATTTAAACTGCGCGCGTCGCAGGATTTGGAAATTTTTCTTTCTTTTTAGGTTGGTAGTACTGTCAGTGACATCTATGTGAAATTTCATGTCAAAATATATTCAAAGTATAGAGATACGCGTCGTTTTGTGAGCTGCTAAAAGTGAGTTTTTCGTTTTTTGCGATGTCGAAATTTATTAAATTTTGTTTGAGGAATCAATTTTCTGCTGCGGATACGCTGAGGATGGTGCAGAAAGCCTTTAATGATGAGGCTATGTCTAAAAAAATGTTTACAAGTGGTATAGTGATTTCCAAGCCGGCCGTGAACGTGTCGAAGACGAAGAGTGTTCTGGGCGACCATCAACCTCAACCGATGAAGCTCACGTCCAACAAATCAAAGATTTGGTGTTGAAAAACCATCGATTAACGATTAGAGACTTTGCTGATGAAGTTGGCTTATCGAAAGGCTCAGTCAATACCATTTTGAAGGATGCTTTGGGCCTCAAGCGCGTCAAATCTCGACTGGTACCGAAAACATTGAATTTTTTGGAAAAAAGGCGTCGCGTTGAAGTGTGTGAAACAATGCTTTCCGACTACCAGGATGTCATGAAACGCATTATAACTGGCGATGAGACTTGGATCTATGCTTACGACCCCGAAACAACCGATCAATCGAGCGAATATCGTGCCAAAGGAGAGCCGAGACCAAAAAAACCGCGCCAAAGTCGCTCAAAAATCAAGGTCATGTTGACTGTTTTCTTCGATTATCGTGGTGTTGTGCTTTATGAATTCCTTCCAACCGGCCAAACAGTCAACAAGGAATATTATTTGAACGTTATGCGTCGTTTGCGTAACGCTATCCGTCTAAAAAGGCCGGAATTGTGGAAAGACAATTCTTGGTTTTTACACCACGATAACGCACCATCCCATACCGCACTCGTAATTCGTGATCATTTCGCCAAAAGCTCAACCCATATCGTTCCGCAACCACCGTATTCACCTGATCTGGCGCCGTGCGTTCGTCCGTTCTGGCTGTTCAACAAGCTCAAAAGACCGCTCCGGGGACACCGTTTTGATACGATAGAGGAGATTCAAGCCGCAGCGAAGACGGAACCGAAGGCCATCCCGGAAAGTGACTACAACCAGTGTTTCAAAGATTGGAAAATCCGTTGGCATAAGTGCATTGCATCGGGAGGGGATTAATTTGAAGGGAATGAAAGTGATTTGGAAGAATAAATAAAGAATTTTCAAAATAAATACAATGTCACCTTATTTTTCGGACACAGTAGTATGTACGTCACACTGGGGATATAATCGCTGAAGAACTTAAGCATATGATGCATCAGTGGGAAACAGAAGACGATACATATCATTGCGGTATTCGTGACGTTGGGTCAAGTATGGTTGGTTGGTTGGTTCCTTAGTAAGGGTGATCTTTGTTAGATCTTCACTTAGGCCTCTGGTTGGGCCCGTTTTGTTCCTCTATTTCCTGTGTGGAAATGAGTTTGGTTAAAGTGGGCGAGTTATAGTAGAAGGAAGGTGGGTGATGTCAAAGGGATTACTATGAAGGAAATCTTTTTGTTCGTTTTGCGAAAACCATGATCTTAATATCTTTGAGGTGCACAAAGTCCGGTATCATTGCTGACCGTAATATTTTGTACCGCAGTCTCGCTGTTGCTGTGCAGTGGGAGAAGAAATTTTCATTAACTATTGAAGTCTTCTTTGGTGGAACAACACCTTTTACATGACAGAACGTTTGTAAAGAATTAAGGATTCGATCTGTTTATATGCTAGCAAGCAAAAAATTCCACAAATTTCGCCGGAAGAATGGTTACACCTCAATTGAAGGAGTCACCAGAAATATGATTGCTCAAAAAGAACCTTCAAATGCAAATATGCAGACCTAAACTGAATGCAACAATAATGATAATCACAAGTTTAAAATTCGGTGAACTACACTCTAATAATAATTTATTCGCACTTGCAACAAACTGAGACCCTCGTTATAAACTTAACCTTTTAAAAGTGCAGGTGGCATCCCAATTATCGCATTTGCTTGATAAGTTAGACTGTACTGAAACTACTAAACTTGACACGGAGAAAGGTCAAGAATTGAATCGAATAAGCCATCACTAGTTCTCAGCCTCTAACGTTTCAAAGCACTTCCGTCAGTTTCCGAGACTGATTCTGAATAAAATATATAAAGGCACCTCCTATGATGTGATGGAAGATGAAAACAAAGTTCCAGGTTTTGAAGCCAATCGCACGACAATTTTTGTCGGCTCCACCAGTGTCTGTTCCAAGCGAACAACTAATCATTGGAGGTGGTTTGATTTACTACTGTGTCCAAAAAATAAGGTGACATTGTATTTATTTTGAAAATTCTTTATTTATTCTTCCAAATCACTTTCATCCCCTTCAAAGTAGTCCCCTCCCGATGCAATGCACTTATGCCAACGGATTTTCCAATCTTTGAAACACTGGTTGTAGTCACTTTCCGGGATGGCCTTCAGTTCCGTCTTCGCTGCGGCTTGAATCTCCTCTATCGTATCAAAACGGTGTCCCCAGAGCGGTCTTTTGAGCTTCTTGAACAGCCTGAAGTCGCACGGCGCCAGATCAGGTGAATACGGTGGTTGCGGAACGATATGGGTTGAGTTTTTGGCGAAATGATCACGAATTACGAGAGCGGTATGGGATGGTGCACGATGGTTACACCATGAGGTGTAAAAACCAAGAATTGTCTTTCCACAATTCCAGCCTTTTTAGGCGGATAGCGTTACGCAAACGACGCATAACGTTCAAAAAATATTCCTTGTTGACTGTTTGGCCGGTTGGAAGGAATTCATAAAGTACAACACCACGATAATCGAAGAAAACAGTCAACATGACCTTGATTTTTTAGCGACTTTGGCGTGGTTCTTTTGGTCTCGGCTCTCTTTGGCACGATATTCGCTCGATTGATCGGTTGTTTCGGGGTTGTAAGCATAGATCCAAGTCTCATCGCCAGTTGTAATGCGTTTCATGACATCATGGTAGTCGGAAAGCATTGTTTCACACACTTCAACGCGACGCCTTTTTTCCAAAAAATTCAATGTTTTCGGTACCAGTCGAGCTTTGACGCGGTTGAGGCCCAAAGCATCCTTCAAAATGGAATGGACTGAGCCTTTCGATAAGCCAACTTCATCAGCAAGGTCTCTAGTCGTTAATCGATGGTTTTTCAACACCAAATCTTTGATTTGTTGGACGTGAGCTTCATCGGTTTTGGTTGATGGTCGCCCAGAACGCTCTTTACAACAACAAAATTTAATGCAAATTCTTTGCTCAATAAATTTCGACATCGCAAAAAACGAAAAACTCACTTTTAGCAGCTCACAAAACGACGCGTATCTCTATACTCTGAATATATTTTGACATGAAATTTCACATAGATGTCACTGACAGTACTACCAACCTAAAAAGAAAGAAAAATTTCCAAATCCTTCGACGCGCGCAGTTTAAATTCATATGTCACCTTATTTTTTGGACACAGTAGTATAATCCACAACGGAAAAGATTGAATGGCGACAAAGAATTTTAGTGGACTGTTTATAAAATATTATTTCTCCATTTTAAAATTGAACTATTAGGGTTATCCTCTTAAACTGCCTAGCGATGGAAGACAGTTGATATCCATCGCTTCCATATTTCCATAAGCTTTCACTAATCCATTACAAAAATCTACTCCTACAGCAATGGAAGGTTTCGAAGAAAACAAAAATCGAATCTAGAAGATAGGTTTAAGCAATAAACCAAACAACGTTTGCCTTTTTTGTTTCAGGCTCGTAAACCTTTAACATTTGTATACTCTCATAATTGGAACTTACCTCCTCTCTTATTTGCAACGATTTTGTCCTTCAATTCCTTAAAGTGGCCACCGCGTTTGCCTGTCGAACAAGTTATCTGCTTGGCAATTATATTGCTAACCGCATTGTAGTTGGAGAAGATGTTCTTGTTGTGTAATTTCATAATGCTCCTCGGGATACGGCGCTTTCCTTCGCTGTCATCCTCAGAAGTAGTGTCGCCATCGAGAAAGGCATTCACACCCGACGATGCTGAAACAATTGGAACCGTATTGTTATCCACTTGCTTTGCAGCATCCTCCATAAAAGGATTAGTTGGATGGAAAACAAAATCGTTTTCATTTTCATAATCAGCGCTTCCAGGGTCTTCAACAACAGCTATGGCATCGCCGGGTTCATTAAATTCATTGAAACTTTCGAAATTAAATTCCGTCGGCAGAATCTTATCACATTCGTCCATATTCTCCATTAGCATCAACATCTTTGCCTCGTCCAAACTCTGGTGGGCCTTCGACACATTTCGATTGCGACGCGTGCTTCTTGAAATATCATCGTCCATGCTCTGGTTTAGTCTCCGTGTGCCATCTAGTCGACCTGGGGAATTGCCATAGGACGTGGACAGATTCTGCGATGAGCATGTCGAACTAAGTGACACTGACGAGCTCTGACGCCGCAGAGCACAGATTTTTGTGTAAGGATTCTCTCGTGGTTTTGCAACCAAGAATGACGGACTAGCGGGCGGTGGTTCCTCCGGTAAAACTGGTTCAAATTCCTTTTCAAAGAGCTCCAAATCACTGACCAAAGATTCGTACTTTAGCGAGCTCCATTGAACCTCGAGCATCCGCAGGGAATCCTCGAAAGGGAACTCCCGCTTGAGTTCCAACAAAAGCCATCGATAGCAGAAAAGCAAATCGTCTGCCTGCTGAGCCTTCAGATATTCATAGAACTCTGGATCGTAGAAGCTCAGCGCCTCGGTTAGATGGGTAAATTTCTGTGTCATTGCGATCCCATCGAGCATGAAATTAACCTTCAGACGTGCCATTATCGCACAGAAGCATATGTAGGCCTGAGCTTCGTCGTTCATGGTAACCAGTAGTGGCGAGGCAATGTCCGACATGCCCTGACAATAGCTAACCGACGGATGATTGAGTGCATATGTGGTCAGAATGTTGAACAGAGAGGCGATATTTTGATTTTCATCACTTCCAGCGTAGAACGGATGCAAGCGATCTGTTCGCAGGACGTCCTTCTTCACCATACCCGTGACATAGGATAGCTCGCTGTCTACACAACCCCGTTTCACAGCAGTTTTCCACGTGTCGCGCAGCTTCAGATAGTAGTCCGACTTTCTCTTCATATAGTCCATTCGTTCGCGCCCGTTCATTCCGTTTGGATAGACGTTTAAAATATGTTTCCATACGACTCGCCTTAGGCTGGGGTCGATTCCCCCCAAGAAGATTACTTTGCGTAGCTCATCGGGTCGCAGAATTTGACCAACTGGATCTAAGAACAAGCGAAACTCATTGTCAGAAAGTGGAGGCCGCGGCGGCAATTGGGAAACTGGCTCTTCGTTCAAATTGAACGCCTTCTGAACAATAGAAAACGTTTTCTCCATTTGATTCATAATCAGACCAGGCAGCTTGGTCTGCATATTTTGCACGTACTTCTGACTCATCCCAATCGACTGCTGTATAGGCTGCATGATTTCGCGTGCTCCCGAACCAAACGACGCAGGTGGAGTCTCAGCTTCCCAATCACGAACTTCGGTGAAGGGTTTTATATCGATTTGTAAAATAAGACACGGTTCCGTGGCCGTCTGAATCGACAGATTATGTATCCGAAGGAATGCTGCATCTAAATCCCAGTCAGACAGCACAGCCAGGTAGATTTCATTGCCCGCTGGATCGAATGCTTTGTATTTGATGGAGAAATCTGACCTTATGTCGAACGCTTTCGCCAGAATGCTGTACAGTACGTCTAGCGATGTTATCTGTGGATCGACACTGAATTTTCTCCATTCTGGCGGAAGATTCGGCTCACATTTCTAAGAAAAAAAAACAGAAAAAAAGAAATCGTATTAAGTATGAAATCATGGTTCAAGCAATAAAGAAATTGTTCAACCAACCTTGACTTTAACACGAACAGCTTCCCTGCTGTATGAATAAATGCTGGTCATTTTGTTAGAATTCTCCTACTTAGTTTTATGACGGGTCACATCCAAATACATGTCCGATTGAGTATATTTTTATTGAAGAATTCCTTCGTGAATCACACTCCAGACGACAGACGACGTTGTTTCTGTTTCTGGCACAAAAGGATTTTTTTCTGTTTTCTCCTCTTTCGTTTTTTTTTTGTGTTTGGCAGTCGAATTTAGACCAACTAAGAAATGTCAAAAGTGACAAGTGTCTACTTGTAGCGTTCGGGGTGGGTTCGTAAGGTTAAAAATAAATTCGGGTGATGGGAATGCTCTTCAAGTGTCAAGTAGAATATATTTTGCATGGAATTTCAACAATACACCAACATTAGCAGTATTTTTTGAAATGTTATTTTTATTTTATTTGTTTAAAGACAAAAAGGTGCTTTTAATGAAAATTACTTGTATAAATAACACACTACGTCTTTGGTAGCAGATAGGTATCAGATATAAGGCCAAGCTAGGCGTACGACGCTAAGCCTTTCGAAGCTAAGCTCTACTGCCAGTTAAAGAGGCCAACTTGTCCCTAGAAGGTAACTTCATTTCGAGATATTATCTCGATATATCTCGATTTTTCTTCCGGAATCATTCGAATGATTTCTCAAATATATGTACATCGCGATTTCTTCCTCTAGTGTGTATTGTACGTATAGGTTCAAATTGGATTGAAGACTTTTGTGGTTAATATTTGATGGTTTACCTTTTATGGAAAAGTGCGTTTTCATCCAAATGAATTAGTGGCAGTGATACTGTCGATCAAGCAAAAAGTGTGTCAAAATTTAGAAGGCCAAGGGAAAAATAAAGGAAACGAAAAATAAGTCCCTAACTATCAAATTATAAAAAGTTTTAAGTAAGCCTCACAAAAAGGCTTAGACAACCGTATTATAAGACACTTATATAATCACAAGAGATTATTCCAGGCATCCATTCAACATAGAGTTTTCCTAAAGTTATGGAAAAATGGTTTCACAATTCCGGTACACAAAAAAGGTTGCCGGGATGACGTTACTAATTATAGACCTGTAGCTAAGCTATCTTGTTTACCTAAACTCTTTGAGGCTATCATTTTTGACAGTTTTAACTTTAGTTGTAAGCCTTTCCTCACTGACAAACAGCATGGTTTTGCAAAAAACAAATCCACTGTGACTAACTTGCTGGAGTTTACTTCTTTTACTAATAAAGCATTAGAAGATGGGGGTCAAGTCGACTGCATTTACACTGACTTCAGTAAGGCATTTTACAGGCTTTCCCATAAGCTAATAGCTTTTAAAATGAAAGCCCTTGGATTCCTTGCATCCTTTGTGGAATGGATTTGCTCGTTTCTTGACGGACGAACCTATCAAGTCTTATTTAGGGGATTAACCTCTAATTTACGCTACCTCAGGTGTGCCTCAGGGTAGCCACCTAGGTCATCTGTTATTCATTATATCTATTGTTGTAAGTGTGTTCAAGAACTCAAGAGTTCTAATTTATGCCGACGATATAAAAATATATAACGGAATTAACAATCTTTCAGACTGTTGGGCTCTGCTGGATGATCTTAATTCTTTCGCAAAATGGTGCTCCAACAATAGCCTATCATTTAACATCTCGAAATGTTTTAACATGTCCTTTTCTAGAAAACGTAATCCTCTAACCTATACGTACACCGTAAATAGTTCTGCGCTGGTCAAAGTTAACCTGACAAGGGACTTAGGTGTACAATTCGCTCAAAATCTTGACTTCTCAACTCATATTGAGCAAATTGTCAACAAAAGTAACTCCCTCCTCGGCTTCATAAAACGCTGGAGTAAAGAATTTAAATGCCCATTAATAACAAGAACCCTGTACACAACATTTGTCAGGCCACAGCTTGAATACGCTTCCAATGTGTGGTCACCGTATTACCTGACACATATTGACCGTATCGAGTCTGTACAACGCAAATTTGTTCGTTTCGCACTTCGACATTTATCATGGACTGATCCTCTTCGCCTTCCACCTTAAAAGGACCGTCTTCTTCTTATCGGCCTTGATTCTTTGCAAAAACGTCGCGAGGTCTGTAAAATTCGAAATTAAAATTGTCAAAAGTGAAGTGGATTCAAGCAGGTTATATTCTATCGTGAATTGCATTAAACGTAAAAATTATGAAATTAAGGATAAGATGACGATGACGCGGTGAAGATTTTGTAAAGCTTCCTTGTACACCCTTGGCCAAAAGTTACGAATCATCGTAAATTATTTGGCAACATCTTTTTTGATTACATCCTGTTCAATTGATGGATAAAGCGGGTACTAAGGAACCTCAAATGACTGCAGTATTACCATTCAACAAGCGGAACTTTTGCTGGGACAAGTGGAGTTATTGCTGGAACGAGTTCCGGAAAAAGATCTGCTACAAATAAATGAACAAACATCCGTCCCACATGTTAACATAAGTCACAAAAATAGAAAGCAAATGCGACTCTATAGAGGAAAGTAAAAGGAATTTTTGCTAAGCGATTAAATGAAAATTGATTCGTTTTTAGCTCAGAATGATAGTTACTGACTACCAATCGCTTTCAATTGTCTGGACCTTGTTTCAGACAATATCAAAAAAAGCGATGAGCAAAAATTTGAAAAAAAAATCATACTCACTTTACTTAAGTTTAAACGCAGCTATTGGGGCCAACATGGGATTTTTTGGATTTGTTGAAAAAATGCAGGACACTGGTGGACCATTTTATGCATAGTGTATTGGCCGCCGAAAAAACTGAGAAAAGCTCAAGAAACTATGGCGCTTCCACAACTCAAAATTAAACAAGATGTTTTGCCAGGTGGAATTGTTAATTTATTATTTTAGAATGGTTGTTGTTATAAAAAGATCCTCTCTTGGTTGTAATGATTTATTTGCAAAGAGCACCTGAGTTCTTGGTTGCATCTGATTGGAAACTATTCATGATTGTATTCCGCTAATGTTACAACTTTTTTTCTGGCCAAAATCGCCAGTCACACTATAGCTTGTGTTTCCTTTGATAGGAGGTCTACAAATAAAAATTAAAAATCAAAGGCCAAGAGCTGAAATAGGCCTTAAACTTCAGGAGGGTTTATTAAACGATTCATTAAAACGTTTCAGTGGTTTCAAAAGTAACAAAATGTCTTCGAAAGTAATACTTAAGGACTTTACAAAAACTGCTTTCATCTTAGATGAAAATGCTTAAAAGTGGTTAAAAGGGAAGCTATGTGCCCTATTTTGCATTGAAACCGATGAAGAATCGCAACATCATCAAGTTCTAAAATCTTAAAACAAAAGTGGTTTGATTATGAGTGTCTGGGAGCTAGAAACAATGAGTGTGAAGCAATGATGTATCTCTCTTCTGTTCTGCTCTTTATCCTGTTCATCAACGATTTATCAGATGCTGTAAAGGGTGGAATCGAGTTCGGCAGCATAAAAATTCCAGCTCTTAAATATGCAGATGACATCGTTTTCCTATCCGACACTGTGGATGGGCTACAACTTATGATGAATAGGCTCAGCGTTTACTGTAAACACTGGGAACTGAGCGTGAATCTGAGTAAATCGAAAGCTATGGTATTCAGAGGAGGTGGTGGAAGATATTCTCGAAGCGAAAAATGGACGTATCAAGGTGAAGTCGTGGAAATTGTTCGCGAGTACAAATACCTAGGTATTCTGGTGTTCTCGAACTTGAATATAAAAAAACATCTAGAAGCCAAGCTATCGGAAGCCAAAAGAGCAATCTCGTCGGTATGGGGTCGCTGTATCAACAACAAGTATGTAACCCACAGCTCGAAACAAAAACTCTTTCGCTCAACTGCAGCTTCAGTTCATCGCAGGTGTGGGGTTATGAAGTTTGATGAAGTTAAGAAGTTTCTTCGGTGTTTCTTAGAGCGTATATTCCGTTTACCAAGTGCTACACCTAATTATATGCTGCACTTAGAGACTGGTACACCGCCTATGTTTTTGAAAACTTTGAAACTTAATTTTGAGTATATAATAAAAGTTATGGCAATGAGTGACGATAGACTGGCAAAAATTGTACTCAAGAATGTAATAAGAAGCAGGGCAAGTTTCTTTTACGAATGGGAACGCCTTGCATCAGACTGTGGAGAAACCATAAGGATATCACCCGATGGACATTTTGAACAACTCAACGTTTTGTTGGAAAAAGTAGGTCGAGGCATGTACGATCGATTTGTAATGGATGCACAGTCTTCGCAGTATAGGACATATTACAGTAAGCTGAATTACACTCTAGCTGAAAAAACCTACTTTTTAAACTGCAACTCTATAGAAAAAATCAACATCATTTTTAAAATCTACTGAGTCTGAATTTCATTCCACACCGCCCAGAGCTACCTATTTTGTGCAAACTTTGCAATATGGAGACACGAGAGGATATATATCACTTCCTTGCAATATGCCCAATATTAAAAGAAATTTTTAGTGAGATTCTTCAATTCGTATATTTTGGAAAAAGATGAAGCAATTCAAATCTTAAATGGAGTTCGAGGGTGGGAAATACTTTACAACTACTGCAGAAATGCACTGCGTTATAGAAAATGTATATTTGAAGAAGCTTTTAAATGTTGTGCTTTATATACATATATATATGTATAAATATATCTTTTTGCTTTTCTTTTTTTTTTTTTTAAAACAAAAAATAAAGATTAAATTATTTGTCAATCTGGTAGACGGCCGTAGGCCAATCCATAATAGACTTAGAACATTGAATGTATTGAATTTAAAATGAAAATAAAATTCATACAAAACTAACTAACTAAATATTCTATTATACCAGCAACATCGGTAAATGGAGTATTTTCCAAGGCAGTAAAGCTGACCAATGAACGCCGAAACCGTCAACTAGATAAAAATTTAGACAAAATCATATTTCTTATTAGTTATTTATTCCAATGTGAACAATTTTAAAGTAATTTATTACTAAGATGCAAGAATGCTTTTTTTTATATTTTGAAATGTTTTTTTTTTTCAATTGAGTTATGTGTAAGGAATGTAGTATTTGATTTTTTACTCTTATATGGTTTTGTACAAAATTTGTTTTGTTTTTCAAAAAATTTAATGCATTTATTATTTATTAATGACACTTTGGACAGTGTAAGCATAAAATCCAAAGACTAGTAATGGAATGACACATTTTATTCCTCCTCTTTTAATAATTCTCGTATTTCGAATGATCATTCGATTTTTTTAAAATCACTCGAAAACTTATTTCTTGATTTTTTTACTTTTTGTTATTTGCTCGTTCTTCAAGAGGATATTAATACTCTTATAATGCGTGTAGCACAGAGCGAGCGGAAGAATTAGGAGAAGAATGAAAGGTTATGTAGTGGTTTGAGAAACTCAGGTTGGTGGATTCCGAAACGGGACGGAGGATTTTGATAAAACTCGTAAGATTTAGCTAAAAACCCCGCTGTCAGTGTTATGCCACCACTATTTAGAAAACACGAATTAGGAATTGAGCCGATACAACAACCACTACAACAACGCCACCCATTAGTCAGACTACTATCGCTGGTCGGTGGTCGTTCAATTATTAAAATCATTTGATTATGCCAGTTACTAGTTCAAAGGAGTTGACGTACAAAGTCATTTGTCGCATTTTTAAGTATACAAATTAAGCCTGCCTCACTAAGACAGTGACAATGCGCCAATAACATACATTAAAGAGAAGGTATGCATGCAAACATATGGAATACCCATATCCTTGTGATGGAGGGCCCGGGAGTTCAGGTGTTAAAATATAAAAGTTAGACTCATATTTCTTTGATTGTATATAAGTCCTGTTCCATATCTGCCTATATCGTCAGATAAATAGTTTTCGAAAGACCGTCTTGTCCTCGAATCTATGTTAAGGTTGGTTGATTGCAAAATGTTTCTGCTTCTTTAAGTATGGCAAACACGAAACTGCCTGAAAACCATACGAAAGGTTTCACTTGGTCTGCAATTTCAAAAGATGGGTTGTGTCGGTAAATACTTGGTTCCGACTCCAATGATTATTTCGAAGTCTTTTGTTAAGTTATCTGATTTCACTTAAAATTCTTGCAAATATCCTACACTTCCAATTTTTCTGTCTTCAATGGATGCGGATGGTATGGGCTTGGTCCATCTGCGATATATGGACTTCGTATATCTTTAATACCATTGGTCACCACATTAAAATGCTTTTAAAAATGCATTGCTAGGATTTCTTAAGAGATCTACTATATTTCATATCACAGACTTGAGACAAAAATTCGTTAACTTCAAGATTGCAGTTCCAATTGAAATCACCAAAAGTATATTTGTTGACACTTTTTGGCCAAGTGGTGTGAGGATTAGGCCTTTCGTCTTTAGGCCAAAAATTCCATCTGAGCCGACAAAAAACCCATTGGAGCCGGCGGCTCACAATATTTAAATAAATTTTGTCTGCCGTCGGGTAATATGCTAAATTCATTAAAAATATATCTGCATAATGCTGGTGGAATGCGTACAAAAGTGGCTAGTTTATTTTGTAACTCATCCCATATGCACTACGATGTCATCGTCATTGTTGAAACCTGGTTTTATCCCGGTATATCCTCATCGGAAGTATTTGATTGCCTGTTTCGCTTTCATCGTTGTAAATCAGCTGCTGAACGAGGAGGTGGAATAATTGTTGCTGTTCGATCAACTTTATGTTGGAGTGAAATCAAATTGCCAGTCCTGGACGTGGAACAAGTTTGTGTCCCCTTAAATATCAACACTGTTAATCGTATATTTTTTTTAGTCAGTTATGTTCCACCAAAATGTAAGCTTCAGTGTTATGAGAAGCACATGAGTAATATTGAATTCATTTATAATAATAAATGTTCTGCATTAGATAATGTTTGTGTACTAGGAGAGTTCAATGTCCCGGATATTGATTGGATTTGGTCAGATAATGATAAATCACTTATTGCCTATAATATGAAACAGGAACATGAGTATTACTTAATTGATTTTATGCATGCATTAAATTTAAATCAAATTAATTCTATCCGAAATTCTTTATCAAATATACTTGAATTAGTTTTTTTATGTTGCGAAGAACTTAAAGCTAATGGAACTCTATTCTCTTTTAAATGAATCTATCCACCATAATGAATTATTTATTGAAATCGAAATGTATAGTTATTTGGATGTTAAGGTCAGTAATATTGAAAAAAAACATACAATTTTATGAAAGTTAACTTTCTTGAGCTAAATACTTTTTTTCAATAATGTTGAGTGGGACAATGAATTAAATCACCCCAATTTACATCACACGTACAAACGTTTCGTTGAAAAACTTAGTCATGGCTTCGCCTCAATATTCTAACCACAGAACAACCAAGCCTCCTTGGTATAATAATCAGTTAACAAATTTAAAGAACTTGAAAAACAAAGCTTTTAAAAAATATAAAAAATCGAATAATCCGACCGATTATGTCAAGTTTAGTAAATTACGTAAAGATTTTATTGATCTTAGCAAGTTTCTCTACAGGGGATATATCATGAATATTGAACACAATATTATATGCAACAGCAAATCGTTTTGGCATTATATAAATTCAAAAAGGAAGTCCATAGGAATTCCTAATACAATGCATTTTAAGGACGTTGAACCATTTGACGTTGAGCCTTCCCGTGAACTTTTTTCAAACTCTTTTGAATCTGTTTATTCAATCCCGAGTACAAGTAGTAAATCAGGAACTGACTGTCACTCCAACTGAGTTATGAAGAAGTTTACTTGGCTCTTCAATCTGTGAATCCTAATCCCAACTGTGGCGCCGATGGTATACCAGGAGTGGTTCTAAGGTACTGCTGCAGCTCCCTCTGTACTCCGTTGCTCAATATTTTTAATCGTTCTCTGTCTGAAGATGTATTTCTTGACGAATGGAAGGTGTCGTTCTTGGTCCCTGTTCATAAGTCTGGCTCCAAAAATAACGTGGAGAATTATAGAGGTATCAGCAAACTCTCAGCGATTCCCAAAGTTTTTGAAAGCATACAAGTCGAAAATAGACTCAAGTTTCTTATAAAGTATACCATATCTGAAGCTCAACATGGATTTGTATCCGGTCGATCCACTACTACAAATCTGGCGTATTTCTCATCATATGTCATTAATGCGATTGAGAATAAATCGCAAGTTGATTCAATCTATACAGATTTTAGCGAAGCGTTCGATTCAGTAAGCCATGCTGCCAGGATAATCGAATTTACCTCAGGTGTACCTCAAGGGTGCCATTTAGCCCCACCGCTTTTTATAATTTTTATTAATGGTATTGTAAGTATTATTAAACATACTATACGCCGATGATTTGAAATTGTTCTCAGTTATCAAGAGTGTGGATGACTGTCATCTACTACAGGCAGATCTTAATCGCGTTCTGGGTTGATGTAACACTAACAGTTTAAAACTCAATATTAAAAAATGCAATGTAATCTCTTTTTCCAGATCGACTTCTTTAATTGATTTCAACTATTCCATTGACTCTATGCCTTTGAATAGAGTTAGCAAAATCAAAGACCTTGGTGTTACGATTGATAATTTTTTTTCATTTAAAAAGCACATAGAACTAACAGTCGCAAGGGCCAATTTAGTAATTGGATTTATCAAGCGTAATGGTAAAGATTTCAAGGACCCATATGCGCTATTGTCCCTATATACATCTCTTGTTAGATCTATTCTAGAGTACGCGGCTGTTATTTGAAATCCCTTTAATGTAATCTTCTCTGACCGCATTGAGAAAATCCAAAGGCGCGTCACGAAGTTCATTTTCTACAAGTTGCGTTGGAACTTCCATCCAAACTCTAGGGCTAGATGTCAGTTACTAGGAATCAAATCCTTAAAATCTAGACGTTCGATTCTTGATGTAATGTTTGTGAGAGACTTACTTTGTAACCATATTAAGTCTCCTGTTCTTTTGTCGTTAATACCTACTATATATATGCTCCAGCACGGTCGCTGAGAATTCGAGATCTGCTTTTTGAACAAAATCACAGGACCAATTATGGTCGTAATGAGCCTATTTCAAGAGCCATTTTAGCTTTCAACGTAGCTTATATGTACATAGACCTAGCTGATAGTAGAGATATACTATATTTAAAACTAACTTATTTTACTTATTTATATTTTGAGCAAAAACAAATTGTTAACATCTGTTAGTTATATTGTTACTTGTAGATGAAATTAATAAATAAATAAATAAATAAATATCAAAAACGCATGAGAGATCCTCCTTGTAGCTCCTTTTCAATTACTAGCTAAAGGCAATGCTATGCATAAGAAAACCGTCTACAAGGGTAATTTGCGTAGCTGATCCTTCGCCTAATGCCACGTCAGGCACTCACTATCGGATCCCAATTCGACATACTACTGTGTCCAAAAAATAAGGTGACATATGAATTTAAACAGCGCGCGTCGAAGGATTTGGAAATTTTTCTTTCTTTTTAGGTTGGTAGTACTGTCAGTGACATCTATGTGAAATTTCATGTCAAAATATATTCATAGTGTTTGAGATACGCGTCGTTTTGTGAGCTGCTAAAAGTGAGTTTTTCGTTTTTTGCGATGTCGAAATTTATTGAGCAAAGAATTTGCATTAAATTTTGTTTGCGGAGTCAATTTTCTGCTGCGGATACGTTGAGGTTGGTGCAGAAAGCCTTTGATGATGAGGCTATGTCTAAAAAAAATGTTTACAAGTGGTATAGTGATTTCCAAGCCGGCCGTGAACGTGTCGAAGACGCATTCTGGGCGACCATCAACCTCAACCGATTAAGCTAACGTCCCACAAATCAAAGATTTGGTGTTGAAAAACCTTCGATTAACGATTAGAGACCTTGCTGGTGAAGTTGGCTTATCGAAAGGCTCATTCAATACCATTTTAAAGGATGCTTTGGGCTTCAAGCGCGTCAAATCTCGACTGGTACCAAAAACATTGAATTTTTTGGAAAACAGGCGTCGCGTTGAAGTGTGTGAAACAATGCTTTCCGACTACCAGGATGTCATGAAACGCATTATAACTGGCGATGAGACTTGGATCTATGCTTACGACCCCGAAACAACCGATCAATCGAGCGAATATCGTGCCAAAGGAGACCCGAGACCAAAAAAAAAACACGCCAAAGTCGCTCAAAAATCAAGGTCATGTTGACTGTTTTCTTCGATTATCGTGGTGTTGTGCTTTATGAATTCCTTCCAACCGGCCAAACAGTCAACAAGGAATATAATTTGAATGTTATGCGTCGTTTGCGTAACGCTATCCGCCTAAAAAGGCCGGAATTGTGGAAAGATAATTCTTGGTTTTTACACCACGATAATGCACCATCCCATACCGCACTCGTAATTCGTGATCATTTCGCCAAAAATTCAACCCATATCGTTCCGCAACCACCGTATTCACCTGATCTGGCGCCGTGCGACTTCTGGCTGTTCGACAAGCTCAAAAGACCGCTCCGGGGACACCGTTTTGATACGATAGAGGAGATTCAAGCCGCAGCGAAGACGGAACCGAAGGCCATCCCAAGTGACTACAACCAGTGTTTCAAAGATTGGAAAATCCGTTGGCATAAGTGCATTGCATCGGGAGGGGATTACTTTGAAGGGAATGAAATTGATTTGGAAGAATAAATAAAGAATTTTCAAAATAAATACAATGTCACCTTATTTTTTGGACACAGTAGTATTATGTTCCAGATATCTAGGAATTTGATTCCAAATTACATTTCATATCGTTCACCCTTTCCTGTGGAAAAGAGCAACATCACCTATCGAAACAGCCTTCCTCGATATTAAGCGGTCTTCTCACAGCATAAACATGGGATCAGCTGTCTGCTGCGTCTGATTGTGTCGCCTCAGACTTATTTGAATCAGATTTTTCTCTTAAAGAAAACTCATAATAATTTTAATTAAAAATATTATATATTTATTGTTTCTCTTTTTCTTTTTTTTTTTTTAATAGATTCTCTTATTTACAATTATTTTGGTAGAAGAAACAAATATTTGCGTGTAAAATATTACTTGTAAAAGAACTGAAATAAAAAAGAACTAAATCTAAAAAAAAAAATAAACATTTTTTTGCTATAATATTCTTAAGGATATGTAATTTTGTGTTGCGTCCATAATTTTTTTTTAATTTCATATTTTAATGACAAAAACTGACCGTGTATTATTATTTAGCTAAAAAACCAAACAAATAAAATTAAAATCATTTGCAATCGAACAACAATAGTTTTCGTTATGTTTGAATTTAGTACGAACTTTTTGAACGAGTTTTTGAATTAAGTACGAATATGACGCTGTATGTATTTTTATAAGAGTAAAGAAAATAAGTTAATCTTAAGTCTGTGAAATTGCTGGTCACACTTTTTGTTGCAGATTTTTTATTTACAAGCTATTTATTGTTTTATTTGAAGATTGTTAATAATTATTGTGTTTATGAAAGATGTCTATTGGTATCATTTATTGTTTGTTGGTATCGTTTGACATTTACAATAGTTTGGGAGTACCAGCTGGCTTACACAATCAGTTGACATCTGTCAAAAGTGCCAGTGCTCCCAAACAATATACTCGTAGTTATGTCAACAAATTTACTATTTTTTTTATCCACCGTTCTTATTTATATTTATCTAACTTAACTTGACTATGGTTCAGAATTTCGATTTAAACTTAAGATGTGATTAACATTTTGTCATTATTTATAACAAAAAAAAAGAAATTACGTGTTATTAAGTACATCTTCATACAGCAATGACTAAATTTGTTTAAAAAACTAAAAAGATATTTATATATGTAATAAAACAATTATACAATTTCATAATACGATCATTTTTAATCCCCCTGTCCTCCACTAACCCACCTTTCTTCGTATGAATTTCAATTCTTCGGTTCCTTATTGTAATCGACATAGACTCGAACAACTTCACCCGAATACTTTCGTTGCGATGGCATAAAGTAAAAGTCTGGTGTATCGGTGCCCGTCGAGGATCCACTGCGTGCATGATGGACCTCGCTGCTATCTCGGTCTCGGCTTCTGTGACGATCTTCGTTGGCGTTTTTGCTGCGACGATCTTGGGTATAGTATCCTGCCGATGGCATTGTGTTCTGTTGTTGTTGCTGTTGCATTACTTGTCGTGGCAGAGAATAGGCACGATCTGCATACGAAGTCCTTGCATAGCCTAAATGTTCACCATTTTGTCCTTGATGATGGCTGTTACGTTGGCCTCGATTTTGACCATTCGGACGATAGTCATGGGTACCATTATTTCCACTGCCATTCATGCCATTTGTTTCCTGTCTCGATGCTGACGATCGTCCATTGTTCGTGTCGTAGTATTGAGTCGATTTGCTGGTCGGCGAGTGAGACATTTGCAGAGTCGTTTGTTGGCTGTTGCTTGAACCTCTATTTCGGGATTTATCTTTGCCACTTGTACTAGTGGCTGCTCCTGCAATATGTTTTTCTTCGGTTTCGCCATAAGGATCAAAGGCATAGTTCGTATTAGAGCTGTAGTCCTTCCATGGAGAGTTTTGTATCAAATTACTCTAAAATGGGACAAAATGAGAAAAACACATTTTTAAGTGATTTAATTTACTTTGTGCAATCTAACCTCAACCAGTCAGCATTTGCATTACAAAAACGAGCAATCAATATACAATTTGATGTTAGTCAAACATTATGTAAAGGTTTATGCATGCAGGCAAAAAATAAAATACGAAAAAAAAATGGAGAAACTCTACATCAAATTATGGGCAGTTAACAAATTTATAACCAGTCAACATACGCATGTCTTTCTTTATTTATTTTTTTTTTTACTAGAACTGCGACCCAGTGTACATTACCCTGAACTACTAATAACAGTTTACTTGTTGCTCAAAACTACAACTTTGAAATTAATTTCGAGAAGGCTTTGTTGTGATTTGAACCTGAGCTCCTTAAATGTGCCTCGTTTCAAAATTTGGCAGCACTTGATTGATCTAGAATGACTTTTTATTTAAGACTTGGGATGTTGATCCCTCGATCAAATCGCTCGAGGTTACCGCCATTGAACCAATATTTTGCTCTCGAGTATTCTTTGGTGTGGAGCGTGATGAAAGTGCCGATGTTAAGGCAAGAAAAAGATGAGAGTGAAGAGAAGAAGATGGAAGGCAGTGTTTCCTAATAAAGAGCACTGGAGCCCATTTGAGTCAACACAAACAGAGAAGCAGATCATAACTGATCAAACGTTCAAGAACGTTATCACAGCCTTCTAGAACTTTTGGGACATATCATTCTGTCGGAGAAGTTCTTATAAAACCCTTTTTTCTTTTCATTTTAAAAACCGAAAGTTATTGTTATTATTTTCGTTATTTTTCAGTTTATTTAGCCAAATCCTTCAGAGAGATTTCAAAGTTCTTAGCACGTTTTTACACTAAAATTGTATTCATACAACTGAAGTTAAGCTCAAACAGGATTCAAAGTCCTTTGGTCTTTTGTAAACCAAATGGGCTACCAAAATAAAATTCGATACCAACATCGATGTTCAAAATTCAGTAAAATTATTTGCCAAATGCTTTGAGTGTGTTTTTCGTCCTTTTGTTGTACCTACCTATGCCATTGTCCAAAATCGACATTGTTCAATTAACGTTGGATAGGCATGACATAGAATCTGCTATGAATGACCCCAAAGCTTATCTAAAACCAGGCGCTGGTGGTACTTCTGCAATACCGCTAAAAAAACTACGTATGACGTTGCTTCAAAAATTGAACTCATTGCTCATTTCGGGTATTTTTCTCGATAATTGGAGACTCCTTTTTTGTATCTGTCCACAAATCTGGTCCAAAAATAGTATAGGCAACTACAGAGCTATTTGAAAATTTTTAAATTAGTGTTGGAAAGTTTTGGTTTCCACTAAGTCCTTAGTACTCTAAGAGTTCCGCAAGGTAGTCATTTGGGTCCTTTACTTTCTAATACTTTCATTATTGATATCATAAAATATTAAAAATTCTTCGTTGCATGCCGATGATCTGAAGTTGTTTTCAAAAATAAGAAGTAAAGAAGACTTTGTTTAACTGGTGTATCAAAAATTATTTGAATATAAACGTTCAAAAATGTTTCGCTATCACTTTTTCGAGAGTTAAAATACAGTTCAAATGCAGTATTGGACTCATACCATTATAAAGAGTAGACAAAATAAAAAACTGAAAGGAGTTTTTTGATCCACATCCCTTATTATAGCACTTGTTATACCGGAATATGCAGCTATTATTTAGTGTCCAATTTATAAATTCCATTTAGATCGGCTCGAAGGAGTGCAAAGGCGCTTCACAAAATATATATTCTTTGAAATGCGTTGGAGTTTTGAGCCATCTTACAAGGCAAAATGGGGAGAATGAACCAATTTTTGGATCTCTTAATTCCTTTAATAAAATTTGAAGATAAGTTGATTTTCACACTTCAAGAGAGTGCTTCCAAAACATTGTGTTGGTCTTTTAGGAAATTAGGCTCCTGGAAATTTTACTTGTAATAGTCCAAGGGCCGACCGCATGATGCCCTAAGGCATAAAACAATAAGATCAGTTGAGTAAAAATTGAAAGTTTGCTACTAGACTATGCGAAATAACCAAGGGTTGTCGGACATTTTTGCCCAGGGGTGGAATAACGGTGCATCTTCCGGTACGATTTTTTTGTGATTTTCATAGCCATGAAACAATAGATAAAACTAATAACCGCTTGATAGAGGGCGTTGAATACAATTCGGGGGTATAGGGTTGGCAGGCCCTAACCCCCGACAATCCTACTTTGAGTGACCCTATTTTTTCGATATTCCATACCCATAAAACAAAAGGATGAAACATATACCAAATTAAAGGTAAGAACTTACAGTTTACGAATATATAGGGTTGTCTGAAATGAATCAGCCAGGCACATAGACAACCTTCCGTTTTTAGCTTTATCATGAAACAAAACGAAACGTTTGCATTTTCAGCAAAAAAAGTCGATTGCCGAACAATTTTCTTATTTTTATTTTTATTTTCACATTTTGTTATATTTTCTTCACTAAATAAATAAATAATACATATTCATGTTGCTTTTATTTTTAAATTAATATGTGTATGCACGAATAAAACTAGTTTGAGTCTGAATCTGAATCGTCAAAATTATTTTCAAATACATCTTCATCGTCTATATTATCTTCGTCTTGGGGCGTATTTATTTCTAAAATTTCGTCTACGTTAAGTTGGGTTTCCTAACAACCAAAGTGGTTCAAGACATTGTTTCAAAACCCATCCACATTCCTGCGCATTTAACGTAGAACAAAAATAATTTGTAGCATTTTGCCACATTGAAGCAACACCTTCTGCCTCAAGGAACTCTAGCGTGGTGGAATGAGACTGGAATCAAAACCTCTAATTTTTTTTTTGCAACAATTTTTCATTTTCTGACTTGTTGAAATAGATTTTTTGAAATATTTCATAACTCGCAACATTTACACTCCTTCAGTTCTTAACTCCATACATCAGTGAGGTATTAAATTTAATTTTTCATTATTATTAATATTGGTAATGTCACTTAATGAACCAAAAACATCCTGAAATTTTTTGTTTTTTTGGAGAAGTTAAAACGGCTTTTTGCCTTTTCGAAAGAAGCTTGCTGTGTAATCGCACCCAGTAAATGCATGTATTATTGGTGCCAACCAGCCGTTTTCCCAGTAATCTGCCAAAAATTTGACTATGGCTTCCTTAAATTGTTTATTCTTTAAGCTTTTTGTAAAATCAGTAGGCCTCGATTGCTGCGCTCCTACAATAAAGTATGGAGAGTCTTGCTCCTGCCGATTGCAACGCTCACAGTCCTTAATATAAGGAGTTAAGTATCAGTCAAATATTAAATGTATTTCTGATGCATTTGTAGCGCATACTTTTTTTAATACGATATCAGCGATTTTACCAAAGGTTTGTGGCACAGATGGTCCTAGGAGATGTAAAAAGTAAAAACTATCAAAGATCTCTATATCTACGCTTGGAGGAATTGATGGTTCAACAAGAGATTTTAAAACTCTTGCAAGAGCGGATTTATCGGTCTTATGCATCTTTCCTGTGACTTGGCAGAGACCTTGTGGAGCAGGCGCAAGTGCATAAGAAAGACAACCCTCCAAATTCAAATGCACATACGGACCATGAAATATGTGTGCTATGAAATTTTGGATTTTGCACATGATTTAACTTTTCTGAATATTTAGAATAGAGTCATAACAGAAATTAGTTGTAAATCACTCAGTTTGCGAATCGATTCGTTGTCATCAAATGCATTTAACATGGTTGTCTATGTGCCTGGCTGATTCATTTCAGACAACCCTATATATTCGTAAACTGTAAGTTCTTACCTTTAATTTGGTATATGTTTCATCTTTTTGTTTTATGGGTATGGAATATCGAAAAAATAGGGTCATTCAAAGTAGGATTGTCGGGGGTTAGTGGCGGGTTAGAGCCTGCCAACCCTATACCCCCGAATAGTATTCAACGCCCTCTATCAAGCGGTTATTAGTTTTATCTATTGTTTCATGGCTATGAAAATCACAAAAAAATCGTACCGGAAGATGCACCGTTATTCCACCCCTGGGCAAAAATGTCCGACAACCTTTGGTTATTTCGCATAGTCTAGTAGCAAACTTTCAATTTTTACTCAACTGATCTTATTGTTTTATGCCTTAGGACATCATGCGGTCGGCTCTCCTACTAATAGGAGTAACTTCAATAATTAAGTAAAAAAAATAATATACTAAATTTTTTTTCTGTATTTCTAAATTTTCAAAAATTAAGCAACGGGGCAAGACACAAAAAAAATTAGGTTTCATCTTGCAGTTGCACCTAGTTGCTCTTTGGCCGTCTATCAAAGCATTCTATTGATCAACTTCTTTAAAGTTTCCAATGTAATTGATACCTGGGATTCCTATGACATCTCAGTTTTGTTTTTGAACCTCACCGTCAAGCTCATCCCAAAGCAGCTCTATTGGATTTAGATCGGGTGTTTGAATAGGCCTTTTTTTCATTTTATCGAAGCTATGAATAATGTTTTTTAAATCCAGGATTAACATATTCTGATGGTTAGTCGACGGGGACGTTTTACAACAAGGGATATTTGCATTCAATGTGAATGGTTGAACTCTGCTCAGATTTCTGCGACTTTAATCCGTAAGTCTCATCATTGTTTCGTCGTTAATTCGGACTGCATTTGCAGTATCGATTTCGAGTTATTAAGCTTATCTGCAGAAGCTGGAACAGCATGCATTTCGATATGCGAGGTTTTTATACTACAACGTTAAACTTCTCCTTTTTTCCTATTTGAGTTTCTTCTGATTTCGTTCATTTAAGTGTTACCCAGGCAATAAACGTATAATTGTGGAGAAACTTATGGGAGGCAGTGCAAGTTCGAACGCCTTATGACCGGTACTAAGCATCAAAGGAACGATGGATCTTATAATTTATGAGGATTCATTTCAGATTCCCGATAAGTCCACTGTCCGAGCACTGCCTTCTGAAGAAACACGCAATGAGGTTAAAACTGGTGGACAAAGATTTGAGTATATACAGCATGACTTGCAGGGTCATGACTTTTGCCCAGACCTTTTTAAAACTTAGAAGAGATTAGGCGACTTTTTGTTAGATACTGCAGAAAATTTAAGTGGGTAGAGAGTTGACAGGTTAGTAATGCTTCCTAACGTCTTATGGATTCGTGCTCCATTAATTTGTAGAACCTAACCTAACTTATCACAATTCGAGAGGACTGGAAATCCGTCACCTTAGTGAGCGCATAAGACAAGCAGAAACTGAAGCAGGGTACGTTGGCACAAGCTGGATTTGTTTAATACACTGTATAGTATACCAATGAATGTTCGAAGTCATCTTTATTTTGTAAAGCCAAACGAATACCTAAACATTTACAGTTATTTTGGAACCGATATTGGAAAAATATAATAAAGACAGTAGTACTCAAGACTTAATAAAATTTCATTCTTATAGTTTTTTGTATATAAAGAAAGTAGCATTATATGCTGACTGGCTGCGTAATGATTTGTAAGAAAAACAAAATTTAGCAAAAAAAATTACCGATTATAAAAAATAGCGGCTAGCATCGCAGGTTCTTAAAAATTCGTTTGTTTATTTAATTTGTAAAAATATTATCAAAAATTTGTGTTGTTATAGGAAGAAGAAAAAAAAATATCAATTTTAAATTTTGTTCGTTCAATTCTTAAAGTAACATTTGGCAGCACTGATGTCAAAAATTTGACGGTATTGTTTTTTTTTGTTTTTTTTTTTTGTTTAATTCGATGATTCTATAGAACACTAGTAGGTTGATAATATCGGTGTTGCTGTTGTTGTTGCTGCTGATAAATCCTCCATTCATCGGGTATAACATAAATAAGCTTTTGAAATAATTTTTAATTTTTAGGTTAGTATCACAATTTTACATTTACAATAAACAAAGCTACTATAAATACTTCAATCTAACGATAGCAATTTAATGTTTTAAGTCAAGATTTGTCTTACCTTTTGGGCGTTGCTCTTCTTTGAGGTCTTGTAGATCGTACAGAAGGCTTGAATCAGTGCGATTATAACCAAAGCAGCGATGCAACCCAAAACAATGTAAAGCCGAGTTTCCGAAAGATCAAAGAATGATAAATTAGTTTTCTCTTCAGGTGTCTCTGTGGTCTTGTCTGTTGGAGATTTGTTAATGAAACACCTTTTTGAAATAAGGAAAGTCGATAATCTTACATTCTAAGGCAGAGAAATCGAGAAATTGTGGATCGACTGTAAGTGATCCAACTTTTCCTGAAGCCACTCGTTCAAGCAGAGCTTCTCGAATTATTCGTCCTTCGATGATGTCGGGTGTTGGCTCAATCGCATTGGAATCCATTTCGGATGTCTGCACGTTAGAACCCTTCTCGAAAGCGTTCTTATCGAATAGGGTGTGTAGTTTCGCAACCATTGTAGTGCCCTCCCTATGCGGCAATGATATGGTTTAAAAACAAAACTTGGATACAAGAATCAAAAAAGAGCTTACTTCTCAAAGCCTAAGATGTCTGTCTTATAGTAACCGGGAATGTCTTTCAATATGCCATTGAATGAGTCTGAAATGGTTGAAGCTAGACTGTTGAATTCTTCAGTTCCTTGCTGTGGTGCCTCATAAGATTCGGCCAAGTTCATAAGCTTAACTCCCACTGCATATACCAAACGATTGGGAGCTGGCGTAGCTGCTTCAGTAAGAATAGCTTCAAGTTCTAAATAAATTAATGGAAGATTGTAACGTGTATTTAGCTTGGATAGATTTTGTCAACTAACCCTTTCCACAGGATTTGATGCAAACTCTTTTCGAGGACACCACTGGAGTTTGTTCATGCTTGCGGATCTTCTTGTTGACAGCATTGAAAGCTCCTCCCAGGACAGGGAAGAAGAGATACAAACAGTGATCATCGGTGAAGGATAAATCCTTTAAAGAAAAACATCATGAAACAAACTTAAAAAAAAAAAAAAAACCTTGACTATGATTAGACTCACGTGTTCATCGGCAGTTACTCGTTTTCGAGTGAATTCCACAATAGTAACACCTTTATCAATTCGACCCGATGCGTTGTGGATGTCCTGCTGGTCATCGAGTTTCGGCGATGAGTATCCATTGATCCATGTGTCCATTAGGAAGGGTCTACCTTGATTATCGACCCAACCAATGATAGCATCGGTTTGAGACATTTTTTCATCGTCACTGAAACCAATTCCTGTCCACGTCTTTGTGTTTGTTGTTTCTATGTGCCAACGCATTTGGTCACCCTTGCCTATTGTTTCCCACGATGCGTAATATTCACAGTTGTGCTCCTCCGGCGTACAACTAGATGGATGCTTCCAATGACCAAAGCAATCATTGTCCAGGTTATTCCCATTCGGTATGTTTTCTATTTCTTTTTCTATACGCAAACAAAAAGAAATGAGGTTAGATTGTATAACATGTAAACAATGAGTGGTTACAGATACAACAGCCGGACACCGTGTGGACAATGAATAACCTTGCAAAAGAACAAATCGACAGCAGCAAACACAGAACCAGACAAGCGCACCTTTCTTAACTTCACGTCCGACAAGCTTATATGCTACGAGAAGGAGCTGTCGCTAAATATTATGGCAGCAGCAACAACTATCTCAAAAGCTAGTGAAGAAGATCACACAGAAGCAGCTACAGAAGAATGAGAGTAGCTACAATCGAAGATGCCACCGATCAGTACATTTAAGACGTCATTAAAATAAACATTGAGTTTATGAAAGTCGGCCACGAGCAACAGTGAGTCTATGTAAGTCGGCCATAAGCATAAGTTTCTTCTAAAAAAGTAGTATAGGTACTCTATTCGCTGCTCCAAAGTGATGCCTCACATAACCAAGAACAATTTATTGAAGGACTCGATGAAGGAGTTTTTTGATATGGAGAAGCAGGAACTACCGCTCTTCTGAGATATATAAACGTATGACGCCCAGCATCAGATTGGATGTATAAGGTTAGTCAACTTCCTGATCTACCAATAAGGCAAAAGAGAAAAATTTAACAGACTAAATGTTCGCTACCAAACGTTCGTTCTAGTTGCGCCGAACTGTGAAATGTAGCCTCGAAATGTAAAGTGCAGCAAGTCCCATAAGGCTGAGGTGTGCAAACTTGGAAGGGATAGGGTCAACGATAAGAAACAACTGAAGTACGTTCTTTGCAGCAATTTGGAGCGAACCGTGAAATGTAGAGACCGTCCCCAATAGATGCTCTAACGACCAAACCCTGATTGTCTTCTGAGCAGCGAAACTAAGCTCAGTTAGAGAAATTATCCTTTTCGTCGGATATTTAAGTGCCAAAGTGGGTAAAATACAATGCAGATTGGACGAGATCCTGGCAGTCAAATATTGTTCGTCATACACCGACGAATGATTGTAAACGAGAGTGATAATTACAGACCGAGCTCTATAAAAAAAAAACAATTCTTGACAAAGTTGCGGAGTTGGAGGTATTCGTCCAGTCTTGTTCTTACAGGACCACTCGTACTCGTTTTTCGAGAGCCACGGTTAGGGCGCTTTCCTCACATTCCTCTGGCCAGCTTACGGGTACTTTCTATCGACAACTACAAGCTGATAACGCGGACATACTCGCATAACGCTGAACAGAAGCCATGCATAAACAAATAAACGTAGCCAAGTGAGAGTTGAACCTCGCACGAAGGGTTCCGCGCCTCCTAAGAGTATGCAACTCTATATTTTTTAAGGGGGTATTCTAGTCTAGAAATTTAAAAAAATCGATTTGTTTTTTTTTATATTTTCAAAGTTTAACTTTTCAAGAATATATCTACAAGAGGATTTTTCAAAATTCAAATTATTTTCGGAGATATCGGTATTTTGCTGACCCGGCATCCAAACTGGTTCGACCTTTGGACTTTCGATCTAAACCATATTCATTCCAGACCTAAGATGATTGAGATGGCGACATTTATTGCTGTTTGTATTTTCAATGAAGGCTTCATTCCTATTTTAAAAATGATGGAGGTTTTGGGAATGAAAATTGGCCCGGAAGCTCATTCATTTGCTTTGAAACGAGGCAAAGCTCGGATTGACCGCTCCGAGATACGAGCATCCAACGCATCAAAGGAGGCCAGAACTGCTCGATATGAAGAGAGAAACGCGGAAAGTATTTTTTTCGAAGTCGAGGAAGGTCCGATGTATGAAGCAGGAATGGAAGTTTGAATAAATGTAAGTCTACAATATCATTCATGACTTAGACCGTGAAAAACTTTACGCGAAACTTTAAACGCGTTTTTCTCGAAACTGTCTTTTTCAAAACAATACCCACGATTTTTCATGTTCTACTGGACGTCTTCTTTAAACTTGTCAATGTCTGGAAATATCCCCATCTCCAAATTGCTATTACTTTTTTTTTTTTCAAAAATTCGAAACCGTCAAAAAAAGTGGTACAAACATTGTTTTTTATAGGCCGTCGCCATTTTGTGAAAAAAAATCTTTCCAATTTTTTCGTAGTTCCAGACATTGCGACATTATTCTAGTTAAATAATCTTTTTTTTTTGGTTTCAGATTGCTAGGGGGGTTGAAATCGTGGGTATGGTTACGCGCCAATTTTTTGAGACCCCCACTTCATCAACTGCTAATTTTTGAAATTTTCAACTTTTTTTATTTTTTGATTTTTTCCTGTATTCTTGTTATGTTAATTAATAACAAATAAGAAAATCGATACTAATGATGATGATGACACTTCAAAAATTACATGAAATTCATGCCTCTGGATTAGAATACCCCCTAAATGCAAGGACTTAAAACGATCACAAGATTAAACGATAATTTGATGCAGACTTACTGTAGAAATGTTTGAATCTATGATTCGATTGTATCATGAATTACTGGAGCATATTCCCCAAGTTGCATTCATTCAACAAGCTGCAAAATGTTTTTTTTTTTTTTAATTCGAGTTTTTGTGTTGGATGGACGAAATGATTGCATACTTTAAAAAGTTGTTAAGCAGCTCCATGAAACTCATTGTCTACTGTTAGGCGCTAAGATGAGTTGAGTTTTCATGAAACACTTCCTTAGTAAGATGACCCCCAGTTCATATCATTTTTAGTATTTGGTGGTGTAGCGGCAATAGAAGTTTTAATAAGGGGATACATCTCTGTGACAGACGGACGGTCGGACAGCGGAGGCTTAGTAATTAGGTTCCTTTGGACCTTTTGGGAATGGAACCCCGAAAAGTATACTCCAGTAAAAACTGTATTCCATTACTTACAAGTTTAGGGCACAGAAGCTGGAGATGAAATTCAGCAGCTCATTAAGGATATTCGAAGAATAACAATAAATTTATGCTTGAAAAATTCGAGTGCTAAAAAACCAACAACCCGAGACACTTCCGTGCCTTAGAATCCCTCGACAGATAAGAAACTAATACTTCTGATTTCAATTTCAGTTTCAAATTTGGGTTCTTAAAAGAAAACACCTATGAACTTGTCTTCGTTTATATAGATCCCCAAAGCCTAAGTACGAATAAGAATATTCCAATAAGGTCCTATGCAATGGAGCCTACCTTATCGGGCAGCACAATTTCCTCATAAAACTTCCTCAATCAAAACCACACAAAACTTCGCAAAAGCCTTAAATCTTTGACTCACCAAAGAAGTTAATTAGCGCAACTCCACGTTGCATCTGATGTCCATGGTATTTCAATTCATCGGGCTGATAAAACTCCAAAACTGAAGCTGGTTCCTTTTCAATACCCGACAGCGGTACATGAATGTACTTCCCTGGTTCTTGACCCTTAGCCCAGATCACATGAGTCAAATCATCATCCAAAGTGTGATCAGTTGGTTCCGTAGCTTCGAGTTTTTTGCGGAAAATAATTGTCGTCACATTGTCCAATTCGAAACCAGTTCCGAGAGTTAGATCCGATATTCCGCCCCAGAAATCGTCGGGCTTGGGTGTGGAGCGATCTCTGCTATAGTAATCTCCTACACGACTGGTCATCTCTCGAGCAGTTCCAATAACAATATCCGTACAGTCCATGGGATTAAAGTCATGTCGTGGTGTGTATGGATTAAGCTTGAATTTCGACGGAGCTAAAAAGTTAAAAAAAAGGTTTTACTTTGGAAAACAACAGTTGGTCTTAATTATTCGGAAGATGGAATGAAAAGCTTAAAGATAAATGCTGTTTATGTGGGGCTAAAAGCGATCTTATAGGCTGTTAATGGTGCTAACTTACCTGAAGGCGGTTTGCCCGAACTAGTTTGTGAGGTGAGCTTTGCATTTGTTTTTGGTTTTGGTTCTGGTTCAGATTTTGGTTCCGGTTCGGATTTTGGTTCCGGTTCAGATTTTGGTTCGGGCTCTGATTTTGGCTCAGGCTCGGACTTTGGCTCAGGTTCTGATTGAGGCTCTGGCTCGGATTTTGGTTCCGGCTCAGATTTTGGCTCCGGTTCTGATTTTGGTTCCGGCTCAGATTTTGGCTCCGGTTCTGATTTTGGTTCTGGCTCAGATTTTGGTTCAGGCTCAGATTTTGGTTCCGGCTCAGATTTTGGTTCCGGTTCAGATTTTGGTTCCGGTTCAGATTTTGGCTCCGGTTCAGATTTTGGCTCCGGCTCAGATTTTGGTTCAGGCTCTGATTTTGGTTCCGGCTCAGATTTTGGTTCTGGCTCAGATTTTGGTTCAGGCTCTGATTTTGGCTCCGGTTCAGATTTTGGTTCGGGCTCTGATTTCGGCTCCGGTTCAGACTTTGGCTCCGGTTCAGATTTTGGCTCCGGCTCAGATTTTGGCTCCGGTTCGGACTTAGGTTCTGGTTCCGATTTTGGTTCAGGTTCTGTTTTTGTGTCTAAAAAATGTTTGATTGGAGAAAAAGTGTGACATGTGCATTAAGTGAAGGATTGAGTTAATAAAGCTTAAGAATTGTGTTCTACACTACCGCTTTAAAGTGTACAAGTGCATGTGCTGCCAAGTCCCTAAAATAAAATTCAATAATTATATAACTTACCGTTAACGGCTCGCCTTCTTCTACCGGTTTGTGCGCTTACACGATACGAAACACTTGTTGCAACTGATGTCACTCCATCCATAATCGGATGTTCATGATTGCCGGCAACACGCTTCGATTTGGACGACGAAGTTGGTTCCGGTTCGGATTTTGGCTCTGGCTCTGATTTTGGTTCAGGCTCGGACGTTGGCTCTGGCTCTGATTTTGGTTCTGGCTCTGATTTTGGCTCCGGTTCTGATTTTGGCTCCGGTTCTGATTTTGGTTCCGGTTCAGATTTCGGCTCCGGTTCTGATTTTGGTTCCGGTTCAGATTTCGGTTCCGGTTCTGATTTTGGTTCCGGTTCAGATTTTGGCTCAGGTTCAGATTTTGGTTCCGGTTCAGATTTTGGCTCCGGTTCAGATTTGGGTTCCGGTTCTGCAGATGCTGAACCGCTTAGCGATGTCGTCAAATCTCCAATGTCCCGAATAAGTGGGAAATTTTTACACTCTGGCGTTAGACCCCTTGGCCGCCATCCAAGACCCACCCATGTAGTGCCCTTCACTCGCAGAACAATCTCGATTTCCTTCTGCTCCTGCAGGAGTTTCCAGTAAATATGGAAATCAGGCGATAACTCCTTTTGTGAATGCCCCGACAAATCCAAATCGGTGGTCTTATACGGCGATCGTTTGTTACAGCCCTTGCCAAACCATCCAAAATTACAGAAACACTGTTTTCTCGGCAACGATGCGCTATTCAAATCAACACACTTTCCCTGAGATCCACAATCAACATTGGTATTACACTCGTTCTTATACTGACAATATTTTCCATAATACAGATCCTTGCATTTACACCGTGATCCAAAATATTTGCCATTTCCCGAGCAAGTTTGCCGAAATCCTTTGGTTTCTTTAATATCTACATCGGCACACGACCAAAAGCGATATCCATTTGACCATTCATCAGCTTGTCGCAGCAGACGCAACGTACAATTATGACACGTAAAGTTCGTTGGCAGTTGAACCTCAAACGCTTGGGCTCTATAAAGAAAACTGAAATTTGACTTTTTTAACCTGGCGATTGTTTTGACCAAAACTTACGTAACATCAGTTCGCACGAACTCCGATCCATTGACATGCGGTGTCAGATCCAGAACTGGACGATCTAACTGATCTAGCAGCTGTAATCGGTGACCACCCTTTAGAAATATAAAAGAAAAGAAAAATTCCAATAATTAATAGTCTGGCGGAGTTTGCAACAGAATTATATAAAAAAAAAAGAAAAAGTTCAAGAAACTCAAGCCATGCAGATCTTTATCTTTATGCTCTTGCGCGGGAAAAGTTTGCAATAAAAAATAAAATGATTGCGCGAGAGAGGCTTAATTATATGGTGTAAGAGAATTCGCGTCGTTGCATTCGCTACCAGGTCTAGGATGCCTCTAGAGTAGCAATTAATTTGCTGTGATCTAGAACGTGTTACTTTCGCATGTGTGTTTTGCGTGCTATTTCATTGTTTTTTCATTGCTGTCGACTAATTAAGTCACGTTGTCACATTGATTTTCACGCTTATTGGAAGTCACAGAAAAGCAACGAGTAAGCTTTGAAGTTCGTCATTAATACGTATCTCAAAGGTGAGTTAAGACTTCTGGATTAGATACGTGAGCGAAAATTCTACCAAGTCTTACTTTTTGTTCCCCAAGGAGTTTTTATTGCTTTAAGCTTTTTATTATTTGAGTACTAAGAGGCTGAAAACGCTCATAGATAAACTTTAAGTGCTTTCATCGAACACTCATGTTTTTATACTATATGCCTTGCCATTATAGCTATACTATCGGACACAGTAAAGATACTCTTATAAGGAACTAAAGATTAACTTTTATAGTTTTATCGGTACTCTGAGGTCAGATAAGCTTAATAAAATGAAGAGTGACTTAATATATTTCCAGTGACAAGTCGCCGGTTATAAAGATAGCTCTTCCGCTGTCAAAATAGCAGTATCGCAGGCTATATACGAGTACAAATAGCGGCCTATATTGTTACAAGGAATAATGTCTTCAGCTGCATTTGCAGAGAAATATCGCGTTCACACAAATGACCTAAGGCCCGGGCCTAGGACCATTTTGGAAACGGCGAATAATGGACTGGACAATGTTTTGTTATTAATATATGACAAAAAATTTAGTAAATGTTATTGAATTTCGTTTGTAGGTTATATTTGTTATAATTTTTCAATATTCGTCTTTAGTTGAAATCTCTCCTCTATTTGTTTAAAAGCCACAGAACTATTTTTGTAAATAAATATAATTTTTCATAAGAAACTGTTTTTTTTTAAAGACGGACGACAAAGTGATCATTTAATGATTCCGTTTTTTCCTTTCGAGGTACGGAACCCTTAAAAATGAAAATAAGTTTTAATATCGGAAATTGAACAAAAAAAATTATCACTTCAATAACTAAGAGTTTGTCTTCAAATATGATTTTTGTAACATGTTGATTTTTATTTTTATTTATTGCTCAAAATAACCGGCCAAGTGCGAGTCGTACTTGCGCAAAGAAGGTTCCATACAAACTTTAGGGAATGTAAAGAGTTCTTCCATCACTGCGTAAAAAAATTGAGTAAGGTTTTTTTTTTGTGATCTAACAATAAGAACAAATAGAAGTTTTTCGGATTTTTCCTTTTACTTGTGCTAGAAGACATTGCTTTTTGTCAAATTTCATGTTTCTAGGTCGAGGGGAATAGGTTTTGACTACGATTTTCTTTTGACTGCGTCGATTCAGAAGTTAAATTATTTTAACAGCTTTTATGGACTGCAGTCATAAGTATTTGGTATTAATTACAACTTGATGCCTCCATTTGTTACTCAAAAAATGGCTGGTGAAAGACAGCCGGACAACAAAGTGATTTTTTAATCGTTCGGTTTTTCCTTTTGAGGAACGGAACCTTAAAAATGAAGAAAATATTCAGTTTATTTATAATAAAATCAAATATACTAAAAATCCATGAAGAAGGCAATTTTTTTTAATTAATTTAAACTGCATTTATTTTACTTATATTATGCATTTTAAGATATTGTTTCAAGTCCTATATTCTCATCATGTCAATACAACGAAAAACACTCAGGTCCATGTTGGTTAAATATTTTGGAGTTACTAAAACCAATTTTTTCCCAAAATATAAATTAGCGCATCACTTTAAATAAGCTGGACCAGATGTTTTTCAACCAATCACATTTTTTTCGCTTCTGGTAAAAGTGGAATGCTGTAGTTGGATACTTTCGAAGTTCTCTAAAATATTCAAATATTTGGCAGGGGCTAAGTTTTTTGTTATAATCATGTCGACGAAAGGTTCCATATTTGTCACCAAAAAATTTAAAAGTTGATAACTTCTTGAGTCCGGTTGCGTGTTTTTTTTTGACAATTTCTCAAAATAAATGACTCAGAATCATTATATGAACATACATACAAAAAAATGTGTTTCAATTTGTAGCCTATATTTGAATCTATCTTTAATATATAATTAATAA
Organism: Orthonevra nobilis; assembly: GCA_963555765.1. Classification (NCBI taxonomy): domain Eukaryota; kingdom Metazoa; phylum Arthropoda; class Insecta; order Diptera; family Syrphidae; genus Orthonevra; species Orthonevra nobilis. The sequence continues at coordinate 36,360,613 of OY743226.1, forward strand.
TATTTGTAAACCAATAAAATAAGTCCTACTAAAAATAACTAAACATTATTATATATATTATTATTTGTTTATAATACATGTTAAAAATGGCGGCACTTCTTCAAGGTTACCTGAAGCTTATATGGTCATTGAGGATGAGGTCAGTGAAGAGTCTATCTTAAAACAAAGAAAGCGGCCAAGTGCGAGTCGGACACGCACACGAAGTTTTCCGCACCTCCATACAATAATTAATATTTTATATTTTTAAATTTCTCATAGTCTACTTTTTGTCGTAAGTTGCGGAGTTGTGTTTACCTTTTACAGTTCCAAGATACGGTCCTCTGACAGCAGGTCAGACCGATGTGGAAAAGGGCGACCAAAAGGGCTCCGTTGGCTCTCTGTGGGTACGGGAACCTTAAAATTAAACAAAATATGTTGACAAGCAATGGATTCATCGAACTCTCCCTGGGACAAAACATTTCAATAGAGAGTTTTAAAATTGATGCAGCAGGTGTCTGTTTTGAGACAGATATCAGTTCCACAAACAACACCTTAGTGGAAACCTGATTATTGTCCAAATAACAAATTCATGTTCTACAATTCGTTCTACAACGGGTCGAATTTTGTACGATGAATAAGACAGCAATGAATATGGTAGAATATTGATAGAGCCTCGACAAAAGGGCTTCATCGGACATAACCTGCGTTCGGAAGGCAAAAACTGTCTACATATATTTATCATTCAGTTAAGAATAGCATCGACTCCAAGGTAGCAGATTCCCAAAAAAGGAAAAAGAATGATACAAGAGTTCTGCACCTTAAGGGGGGAAACCACAGTAGCACACAAAAAAATAGGCATATTTTCGGGAATCAATTTTGCCTGAATAAAAGTTTCAATCAAAAATCTGGGTAGTAGGTTTTATGGCAATACTAAAAAAAAATAATAAAAAATATTTAATATTTATATTGCGCAGCTTATACCCCAAGGCGCCTATTTTTGTAAGCGTGTCGATGGCCGAAGACGTAGACTCCTTAATTTTTGACCTGGAAGCAAACACTAACATTTTTTAGTTTTCATATAACAACAGCTAGCGAGCTACGTAGGATTTTTTCGATATATTGATTTTTTACAAAATGATGTATGTTTGAAAATAAAATTAAATTTTTAACAAAAAAAACGCCATAAAATCGTCGTTAAAAAAAATTAAGCCATATAAAATTAAAAATCCTACATAGCTCCTTGGAGAAAGAATTTTTCGACTACTGTCAAAATTTCAAGTCGATCGGCAAAGATTTGCTCCAGTTATGTCTTCGCCGAGCTCAAAAAAAGTGGTTTCGAGAAAAACGCGTTTAAAATTTTAAGTACTGAGAAACCATAGGAAAATATATGAGCAAACCGCAAAGTGAAAAATTTGGTCACTCGAACACTTTTGCCGTATTCCATCATTTGGTATATAAGTTTTAAGACCCTAAAACACCTTTTAAGCGAAAATTTTTTTTTCGAAATATTGAAAATTTTACTGTGATTTCCCCCTTTAAGAGAGACAGAGCTTGCCAGCTTCGAAAAAACGTTCCCAAAACCAAATAAGGATGGAAAGCAACTTTATGTTCAGGCTCAGATCCTCTAAGGATGGATATCCTGATAGATAAATAATGTACAGAAAGTTTTGCAGATCGAAGGCTTCTTGGCGCAACAGCTCTTTTATATGTCAGGGCCTAATTATTTAAAAATAGAGAGGGTATAAAATCTAGTTTTGTCGAGCAATAAAATTAAAAAAATAAAATAGTCAACAAACCCGAACATAAGACTTTAAAATGCTTTAAGGCTGCCATTTAACTCCGTAGGACTCGCTAAGATTTCAGCCCCCTTGCCAGAAATATTTGTTTCTTTGCAGAGCTGCTGGGTGGTTTTATTTTAAGATGGTGTATCGAAAGACCACTCGTTGTTAAACGCTTAACAATCAAGTGGACAATCAAGTGGAGCCGTCAGTCGTGAGGCAAGTCCAACCCAAAGACAGGGTACTAGATGCATAAGCTTGAGAATTTAAATTCGAGAAATCGGGGATGAATTTTCGAATTGAATTGAAATTTTACTACTCTAGCTAAGTTCCCTCCAATTGACTATTTTGATTTTAAAATAGATGGCGTTGAAGCTCGGCAAAGTGCAACGGCTATTAAATGATTCCTCCGAATTCAGGGATAATTACTGTAGTCCAGTTCCTGAGCCTTTATCAGGATTTTGATGATTTTAAATACCTCATTGGCTGCGAAAGAACTCTATCTACAGATCTGCTATTTTTTTAAGGAAAAGCAAAGCCTAATTTTTAAAATTCGTTGCTCGAATCAGCAAAAAAATACTCGTGTATAGCTGTGAAGAACAGACACCAGGCGATTCCCGATTAGGGCGCCAATAAAACTTCGAAAATATAAGAATTCCCTTATATGAATTTCCCAGCCTCGATGATCTTTTTTTTAAAGTATGGCTAAATAATGGGAAAGGTCTGAGTGGTTTCATAAAAACAGTCTTATATAAATAAGAACTTCGAATCTTCGATTGTCATCGAGGACATCTCAAGAGCATTCGTGTTGTCTAATTGAAGCTTTATCTTTGCATATATTTTTCCGACAAAATTATTAAACAAACTAATCGGATAATTGCTCTCAATCATTCGTAGACCTTGGTTCCCACAATTATTTGCTCATCGCAAGCTCACAATTGGAATGGTACGCCAGGGCTCCTCAGTCTGATTGTATACTTCATTTCGTCTGCATTAAAATGTCCAATTTTCTGAACTTGACTGTCGTTTGTATAAGTATCTTTTGCTGGCGGTATACCGCCGCTGCTGAAGCCACTAATCCCAATCAGTGTTACGCATGCAGGGGCATAAATTGTCTAAGGACATCTGCGCAGAATGTCAGCGAAACTTGTATCTACGATTTGGATGTTTGTGTGACTATTTTTGACAAATGTTTGTTACATTTTTTTTTTTGTTAAGGAACTTTGCATTCAAAACTTATGCCAGGACTTTTTTGTTTAGTTACTGTCACAGCTAGAGGATGTTTGCTCAACATTCCGGTCGAGCTGAGAAGTAAATGCAATGACAGGTCAAGTCCTGAGTGTCAAATGTGCACCACTAAATTGTGCAACAATCTGGGTCGCAGTGATTTTAAATGCTATCAGTGCAGCGAAAAAAATGTGAGTATAAATGGGATAAGACTAAAACTGAGCAAAAAAAAATTTATATCCTTTTTGGCAGGATTCAGCTTGTGCGGAAAAGGTTGACACACTTGTTCCGGTACAGTGTGAAATGCCTTTATCGCCGAACTCATATTGCTTCGCTGAACAAACCAGTGACGGATATGTAAAGCGAGGATGCTCCTTGACTGTAAAGGATCAATTCGATTGCCTGATGAAAGAAAAGTGTAACCTTTGCCTTGTAGAGGACGGTCAAGGATGCAATAATATACAAATCGAAAAATCATCCGGAAGACCCATACAAACAGCCGTCTTAGGATTGATTGGGTTTTGCTTGACAGTAACAAATATTTTCAATACATTTTGAAACTTGAAAAAATAAATAAATTGAAGTTCGCATGTCAACAGGAAGCTTTAATGACTGGTCTTGCTTTGGACGTTATCACGCCGGTATCGGGATCGTTAAGGTATTTGTAGATTGTTGATGGTGCGTATTGATTGCGCCTTTAAGGAAGCCTATCAACAGATAAGGTTATATTTTGATTTATGTCAAAATTGTACAAGTCGAAAGAGCTAACGAGAACTGAAAAAGACTTGATTTTCGACAACTTTATTTGTTGTATAAACTCAGTATGATTTCTTTTATTCAAGCAAAGCTATAAACAGAAAATCGATAAAAGGTTGATCAGTAACAAAACCATTAAATTATTTACAACTTATACTATTTTGTTAAGCAGATAAGATTTAATGATGGCAACCTTATCGATCAGTTAATTCTTGACATGTGTAAAGGAAATCGCTAGCCGATTATTGGACGTAAAATTACTGACGTTTATTCGTTCAAAGTTTAATTCGTTAATGGTGGGAAATTCATAATAAAAATTAAAAATTAATCGTGCGACTTTTCGAGGATAGAGATTTGAATTGAATTAAGTCTTGAGTGTCAGTTTATTCATTCATTCATTTGCTTCTTGACCTTTGAGCGATAGCGACTTGAAGGTTGACGCAGTCTGTTTTAATGATTTCCCAAAGTGTCATCTCAAAGTTAATTTTATTGCTCGTATAAAACTCAGCCCTGATCTTCTGATCTCTTCTGTCGTATAGATGGAAATCGTGTTGTCTTAAGCGCAAATCTATGTAAAAAATATTCCATACTCATATGTATAAAAAGATTTCGACCACTTTAATTATGAATTTAAGAACCTTAAGAACGAATTCTGTTGAGTCCCAACTCCGTCTACAATTTTCATGTGTCCCTTTCTGCTATTTGCAGAACCATGTCGTTCGCATTCGACCATGGAAATCAAAAGTAATCGTAGACTGAGCTCATCGAATTCCGACATACTGAGGCTCAAAAAGGGGAAGGAAATTGTATGCCTCGTAAACTCAACTGGTCGGGATTGCAACTCATGATTCTGTGAAATGTCTAGGTTCAAGTTTGCTTTTGAGTTTTTTTCTCATTTCTTTTCACAGACAATTGCTGCTTGGGTTCTTTTTGCCGCATTTTAAATCGTTTCGACTAGAACTTTGGCCTTTCACGTTCTTACTGGAAATTCTATTTGAGAGCTTCCAGAGGTCTTAGCTTATTCACGCAGGCTTCACAAAACCACAAAAATGTAGCCTAGCCAAGTGAGAGTTGACTCTCACACGAAGGGTTCCGCACCTAAGCAACATTTTGTTTCTTTAATTTTAGATTTTTCATAGCATCGCCCACAAATATGCTAGACTAAGCCAGATAAAGCGAAAGTTTAATATCGGTTTACTTGTAATTCAAATAAGAACCACTTCCAGATGGGGAGTATAACATTTTTAACAAATAATGATTAAGCAGGTTAAAAGATTATCTGATGCAGACTTAGTGTAGACTTGTGTGAATCCATGATTATGACTTTTTTTTTTTTGGCAAATTCATCCGAGGAATACCTCACACTGAGCGAAAATTCGTTCGGAAATCGTTGATGAATATCAAAATGTAGTGTTTTGAATGCGAAGTCCACCTACCCTTACGCGTCACAAGTTTGTGCGTCATTTGATATCGAAAATTCGGTATTTTCGCAATAATAAATAATTAATCATGTAATTCTGGAGCGTGTTAAAGTTTTAGTTGTCAATGTTTGCAATAAAAGAAGGGATTGAAACATATTGACAAAATAAGAAAAAATGTTTCTTTACATTCAATGTCCTTGTGTAAGTTAAATGTGTAAGCAACACTCACAACGTTATTCAATGTTTTCATTTTTCTTTTTTTTTCAACCCATTGAAAAGCTGTGACAAACATCAAAATGACATGAAATATTTATTTAACTAATTTATTTTAAAAAAAATTACATTATTATTAATTTTTTCGGATTGAGAAGCCGCCACGAAAGCAAAATACGTATACATGTTAACGTATACGAAACATTTTGACATTCGTTCCACAAGCTGCAAAATTTTCTTAATGGAATTCAAGTTTTTATTTAGCATTGTGTTGGATGATCGAAGTGATTGCATACTTTAAAAAGTTTTTTAAGTTGCTCCATGAAAATATTTGTCCACTGTTAGGCGCTTATTTGAGTTGCGAGTTCATGAAACACTTTTTTTGTATGGTGACCGAAATTTATTTTTTTACTCTATAACATTTTTATTATATGTTACATGATACAGCTCTGTAACAGACGGACGAACGGACAGGACCCTTTGGGAATGGAACCCTAAAAGTATGGTGATGAAAAAAGTTCTGTACAATCATGATAACGCACCGGCACACATGCAATTGAAAGCGATGGCAAAATTAGAACGATTACGTTTCGGATTTTTTGTTCACCCACCGTATTCTCTAGAGTTGGTTTCCATCGACTATTATCAACTCTAAGGAAAAAGATTCAGATCCCGAGGCATACTATTACATTTACAAAAAGGCAACGAGATGTTGGAAACATTAAGTAGTGTTCATCAGTAGTGTTGAATTATAATAAAAATTAAATTTGAAACAAAAAATATTGAGGTCATAAATCTAGATAAAAACTGTCCTATCTCTCAAGTTGAACCAACGGACACAAATTGAGCCAAATATCTTCGGAATTGATTAAGAAGTTTCGAAGTTTATCCAAGACAAACATCGAGACACGAGATTTTTTGTAAATAAAGAACTATAAAGGAGTTATTTTATCTGAAAGGTAAAGAACTTACGATGGGGTTATCTGACAAAAAAGCTGGCAGGCTGTTAGCGTACTTTTACCACTTGTGTTGCTTTTCTTTGGTAAAATTGACAGACGGAAACTTTCAATCGAACAACGTTTAGAATAATATTTTTTTTTTTCAAAATTTGGACTCTGCACCAAACAAACTAAGCGTAATTCAATCCGTTATATGCGACCACAATATGTTGAAATAGAACCGATTTTTTATGTGAATGTGATACCTCAATCTCCATGAGAGTCTTGACCATTTTATCTAAAAAAAAGTTACTGTTTGGTTCGATTTGCATTCCGAAGCCATAATATGCCCATTTTTGTCAAACTAGAAAATTATATCGTAGTAGTAATGCACATAATTGATTTAGTAAAAAATCGAGAGTTGAAGAAAAAAAGGAGAGAAACAGGACATCAGCTTTGGCAAGTAAAATAAAAAAAAAACAAACCAAGACAAAACAAGCAAAACGAACTGAAATAATGCAAGAGAAGGCTTTAAAGACTAGACAATTCAAAAGACATTTGATAAGTTCATTCTTAAAAATATGCAAATAAAGCATTCAATTTACAAATCAATTTCATTGCTTTACTGACAAAAAGGAACAAGTATCGTTCCAATAAAATCTATGGTAATCCTCTTTGACGAAGTTCCGACTGCCATTTAATAAAAATATGGTTCACCTCTGACTCTTAAATGATTGAAGAAACTTTAACATCTTTGCTTTTGTATTATGTGAACATCTGAAGCAGTTCGTCAACAACCTTAAAGGTCCATATCAGTGTAGCTATTGACCAGTAATGTCCAAACATAATGTCCAAATATTAATATCACAAAAAATTCAATACAATTCAATTTATTTAACATAAGGATAAGTAAAATAAGACAGGGTCTTTCATAGTACAAACAGTATTATGAGTTCGAATGATTAAGAAAATCCATAAAATGAAAAATACATTGTTTCGATTCGATTGTTCGAGAAAAAAATCAACAAAATTAAAAAGTAAAAAGTCATTTACAAAAATTAAGAAAAATTTCATTTAGAAAAAAAGCAGGATAGCAACAAAGAAAAGTAATTTAAAATATTATTTTTGAACTGAACATCGTTCATTATTCCTTTGATATGCGTACGAAATGAATTTGATATGTGCGACGAAATTAATTTTTTAAAGGGAGGGATGTTGATGTTACGCGTTCTTTGAGCGTAGATATTCAGGCTTCCTACTAACGAGGATTCTATGCAGAAAGATACAATTACGAGCATTTAAATAATGCTGTAACGAACAGCCCAAAACATTCTTTGATAGAACAGATATTCGATCGAATCTCTTTAGCCCATAAATGTATCTGACTGTGTCATTGAAGGCAACCTGAAGTTTGTGCTGTGATAAGGAGTCAAGATTACAGTAGACCTCCTCAGCGTACGTTATAAGAGGAACAATAAGAGTTAAAACCAATCGTCGACGAGTTTCGATAGGCGTGAAGGCAGCAGTGTACCATAGTGTTCTGAAGCAGCCATATATGCGACCAACAACAAGATTTATGTGGTCATGACACGTAAACTTGTGGTTAATTACAAACCCTAAGTTGGTAACTTTATCAAAAAACGCAAGTTTAGTGTTGTGTAAAAAAATATCAGGTAAGAATGTTGGGTCAAGAGTCCTTTTAAAGATCGGTATAACGTGCGATTTTGCAGAGTTTATGTGAAGTCCATTATCGACTACCCACCGATAAATAGGCAATAAGTCTGCATTTAAGTCCACGGCAAGTTCATTTAAACTGTCAAGAATTCTGGACAAAGAAAACTGAACATCATCGGCATAGAGATGTAATACGACATGTTTACAGACAGATGGCAGGTCATTGATGAATATACAAAACAGTCTGGGACCGAGTATAGATCTCTGAGGAACTCCGCATAACATACGTTTTAACTCCGAAGATCTTTTTCCAACCACTACTTTCTGAAATCGATTATGAAGAAAACTACGTACAAGTTTTACTGCACTGTCACTAAAATTGAAAAAGTTTCGAAGTTTGAAGCAGAGCAGTTCATGGTTAACTGAATCAAAAGCCTTAGAGAAGTCCAGCAAGCAAAAAAGAGTAAGGTTATCCTTGTCAAAATTAGTCCTTATTTCTTCCATAATGTTGACCATGGCAGTAGAGCAGCTATGGCCCGGACGAAAGCCAGACTGAAGAGGATAAAGCAATGAATGATGCTCCAGATTATTTCAGATTTGCTTAGCTAGGATCTTCTCAAAAACTTTCGACAGACAGGGTAAAATACTTATTGGTCTATAGTCATTAACAAGCACTAAATTTGTTAGCTACTGGAATAACCCTTGCAATCTTCCACAATTGTGGAAAAATGCCCGAAGTTATGCAGGAGTTTAAAATATGAGTTAGTGTTTCAATGATGAACGGCAAAATCATTTTGAGAAACATAAGAGGAATCCCATCTTCTCCAACTGCATTTGACTTCATGGAATTAAACGCTTCAAGAACGTCTAAGAATGATACTATATTAAATTCTGACCGAGGAAGCAAATTAGAATTGCTGGAAAAAACTTAAAAGCTCCAAATCGGCTCCCACATTTTCATAAATTTCAATATTGTCTTTGACAGCATCCACGAGCTATGTATATCTAGGTTTGGCATCCCTACCAAGCTAGTCCTTTTGAACAGGATGACGATGAAGAACTAAAGATGCTCCATTAAGTTCGGCAAAGACTTGATGTCAAACAACGTTTTAGACAAGGTGATGAACTGTCAGGCGATTTTTTCAACATCATACTTGGAACAATAGTGCAAAAGTCCCGCCTCAAGACCAGAGGCACTATCTTTTAAAGGTCTGTCGGCAATCGGAAAACGCAGCTTGATGTCAAAAGTTCGTTAATGAGTGTTCACCCAAAGATGAGTTTGGCGGTATTCGAGGGCAAAAAGAAGCATTTGTTGTCACCGAGAAAAAAACACCATAATCCGGCGTCTTGGTCAGAAAGTTACCATAGATAGCGATAGTTTTTAGGTTGCGAATACCTCTTGTGAGAAAAGTTTTTTTTAAAATGATTCAAAAATGCGAAAACAAATATTTTCCTACGGGCAGCTTAAAAATGCATGTACCTTAATTTTTTTGTTCGCAATGCATTTGTCTAGGGAATGAATGACGTTTTTATAACCCAATTAAAATTTGATGGTGGCGACAAATAAAATAGCCCCTTACTTTTTTTCTATCTTGAGATGGCAAGTTCTCGCACCCAAACCAATCTTCAAACCATCCATCCATTCTTTGAAAAAAGACAATCAGACCATTTTCAAAAACCACCGTTTACATTTAATTTGTAATACTAAAGTTCACAGCAGAAAGTTCCTTAAAACCAAAATGCTCTCGGCGATCCGGGTACAAAGTCAACATTGTTACAACCGCGAATGTCACCAGGCATGCACAGCATACAAGTTGAGCTCTTCAGACAATCAATCTGGTCCTTGACACTCGTGGCACAGCCTCGTTTCGTCACTGAGCCATCAACTTTGACATAACAATACGCATTCGGGGCCGTTGGTGCAGCACATCTGGTTGCCTGTAAGCTCGTTGGATTCGTCTTACAAGCCGCATTCCTGCTAGAGTCGCAATCGATGCAAAGATCATCTTCACGTCCCAAATTGTTGCAAAGATTTCCAATACACTTGTGACACTCCAGTCCGTCGCCGTTCTCACAACGTTTTCGTAGTTCCACAGGAATTTCCATAGAGCAGCCCCTCTTCACAACCCTAACTACGTAAAAAGGACTTAATCATTAAAAAGGTTGAAAAGTCAACAAAAAAAAAAAAAACCATACTCACACTTGTCAAATACTGTGACGCAAATGTCCAGGGGATCAATGCATTTCTGTGACTTTGACACTGAAGTCCTCAGGCAACCGATTCCTTCGCATGTATAACATGTCAGCGGAACATTGGCGCTGGCCAAGGATACGGAAACGAGAAGCAATCCAGTGATAGTTACGAATGTGTTAGCCATTTTTTTACAACCGATTTTACAACCTTTGCGAATTTCTAAAACGATTGGTCGGCAAAGATTCCGCACAGGCACCTTATATCGTCTTTGACGGTGGAAGATAACAAGCCCTCTTCTTAGTCATGAAACAACAAATAAAATATTCTGAATCACATCTCAAGTGTTTGCACCTTTCGAGGCACCAGCCAGCTTTCGTACTTGAAGAAGTTCCATGTTGAGTGGAAAAAAACATTGGTCAAGGCAATCGAGCTGGCTTATCGGTGTTTGATTGTTTGATCGATAAGATAGCTACAAGATTTTCTTTTATTTTTACGCAAGGTTGTGCAACTTAAATAGACTTGAGTGGTTGGAAACTAGTAACTATGAGAATAGGGTATGAGGAAGCACGAGGAGGCATGTTTAATTCAAGGTGAATATTCGTTCATCGTACTGTTTTTAAAAGTCAGTCAGATCAGAAGAGGCAAATCTTGCGGTTTTGAGAAATAAGAAAATTAGGCAACAATTAGGTTTATGAACAATTTTTTAAAATTTCCAACATTACGTTTATGGAAGAGATCAGAAGCGAAAGAATGAGAGGTACAGATGCACATTGTTCTTGAATTTAGGTAGATTATTATGAGTGGAAAATACAGAGCAAAAGATGAACTCGAGGGGGTAAATCAATGAGCGTTACTAGCAAGTCTTAAAACACCTTGGAAGTGCTGTAGGAGTGTTGAGTTGTGGGTCGCTGGCAAACTGTTTATTTTAAAAAAGGAAATTACAGACAGAAGACACTGCATAATCTTCTACTCCCTCTAAACATTATTGCTCCATTGGTGCGCTGAATTGAGACTTGTAACTCCTTAGGAAATCTAACTTGTTATTCACGCATCTTCAGAGGATAAAATTTCGTTTGGCTTCTGACGTTCCTTGAGAACAGAAGATAGCATTAAATTGTGAAGTTATTGTATTTAAATCATCAGCGTAAAGAAGCAATATTTGAAAATAATAAAAAGACTCGAAGACAAAACGGAGCCCTGTGGCACACCACAAATAAGAATAAATAAAATAGATTGCCAGACAAATATCTTACCTCAGTAATTCGATTTTTGACAACTTTCTAGCCATTTATAAAGCAGTCCACTTTTTGACCAAAGCCTTTGATGAAATACGCCCAATTTGCCGAACGAGCTCGCCTTCAAATACCAAATGCTGTACCAACGACAACAGAACCAAAGGAATGCCAACCAGCCATTAAACTAAACTCTATTATTAGGGACATGAATTCTGCGAGTACCATTGAAGCCGCCAAGGCGACCCTCTTCAAGAGCACGCGGAATGAACTGAATCAAGAATGAAAACTGACGTAACCTTCCAACTTTCCAGCTCCTGGTCATGACACATGAAAAAATTACAAAATTAAATGGGCAGTAAAATCATTCTGACCGTACAATTCGGCAGTTTTATTACAGGTTAGGAATACAAGATTCCTTAGTTAGTAAAGGCTCCTCGACGCATAAAAAGCCGTCCCAGTAGGAAAATACTTAGAGACGCTTATTCGAAGAACGTAGAAAGTACTCAGCGGGCCCTGCCTTTCCAAAAAATAAAACATTCGTAAAAGCTGAGGAATGCTCTTTACAGAAGTGTAGCTCTATTACAGGAGTAAAGCGAAAAAGCCCTGAAGCGGGATGAAGTCCGATGATTTACTCAGATGATGAACCGAAGACGGAGACATGGACCGGAGTTGCATTGGTTAGTCAGTTTTCCAAATGAACGTAAAAAAGCCTCACCCCAAGCCAATAAAAAAGCAGAAATAAAGCACTCTACACACGAAGTGCAAGTTAAGTCAAAATGCTCTCGACGAATTCCACCTGGGTACCACTATTTCGGCCGCTAGGACCGCAACATATTAAAACTTGCATGACATAACAACTCGAGAGCACGAAAATATAGCTTTGATTGTAAGCCAGATATCAACAAAACAAGAACTTGAAGCCTACTGTCTTAAAATACAACGAGTGAGGAGTGTTGATACGAGAGATATACGGCCATCGTGGATGGTCTTAAATTGATTAAATTTCTGATGCAGTTTTGATCCATCGGTGTTAATGGTACCCAAATATCAAGAGACCAGACATTCGTTACGAGGAGACAAGTGACTTTTAAAGAGGGAGGTGAAAGTTGACAAAGAATCAGAGTCACACTTAAGAACCTAAGACGAAAGTCTTAAGTCTTTATCTCTTTCCTCCTGCAGTAAATGCAGTTATTAGCAGTTATTATGGCCTACTTGGACATATCAGCTTTCCGGTAGAGCTTAGAGTCGAGCAGTGATTCTTGCATTCCGTCTTAAGAATAAATCCTTTGTAGTGGAATTAATAGTGTCCGAAATTACGACGGAACATGTTATTAAAGAAAAGTATTGTGCCAAAACAGTGTACTAGAACGGTGGCATCAACAACACTTATCTTCGGCTAGAAATAAGATTTATTGATATCGTTTTTCAACAGTTTCAAATGAAACTCATAAACTGAACGATTCATTTACTTTTCAGCAGTCTACGTCATTTCGGGTCATTTAAGCATCAGAAGCAAGATAACTGGGACCAAAGTTACTAGTTCATTCAAAAGCCGCATCGTAACTATTCAAAATCCTTCCCAATCGGGACTACTGTTTGTGATAGCGTTTTTACTTACTCTCGGCTTGAGATAAAGGCGATAGACGAATCGACAGAAAGATGCGTCTAAAATAAAGGAGCCAATATAATATTTTATAGGAGGAATATTTTTGGATATTATCACTAATATTATAAAGAGGTAACGTTTGTTAGTTAAAAAATCCGCGTCGGTTCAAATCTTTATGTTAAGGGAAGGCTCAATGTTTTAATAACAGTAAGAGTTTTTGAGTTTGTATCTAGGAGGTAATCTTAGACACGACCCACCCGATTTGAAAATTCTTTCACCAATATTGACAACGGATCTGCAGAATGAACAAAGGCTTTAAACTATCCCATTCAAGTAAAAGGGTCCAATTATTTAAGTAAAGTTGTTTAAAAAGCGGAAGTTTTTTGCGAACGCTATCGTTAGGGAAAGAGATATTTACTTACTTTCTAAAGAGAAGTTTTTAAACTAAAGTTCTTCTTTAAAAAAGTCCGCGATGACATATCTCTATTTGTTACGGTTAATACACAAATTGTTAAAATAGGACTTAAACAATCAGTTCGCTTTGGCATCACAGACCGGTGAGTAAACATTTTTGGGTCTTACAACTTTTCTATGCACACAAAACCTACACGGACGAAGTCACAGCGCAGGGTTAGTTTTTAATTAAAGTACGTTTTTCAAGAATATCATGAGCCTAGGAAAAAATAAGCCCTTCGACAACGTTGAGAATATCACGTCTCAGCTTAAAATTCCTTAGATTGTTTCACAGTTTGTTTTGGAAAATGTTTGCCTTATTTTCCAATTAATCCTTTTCCGGTATATGGAAGCCTTCTTAACGACTACCAATTTTCGGTTCAAAACTTTAAATGGTTCAACAAGTGCCGAAAGATGTGTATCCGGCCCAAACAAAGTGGTGGAGGCCTGAGCTGAAAGTTCTGAGCTCAACTCAGAAATAATATATTAACTTTTATTTATACACTCAAGAATGTCACTGTCATGGAAAAACTTCTGTGCCCCTTCGAAGAAGGCGTTTTCAACCTCCACCATTTCTGCACAGACTCAAAATTTTAAAAGTAGATTCTCGTTCCCAAAAAATCTTTTTGTTTTTGATGACTCGAGTTCCAAATGGTTTTTGATTTGATGAGCTGAATAAACCTCAAAAAAGCTATGTTGTTAGTCTAGCCTAAAAATAAATGCTTTAGACCTTTTTTATTTTAGTCTAGTAATGTTTATATATTAATAAATAAATAAATGAACAAAAAACAATTAAATTAAAATTCTTCAGTTGCAGTAGAAATTGCTTATTTAGAGGCTAAAATATTATGAGTTTATTCTCATTGCTCATTTTCGATTTGTGGTTAATGAAACGATGCAGACTTCTCATTGTAAGGTTCACTTTAATTAAAATAACCAGCCAATGGTGTCTAAATGTCAGCTGTTTATCGAGTTACATCCCAAAATATTTACCAGCTTGGTTAGAAACGGGCTTTTCTTTTTGTTTATTAAAAAAGACAGCCTGAGTTTTTGAAACATAGTCGCATTCAAAAGAGATTGCAGATCGGTTTCAATATTGTAAGCAATCGCATCTGAATCGCCCTTCGTTTATTTCATGATAACAATTATTCAGATGAGTAAATTCAAACGTGTTAATGTTGAATAGAGTAGGCGATAGCACAGCACCTTGAGGTGCTCCATCAGTAACTGGAAGAGAGTAAGACTCACAACAATTTACAGAGACTTGAAAACTTCTTCGTGTTAAGAAGGATCTAGAGCTAGATCTAGAGCTTGTGTAGCAATCCAATGTGCTTCCTTGAATGAGATTCAGTCTCAATAATTACGTTTTACAGCGTCTTAAGTTGTTCGTTTTAGAATAAACAAAATTAAAAAAAAGATATTTTAAGTAGGGGCTTCCTCTAAAACGCTTTTGACAAGAGGTATACTTTAGAAACTAAAAAATCCATAATAAGCTTCATAAATACTTGATAGTTTCTGTTGCTCTCGAGTGTTTTTCCAACTTGAGGATCTTACGTGTCAGCAAACAGATAACGTGCCTGCGAAATAAAAAAAAACTTCTTATAGAGCTCTCGTCGCCTGAGTTCGCTTCCATTTGGGTCTTGTAATAACACGAATTCAGATGTATTTGCTGCCTGGTGTTCTTATTATAGCTTTGGTGTTCTTTGCCGTCGGCATAGAGTCCAAGCGGACGTGTCTTAAATGTTCGGGCATTAATTGTCAGCGTACAACATTAAACAGTGTAGAAACATGTAATGACGATTTGGACGTGTGTGTGAGTGTTTTTGACGGGCGTAAGTTAAATTTTCATTTAAATTTCAATGACTTAATGTTCGCCCTTCGTAGAGACGATCCTTGCCCAAGGCTGTTGGCTAGGAATTCCGCCAGCTACGCGTACTCTTTGTGCAAACGACCCTAATGTAGAGTGCAACAAGTGTTTTACCAATCAATGCAACAGTGAGGGTCCAAAGAGCTATCAGTGTGTTCAGTGCGACTCGAGACAGGTATGATTTTACATTTCCAGAACGAGAGTGACATTTGTTTGAATATCTTCTTAGAATGCTAATTGCGCACTAAGCCCAGAAGCTGTCAATGCAACCAGGTGTCCTATAGCAAGATCCGAAAATGCATATTGTTTTGTTAAAGCTCTAGGAAAACAGATTATACGGGGCTGTTCGACGACGGCCAAGGATCAGAGGTCCTGCATGAGTGATCAACTTTGCACGCTGTGCATGCCCGGACAATTGGCGGGATGTAACCGCTTAAGGATTGCGATAGATGATGATGGGTCAGGAAGTGGATCAGGATCAGGCGGTGGTTCTGGATCTGGATCTGGTTCTGGATCTGGTTCAGGATCTGGTTCTGGTTCAGGATCTGGTTCAGGATCTGGTTCAGGATCTGGTTCAGGATCTGGAAGCGGTTCAGGCAGTGGATCTGGAAGCGGATCAGGAAGTGGTTCAGGCGATGGATCGGGTGGTGGATCAGGAAACGGAACCGGATCAGGAAATAGAAATAACGCAATTCTTGCTCTCACATGGGTTCTTGCGATTTTTGTAGCCTTACTCTATAAACACCAAATAAACTTTACATTTTAAACTTTAATTTATTATGACTGACCAAAAATGGTGAAATGTGGAGTAATAAAGAGTGTGTCATAGTTTTTTTAAGGCCTTATTTGCATCTAGTGTCTTGTTAACCATGCTACAAAAAAACTTTAGAATGTTTTTTTTAACTGATTTGAAAAACCTGAAATTCATATTTCGAATGAATAAAAAGAACGAAGCAAGACTCATCGAAACACTTGACAGGCAGCTAGTAAGCGAGTATTCCACAGTGAGTAACACGACATGAATAATATCGACATAATTCAGAAATGTTCAGAGAGATTTCTGATTTTCAAAAAACGACGGAGTGCCGATTTTTCTACGGGATATTGGATTGAACTTTGATTGCGACAAACCTTTTCATTTCCATAATTCTTTAACTTCGGAGAATCGCATAATTCTTCGGCACGCGATTCAATTTAAACGCCAACAAAAATTGAAATCAACATCAATAGCCCGTGGATGTGTTTACGTTAAATGTCACAACAGTCAAGATACTCTACCCATTGACAGTGTCAATATTCTGGATGAACTTGTTGCCAGCATTCAAAATAAAAAATCATTATTCATGATCAGTAGCTTCTTACTTTTTCCTTCTTTTGCAATTATCTTTTAATGATTATTCATTTTTCTCCTTTCCTTTTTTTTCGTTCAAAATAATGTTGATATGAACTTCTCAGAATTTCTTTTCCGTAGGCTACTTAGTTTAAAATCTCGAAAACAAAGAGTTCCTCCACGAAAACTCCCTCTTCTTTCATAAATACGAGGAACCGGACGTCCTTAAAGCTATTCTTAGCATTAAATTGAACGCTATGGGATATGACCAAGTGCATCCTAAATTTATTAAGATTATTTTTACAATTCTATTTTCTGTACCTCAAAATTCCCGTACAAACGGAAGCATGCTACAGTCATTCAAATTGCAAAAAAAAAAACCGACCAAGTGAGAATCGGACTCGCGCAACGAGGGTTCCGTACAAATCTCTTTTAGTAAAAGTTCAACCATCACGACAATCTATAAAATCTTATGATTGCGTTGACATAGAAATTTGATTTTATTACAGCTTAAAGGTATTAAAGACTTGAGTATTTTATATGAATTTCAATAGAATACCTCTACGCAGTCATAAGGAAAGGGGTAGTAAGTCAAAAATTGCTAAAAGTACTTTTATTATTTGATCTAACTAAAAACTTAACGATTTTCGCAATTTTGCCTAAATCTGTGCTGTAAGACGTTGCTTTATACCGAGTTTCAAGATTCTGAAGTCACGGAAAGTACCCTGTAGATTTTTCCCCTGCGAGTGTCGAAAATTTGCAAAAATTTGCGGAATAAACTGTATCTTTTGATTGCGTTCGCTTAAAACTTTGACTTTTTCACAGCTCTAAGGAACAGTAGACCTGAGTATTTGATTCAAATTTCAGCTTCATACCTCCATTTCTTGAGAAAAAAGGTCTTGACAGACAAACTGATGAACGGACAACAAAGTGATCCTTTAAGGGTTTCGTTTTTCCTTTCGAGGTACGGAACCCTATTTTGACATACGAAAATAGTTTTTCTGTCAAATCTCAACTCATTAAAGTCAGCTCGAATCAGATCAGATCAGTTTGCACGCAACATGGGAAAATATCATCTGCATTATCACTGACTAGAGGAGTTCCGCAAGGATTTATTCTCGGGCCGATATTCTTCTCAATGTACGTGAATGATCTTCCAACTGTTTCTAAGCACTGAAGTGTCCATTTATTCGCTGTTGATGTACTATATAATTGTATTTTGCGGTCCCAAATAATAAAGACAGCTTAGCTATCGAGTATGTTAATTCTGATCTTCGACAAATTAATAATTGGGCAGTTCAGAACGGTTAAGCATTGAATCCAGTTAAATCACAGTGTTTTGTGATTTACAAAAACAAAGTCGATTATTTTCTCTTTATTATACATTTATCTCGATTTCATCGCACTTATGTACGTAGACAAAGCTTCAAATCTCGGTGTGGTTGATCGTACCTTAAAATGGGATCAGCAAGTCAATAAAATCTGCTCTCGGATAAACGCTTGTCTCCGTATATTTTACCAGTCTCGGGAAAGTAAACGCGAGGAAATACGATCGTGTTTTTTCGTGTAGATGTAAAATATTAATTAAATATTAAATCAAAAGAACCTTTTTATCTGCATGAAAAATTAAACGCGGGTAATAGGATTCGTTCAACCACGCTGTTTGTCGGTATCTTCTTAAAATCAGTTCCTTCCCAGCACTGTGAAAAAATTTTCAAGAGATTCTATTTGAACATTTTGCGGAAGTAGATTTATGCATTTTCTTTTCTTTTTTCTTGTAACAGTTAAATAATATTCATTTATTTTATTTTTTTTTTTCAGTAATTAAGTAAAATAAAGAATATCTTAATTATTGTATCGAAACATCGCTAAATAATAAAGAATATTTTTTTAACTACGCTTGTTAAATCTTAAATCTTATAAATAACTAACTGACCCAGCAAACGTTGTTTTGCTATATAAATTATTTCTAGTGAAAATTTTCGTAGTAAAATAAAAAATAACTAACTTTTTGTAAATAATAGTCTATGACTGAAAGAGAAATGGAGCGCTGTGGATGATGACGGCCTATAAAAAATAACAAAACACCAACCAATAATATTTTTTAATTCACTAGTAATTAACTTAACTAATCTTTTAAAAGTTATATCTCTTAAAAGTTATTTTTACATTGAAAAATGTCCGTGTTAAAAATATAGCGAATAGTAGACGAATTTGTGTTGTTGTACAGTTCAAAGTTGCTTTAGCAAGCATACTGTCACACTGGCTGTCGTCTTCTAGCAAGTCGAGTGCAAGGCATGCATCTATAAACTTTGATACTATAATCCATTCACTTAACGTATCTCTTGAAATTATAATGGGCCGGTGACATTAACCAACAACAGTCGCAAATAAAAACACTCAGTCTGCCTTGGATTGAGAGTATATACTCGCCCCAAGAAGTTTGATTTGAATAAACAGGGGCATGCATCAATTTGTGGGCCTTGCTTACGGGGCATCCATTTTTTGTGTTTGAGCCCATGAGAAATAGAGTGCGCACCAAAAGCATTCGCAAAACTAAACAATTCAAAAAATTCGGTGAGCATAATTTTTGGTGGATTTATAAAACGATCAATCGCTGCCTCGTTCGTGCAAAATACGCACTGGTCGTTTTTAATATGGACGGCTAAATGGGTCCCGTTTATAGATTGGAAAACCAATTTGCAGTCGGTCATAAAGAAGTTTTAAAATTTCAATTGAATTCAAAAAAGACTGAAAATTAAAATGACATAATTCACCGGTCATTTAAAGCTAATGACTGTGGTGCATTAAATTTTTAGCAACCACAGAATTGAAATCATTTTCGGAAATCAATTGAGTTCATGTAAATTTAACTGAAATGAGAAGTGTTCATTCATATTTTTTCCTTGAAGTCATTAGTGAATTCACTTTAAATCAATTGAATTCAGTGAATTCAACTTAAATTGTTTGAATTCATTTAAAGTATTCATTTCAATTTCACTTTCACACTTTGCTGCCGGTTTTGCAATAAATAAAACATTAAACAGACTTTTCTTCGTATTATATTTTGTAGACTTTTGCAATAGAATTTATTGTATATAAAGGGTCGTCAAACCACACCGTACATATGAACGAAGAGCATACATTTTCGAAGTCAAATCGATCAAGATGTGCAGATGCCCACTGAAAAATTGTCTTAAATTATTTTCCCACTTTTCAAAAGCATTCAAATAGTTTCTTTTGAATTCAATGACATTTGATTTTAAGTGAATTCAATGCGGGCTCCAACTAACTAGTGAATTCATTTATGTAATTGAAATAAAAATCAATCAATGACTGACAAAAACTTGAATGCACCAATTACTGGCCTCAATTGAATGGTGATTTAGGTTTATTTAAATACGCCAGACAGCTTTCATTGACCACTAAAAGAGTATTACAGTACTAATATCGTTATTAAAAAATGACACTTGGTGGAAGAAGTGTGAAAATTAAGGGTAATGTTTATTATTTAATGCTTAATCATAAGAAAATAAAAATATAAAATTTTTATCCACAAAATAAAAAACAAAATAATGTTTTTGTGGCCACCATTTTCACCTGACCTACCGAATATACATAAAAAATTTCATAAAAATCGATCAAGCCGATGCGGAGGAGTTTGGTTACAAAGACTGTGATACGAGAATTTTATATATAGAGATTTAACATAAATCAATCATCATATTTGAGAGTCGTAGTAGTTGACCATACTGAATAAAGATATCTTAAAGGCTTTTGTGTGTTAAGAACGATATGAAAAAAAAGGTTTTTCGGAAACTAAAGTGTTGCCAGGTGCAATCTGACATTTCCATTGGAAAGTTTGACATTTTTTAGCATAACATCACTCAGAACGTGCTGTCATTTAATCGTGAATTGTTTTATTTACAGAGACTTGAAAAATTCATCTCGGTAAAAAAATGGAATTAACTCGTGAACACTTTCGTGCGATAATTTTTCACAACTTTCGATGTGGATTATCACGACAAGAGTGCATTGATGAACTTAAATCTTTGTATGGCGATGAAGCACCATCCTATAGCACTGTGAAAAACTGGTTTAATGAATTCAGTCATGGCCGACGCTCGGTCAAAGTCGAATTCCGTGAAGGTCGTCCAAAAACGGCCGTTGTGCCAGAGAACATTGTCATGTGGCATACCGTGAGATAGAGGCATCCCTGGGCATTTCTCCCACCAGCATACATTCGATATTGCATGAACACCTGGCCATAAAAAAGGTTTGTTCTCGTTGGATCCCTCAAAATTTGACAATCGCTCAAAAGGAGGCTCGTGTCGATTGGTGCAAAGAAATGTTAAAAAAATTCGATCGCGGTGCTTCAAAAGACGTTTATAAGATTGTCACAGGTGACAAATCATGGATCTATGCGTATGAGCCCGAAACAAAACAACACTCGACCGTGTGGGTCTTCGAAGACGAGCCAAATGCAACAAAAGTTGTTTGTGGAAGAAGCAAAACTGGTCATGTGGCGACTGTTCCGCTTGAGCAACGTAGGATGGTCAATTCTGAGTGGTAAACCACAATTTGTTTGCCTGAGGTCTTCGGAGAAATTCGAAAAACGAACAAGAGAAGACGAATCATTGTTCACCATGACACACATCGAGCTTTCACACATCGGCTCAAAACAGCGGCTTTTTGACAGGTCAAAACGTCCAATTGATGAGTCATTCGCCGTACAGCCCTGACTTGGCACCCAATGACTTCTTTTTATTCCCGCCCAATAAGGAAAAAAATGCGTGTTCAACGATTTTCGTCGTCAGAACATGCTGTTGAAGCGTTCAAAAACTATGTATTGGAGGTGTCTCAATCGGAGTGGAAAAAATGTTTCGACAATTGGCTTGAGCACTTTTGATGATAAATATTCGCATATTCATTATAAGGCCAGAAATATATCTCGCAGCCTACGTATTTGTTCTCAAGGGATTTAAACCACCCTTATTATTTATTTGCGCACAGCGAGTAGAAGGAAGGAAGGAAGTGTGAAAGATTGTGATATAGTTTGAGATTCGAAATACGGGTTTTTCCACGTCAAAAAGGGGGAAATTTTGCTCAATTCTCCCGTACTTCAAGCTTAGTCATACTACTATCAGAGATAACGATGTTCGGCCAACTGGAAATGGTGACTGTACCAAACTAGAAATCTAGAAGAAAAGTCAAAATATGGTTAAACATTTGATTCGTTTTAAAAACAATAAACTTAACAATACTGAACCTGTTTTTAAACCGACTAAAAGCAAATGGAATTTTTAGAAATTCATACGAAATTGGACCTCAGGATCAATGCAGGTCTGATGGGATTGCACCAAATCTCCCTGGAGCCCAGTTTATAGGAAATGAAAATAAAATAAAAAGCATTATTTGTCAAACCTGTATTCTATGTCCAAAGCGCAATTTCCTATATCTCCGCCTATGAAAACTGCATTTGTACATCAAACGCTTCTTATAAACCTACATTACCGATGCCTTGCGATGCTTTTAACTTGCTTAAGTCTGAATATATCATAGTAGAGTGGAACAGAACAGGATCTGAAAATAAATTTTATATGAATGCGTCCATTTATAGATTCCTGCGACTTTGTCCGCGAAGGTTCCGTGAAATGAATTTTAAATATATTTTTTAGTCCTACTTAAGGGGGTATTCTAGTCTAGAAATTTTTTTCTTTTTTTATATTTTCAAAGTTTAAGTATTCAAGAATATATCTACAAGAGGATTTTTCAATTCTTATTATTTTCGGACTTATCGGTATTTTGCTGACCCTGCATTCAAACTGGTTCGACCTTTGGACTTTCGATCCAAACCATATTCATTCCGGACCTAAGATGATTGAGATGGCGACATTTATTGCTATTTGTATTTTTAATGAAGGCTTCATTCCTATTTTAAAAATGATGGAGCTTATGGGAATGAAAATTGGACCGGAGATCATTCATTTGGTGTGAAACGAGACAACGCTCGGATTGACCGCTCCGAAAAACGGGCACCCAACGCATCAAAGGAGGCCAGAACTTCTCGATCTGAAGCGAGAAACGCGGATAATAGTTTTTTTCGAAGTCGAGGAAGGTTCAATTTCTGAAGCAGGTTTGAATAAAAATAAGTCTACAGTATCATTTCATGACTTAGACTGCAAAAAACTTTACGCGAAACTTTAAACGCGTATTTCTCGAAATTGTCTTTTTGAAAACAATACCCACGATTTCTCAGGTTCTACTGGACCGATTTACCTGAAATTTTTAGAGAGTCTTCTTTAAAGACTTGTCTATGTCTGGAACTTTCCCCAAATTTCTATTACTTTTTTTTTTAAATTCGAAACAGTCAAAAAAAGTGGTACAAAAATTGTTCTTTTTTCAGGCAGTCGCCATTTTGTGAAAAAAAATCTTTCCAACTTTTCGGTAGTTCCAGAGATTGCGACATTATTCTAGATTAATAATCTTTTTTTTTGGTATGGTTACGCGCCAATTTTTTGAGACCCCCACTTCATCAACTGCTAATTTTTGAAATTTTCAACTTTTTTTATTTCTTTCTTTATTCTTGTTATGTTAATAAATAACCAATAAAAAAAATGGATACATAAAATATTAATTGCCTTTTTTTATGACACTTCAAAAATTACATGAAATTCATTTCTCTAGACTAGAATATAGTTTTGTATTAACCTCATTGAATTCTTTAAGAGAAGCCTTTCAGTTTTCAAACTTTTCTATAAAAAGCAAGAAAATAGCTCCTGCCATAACAGCCTTTTCAACAGCTTTACTTAAATAATTGGTCCCCTCGAAAGAATCTTTAATTTAAATGAGATAATTTATAGCCAATATTCATTTGGAAGGTACGTTGTAAGAATTGGTAAAAGAATTTTTGAAATCGGATAGATAGTTTCAAAGATTACTTCATACATACAAACTAACAAACATAACCTCTTAATAATTTTAGTTTTCATTAAACTGATAAGCTCTTTGCTAGTGACTAAACAATTTTTTGCTTTAAATATTTAAAATGCAAGCACATATCTAACATTTTTCTAAATAAATAATTAAGCATCATTCTGTAGCACATATACAAGTAACTAGAGGCGAATGATCCTCCCATTTGATTTTACATATTTAGCAGGTGTGGGGTAAATTCATGTTTAACAATACAAAAATAAATAAATAAATAACAAAAAATTATAAATGAAAAATTCAAATGCTTAAACATACAAAAATAAATAAAAAGAAAGATCCTTAAATTTCAATCAAAAATCATTACAATTTGAAACATTTATAAGTGAGGTTACAAATTATAAATCCGAGCTTAAGTATACTTTGACCGCTGAACTATCCATTCTAAAGAGAATTTTTTTTACTTCGCTTAAAAATAAAGAAGGTTGCACTATTGACCTCAATACAAGTGGCTATTTATTGAAAAGCCTAGGTGCTTTCGCAGTATAAAAGTTTGAAAAGTGCGTTTTCTTAGATAGAGGAGTATTTACAACTGACATACTATTTGCTCTTAGTGAATACATATTTGAACTTCTGAGAGTAGCGCTGTTACCGCTCCGCATGAAGAAAACTTTAAGAACTTTAAAGATGTAAAGATGTTTTATTGGCAGAACTCGAAGACTAAAAAACAAAGGCCAACTACTGGTTAATCTATTAGCGTTACAAATAATTCGCATAATGTTTTTTTGGGCAATGTTCAGTATTTCAATTGTAGTATTATAAGTTCCACGCCAACTTGCCATACCGTATTGTAATTTAGAGTGAACAAGTCCATAATAGAACATTTTTTTTGAGCAATGTGGTTTAAGGAGAAATATTTGGCGGGTTACGGATAACATATATTTTTTCAACTCATCAACGTGTGCTTTCTAATTAAGGTTTTTGTCTATTAAAACGCCTAAATATTTATAACTTTCAACACCTTTTATTTTGAAACAATTTGAACTACACACTGAATCCTCATTAAAGTTTTTCTTGTCACACTTATGAGCAAAGAAACATCACAATCAACTGGACAAACTCATTTTAAACTGCAAATCATCATTTTTGTTTTTTCGCTGATGAGCAACTCGTGTTTAGCGAACCATTGTCTGAGTATATTTAAATCCATATGAAGCTTAACTATTGACTCAAACAAGTTGTTATTTGAATATGTAAAAGCTATATCATCAGCATAAGCTGTTATATGGCTATTAAAGTTTTGTTTAAAAAGTGAATTAATATAGATCAAGAATAAAATTGGTCCTAGGATAGATCCCTGAGGAACGCCAATAGTCATTTTTAACTCCTTACTGAAGATTCCATCAAGTTTCACTCTCTGACTTCTATCCGACAAGTAAGAAGAAAACCAATTATATATAATGCCTCTAAGTCCTGCCTGGTACAATTTATCTAAGAGAATATCATGTTTGACCATATCAAATGCTTTCGTCATATCTATAAACAAAACTATGCTGGTGTTATTATTATTAAAACTATCACAGATTTCCCCACATAATCTAAGTACGGCATCTTCAGTCGATCTCCCCTCTCGAAAACCAAATTGTTCATTAGCAAAAAAATTGTTTTTATTTAAAAATGATACTAAACGTACTTCCATAAGTTTTTCGAATATTTTGCAAAACGTCGGAAGTATAGAAATAGGTCTATATTGCGTCACGGAATTTCGATTACCTTTTTTATACAGAGGAATTATTTCAGCATTTTTTAAAGCCGTAGGAAATATACCACAATTAACTTTAATGAGCGGCTAAAACTGTTATTTTTATATAGCCAAAGCCTGGTATCTTTATATTGCAATTTAAGTTAAAGTCCAAAGCGATTGGTTGGAAATAATGGGTCCGGAAACAAATCGATGATTGCACCTGTAAAGATTATTTTTTAACTCATATGGAATTAACTATAATGGAATTATGAAGTCACGTTTCCTGACACTTGATTGGTATCTTCTGAATCGAAAAACTTTTGTCTCCCAGCCTTAAAAATCTGAAAACCCTGACAATGCAAGTATTTCCTCCAAGCGGATATCTTTCTTAAAATCGATTTATTGAGATCCTGTTGAAAAATAATATCTTAGGAAATTTGCATAAATTCTATCTTTTAGTAGCCCTTCTTACATGAAAAATTAAGGCGTACGCAGAAAACACATGGATACGTTTCATGAAAAAACATAAAAAATTTGTGTTAATTTAAAAAAAAAAAATCTTGGAGTGTTCGAGAACGTATTTTATTAACGAATTTCGCTAAATAAACTAATAATCGAATGGTTTTTATCTTGCAAGAGTAAATACCTTTGTAAAGTCTGATTCCGCAGGTTTTATTTCATTCTTATCTTCATAAGTTACCTATTCCTGACCCATTCACAAAGCCTTGGCGACGTCGTCGACTTCCGCCGAGAAATAATTCCAAGAGTTAAACAAATACCAATTATGATAATGGCGTTTAAATTGCAATTGTCATTTCCGATAGCTCCAAGCATCGGAGGATTAGTCATTATTTACGTTTGATGTTTTCATGTCAATAACATAAAACTGCATCAAATTTGGCACAATCCGAAAAATTTGTCTCACGGCAACAAAATTCGATTCATCAATTGCCGGCAGACGAAAGTCCAAAATGATCGATTAAACTCCTTGACTTTCGTATCTTTCGAATATTTCTTTCATCAGATTTAAATCTCAGCAATTCAAGATTGATTTCTTTTGTTTTTTCTTTAACATGAATTTGTATCGGTCATTTAAAGTGGTTAAAATAAAATTTATGTCTTTCCATTGTTGTGTAATAATCTAGAAGCAGATTATCGCATCGCGAAATCTAATCACTTCGATGTCGATGTCCAACGGGTATATCACATAAAGATTATACTCATTCCATTTTATCATTTATTATGGAAGATAACAATCCACAGCCTATATAAATCGGTTCGAAAGACCGATTCGAATTAGTCCTAAAAATAAACACTCAACGGCTGAAGTCGGACGCGTTATGTCGTCCCTTAAATACGAATTTGGATTAATTTTAGGATTTTTATTGATAAGTGCAAATTTTGGTAGGTTTTAATAAATAAATATAAAAAAAACACACACAAATTAAATAAATAATTTTAAAATTGTGCAAAAAATACAATGGATACGAAAATGGATTACAAGAAAAAAAAAAGGATACGTAAACGCCACAGTGAATATGTAAAAATAAGAAAGGATATTTTAACAGGTCATCATCGAATTATATTTTTCTCTAAATCAAAAAACTTTCTTGCAAATTTAAGTGACGTGGGTATCGCTATTTTTGATTAAATTTCATGTGACGCGTTTGTGAAATTGTTTAAGTGTTTGCCAATTTATCGGTCTTCTCAGCCCTCCCGAAGGAATTAGAAGTTAAAAAAAATGATACTGACATGCAGAAAATTTAATATTAAAAGTGATCAAAAGCTCGAATTTTTGGACACTTACAGGCAACAGGATGGGAATCTTTTTTAAAATTTGCGAAATATAAATGGAAGGATATTGTGAGGCAATAATTATACAATGGTTTCTCAAGCATTTTGGCAAGAGGAAAAAGTGATAGTTTCACTTTTTTAAAAACTAAGTGTAACGCTTGGATATATTCCTTCGTGCACTTTATGAAATCGGCATATGTACGGCTCATAAGGCGAAGAAAAAATAGTGCACAACTGCGGTTATACAAGAGCCTTAAACGAGTATCCCCTTAGATTTGCTGTACTGATTCTGCACACGCAATATTGTGCAAGATTTGCTGTACTGATTCTGCACACGCAATATTGTGCAAGGTTTTCTGTAGGGATCATTTAGCGAATTGCAAAGCACGAGTTTCAGTTGAATTTGAACGCAGGTTCCTTGGAATATTTTCCGCGTCTCAGTATTACTTCCGAATTGTGAAAGTGCAAAATATGCTCATGACACATGAATATTTTTCCCGCATTAATTTAGCCAATATTCAGACGAATTCGCACAATGCTTTTAGACTATTGAAACATTTTTTTACAAATAGAAAATAAAATTGTACGCTGAAAAAATGAAAGCAGGAAAAAAAACATTATTTCATTCCGAACAGCGACATAGAATTAAGCAGAGTTAACTTATGATGGAATGACAGCGTCCAATATCTTGAAATCCATCTCTGCTAGAAGCTAGAAGCCAAAGTAATTCAAAAAAGTAATATTGCCACCAAGATGATCTAGCCCCTCATCAATAGGAAGTCCTAACTAAGTTAAGAGAATAAAATTATATTACATGAAGTTATCTTCCAATCGACTACTTTACGGATGCCAAGTGTGAAAAAGTTGTTCGAAATTTCCCCATTTTAAGGCTGCAATTCAAGCAGAATAAACTTTTAAAAATGATGTTCAATTTTTGAAGGCATCATTCTACTCATGATCCACAAACACAAGGGAATGTTGAATTGATTTAGGACCGCTTTTTGAGGCTTAAGGAAAACTTTTTGGGCAAATGTAGATTTTCCGATAGCCCTCTTATAAATGGCTAGGCTCTTGATCGTGTTTTTGTTCTAAAACTACACTTTTTTTTTGTAAAATCTTGATAAATTATTACTTTATTTTTTAAAAGACTGTGTTAAACTTATTAACTATTTACTTTCTTATTTATTATACATATTTATGTATTAATTTATTTTCTCTTACTAATTAATTTATTATTTTCATTTTTATTCATTTATTTATTTTATATACTAATTTATGTTTATTATGTTTATTTATAACCACTTGTTGATTTCTTTCTATTTATTTTACATTAATTTATTTGTATTCACATAAATTAAGTAATTGTTGATATATTTATTTATTTTTTCGCTTATTTTGGACAATACTCTTTTCTGTAGAAATCTTACATGGAATTTTTTCTTTGTGGCTAAAAAATGATTTCAGATGAAGGATATCGAATTAATCGAATTTCTGTTTAAATTGTGCGACAAAAACCACGTACTTAACCTAAAAATAAATATTTTCCACACAAATTGCAAGGATTCGTCATTTCAAAAACGTTAGCAAAACACCTAAACTCTAGGACGATCTAAAGAAGCTTTATCGAAACTTAAAAGAAGCCGAAGTCAGAAGCTGTCTGAATTGATTTCTTGTAACAGCTGTCGTTGTAGTTTCCACTGAGTGCTAATTTAAATATCAATCACAAAATTTTAAATCTGCATTTAATTCTTTACGTCAAATATAATATAAGGTTACCCACAATCTCTTGAGAGGCAGAAAATTTTTAAAAAAAAATTACACTAAACCCAATTCGTCAATAATAAAGCACTAAACACTTGAAAAGATAACTTGATTAAATAATATAATAGAATTTGCTTTTTGTCTTTTGTACGTAATCATAAATTGGTTTAAATTAAATAATCAAGTCGTCTTTATAGTACTGTACTCATTGATCGGGATAAGCCTCATAGGCATAAAAAAAATTCTTTTCAAACTCGATAACGCTGATAAAGCCAATCGAGTTGACCTTTGATAACGATTAAAGAGTCCAAATGAGTCGGTATATTGGAAATCTTTCCTCGATAATAATCAAGATTATATAATCTTGTAGATTTGTGCCGAATTAGGCTTTAATCCAGGTTACCTTGATTGATAAACAAGTGTACTGTAGCCAGCGGATTTGTTGCTAGAATCAATAAATTAATTTGTGTAATCTGTTTTTATTTTTTTTTTTTTGTTTTCTCAATTTCGAAATTTATTGAAAAGTAAATAATTATTTTAACTAAACAAGTTCAATGGAAACAAATTAAATCAGCGTTTAAAAATAAACACAACTACAATTTATTAGATGCTTAAAGCTTTCTTTGAGTACTAAGGAACTAGTCATCGAAAAAAAACCCTATCTCAAAAGTCGAATGCAAACAAACCATTTAACTGGAAAAGAAAAAAAAAACACTGCGATAAACAATAAACAATAATCGTACAATTTATGGAGTTCAGTTTTAGTGCACGCGTTTTATTAGGCTACGAAATATTTGTTTAGTACTATAATTCAAACTACTGACCAAATTGGAATGCCGAAAATAATCTTAAGCCATAAATTATTTATGCATTTATTTGGTATTTATTGCAGTCTATATTTTGTCAATCAATAAAATAAATAGAGTGTTATTAATAATTTCCATGACGCGCGTAAACTTTTTATCATGAAATCGTCCTTGTACATTTTTGTGCATCAATTAAGGCATTCAATCGACAATTTTTTGAGCTTAATTTATCTGCAGGCTACTTGAAGGACCTACCAAAGTCAAGTTCGTTTTATTAGGTTGAGTTCGAGCTCTGAGTCACAAGATTTAACGATTATTCGGAAGGAAACTGTCGTGCCAAGAATTTTATATTTTTTTTATCTCTTAGTGAAGTGTGTACTCCTATATGTTAGTCTCCAGCACTGGCGCGGACGAAGGGAATAATTTCCAAACACTTGTGAGACTAACCGCCATTCTTGACTATCAGCACCACACGGGAATGACCCATTCTATCGTCAGCAGACTACCCACTCCTTTTTATCAAAAAACTACAAATTTCATCTCGTCCTTCGATAAAACTTTCCAGCAGACGGCTGATATTCAATTCTGAAGATCATTTGCAAACTTAATTCTGTTTTGAGATCGGAACGAAGGTCTTGCACTGCTATTTGAAGGCAAAAGTCTGCGGTAGCTTAATGCCTTTCAACTGATGTCTGCTCTAAGTGCGACCAGTTGAACTCTGTAAAGATTTGGGAGCTGGGAGCTGTAAGCTCTTGCCGACATTTGTATAGTTTGGCGCTACTGTTTTAATTTAAATTTTGGACTTCCGCTTCTTCTTCGAGTCTCAGGAAGTATGCCTTTTTTCAAGGCTTTGTCAGGACTACCAAACCTTTTTTTTAAATTAATTTAGTATTTGCTCGCTCTTCAAGAGGATATTAAGACTCTTATAATGCATTAGGAGAAGAATGAAAGATTGTGTTTGAGAAACTCAGGTGTAATTGGTTTCAACTCACTTCCGTGGGTCGAGCCCTTAAACGGGACGGAGGATTTCGATATCGACCTATTGCCTTAAACCTTATTCGCAGGATTTTATTCGACATTCGATAACTTTGAAAGTTTGGAAGATTTAGCTTATATGCCCTCTCAGCAGAGCCACCTACACACAATCTACACAAACAGGTACTTCGAAAACACCAATTAAGAACTAAGCCGATACAACAACCACTACAATAACACCACCCATTAGTCAAACTACTATCACTGGTCGACCAACCCAGTGATTTTGCGCCATTAACTTGATCTCAATGGCAAATGGTGACTGGACCAGATTCGAAAAACAAGACCACTACTCTAGGAATCGAACGTGGGACCTATCAATTGAAAGGCAGGCGCTCTACCAACTTCGCCACTTTCTTCTGCGGTAAGAGGATAACCAACAATTTCTTTAAAACGAAATCTCTGCGGAATAAAAGAATGGAATCCAGATTTAAATATCTGATTAAAAAAGAAAATGTGCTACCTCAGATTTAATGGCCGTTTCGGACATTCGAAACAAATGCTGTAACCCAGTTTCGAAATGAAACTTAGCTATCATTGAATTGGATCGAACCTTAACTCATTTGTTGGGCGGGTAATCGATTGTGTTTTACCACGATTCAGAGTGCCATGATAAGATTGGAGTTTCCGTCAGTCAATCAATCAATCACTTGCATGGAAGTTCATTGTGATTTATTGAATACGAATATCATTTTGATGAGTCATTAAAATAAATAAATTATTAAGAAGACAAACATGAGCATTTTTGGGTCTTTTTTTCTCGTGATGAGAAAACTAAAGTTCCCACGGTGCATGAGACTAATTTATGATAATGCCTATGCACCTTTTATAAGATGCACTAGTCTGAGTTTAGATACGTTCCAACTTAAAGATGTGCTCTTCAGATCCAAGGTCGGCATGGTGTTCTTCTTGTGTTAGAGAACGTCGTTACCAACTTTCATACTACCAAAGTTAAATTGTATAAAACTTATGCTTAAAATGGAATAACACTGCAATTTTTCAACTCATGCTTAGTAAGAGAATGCTATCCTGATAGTGCCACAAGTAATTTAACACAACTAAAAGCGTTTGCTTTCGGCAGATCTATGGGCAGAGAAGCCCATTTGCAATAAACTACCTCAAGGAGGATGACCAAAGTGAACTAAATCCCATCGACCCCGAACTTCAATTCGAAATTTCCAGAAAATGGTGTGGTATAAGGTTGTCGTCAGATGGCCAGGACCCTTTTTTTGCGAAGAATCATTGGTCAATGCCAGAGATCACAGCCAGTCTTTAGGCGACGCACGGATATGACCTTTCTAGACAATACAATCAGCGTTGCCAATTTAGTGCTTTCAGCGTTAATTTCAGTGCTCAAAAAAATATTTCAGTGCCCAAAATACCCTTTTCATGCTAGGGCGTTATTTAAGTGCTTTATTTTTACTTTTAGTGCTTCATTTACACTGTTTTTTAACGCTGAAACCTATCAAAATCCTTATGCAAACATTTGCGAACAAGCCTTGAAACTGCTTTGTTTGCCATATTCCATGGCGATGTTGAAAGGATTTTTAGTCAAGTTAACCAAGTTAAAAGCAAACTTAGGAACAAAATGAGCTTGGAGATGTTAAATGCAATTTTGCAAATTCACTTTGGTTTGCAAAGAAATCAAAAATGCTGTAATAGTTACAATTTTCCTGAAAGTGTGATTTGCAATATGGGAACCTTAAAGGCATATTCCTTTGAACTTATTTAATGGCATCTTTTTTGCTGTACCTAAATACTTGAATAAATTTATTATTGATTTAATTTTCGTGCAATTGTAGAAGTGGATTTCTAATAAATGTTTTTATTGATAGTTTAAAAAATGCAATAGTTTATATATTAACAAGCACTTATTTATTTTTGAAAACTTATGTGTTACCACTAAAAATACTTATATAACAATAATTATAAATTCCAGTCAGGAGCTCTACAGGACTCTTTTATCTGTTGCTATTCTAGCACCATGGTGTATAACGAGAACATTGCTCGAGTCCGACAAGCAGCTCTGTGCGTCTAAATATAAAAGTGCCTGAGTGAGTTTGTAAAATATCCCCGGGTTAGGATAAAACAGTCCCGATATGAGTTCCTTCTCAATTACATTTGCCGATCACGCAAAATGATTCCTCAGAAATCCTAGGATAACGTTGTCAATCGTAGACCCTCCAGTAGCATCCAATAATCTTTTGTTTTTTGCTCATGCCGAAAGTTTGAATGAGCGCTTCTGTAAATCGCGTGCAAGCTCGCAAGCACTGTTTTTCGAAAACTCTATATTATGTTCCACCATACTGGACTCGCATAGGTAGGTCAGAATTGGACGCACAAATTTATGACTAGAACTAAATAAATGTTTTTTTTTTTTTTGTTTAAGAAACTTGAAAAATAATTTTGTTGGTGCCCAAGGTATCAAAATTAACGCTGAAAATATTAGGAACGGTGCTTTGACTCAGAAAAAACTTGGCAACACTGAATACAATATCATTGACATTCATGCGGTTTTAATTGATACGAGTTCGGCCAGATGTGCACACACAAAACATATAGTACATCAGAAGTCAACATGGTGACCAAAAGCTGGGTGGTACAACGCTCGGTCATCTCAATAGAGAAATCGAAAAATAACAAAATGTCCATTCATAATCTGATATGCGAGTGTCCAGCTTTAATCGCAAGAAGAAAGAATACTTGAATCTTGAGAGACTAGAGAATCTCTACAAGGCAACATTCAGCTGCTCTTCTCTCCAATGAACCCAAATTGTGGTCTTAGTGGGTCAGAGGAAAACCATACAAAAAATTCAATTATCGAATCAAGGCAGATTCTAGAATTTGTCGAGACTGACGTCTTTTTGAAGTCTTCTTTTTTACTACAAAAAAAATGGAATCTTTAAATAGTTCGCATTTAATCTTATCAACCACTAATCTTTGGCCAGTTAATTTGTGACTTATCATTCAATTTCATTAGTTGAAAAAGCTGCTGATGATAAGGTCTTGAAAATGATAAATGTCCACTCTCTGCATGAATGAATCATGCATGTCAGTTTTGACAGAACCTTTCGTTTCTTTTTTTTGTGTTTGTCTATTTTTACCACAATAATATTAACAATTTCTTTTTTTTGTACAAAAATGAACTTAAAACTACACTAATATCGTCTTCTTATATGTAAATGTAAGAAGGGATCTCAATAATTATGTTATTTATTGATTATTGCTTAAAATATACAGGAACTAAACCTACTTAATATTTAGACTAAATATTTCATTTTTCTGTTTCTTGGTTTGTATTTGAGGGAAATTAGTGGTGCCAAACCTCATTACTATTTCACTCTAGTTATAAACCTAAAACTACAATAAAATATACTTAACCTAAGCATTAGGCTCGATCCATTCGAGCCACCAGTATTTTTTTCTATTAGACCTCGCAGTATTATTTTTATCCCTCTCCGGTACATCTACGCAGTATCTTAAGTTAGCATTTATATCCCTCAAGTGAGTAGGTTCATAGAGAAGTCGCTTGTCTGTTGCCCTTCTAGCGAAATTGTAGATTAAAGGCACGTTTGAAAGGTCTGAAATGTAGCCGTATGCATCTAAATAAAAGAATGCTTCTGTTGGGACATTACGATTCGCCATGCAGTTTCTAAAATACCCCGGGTTTGGATAAAACAACCCCGAAATGAGTTGGTTCTCAGTATCGTCTGCTGACCGCGCGAAATGGTTCCTCACAAGGTCAAGGATAAAGTTGTCAATCGTAGACACTCCGGAAGCATCCAATAGTCTGTTGTTAGAGACGTAATACTGAAAGTCAGAATGTGCGCTCCTGTACTTTCCAATGCAGGCTCGAATACATTCCCTTTCAAAAAGACTATATTTTTCCATATAGGATGGGCTTATGTTGCACCATACTGCTCTCGCATAAGTCAGAATTGGCCGAATGAATGCTTGGTAGCATACAACCTTCACGTCGGATCTCAAATATTTTGAATAAAAAAGATTTTTGAGCGACATGAAAGCAGCTTTCGCTATCTTGAGTTGTGTGTTAAAATGATCATGAAAGTAAAAGAACTTATCTTAATGAACACCCAGATCCTTCACAACAGTTTTCGATTCAGTTTTCGCCAGTTTCGTCTCAAGTCTGAATTACCGCGACGTACTGGGGTGCGGAACAGTATGGTTTCACATTTGGTGTAATTTATTTTAAGCTTCCATTCTGAACAAAATATCTGCAATTTGTTAATTTTTTTTTCTTGAAGCTCTTTTTGGATACGGGCGATTTTCGAGCCGCTTACATACAGAATGACATTGTCAGCAAACGCTATTGTGTTATCCATATCCCCTGGCATATCAGAAAGTAAGATGTGAAAAAATATGGGAGCATTCACTGTGCCTTGCGAAAATCCATTAGCCATGTCGCAAAGTCTTGTTGTCGTGTGTTCTCTGTATGCAATCAAAAATTTCTTGTCAAATACCATAGACATTATCACCTTAATAAGGTGGAGTGGAAACTCGTATTTTGTTAATTTGTGTATAAACCCGTTGATCCATACCGTGTCGAAGGCTTTCTCGATATCCACTAGGCAGGCAGCTGTGCTTCTTTTTCCATTTAGATTCCAGGTGATATCTGAAACCAGCCGAGTGCTGTCTCTTGAACCCAAATTGGTTCCGCGGTAAATCTTTCGTTTCTTTGCCTGCAAAGGCTCTGATCAGAAAGTACCCCGGGCCGGTCTTTATTTGGGCTATACCGGAGACAAGTCTCCACTTGACAATGGTATCTTTTTTTTCGGAGCTGAAAAAGCGGCAGTCTTTCTTGTTGCAAGCCTTTTCGAAACACGCCTACTTTTTATAACCACATAAATGAGCCATATAAGATGGTACCGAATTTCATTGTCGGAATTATTTGAAAGACAACTTCAAAGACATCGTCTGATCCACAAAGAAGAGCATTTGCTTCTTTGACATGAAGGATTCCGCAACCTCTTAAAAAAACGACATTTGAATTTTGGAATAGATTTAAGAATTTCTAACATTTTGAGCCGAATCAAGGGTCTCGCAATCAGAGGTGTCATTTTTGGTAAACAGAAAAAGAAGCCCAAACTCCAAATTGAAAGTGGTAAAAAGTTTTTAAGTTTAATGAAGGAGCAAACTCTGAGATGCAACAATTGTCAAATGGCAGTTTGGCTCTACTTTCGAAAACAAGTTTTCATCCATCTTTAGTCTTTACATAACTGTCCCGTCCGACAAATTAATCTATAAAATTCAACTTCATCTGTGCGGAAAGCGGCCTGGTGACGCAAACAAACTAAACGAGATAGTTTCACCTGTTTTTTGGAGGAATTTCCACATCCTTCGAGTGTGTTGCTTTCTAAAGGGTCCGCCATCTAACTTTTTTTTTCAACAATGATTAGTTTTATCCTTCTGCTGAACGAATATGGTTCTGTATACGCTTGAACAACGCTGGGAAATATTGCGACATTACTTTGAAAATCATAGTAATGTTGCAGAATTGTGTACGGATTTTGGAAGAAGAGAAGCACCGTCAGCTCCGTATGTTCGTTATCTTGTGAAAAAAGTGAAAGACACTGGCATCCTCATCGATTAACCAAAGCGTGAAGAGCCAAAAACAGTGCGTATATAGTACCCGAGAATTTTGCTGCTGTGGCAGAAAGTGTGCGTGAAGCGTCATCACGTCAATTCAACGTCGTTCTCAACAATTGGCAACATTTGATTTCAACAGGACGACGCTACGTGCCACACAGCCGAAGCTACACTCGATGTTTTGCGCCCTGTTTTTGAAGATCGCATTATAAGCCGCAGAGCTGATGTCGTTTGGCCACCTCGGAGCTGCGATTTGACACCGTTGGACTGTTATTTGTGGGGTGCCCTCAAAGATTAGTGTTACGCCGACAAGCCAGAGACAATATTCGTGAAGCCATTGGTGAAATACAGCTGCACACAATCGATAATGTGCTTAAAAATTGGACCGATCGTGTAGCTTACTGCATGGCCAGCCGAGACAGTCATTTGAATGAAATTATTTTTCATTATTAACCGGAAGGATCGTACTTTCAAATAAAAAAAGAAATTTGAGAAAATATCCAGCAGTTTTTTTTTATAGCATTTTCAAAACAAAAAAGTTATTTGACGGACCCTTTATATTTAATAACCTACTTTTTGCTGGTCAAAAGTCATCACAAGTTTGATAGTTAAACAATGGCACGAAATTTAAAATGACACATTTAGTTTGATTCCAAGGGTGACGTCCCTTAAGGATCTTTCTTCATGTATTTTTCCCTCGATTTGGTATGATATCCCAAAACACTCACTCGAAAACTTTGCCTCGACCTCATTCTGATCCATCGTGATGTCCTTAGAAATGAGAAATTATGCGTGTTTCGCTCAATCGATAAAGGTAACATTCATAGAATCAATTCCGAGTTTTTTGTGGAACTGAATCGATGAGTCATCATTGAGCATCATTCCAACCCTATGAGGTATCGAAGACTACGCTCAAACAGAGAAGACAGTTTGTTTCCGCTTACACTTAAACATTGGGGGTATACTTTCCAATTAGCTACCCTCAATAAGTAATCAACAAATAAAGGGTGATTTTTTAAAAGCTATAGGAAAGTTTTTAAAAAAAAAAACACATAAAATTCAGAAAAATGCATGAAATCTTTATTTGAATCGATGGTACGGTTCATATTATTTAAGGTTTGAAGATTATTTCATGCAAATGTTGACCTTGACTTCGCCTCAAATGGTCCATCCGCTTAGTTCAATTTTGGCATACTCTTTTCAACATTTCGGCCGATATCTCAAGAATAAATGCTTCAATGTTGTCTTCCAATGCGTCAATTGAAGCGTGCTTGTCTGCATAGACATGAGCTTTAACATAGCTCCACAAAAAATAGTCTAAAAGCGTTAAATCGCACGATCTAGGCGGCCAATTGACCGGTCCCGAACGTGAAATAAAATGTTCACCGAACTCGCCTCTCGATAAGTTTGGGCAAAAAAAAGTTGGATATCATCTCACGGTAACGCTCACCATTCACAGTTACGTTACGATTCGCATCATCTTTGAAGAAGTACGGTCCAATGATGCCGCCAGCCCATAAACCGCACCAAACTGTGACTTTTTCTGGATGCATTCGTAGCTCTTCTGCAATGCTTCTGGCTGATATTCACTCCAAAATCGACAATTCTGCTTATTTACGTACCCGTTGAGCCAAAAATGAGCTTCGTCGCTGAACACAATTTTTCGGTAAAAAAAGTGGATCTTCGGCCAACTTTCCAAGAGGCCATTCACTAAAAATTGTACGTTGCGGTAGGTCGTTCGGCTTCAATTCTTGCACCAGCTGTATTTTGAAAGGCATCACACCTAAATCCTTCCGCAAAATTGTCCACGTTGTTGAGTAACAGAGGCCCAATTGCTGCGAACGGCGACGAATCGATAATTGATGGTCATCATTAACACTGGCCGATGCAGCTGCGATATTTTCTTCAGTTCGCACTCTACGTAAGCGTGTTGGTGGTTTAATGTCCAACAATGTAAATTTGGTGCGAAATTTAGTCACAATAGCCCGAATAGCCACTTCAGTGGGTCGATTAAACTGACCATAAAATGGAAGAAGCGTGCGATGAACTTTCTTAACAGAGCACGCATTTTGATAATAAAATTCAATAATATGCAAGCGTTGTTCGATTGTAAGACGATTCATGGTTAACTTATAGATCAACCTGAAGATGTTTGACAGTGAAACAAAATACGAAACGTGTGTCAACTGTTTAAACCTGTTTAATAGGACTACCGGTTGAAAATGTCGTTTTTTTTAAAAATCAATGCTTAATTGAGGAAAAATAGATATAATTTCAATATTCAAAGTATTGCCCATCGCTAGCCACACATTTTTCCCATTTTTCTGGCAATTCATGGATACCCGTTCTTAAAAATTCGACCGGTTTGGCCGCAATCCACGAATAGATCTTTTTTTTGACATCATCGAAATGACGGATGTGCTGGTCAGCCAGGCCATGTTGCATCGATCGGAAGAGATAGTAATCGGATGGCGCAAGGTCTGGACTATACGGCGGGTGGGGTAGGACATCCCATTTGAGCGTTTCAAGGTAAGTTTTGACGACATTTGCAACATGTGGCCGAGCATTGTCTTGTTGCAAAATAACTTTATCGTGTCTTGCAACCGTTTCCGGCCGTTTTTCCTTCAGTGCTCAGACCTCGCCTGTTTTTGTTTTATTCGGTTTTAGCAGCTCATAATACACAACACCCTTCTGGTCCCACCAAATGCACAGCATAACCTTCAGGCCATGAATATTCTGAACGGCCGTTGATTTTGAGGCATGTCCGGGGTATCCATACGTTGCCCGACGTTTTGGATTATCGTAATCTACCCATTTTTCATCACCAGTGACGATTCGATGCAAAAAACACTTGTTTTTGTGGCGTTCAAGTAGCATTCGACGTCTCGTTGCTTCAGTTCATATGGCACCCAATGTTCTACCTTTCGGATCATTGCCATTGCTTTCAAACGATCGGAAATGGTTTGCTGAGCGACGCCAAGTGATTTTGAAAGTTCTTCTTGCGTTTGTGACGGATCTTGATCGAGCAATGCCTCCAATTCATGGTCTTCAAACTTTTTCACCTGGCCGGGGCTTTCTTTGTCTTCGGTGTCGAAATCACCATCTTTGAACCGCTTAAACCACCGCTGACACATTCTAACGTCTATAGTATAGCCCGGGTAAGCTTCGGTAAGCATTGATGCGCTTCGGTTGCTTTTTTCTTTAAATGAAAGAAGCATATTAAAACTTTCCGCAAATGTTGTTTTGATGGCACGAATGTAGACATTTTGCGGCTTTGACCACTAATGACCAATAACCTAGACTGAAATAATTAGACAATGACATGGAGTTTCTGATGTGACAGCTGTCATGGTCAAAATTCACCTCAGAGTAATAGATATGAAGTTGTCTGCCATAACGACATTTTCAACCGGTAGCCCTATTAGGTTCCACAGACTGGACAGAAAACACACCTCGCTATACCCTGCTTGAGAGCATTTTCAAAACCC
The DNA here is from genome assembly GCA_963555765.1 of Orthonevra nobilis. Classification (NCBI taxonomy): domain Eukaryota; kingdom Metazoa; phylum Arthropoda; class Insecta; order Diptera; family Syrphidae; genus Orthonevra; species Orthonevra nobilis. Next base: position 36,400,452 of record OY743226.1, read on the forward strand.
AGTTAAAAGGTCCTACAATTAAGTAAATTTTACTCTGTTTTTATGGCAGGATGACCATGTTTGTCATCTTTGCTCCGAGTTTCAAGCACCATTATAGTTTGCAGCTAAGGACGCTTTTTGTCATGCTTTGGAAGCAAACTAATGCCAATTTATAAGCTCTTAGAGGCGCTCTGATAGGAGCTTACCTACGCCTTTTATGACCTCAATAAATTGCTATCCATAAAGCTGACAATAATGTGGATTGTGATACCGTTCTATTTATTTATTGCACCTGTTAATTTTTTGCGCACAATTTTATCGGTTTATTGATTCATCCATTTTTCTTATCTAAAAAAAAAAACTAAGCATTCTTCTTTTATTCCGACAGCTTCAGCGCAGAGTCAAAGCTCCCCAATCAACTGTTACTTTTGCGATGGAGACGAATGCAGTAGTTCGTTGGGTCGCTTGAATGTCTGTCAAGCAGGCGACGTTAGTAAATCTCAGACATGTGTCACCATTTTTGGCATTGATCCTGACAGTTCTGTCATCAGCAAAGGATGCAGCCAGGATTTATCTCAAACTCAATCCGCCTACTGTGAAAGTAATCCTGACAGATGTATTACCTGCTCATCGGATGGCTGTAACCTGGCAACGGATTTGTCAGAATTCATCCAATGCCTGTCCTGCGATTCTAAGACTGACAAAAATTGTGTCCTGAATCCGAGTGCAGTGACAACTACAAAATTGTGTTACAACAGTTGCATGGTTGCGCTGTATGCTACCGATGCGACATCTGCAAATCCAATTTACGAACTAACGAGGTCGTGCCTGGATGATAAAAATTTGGACGGCAGGAAGCTATGCTCAGATGGCGGCGATCAAAATTGTATCGCATGTAGTGGAGAGAATTGTAATGTGGCAAGGCTGCCCGAAGTTCGCTTCAATTGCTATCAGTGTGCTGAAAATGAGGACTGCTCAGATGCGGTCAGTGAGGAGTGTGTCAGCTTTACTGAGGACGATCAGTGTTACTTCTTGTTCGATGACTTAACAGATGTTGTCGAGATGGGTTGCCGCAGCGACCTGGACCCAGAAGTTATTAAGCAACGCATAAAGGAGAAAAAATTAGTCCTTTGCGATGGCGCTGATTGTAATAGTTTTGAAAATTTCCCGCAGCCGAATCAGTGCAAGAAATGCAGTTCGGATTCTGAATTGGGATGTGCCATAAATCCACTAGATGTCGAAAGTGTGGTTTCATGCGGCATACCATATTCGCAGTGTTATTCCAAGGTGTCTAATGTCACCGGTAAGAGATGAATGTTTGTTTTCTTCTATTTCATAAAAGGATCTCATTTACAGATGGAGTCACCATTCGAGGATGTCTGTCAGATCTTTTGGACGAGGAGTTCTATCAATGTTTGTTTAATGGAAATAGCAATTGTCAGTCCTGCAGTGGATTGGGATGCAATTCAGTGGTAAGTCAATAGGCCTGCTGCTCTAAACGATCTCAAAATGATGGACTGTTTTTTTTTTGCTAGATTGTACCCGAAAACCGAATCAAATGTCAGCGCTGCAGTTCGGATGATGATAGCAGCTGCCATAAGACCCCAACTGCGCTTAGTGTGTGCCCTTTATATAGCGAAAAGGATACATGCGTGTCTGCCTATTCAAAGGGTGTGACCATCCGTGGTTGTGGCTCCGAGTTCACTTGCGATCCACAAAATCCAAAGAGCTGTCAAATTTGTTCCTCTGAAGGATGCAACACCGAGAATGTGCGAAAAACATCCGAGGAGAGTTATGGAATTTTCCAGTCTCTCCCAATAAACTGCTATCACTGCTCCGGAGAGGAATGTGAACAACCGAAAGGTCTCCTAAAAAAATGTGAAGGTAGCCTCTACCAAGACTGTCTGTCGGTTTTCAATAGCGAAGGCAAAGTGATCAGTCGTGGGTGTGAGAACATTGTCGAGCAGGAATACTCATCGTACTGCGAGGCAAACCCAGACCTCTGCTTCAACTGCAAGTCAAATGGATGCAACGTTATGACCTCTTCCACAGACTTTGTGGAGTGTATCTATTGCGATACGGCAAACGATCCCGATTGCGTCCGAGATGTCAGCTCGATTGTGCCGAAGAGAAAATGCACAAAAGGCTGTGTAACCGCTTTGTACCCAAGAAACAACGCTTCCTATGTTCTTGAACTGATTCGAACTTGTGTGGACGATATCGAGTCCGATGATGTGGATAATTGTGGTCAGGAGGCCAACTGTGTCAAGTGCATTGGCCCTAAATGTAATTCAATTGCAATGCCCCAATATCGCCTTTCGTGCAACACCTGCACTGTCGAGAATTGTGACAGTCCTGCTCCGAAAGAGTGTTCGGCGTACAGCGACGTGGACAAGTGTTTCATGCTGTTCGATGAGACGCTTAGCGTCGCCCGAATGGGTTGCATCAGTGAACTCACCGAGGCTGAGGTAAGAAAGTCAATCAAACAGCTTTTTATCTGCGATGGCGACAACTGCAATGCATACGAAAATTTGCCCGAGGCTAATATTTGTGCTGTTTGCAACTCGACAAGCAACGTCTTGTGTGCTACAAACCCGGCCAGTGTTACAACATTGGCTAGGTGCCAAGCATTCCCATACACTCAATGCTATTCGAGGGTTGATGAAGGTAAGTCACAAAAATATCTCACTCCTTATTTGTGGAGTCATTTTTGATTGCTCTGCCGACAGATGGAAGCACGGCTAGAGGATGTTTGCTCTCGTTGGAGGTTGATGAATTCCTTGACTGTTTGAGGGGTAATGGTACTGAGTGTAAGCCTTGTGTGGGAAGTAGCTGTAATAAGGAGGTTTGTTCAGTGTGAAAATCATGATACACCTGCAAGCTTACGATCTTACTCATTCTAGATCTTCCCTGAGAATCGACAATCCTGCTATCGCTGCAGCTCATCTAGTGACGCCGACTGTGAATCGCTTCCAAGTGGTTCCCAAGTATGCCCGCTGTACGTCGAAGGTGATACGTGCGTCACAAAAGTCGTCGATGGCGTTACGAATCGAGGTTGTGGCCACGAGCTTACCTGTGGTGATTTAGGATGGAAAAACTGCCGAGTATGCTCAAAAGCTGGTTGCAACTCTGTCGACCTCATCGGTGAATCAATTGGAGATCCAGGACTCTGGCAGAGCTTACCGCTCAACTGCTACACATGTGAAGGGGATGAATGCTCTACATCCATGGGATTGTTGAAAGTCTGCGAAGGAAATAAATTGCAAACCTGCACATCGGTTTTCGGTCAAGACGGCAAGATTATCGCTCGTGGATGCAGTGACTTAGTAACAGCAAGCCACGGAGCTTACTGCGATGAAAATTCAAGCGATTGTATTGAGTGCAAATCGAATGGCTGCAACTTGGCAGCCACAAAGTCCGACTATGTTGATTGTTTATTCTGCGATGGACAAATTAATTCCAACTGCACCCTCAACACGGCCGATATAAGCCGAACAAGAAAGTGCTACAAATCGTGCATGACAGCTCTGTACCCTAAAACTTCGGACGCTGATGCTTCATATGCTTTGACAAGGACATGTCTGGATGACAAAGATTTGGATGATCGGGAAGAATGCGAATCGGATCCGCTGTGTCAAAGCTGTTCAGGGGCCTCATGCAATGTCCAGCTCATTCCTGAAGTGCGAAAGGCTTGCTATCATTGCTCCGGAGAGTCATGCCAGCTGCCAACGACTAAAACCTGTAATTCCTATACAATGCAGGAGCAGTGCTACATTCTGTTTGACGAAGATGTAAATATAATTGAGATGGGTTGTAAAAGTGACTACAATCCGGTAGACATCCGAACAATGCTTCTCGCAAAGAGACTGTTCCTCTGCGATGAGGACAATTGTAACTCATTTGACGGTCTGCCGGCGACGAGGTCTTGCCACTTATGCAACTCCCGGACGGATAAATTCTGTGCAACCGACCCGCAAAATGTAGCGGCGTCAACATCATGTAACCAACTGCCAATCACTGATTGCTATACGAGGGTCCTGAGTGGTGAGCGTGAAGTGGTTGATTGAGGTTTTGACTATTTTTGTGAACGAATCTTTTTTATTTCTCAGATGGACACACTGAACGCGGATGTCTTTCGAGCCTTAATGGTGAGCAGTTTTTAGATTGCTATCTCAAAAACAGCACTGAATGCCAAACCTGCGATGACCGGCTTTGTAATGCGGAGGTAAGTTCTGAAGTCGCGAATCTTCTTCACTTCATTCATATTTCATCTTTTGTAAGATTTTCCCTGCTGACCGTCTTGCCTGTCACAAATGCAACTCGGCTGAAGATGCAGCTTGCGATGGAAGTCCGCAGCACTCTGCTGTCTGCCTGAAGTACTCCAGTGAGCAGACATGTGTCACGTCTCTAGACGACGACATCACCTATCGTGGCTGCAGTGACAACGTTACCTGTAATCCCCTAGACTCAACCATTTGCCGAACATGCAACACCTCCAGCTGTAATGTGATCAATCTAAAGCGAAACAGCGACGCCAATCCTGGACTGTGGCAGAGCCTGCCACTCAACTGTTACACATGTTCCGGTGATGAGTGCGCCACAAAGCACACGCGGCTAAATGTCTGCAGCGGTAACATGCACCAACATTGCGTGACTGTTTTTGGAACAAACGGGTCTGTAGTCCGTCGTGGATGCAGCGATGACGTTGAGGAGGAATACGCGACCTTCTGTGATGAGAATAGTGAAAAGTGCTTCAATTGCAACTCCAATGGATGCAACACGGCAACAAGCTTAGATGACTACATCGACTGTATCTATTGTGACTCTCGTGCTAACCCTAAGTGCGTTTTGGATGCAACCGCGGTTTCGAGAACTCGTCGATGCAATAAGGCCTGCATGGTCGCGCTCTTCCCGAGGAGTGTGAACGAAAGTTCCACTTACGAACTATCGCGGACATGCCTTGACGACAAGGATCTTGATGATCGCGAACTATGTGGCAGCGATAAATCTCTGTGCAAAAGCTGTAATTCGACAGCTTTGTGTAATGAAGAGGATGCTGTTGACGACCGCCTGGAGTGTTACTCATGTCAAGGTGAATCGTGCGAGAATCCAGTATCAGAAAAATGCCTGGTCTACAAAGAGAGTGACAGATGCTTCATGCTGTTCGATGGCGAGAATAGCGTCCAGCGAATGGGCTGTGTGAGCGAATTGGATGACAAAGAGCTTGAAGATAGCCTTGACAGTTTGTTCACATGTAGTGGAAATAAATGCAACGATTATTTAAATGCCCCGCAGCCACAATCGTGTGCAGTTTGTGACTCCAAGGCAGACGTTCGATGTGCAACTAGCCCGCGTGGTGTGCCAACCACGAGTAGGTGTGCTAAACTTCCACATGTTGACTGTTATTCAAGAGTGAAGTCTGGTAAGTTGCAAATTCTAATCTATAATTGAGGCGATGTGTTTAAACGGGCCAATAAATTTCAGATGGAACCACGTTGAGAGGATGTGTATCCGACCTTACCAAAGCTATGCGGCTTTCCTGTCTGAGCGGCAACGATACAACTTGTTCAACATGTAAAGGAGATGGATGCAACAAAGAGGTCAATTTTCCTTTATCACTTACCTTATTATTTTTAACACTTTCTATTCTTAGGTCTTCCCAGCGGATCGCTTGCAGTGTCACAAGTGTAACTCGATCGATGATCCGACATGTCAAAATGCCCCTAACGCCAGCTACGTTTGCCCCATCTATTCAGCGGACGAGATTTGCAGCTCGAAACTTGTCAACGACGTCACTTACAGAGGCTGTGGTGATGATTTTATTTGTAATGACAACGACAAACAGCGCTGTAAACTTTGCAACACGACCAACTGCAACAAAGCCAACCTTTACGAGAACAAAATCGGCTATCCAGGAAAATGGCAGTCACTACCCATCAATTGTCTGACATGCTTACGTAATGAGTGTAACGACTCGTCGACTACCCTGCTACGCAAATGTGAGAACAATAATTTACAAAACTGTGTGACTGTGTTCAATATGATGGGCAGAGTCGTCCAACGAGGCTGCAGTGACTCGGTCTACAATGAATTCTTCGATCGCCATTGTGACAATCATCCCGAACTCTGTACCTTCTGCAAGTCTTCGGGATGCAATAACGCCAACAGTTTGGATGACTATGTCGATTGCGTGTTCTGTGATTCGACAACAAACCCAAATTGCACGTCCAAAGTGACAGATGTGTCGAGAACACGGAAATGTCAAAAGAAATGCATGACAGCTTTGTACCCGCGATCTGGCGATAGTAATCCAGCATATGAACTGTCACGATCTTGTTTAGATGACAAGGATCTCGATGATCGTGAGAAGTGCGAGAGCGGCAATGAAGAGTATTGTAAGCTCTGCGAGGGTGACAGCTGCAATACGGATCGACTACCAGAGAGCCGTCTTTCCTGCTTACGTTGTTCGGGTGAAAGTTGTGAGGACCCTGTTGAAGCCGAGTGTCCAGCATATAGAGACAAGGACCGTTGTCTAATTCTGTTTGACGACCAGAACGAAGTTGTCCAAATGGGTTGTGCAAGCGACTTTGACAGCTCATCTCTGGCGGCGCTACGTAAAAAGACACTTTTGTGTGATGGCGATTATTGCAATACTTGGGACATTATCCCGGCTGCCCACAGGTGCCTGGTTTGTGATTCCGCAAATGACACTCTGTGCGCCACAAGACCCAATTCACTGACCGCCTTTGCCCAGTGCACAAATTTGCCCTACACGTCCTGTTACATGAGGATTGAAGGTTTGATTTAACAAACAAATGGAAAAAATAAGCATTTATAATCGATTTTTTCTGATTTAGACGGTTTAACCAAACGTGGCTGTCTGTCAGACGTCGAGATGGAAACCATAGATGAGTGCATTGAAAATGGAGACAATGTCAACTGCAATGTTTGCGCCTCCGATAACTGCAACATTGAGGTAAGTTTACAACTTGAAGTTAGCGTTCCTCACTGAATACATTGATTTTGACAGGTCTACCCAGAGAATCGCCGCTCGTGTCACCGCTGCTCGTCGAAGGATGATTCGAATTGTCAGAGCAATCCGAGTGATCCTGGCATTTGTCCACTCTATCAGGAGAACGACGAATGCATTGTTGAAATTTCCGGTGACATCACCAATCGCGGTTGCATTTCCGAGTTCACTTGCAACGCAGAGGATCGTGCAACATGTCGAGTATGCTCGAATGACAATTGCAACTCTGTTGATCTGATGTCGAATTACGTTGGCAAGCCTGGTTTGTGGCAAGATTTGCCACTGAGTTGTTATGAGTGCGAAGGAACTTCCTGTCAATCTACCGGCACCTTGTCCACCTGCAGCGGTAATAATTTACAAAACTGCATGACAGTCTTTAGCAATGATGGAATTGCTGTGAAGCGCGGTTGCACCGATGACGTAATGGAAACACACGAAGAATACTGCGACACGAATAGCGGCAAATGTCAATCATGCAAGTCGTCAGGTTGTAACAATGCTGCCAGTCTAGACGACTACGTGGATTGTATCTTCTGTGACTCTGCAACGAATCCGAATTGTGTACTTAAGCCCGAAGGAGAAATAAGAACGAGAAAATGTCAAAAGGAGTGTATGGCGGCTCTCTATCCGAAAACCTTAGAGGACGATCCGTCTTATGAACTATCACGGTCGTGTTTGGATGACAAGAATGCAGATGACAGGCAGCTGTGCATAAGTGGCAATGAGGAAAATTGTCAAGCTTGCACCGGACCGAGTTGTAACAAATTCGCATTGCCAAATGAACGTCATCAGTGCTGGACGTGTCGCGGAGAAGATTGTGAGAACGCGAAGACACAAGACTGCGTATCATATCACCCGAACGATCAGTGTTACATTTTGTTTGACAAAGCCAGTACCGTAGTGGCTATGGGATGTCGCAGCGAATACGAACAAGCCGGAATCGCGAGCTTGGTTCAGACAAAGAGCCTTCTGTTGTGTGACGGAAAGAACTGTAACTCATTTGATTCGATCCCCAATCCTCAGCAGTGTGTCGTCTGCAATTCAGCAATCGATCCGCGATGCGCAACAAACCCGAATCTAATTATTAATGCCACAACATGCTCATCGCTCCCATACACCGGATGCTTTACGAAGATTAACAGCGGTAGGTTTGCTGTCAAAGTTGACAGTTTTTAAAACAAAAAAATTAAACGTTGCATACTTTTCTTTGCAGATGGTGACACTGTCCGTGGATGTCAATCAGATCTACCGAACGAGCAGTTTTATGGATGTCACATTGAATCGGATTCAGTATGCAGCACGTGTGCCGGCGGAAGGTGCAACTCAGACGTCTATCCCGCAAATAGATTGAAATGTCATCGCTGCAATTCGGCAGAGGACCCCAAATGTGCTGAATCGCCAGCCAGTAATGGAATTTGTCCCAAATTCACTGACAATGAGTCCTGTGTGGCATCTTACAAGGATGGCTTGACTTTCCGCGGCTGTTCATCTGAATTATCGTGTGATGTGTCGAATAAGAAGCTCTGCCGGGTTTGTTCGGGATCTGCGTGTAACGTTCAAAATCTCGAACATGTTGCAAAGGATGGCGAACCGGGCAAATGGCAGGATCTACCAATTAATTGCTATACATGTCTAGGGGAGGCCTGTTCTACTCCTGAAGGCCTGATTTTACAGATGTGCACCAATAACAACGTTCAAAATTGCATGACCGTGTTCAACGCCGAAGGCGTGGTCATCCAACGCGGTTGCAGTGATCCAGTTTCAGAGGCACAGGAGACCTGGTGTGAGGCAAACTTGGATAAGTGCTATCGTTGCAATTCCAATGGATGCAACAGAGCATTCAGTTTGGATGACTATGTCGAATGCTTATCGTGTGACACTAGCACCGATGCGTCATGTGTCAAAAATCAAACAGCAGTGACGACAACTCGCAAGTGCTACAAGTCGTGTATGACTGCCCTCTATCCGAGATCAACGGAGGATGATCCCGCTTATGACACCACGAGGACGTGTTTGGATGACAAAGACTTGGACGACCGAGATACTTGCCAAGAAGGATCCGAAGAACTTTGCGCAGCCTGTGATGGCGGCAAGTGCAATGACGCAACAATACCAGCGAATCGTCGCAGTTGTCTACAATGCACAGGTGATGGATGTCAGCTGCCAAAGGCCGAGCTATGCAGCGGTTATAGGTCCGACGATCAATGCTTCATCATGTTCGATGAGCAAGCAACCATTGTCGAGCTGGGCTGTAAAAGTGATCTGACCATTTCACAGTCAATTGAGCTGGTCAAGGCCAAACGACTATTCCTATGCGACGGAGATGACTGTAACGATTTTGATAGTCTGCCCACAAGTCAAGCTTGTGCTCTATGTAATTCCAGGACCGATCTGAATTGTGCTGTGGATCCAACTGCTATTTTCAGCTTGACCACCTGCAATCACTTGCCATATACACAGTGCTACTCCAGGGTTTTGAGCAGTAAGTCCGCGAACCGCGAAGATTGTAAAATGATCATATTTTGAGTAAATTTTGGTGTTCTTTTCTTGCAGATGGCGCCACTGAACGAGGTTGCCTTTCGAGCTTAGTTGGCAATGATTTCTATGATTGTCTTATCGGAAACTCGACTTCATGCACGGCTTGCGAAGGATATGGATGCAATAAAAAAGTCTTCCCTAGCGATCGTATCGAATGTTACATCTGTGATTCCTCAACTAGTCCCAACTGCGAAACAAATCCAAATTCATTGAGCCTCAGCTATTGTCCCAAGTATGCAGAGCCCGAAACCTGCGTCACATCTTTCAGCAGCGGAACGACTTACCGCTCATGTGGAACATCACTGGAATGTGACACTTCGAACCGTAGAAACTGTCGAGTTTGTAGCTCGGCTGGTTGTAACATTGTTGATTTGGCCAGCAAGCAGGATGATAACTTTGGCAAATGGCAAGATCTTCCGCTAACCTGCTACCAGTGTGTAGGGGAAGCGTGTAAATCAGGTCTTGGTGAGGCTGAAACCTGTGAAAATAATAACGAACAAGATTGCTCTATGGTCTTTAACGAGCAGGGTGAAGTGATTCGTCGCGGATGCAGTGACCAAATTGATATAGAGTTTGGAGAGTACTGCGATGAAAACGCTGGAAATTGCCTGAGTTGCAAGTCGAATAATTGTAATGAGGCGACCACATTAAGTGAATTCAGCGATTGCCTTTACTGCGATTCGAATAAAGACCCCAACTGCGTTTCCAATCCACAACTGTCGACACTCAAACGCAGAAAATGTCAAGGTGGCTGCATGGTGGCTCTTTATCCGTCAGATTCTAGCTCAAATCCAGCTTATGACATGATGAGAACATGCCTTAGTGATAAGGAAAAGGCCGACCAGACTAATTGTACGACAGGCAAGGAACCATTCTGCAAGTCCTGTTCGGGTGTCTCCTGTAACATTGATAACGTACCTGAAAACCGCTTGACATGTTACTCATGCCTCGGTGACAGCTGTGAAGATCCCGTCTCTGCGCTGTGTCCTCTTTACAAAGAAGGCGATCAGTGTTTCGTGCGGTTTGACAACATGAACTCTGTCACCGAAATGGGCTGTTTGAGCGCGTTCCGCGACCAGGAGGTCATAGATATTCTCAAAACCAAAAAGGTTTACATCTGTCAGGGTGCCGATTGCAATTCCCTTGAAAAATTACCAGCGACTCAAAAATGCGCGATTTGTAACTCTGCAAGCGACGTTAATTGTGCAATCAATCCGCATCTGGTCGGAAATGTTGGAACCTGCAGTATTCTCCCGTACACAGATTGCTATTCACAGATCACCGGAGGTAGGCTTGATTTTTTTTTATTGGAATTGTCCCCGTTATAGCTTTTGGTTCTCTTTTTCAGCCGGGTTAACACAAAGAGGGTGTCTGACTGATCTGCCAGCGGATGACTTTGCCCAGTGTATCCTGTCCGGAGGCGACAAATGCTCACATTGTGTTGGCGATGGCTGTAACCGTGAGGTAGGTTTCCAACTTTAATTAAACTCAAGTAACTTGTCTGATTTAATGCTCTTTCTAGATCTTCCCAGAGTCACGGCTCCGTTGCTATACGTGCAGCTCTGACACAGATCCAGACTGTGAGTCCATTCCAACAAGGACAGGCGTCTGCCCCTACGTAAGGGACAGCGAAAGATGTGTGTCTGCATTAGGAGGTAATCGAACCGAACGAGGTTGCAGCTCCCAGTTGCTCTGTGATGCTAACGACAAGAGTACCTGTCGACATTGTTCAAAGACTGGCTGTAATACTCTTGACCTCAAGAATACTTTCGATGATGGAAATCACGGTAAGTGGCAGGATCTGCCACTGAGATGTCATAACTGCAGTGGCGCCCCATGCCTGAGCTCATTAGGCCCCGCCATCAGCTGTACCGGAGGCGACCAACAGGACTGTATGACCGTCTTTGACGCAAAGGGTGCAGTGACTCGCCGAGGTTGTCAGTATGATGTCGAGGACGAGCATGATCTCTATTGCCGGAATAATCCAGAAAAGTGTCTGGTTTGTAAATCCAACGAGTGTAATGACGCCTGGGAGTTGACTGACTTTGTGGACTGCATTTATTGTAATTCCGAGATTGATCCAACTTGTGCTACAATTCCAACCAAAACCGACTTCCCGACCAGAAAGTGTCAAAAGGGATGCATGGCAGCAGTATTTACAGCGTCCAATGGAACAACACAAGTGATTCGAACATGTTTGGACGACAAGGAGCTACCAACTCAATACCAGTGTGCAACAGATGAGTCCGGCAAGGACTGTTCCAGTTGTCCTGGCGAGAGCTGCAACAACTTTAACTACCCCAGAGACCGTTTGACTTGTCATGTGTGCCAGGGAGCTAATTGCGCCACGACCATGCCAACTGAATACTGTGCAGCTTACGTAGATGGTGATTCATGTTTTGCGAAGTACGAGCTCCTAAAAGTAGATCTAGCTGGTTGCACGAGTGCTGTCGCCACCGACGATATTCAAGACTGGAGAGAGAAAAACAAGCTATACACTTGTTCGGGTGATCGCTGTAATGCGCTAGAAAAATTGCCAAAATCCGAAAGTTGTCTCCTCTGCGATTCGAATAAGGATGTCAACTGTGCAACAAATCCAAAGAGTATCTCGTCATTCCAGGTTTGTAATGCACCAATAAATTCGTGCTACTCGCAAATCGCAAACGGAGCAACTCAGCGTGGCTGCTTGGAATCCCTCTCTTATAATAATCAGACCCAATGCCAGAGTGGCTCAGGTCTGTGTGAAGCATGTGACGGCACCAAGTGTAACGCAGACGTAAGATTTGACACATTGCATACTTTGCATTTTTGATACTTATAATTGGACCTTTTTTTTTGTTTTTAGATCTATCCAAGTGACAGACGTCGCTGTCACATTTGCACCTCAAAAACCGATGAGAATTGCATAGCCGAACCGAAAGAACTTTTAATTTGTCCAAACTATATGGCCAATGACATGTGCGTAGTGAGGTTCTTCGATGGTGTCACTGAACGTGGCTGCACTTCAGAGCTGACTTGCGATACAGCAGACGCCGACCATTGCAGGATTTGTGTCACAGATGGATGCAATCTGGATAAATTGGACAACGCAGCCCATTCGCTGATTGCGAACAACTTGTTGTTGACATTGCTGGTGGCAACTGTCAGTTTGATCGGTGTAAATATCAGTTGGTTTTAAAAGATTCAAGTTAGCGTAGCAAAGGACTCAACTGTCATTGTATATTATCATAGTTTTAATTTTAATTGAAATCACCATCTAACTTAAGCAGAAAAATAAACAGTAAAGTATATAAATATTTAATAAACGAAACGAAATAACGAAAGAAAAAAAGTTTTTTTTTGTTTTTAGTTTAGGGGTTGTTCAAAAAGCATGAGCAGGTCAGGCAAAAGTTGCTACTTCAAAACAATTCAAATCTCCAGTCAGATCGTAGTCAAGGCATTTAAGACGCTGAATGACAACAGGGAGAAACTGAAATTAATGTTCAATTAAGTCCTAGATAGTCTAAGGAGTCATCGTGAATACAAAGTGTTCTGCGTCAGTGGTGCTTAGAGACGCAACCACGATGCGTGAAATATATAAAGCACCTCAAAGCGTACGAACTAAGCTCGATACAAAAAAAAAACTTCATGCGGAAATAAAGAACCTACCTAAAATTATCCTAGTTGTCCTAGATACCAGAAAATAATGATGGCTTGTCAGAAAAATTTCGAGATGAAACGTTCGCCCATTCGCCCGACGTAGATCTCTATATGCTCAATGCCAAGGATTGCAGATGCAAAAGATTATGCAGCACAGTCTGGAGCTGGCAAATCAGGCGAACGCGGTTGCCAGTTGATATCAGAAAAACGCGATACTATCCGATCACCAAAAATGTCCCTCAGGAGAGCTTTTTGTTAGTTGAACGAGATGTGGCTCCAATTTGTTCTCTATCTCTGGTTTTAAGAAATTTTCGATCATTGCCCGGTATTGAAAACCATTCACATTAACCGCAACTTGTTCATCGTTTTCGAAAAAAATATGGTCCAATGATTCTTTCTGAAATGAGCCTCATGGCTCTTTAGTTGTTTTTGCATGAACTCGTTGTTCTCTCGGAACATGTCATGAAAACGCCGAGCATCCACATTTGTTTTCAACGCATGATCCAATTGAAACTTGTATGGAAAAAGCTGTTACTGCTTTAAAGTGCTTTGCAAAGACCACCAAGACATCACCACCTGCTGAGAATGTTGCCTGGTGGAAGTTTAGGGGTTTTGTTCAATACCTGCTTGCACCCGGGCAATGTTGACACCATTTTAAACTGTACGAGATTTTCCAGCACGCGGAATTTCATGACAAAGAAACCGATTCGCAGCATCAAACTCGATACCATAGCTTCACTTCTGCTTGCTTTGAATATCCCTGGTGGTGCAACGTGGGTCTTCGCTTTATAGAATATATTTGGATTTTCGAGAGGGAATGTCTTAGCGCTTGTCTCGATTCGTATAATACTCCCGATGCTCTGTACAACAAAATCAATCCAAATGAGATCGAAGGAAACCTTTAGTTTAACTTATTCAAGAGGCGTTATCAATTTACTTTGATTTAAGGGCATCATTTAATATCTTGATATGTATTCAAAAGACACTTAACGTAAGATTACAATCATTTCTTTTTATTTGAAAATACAATGAATAAAATGGGCCCAACGCGACTACCTTGCGGCACTTCTAAAAGAACTTAATTTATTCGCGATATGACGTTCCCTATTTTAACTGGTTCCTTTCTATTCATCAAGTTTAAACGAATCCACTTTATAAGACGTCTTTGTTCATAAAAACACTTATTGGACAATACAACCTGTTTTGCATAAAAGTCTTGAAAATAAATCTATTTACGTTTCAAGTTCAGATATCGTACAATAGCCTTCATAAATGCATTCGCAACGAACATAGAAACATGCCGTAACTCGGAGAAAACAATTCAAAAAATCCTGTCAAATGTAGCTCAAGTTCTGCATAAAAATGCAACAGTCTATAACACATATACCCTTCGACACTCAAACTATTATTTTATTCAAATTCAGTTGTTTTTGTTTTTTTTTTTTACTACTTACCCGATGTGGATACGCCAGATGCCAGGTAACATTAAACCTCGCTCCCGAGGGTATTGACGTTCGTATTGAACCTGTAACAAAACAAGATGAGCATTTCTTTATAAACGTCAGTCAATGTACTAGTATGTATAAAAATATTTTGTTTGAAAAAAAAAACTCTCTCCCATCCCACCGGCCGTTACTCGACCCCAAAAGTAGAGCAAATCTAATTGAAACAGCGACGAGAATTCCTATTAATTTTCCAATCTGATTTAAATACCAGATACTGACTGACTCGCATACATATGCACATTCCAATTACTCGCAAGTCTCATGCAGCTGAATGTACATAGTTACTCAAAAATAAAAACCAGAAAATAGAAACCGGACTGTTCAGTGGGGTGTAATTCAAAACCGAATAAGTTGATCATTGATCTTGAGATACATAGCAAAAAAAAAAAAAACATCTACAAATTTGCCTGAAGTCGTTCATTTTAGAAAAAGCAAACACCTCTTGATTGATTTTAATACGAGTCTCCAGCTGAGTGTTCTGTCATGCGTAACTCCTTCGCCGATGGACGATTAAATGTCAAACGGAATTCAGTGTTGGTATACCTGTTAAATTAATTGTAAGTAAATCGGAATTTCAGCGGGTTGTCATTTTTATTTAATTAGAAATATAATGGATTTTCTTTGACATCTGTCAAAAAAGAAGTCATCTCAAAGTCAGTCATCCAAAATCTCGAGAGATCTTCGCCGAAATTTCTATTAAAAACGCAGTCAGGTTCATGAGCTACAAAGCTGCAAATGCATGTGTTCATTAATGATTTATTTCGACATCTAAAAAAAAGACATGTCAAAGTTGACAGCTCGAAAGATCTTCGCCAAAATTTCTGACAAAAATAGCGATAGGTTTTGGACACACAAAACTGATTTAGGATTTTCTTCGACATCTGTCAAAAAGAAGTCTTTTCAAAGTTGACAGCTCGAAAGATCTTCGCCGAAATTTCTGACAAAAATAGCGACAGATTAAGGACCAACAAAACTACATATGCATGCGTTCATATAGAGATCGAAACCTGTTATCCGAATCCATGCTGTCGTCGTCGTGCTAAAAAACACTGACTTGAAAGTGAAAGCTTTCACTTGACTTGACCAAATCAAGTACAAGAGTGGACGCATCGTGTACAGCACACAAATGGACGACAGGTAGGGTGATCATAAAAACGTTGAAAATGAAAAGTATCTTTTCTCCAAGCGTACGCATTTTAGCGCACAGCAACCGATGAACACGTTTTAACTTCGTTTCTGTTTTTTTTTTTTGGCTATGCACTCCTTGCAACAATTAACATAACTTCCAGTTTTAGAGGTAAAGTGTGTGTGCCTCAAGTGAGGCTCATGATAAATTTTGTTTATATTTATGAGTGGCCTCCAGGCAGAGATTGCACAGTGAACTGTTGCGTTGATCATCTGCTCGAATTGAAATTTTATTTATTAAGATATACTTTTTTTTTTTTGCCAAAAGATCAAATAATTATGGGTTGCGCGAGGCAACAAACGAAAGACGTCGGTCGTTTCGCTTCTTCTTTTTATCGCTGATTGTTGGTCAATTATTAGTTTTTTTTTTAAAGGTAATCATTACCGGTGCTTACCAATTTAGGGTATGAAAGGAAAAAAATCGATGTTGATAAATAAATGAAAGTTTCAAGTCATAATGAAGTTGTTCAAGGGAATTTCTGCGTAATAATAGATTCGAACAAGTGTTTTTTTTTTTGCTTTAAGCTATTGCAGAAGAGGAAGTCTAAATATTGCGCGTAGGTGGCATCACTTAATTGAAGTGTTGCCACAATGAAGTAAAACAAAATTAACGTGCGAACTTTACTTATTGAAATAAATTTGAAGCATTCACTTTTTATGATCATATAAGGACTAAGTGTTAAAGTGATTGCGAATTTCGACCAGGTTGTCAAGTTAACAGTCATGGAGTTTGCTCAATGGAAAGAAGCAATATTGACATTATTGGAAGAACAGAAGGAGCAGTCTTTTGTGAGTTTGCGAGTATCGAAACCGAAGTGTCAACTGCCATCAACAATTAACAACATACGCATGGAAAAATCGTCAAAACAATAAGGAGGCAATTGAAGGAGTTGCTCCACCATCGTCCATTAACCCAACTGTCCCGGTCATGCTATGTCATTGTTTACTTTTAGAGAAAAATCTTTCGAAGGAAAAGTTTCAACTACAGAGATGCAGATTTAACCAGATGGTTTCATGTGCAACCGCTCAGCTGACTGCGATACGTTGAACAGAGGATTTATATCAGTGCCTTCGGGGCTGCACATAAAAGACATCGCGGGAACGAAAAACCTAACCTTCTGTTGCGGATTTTAAGGAAAATCTACATAATCTTAGACATCAAGCTATTGCGCCATTTGAGTTAGTTAGTAAGTCTAATACTCATTCCAAGTATTCTTAAATTTATGATACAAGGGAGGTTTGCTTATTGGCCCGTTCAAAAATATCAACACAGCTGCTCCCAAAAACAAGGCCTATTGTAGAAGGCTACAAGGGATGAAACACCTTAAAATAAATATCACACAACAGCAGTGGATTCCATCGATTAGCATGCCTTTAGATCATAATGTCATTAAGACAGACACTAGAGTTATCAAGCAAGCTTCTCTAAAGCTATAAAAAGGTTATGTTTGTAAGTTTGTATGTATGGGGTAATCTTCGAAACAACTCACCCTATTTCAAAAATTCGTTCACCAAAATTAACAATGGACCATTGGAATGAACATTGGATAAAAATTATCTCATTTTAATAAAATAGTCTTTCGTGGCGACCAATTATGTAACTTAAGAATGGTCGAGCAATTTACGAACGCCGCCTTAACGGTAAAAGATATTTAACTGAATTCTATAGAAAATGTTTAGAACTCAAAAAGGTCTTTAAAAAGACACATCCCTATAAAAAAAAATTGTTCAACAAAATTTAGAATGAACCTTTAGGGTGAACATAGACTATAAATATTCCTGTCTCTATATATTAATGAAGAAATTGTAAATATTTAAATAAAAAATATATTTAAAATTAATTTGAATCCATCCAATTATAAAATTATATCAAACTAATTTTGCTTAATTCGTTAAGAATCGAGTAAATGCAAACAAGTCCTTAGCTTATTCCGTATATTTATCCGGATGCCAACTATGAATTAAAACTCTAAACCAATCTCATCATTGATTACAGTTTAGACCGTACGCATGCCTACCAGGTGCAGCAATGCGTTGCGATAAGTCGGCAAAACCTCCACGATACAACTGTAATTAAAGAGTCTATATTGTTTTTTGGTAATGAGTGACAAATTAAGCCTTGATGTGAGTAAAATAAGCTAAAGAGGTAACCGTGCCTCCTCAGAGACGGTCAGTGCACAAACTATATTCGATTCGCAAGGGATAGTTTTCTGTTTACTCGCAAGCCTAATTTGAAACCTTCAGTCAAGTAAAGAGGCTCTTTTTCCCCCTCAACACAATTAAAGAATGATCTCCCTGACTCAAGAATTCCCATTCATTGCAACTCAAAGAAGTTCTCAAGTAATGTGCATCAACACATGACTCTAGCTCCACCTTAATCCTTTCAATTCAATTCAATTCAGTTTATTTAAAATAAGTGGTTTGTACAGTTTAGGTTGTGCAAGGTTGTGAAGTGCCGAACCCTGATGTGGAGCAACATACTAAGTACTTTCCTCAAGATAGTTTATTTCCCTACAAAATTTAAAAATTGTTTTGTTATTGATGCGTCCTTCTTCCTCTAGAGTTTCAAAAAAGTAGTTGCCCAAACGTTTTCTACGATTACGGCATTCACATAATAAATGAGTAATGTCCTCTTCGACACTCAAATCACCGCAGTATCGGCATTCGTCCGAGAGACCCAGTCTCTTTGCAGTGCCTCTATAGTACGCTCATCTATCCTTTATCCCCAGTTGGTTTCTGCTCGGCTTAAGAATTAAGTTTGTCTTTTTGCGTAGGCCAAAGGGCCTTCGATACCCTGTTTCTTTTTAGTTGAGTGCTGCCTCAACGGCACACGCTGGAGATGTTTGTACATTCTTTCTTTTATAGAAAAAAAATTATATGAATAGAAAAAACATGTTTCAGTTTTAATTATAAATTCAAATTTCCATTAAGCTTTAAATTAAATCATGATTTTATTTTAAATTTAATTATAACTTCGTATTCAATTAAATTTTAATTTTAAGTAGTAATTAAATAAATCAATAATTTATTTTAATCCTTTTATTTATTATTTAGTTTTTGTCATAATTTAGTTCCAATCTTAAATTTAACTCGAATTTTAATTTTAATTTCAATTTAAATTCATTTTAATTTTAACTTCAATTTTGCTGGTGGGAAATATGGTTAAAGATAGAAGTTTTACAATTTTATGGCGTTCGTTATACATTCGAAGATTTATTTTGTATAATGCTATGTAGGAGCATACAGTTTCTTGAGTTCATATATTGATGAAGGGTACAGCCCACATTCAGTTCAGCATGCCCTCGAATATATATAACTTGCTGAATCATTAAAAGCAACTTGCAGTTGGTCACTGAATCAACTAGCTTAAGTTTGATTTCGGCCAACCAAATGTCCGGCGTTAAATTCAGGTCAAATAGTGTATTTAAAATTGAGATAGCCTGACATTTTGCGAGTTTTAGGATAAATCCATTCACAGCTGACCAGTTATCTATGGCATTCATTTTCATTGATTTTCATTGCATTAATTTTTATGATTAGGTCAAGGAGATTACTTAGGAGGACTAGACAGATAGAGTGGGACATCATCAACATATAAATCGATGGACATATACTTTAAAACTGATGGAAGGTCGTTTATAAAAATACAAAACAAGAAAGGACCTAATATCGAACCTTGAGGTATTCCTTGTTAAATGGATTTGAGTGTGGATTGCCTATCACCAATGACAACACTTTGAGTTCGGTCCGTGAGATAGCTGAGATTAGCGGCACTTTTACTGAAGCCCAAAAATTTATGTAGTTTCCAGCAGAGAATCTTAGAGTCCTCTCTGTCAAAACCCCTTTCCAATAAGAAAAAGTGAGTTACAAGTCTTTGTCAAAGGCCTGCCTGACGTCATTCACTATATTCACCATAGCTGTGGAACAGCCTTGTTTAGCTCGGAACCCAGAAAAGTAGAGTTCATTATACACGTGGTAATTATGTCAGTTAACAACACAATTACTTGAGGTAAAATAAGCCTTGTGAAGCCCAATGGTATACCATCTTCACCAATTGCATTTGACTTTATGAATGCAATGCTAATACATCACTTACTGTGACCAATTGAAAGTCTGTCTGTGAAGCTACTGTCTTTTTGGCATTGATTCCAATTTGACGCAAATTCGACCAAAGTGTTTGTGGATCTGATTATATAGTAAGTGTAGCATGGTTTCGGGCAAGCTTGTATGTATTCCAGTTCGATAGCGCGCTGTGTTCACATTATAAGGGTATCTACAAACCCCTAATAAGAAAAAATACCCAGTTCAGCTTGTCTTCACCTTATCCTTCAACGAGCAGGATTATTTTGTGAAGAACTTCAAAAATGTTTTAAGGGTAGTCACAGTCCCTTGAGAGCCAAAATTAATAAAACACGATAATTGACAGTCTCCATGATCCTACATGACTTGATTTTATTCAAAACAACATATTCAGCAGAGTAATGGCTGGCAGACTTTGTGAACTAAATTGGCGCTGAATTAAGGGTACCCGTATAGTTCCAGTCAGTTAAGCTTTTTAAGATGACTGCATGAATTTGTGTCTAGCTTAAGGTGGCAATGAATCTACAATAAAAAAGGTGCATTAAAATTGACACAAATAAACTTAGGTTCACAGAATTAATTGTCACACGAATTGCCATTCAAACGACTGTTTTTGTTTTGATTACATTCGCTACTCAAGCATTTAAAGCTCATTGACAATGCGAGTTTGTATTGTAAACAAATTTCTGGAACAAATACTGGTATTTTGTGCCTCAGCTCTGAGAAGAACCATCGAAGCATAAGCAAAGCTTCTGATAACTTTTCAACGTAAGCAAACATCGAGATGCATCACGGGTGTTTGAAATCGATAGGCCTGAGAACTAAGTTCTGCGAAAGTTTGGGGAATCTGTAAGATTTTGCGTGGGAACTATTTATTATAAACACTGTTGCTGCTTATGGTGTTTACAAAATTTGAAGTTAGAGCAAACAGTATTTCCTGTTCAGCGAACCAAAATGAAAGGATATGTATTTCAAAATTTCCAGAAGCAGTGAATGAGAATTTAGTAAACAATATCGGCAAGTTTTATCCTAGAAATCGGCTTACTTAGGAAAGTTGAGGTTCGATTTCAGCAGTTAAAATCAGCAAAATAAATATTCTCAGTGGTTCAGCTTATTAATTAGTCAGTTATATCTGGTTGATAAACTCGTACCACAGCAAAAGGGTAGTCAGAAGAAGTCAAATCAGATGACGTAGGGGACAAATTAGATGTAAAAAACCTCCTTTTTTGGGATACAAGGAGATCTCAAGGGTATCGTAATGATTGCGCTCACCTCAAATATCTCAATTTCGCTTGTTAACATACCCATTAAGCCGGAAAAGATTCTCATTACTGAAGATGACTTAAAGGCAACTTCTTATTTACTTTCAGCTCATTTATAGAATTTATAAGACTCTACTACTGCACGCGTTTATCTCCAACAAATACTCAAAGGACATAAAAGGATATACAAAACTTTATATTGAACTCGCAAGTCTACAGTCGAACACTGCATCATTGAAAGAAACGAACACATGGCTCAGAATAGGCTGTTACATGTAACATTTTCAGCCTCGGAAAAAAATCTGCGAATTCAAACGAATGAAAAGATACTGCATAACGCTTGAGTCAATACTATGGGATGTTCCCCATGATGCAGCAGTTTAAAAATGCTTAAAATAGAAGTGACATTTCTCGTAATGGCTTTTCCATGGCAGCTAAAATTGGCCATTAAACAAATAAGTATTTGAGTCACTCGCTTAGATGAGTAGATCTATGGCTAGTGCGTTGGACTACTTAGCGAAAAGTCTCAGGTCCGATTTAACCTTTAATATTTTCAAGGCCTTACATCTAACAAGAAATTTAAAATTTTCGGATAATATTACTGTCGTTTGAAGCTTTAGTCTGCTTCATAAAACATTAATAATAGCGCTTCTTTTTTAAGGTGCCGATTGCTGGCGATATGCTGAAAAACAGAGCCGATATTGAACACTTTCGGGGCAAAAATGCTTCGTCGAATATTCGGTCCCATTTGTGAGGAGGACAAGTTATAAGTGCAGTTCAAAAAGCCAAAACACCTGAACTAGGCTTAATAGAATGAATTAATTAAAAAAACTCCAGCAAAAAGCAGGTAGGAAAGGAAGACCAAACTTCAGCCTTGAGGACGAAATAAGCGAGCGGTTGGTCTAGAAAACTGGGAGCATTGTCCACGGAATTGAAATGAGTGGATTGCAGAAATGTCTCGGGAGCTTGTTTAGTAAGTTAACAAGTTTTTATCGCTTTCATAAGAGACAATCCGTGTTGGCACTTTCCCTAACTATTAAGCCTTCGAAGACTTAAGCATGTTTATCACTCAAGTTTCAATTGCTTTAATGCTTTTCTGTCTTCTGGCGATTATTCTGACAAAGACACTTACTCATGGCTTAGACCACCAAGAGGACTTATAAAAAAGGTGACAATTTTTTGACACAATTCGATAAGACCACGTAAGTCAAATGCCACAAATGTATCTACCTTTGGCATTAATATGAGTTCAATTTCGATGTTGAATAAAAAAGCGTGGGCATTAATAATTCAACGGGTTTCCCAGTCAAATAAATTTTGTTTGTAAACATTTGCGCCATAATTCAATTCCACACAAATGAGTCAAACAGGTCGATAAATAAGGCTGCTTATAATTAGTCACAATAGCAATGTAATCAATTGTTTTGTATTTCCCTCATTTTGATAAGCTTCTAAATATTGTGGGCAAGTTTAAGTGATTAATTCGCTTTCAAGTTCATGGGAACCAACTTGTATACAAAAAAAAATAGAAGGCCACCATCAAAGTGAGTACATCAGATTTCGAATCATCCTTGAATATTTGGTCGGGCCATTAAGTGACCTGGAGAACGGATATAGTTAAAAATGAACGAAAAAGCAGTCTGAATTGGACAAGGAAAAGTTAAATCGAACTTAATAAAGTCCGCCAGCAAGGATAGCCAAATTTTGAGGAAGCTTAGAAGTTTCTTTTGTATAATTTCCTCACTCTGAAGGTATTATGACTATGCTTATAGTGCATTTTACAGAGAGCGAGCAAAAAGGTTCAATTGTTATTGGCTTTATTTGCATTCGTTTAATTCGCAGTATTTAATTCGAATTTTGATTTAAGTCGAATGTTGCGTTTTAGAAGATTAGTGCCTTCGTCTAATGGAACCATTATTTGCTCGACAAAGACTTGAAATTGAGGGTACTCATACAGCAAAACCACCCAGCTGGCGAGACTACTATCGCTGGTTGACCACACCCGTGATAATCTGATTCCAATGTCAAATCAAATCAAATAAAAAGTTCGAGATTTAATATGGGATTCGAAACTGGAACCAACTTAACTAACTGCGCCATACTCCTTGCTTTTTGTTAGCAAAATGTCCAGAAAGAAAACCTTGGTCGCAACCAATCACAGCAAACCGGAGCTTGAGTCAAGGCAAATGCCTTTTTTTTCTATGAGCTCAGCGATTTGTCTGTCTCGTATTAGAAGAGGCGACCGTACCGCGAGTTCCATGAAATATATCAAAATGAGGATGAAGATAAAAGAACTCGAATACCAGTTGATGTGCCAGCGATAAAAGAAGACACAAGGCTGCCAAATTTGAGGTAAAAACTCTCTACTGGTAGGAAGACCGTCAAGTTACTTCTTTTTCGCCTTAAACTGGAAACCTTCAAAATCATTTTGTAGAAGACAAGCATGGAAATAGTTTGACAAAAGTTTGTGATAAAAGAAATTAAAGTCTTGCCTAAAGTACACTTGAGGAAGCAATAAAAGTGTTGACTACACAGTTAAAGATAAGTTGTCATCCAAAAAACTTAGCACAAAGGAAGTCGAGCACTTGGAGTGTAAGAAAAACGATCTTAAATAGGTCCCTGTTCAAAATATGTTCATTTAACTACATTGAAGCAGATCACTTGAAAGAGTTTCTTCTTTTTAAGGGGAGTCTGCGAAAAAAAATTGGGGTCTGGTGAAGGGTCTATAGTTGTGTTCGGGTAAAGACCTTTTTTTTGTTAAGATATAACAACATTAGAATCCTATCGGAGTCATGAGAAGAATCCTTCTGAATTTCAGAGCAAGTTTCAAAAAGAATGCTTCGACATCTCCTTTCAGCAACCTTCTACTTAACGGGCACCCGATCCGTGACGAGTCTCTGCCTGAGACACGGCAGCTTTTCCACACTTCTGGCATCCGCGAACGCTTGATCCTTAAGATGGAGGTTCCGTTCTTCTTGGTTCAGTACTCTGTTCCATATAGCAGAACTAGCAGGATCAACGTTTTGTTGAGCATACATTTCGTCTACCGAGTCAGGATTTTTGAATCCATTCGTTTCGCCAAATCGAAGTGACAGCGGTTTCCTAAGGTGAGTCTTCGCCTAATCTTCACAAAGGTGGAGTTCATATTAACTCCAAGGTAGAGAATCTCCTTCACGACTTTGAAATAACTATTGCGAACAGTGGCGTTTGGTCCAATGCGGTAGATAAATGCTTCTTTGTTTGTTGACAACATGTACTTGGTATTGTCCTCGTTTACTTCAAGGCCAACTCCATTCGATTATTCTCTAAAATGCCTCTAGACGGCGCGCTGAGAGCAACCGATGATGTCGATAACGTCTGCATATCACAGCAGCCATGTACGTTGGATAGGATTTTATTTGCAACATTAAGCAGGGATATGCCTCGATAGTTCTTTCAAGATATAGGATCGGCTTTCTTAAGGATGGGGCTTGGAGAGCTTATAGTCCAGTCATCAGGCATAGCTCCATCCACCCAGACTTGGCCAATATGCTTGAAAAACTGCGCTGGTAGGCCATCAGGATCGGTAGTGTTGCTGTCCTTCAGTTTTTTAATAGCTGAGCCAATCTCTTCGAAACTAGGTGGGGGGATGTGTTCTGTATTGACTAGATGCGGGCTATCTTCTTGCTGTATCGCTTTTCTACCTTATGCCCATTAAGTAGTTGTTGGAAATGTTGTTAAAATATCAACTTTTCCCTGTACTTCGGTGACTAGGTTTCCTTCACTGTTTCGAAGAGCCTGCGTTTCGGGCTTTCCTAAAAAAACACCCCAGTGTTTTCGCAGTTTTTACGTAAATGAAATAATAATATTCTAGTTGATATATTTTGACGAAAATAGATTAACGAAGCAAGAAAATTACACATTTCGATAAACTAGAAAACACAAAATGACGAAAATTCCGCTGTTTTCGATAAAAGACCGTTTTTTTAAATCTTAAGCTTAAATATTTGTAAAAAAAAAATTAATATTTATGAGCTGTTTCACGGTCATCATTGGTGCTTTAATCTGGCAATCCTTTCACTTAATACCACAAACACGTTTCCACTGAAATCATGGCCACCCACATAATATACCTCTCACCAGTAGACTAGACGCTCTTCATATATAAACACATTTAGACAAGCTTTGGAATTTGATTTTAAGACTATTTTATGTTATTGGAATTTATCCATTAAATTGGATCTGAGACTATAAATGTTAGTTATAAAATAAAACAAAATACCGATAACCATCTTATCAACATCTTTTGGAATTAACATTTTCAGATTAACCAAGCGAATGTATTTGCATAAGTTTGAGTTTATACGTTAATAGGGCCCGTAATTAAAGGCTGAACAGAAAGTGCAGTACGGATACTTTCTTCGTTAGCGCCACAGTCCGAGGTGGACCTGAATTTGAACAAACAAGTGGATCCAGCAAAGTCAATCTTTATCTAGTTAGTTTCTTGCAGTTGCTTGGAAGCTCCTGGAACTTGGAACTTTCCGGGTAGATTAGTTTCGATTTACAGTCGCTACAGCTCTTTATTTAACACTCTCCCTAGAACTCCATTTAAGAGTATTCACATAAAGTAGAAAAGGTTGAGTATCGGTATAAAACTTCTCGAGTTTTTTTTTCCAAAATGTCCTGTCATTGTGAACATCTCTAGGTTAAGACCGCACTGGTGTGGCTCAATCGAGTTTTTGGCGTTCAAACAGAATGGCAGCAAGGATCTTTTAGGCTACTTTTAGAAGACATCCTCCAAAATTTGGCACAGTCACAGAGTGTCCTTTTTTTTAGGATCTGAGAGGATTGGGCACTCAAAAAATAAGTTGATTTTTGCATCTGATCAGTTCATGATTGATAAGTTCACTAGGATGTCCGTCAGCAACAACATATCGGCTTGTCCTCATCCTCATCCCTATCGGCTTGTCTTCTTGGCAAATTAATTTCTTCAGTTGATGAGATTATGAGGATGATATTTTAAGTATCATAACATCGTTAAGATCCAATGCTATCGGGGAAGATGGAGTACCCTTAAAATTTATAAAAATGATTTTGCCACACATTTTGAGTCACCTAACCCAAATCATTAACTCATGTATAATGTCATCAACTGCAAGTACCAATTGCAAAAAAGTCGAATGCCAACGTTCCCAGTGACTACAGACCTATAAGCATTCTGCCGTGCTTTGCGAAGGTCTTTGAAAGAGTGCTGGCGAAGCGGATTCAAAACCATCTCCCTATCTAATTCTAAATTCATAGCTGTTCGTCCGCAATGGTTAATATCTTGGATGATATTCGGAAGGACTTTGATGGGGGATGCGTTACCTTGCTTTGCCTTCTGGACTTTTCGAAGGCCTTCGACAAAGTCAACCACCATATACTTTGCTGAAAAGTGAAGCATTTGTTTGGTTTCAGTGAAAGAGCGGTTGAACTTATAAAAAGTTATTTGTCTGACCGGTGGCAAAGAGTCATTGTTGATGGTAAGTGCTTGACTCTAAAACGTCTTATTCAGGGTGTGCCACAGGGCGCAATCCTAAGGCCAATATTGTTTTGCGTATTTATTAACGAACTACATTTGGTATGTAAGCATGTGCGGATTCATTTATATGCAGACGATGTTCAGCTCTATCTGTCCGGTCACCTCAGTAAGATAAATGAGGTGGTAGCCTGTCTCAACGAAGACTTGACAGCCATCAATGACTGGTCGATAAAAAATGGACTTGTCATAAATCCAACGAAATCAAATGTGATACCAATATCACAAAGATCTTGTTAGTTTGAACGCTATTCCAGACAGTTAATTTAGAGCTTGTTGAAACAATTACATCCTTAGGATTTGTCGTTAACCGGAGCATGTTTGGATACAACCACGTCAACTGGGTGATAGGTCGCATCTATGGATGCTTACGCAAACTATGGCTTACTGCTAGCTTTACTCCGATTGAGCCTCGACGACGACTTGTACGTGCACTTATCGTCCCGATAATTACATACTCGGAAGACGTTTACTGCAACCTCGATTCATTGTCCCAGCATAAATTGCAGGTAGCTTTCAATGATGCAGTACGATATATTCAAGGCCTTCGGAGGTACGACCGAATATAATTTTTTGCTACAAACCTATTGGGTTGCACTCTACAGCAGTATCTTAAGGCGAGGTCATGTATTTACCTTCCTAAAATAATTATTTCTAAGTCGCCACCTGATTTGTTTCACAAGCTGGAATACTCTATCAATCCCGTAGGACACTTAACCTCAACACACCTTACTATAGATATCTTAACTCGTCTAGATTGTTTTCGGTCACGCCATAAGGTTATGGAACTCTCTGCCCTTGAGTATTAAAAGTAAGTATAAGTGTTTCAATACACAAACCAAATTTGTGAAATAAATTGAATTGAAATTGAATTGAACTTGAACTTAAATTGAACTGAAATTATATTGAAATTGAATTGAAAATGAATTGAAATTGATTACCAAACATCATTCCATTTATAGAACCTCGTTTTGCTTTTCTTTTCCTTTTCCTCTTTTGAAGTCGAATATAATCTCTTTTTCTTTGCTTATCAAACTAGAGGGAAGCCCTCGTCCCTCCTTGAATCACGATAGAGGCGGCGACTCTGATTAGTCTCGCCATCCTGACGTGACTAGCTTTTTTGAGGCTGATTTCCCGTCCATCCTTAACTAACTGGTCAAACACTAAGGTGTAAAGTTTTTCAAATAGAAAAAGTCTCGAAAAGTCTGAAGGTGTCCCAAGTGAGCCGTATATATTGACTAGACGACCAACGTTCCGTCTGCATCACAATTGAGGATGGGCTTAAATGTTTTTTACATGCCAGAAAGATCGCCCGATTTGGCAGCTCCAGTCCACTTTTTTGGGGTTTTTTAAGTCACGGTTCTTTGAGAATGAGCCACAGATTCTGGAATCTCTCAGAGAACATATTCCAGCCTATATCCGAAGATTAATATCATCATCTATCAGTGATTAAAAATGATTTAAGACTGTCTTCATTTAATGCCAAGATCAAGTCACCACTGTTGCATCCATCCAAAGCCCACTTAAAGCTTTAAGTGCATTTCAACGAAAAGGTTCAATGCCTCCATAAAATCAATTTGCATCGCCACTCGATTTAGTTCGACTTCATTTGGAAAAATAAAAACAAGTCATAACTTCCACATCGACATCGCACGAGGAATAGTAGAACCCTGTCCAAGATCAGTTTCGAGATCACTAAGCCACTTCATCGTCGTTAATCAGCGCGCATTCAATCAATTGCCCAACAAGTTACCAAAGGCCATAAATGTTGATGAAGATGAAGCCCTATTGTTGTGACTTGCTGCTAACCAAAGTCGATCGAAGCTGATCTCGCTGACTGATGAGTATGAGTATGTTGGATGATCGTTGGAATGTGAACGCCCAGTTCGCGTAGCCCACTTTGGTTCTTCTGCAGCGGATTCAGTTCTCGTCTTCGTTCAGACTGATTGGACGAATCGTCGGTTTCAGTTTGATGGTAAATTTGTGACCGTTCTCCGAGGGAAAGTCACAGAGTCGAAATTATGGGGCCATGACCCGATCTCGTAGGAAGGAATGCGGAAATACACACAATCACAGCATCAGCACTAATTATGGCAATCGTTGATCGTAGGCAATTACGGCGAGAGTCTTAGATAAATTGCCGCACCGTATTCAGTGCGAAATCAGTTAAAAAAAGTGGTAGGCGTTGTGAAGCTAAAACTACTTTCATTTTGCTTTTTGAAGTTTACTGAGAAATGGGCATGATTTGAAATATTTGACCTTTGAACGGGCACTGAAATTGAAAACAGTGACAAGTAAATTGGGAAAATTTCGACAGTTTTCAAAAAATTCAGAATTTTGAGAACTTTGGAATATTTAAGCAGGTTAAGCTTTCTGAAGAACCTAAGGCTTTGCTCAATAAGCAGTGTCATGTTTAAAAAGCGTTATACCAACTTCATCCTAAGCGTTGACATGCTTCTCCGTCGTCAAGTGTTTATTTTTAAACAGAATAGCTGCTTTTGGAACTCAAGTTGTTAGACACGGTTTTTGTTGAGGCAGCAGCATTGGGTCTATTACACACTGAAGTTCCGTAGAATTTGCATAGAAATGAAACAAAATCATTTTCAATCCATAAGAGTCTATAAAAGAGATCTTTTATCTCACAGCACAGGTGCCCAGCACTCAAGTCTCCATACCCACGGGAAAACATTCCAGGACGAACTACTGGCCATTGAATCCTATACAATAGAAAACCTTGCAAAAGGCCATAAAGGGGCCAGAATTCTAATATTTTCAGACAGCCAAGCAGTGCTCAAGGCATTGCCATCCAATCTAATGGAATCCAAATGTGTCAAAAGCTGCTCCGACGCCTTACAATCCCTAGCTTGACGTAACAAAGTTAGTTTAGGATGGGTTCCAGTGCATCATGGAATCGAAAGCAATGAAATTGCGAACGAACTAGTTGGGGCTCGATCCAAAATCGCGTTCACTGATCCGGAACCTTCCTATGGCGCAGGCTGGACTTCGGCCACAGCACTGACCAAAAAACGGGAAAACAAGCTAGACAAGACTCAAACAATCTAAATTACTAATCAATCCCTCCTCATACAGAGAAATCCTTCAAATCAACAAGGGGAACATTAGAAATCTCTCAGACCATTGCCACTTGAGATCACATCTAACCAAACTAGGGCTCAGTACAAACACCGAATGCCGACACTGTTTGGAAGACGATGAAACGACTGAACCCATACTTTGTGAATGTCCAGCTCTAATTTCGCTAAGAAGGCGTATCTTCCTCAAAGAAATATTCTATGGATATTAGACGTTCCAAGGCTAAAGACATTCTGACTTTCAACTCCCGAAGATACAAAGGAATTATGGCTACCCTTATGATGGATACTCGAAAGAGCGGACAACAGCATTCTTCCCCTCATTTTAAGGCAGTTAAATCTAAAAATCCTATGTACAATATTTTGTTTGCTTTTTTTCCGGTGGCGTAATCCGAATAGAGACGGGGGATTAAATATTTTCATTATTTGCATTCACCCAATTCACGGTATTTTCTTTTAAAACATAAGTTTGAGATTTTATACTTCTATTGTGCCCCGTTCATTGAATAAAATGGTTGCAAGTTTAAGATGTGAGAGAGTTAAATAATATAGTATTCCTTTTGAATGCTTAAAATGAGCTTTCTTCATAAAACAAAGCTGTTATGTGTCATCTACTAATGCTACATGCATTAGTTGATTTCTTTTTTCATTAAAATGTTTACTTGTTTAAACTGGTAAATTATTTATGTTTCAACTTTCTGCATTGAATTAATCGATTTTTATTAAATCGTTTTTATTTGATTTTATAATAATTCTTAGTTTTTGCGAACCATCATTCACTATTGTCAGAATCTGTCAACAGAATATTCTAAACCATTAAATTTTAAAGTGGAAAAACTGCATTATTTTAATAAATGTTTTTGTGTCCTCTGATAGCACGACATCGGCTTTGATTTGGGAGGATATTTGATTTTAAAGGCATGGGGTAGAAATATTTCTTAACTTTTTGTTTAGATACCAAAGTCTGATGACTGCACAAAAATTCTAGCTAGGCACTATCGCGTAGACCTACAGAAACGATCGAAACACTCGAAATCATGCGAAACGTTTCCTGAAAACTTCAATGTTCGAGTTGTTAAGTATACTATAAAATTGAAGCAAAGGTACCTATGTCAACTGTGCAAATGCTAAGTTTCAGGAACCTTTTCCGAGACTTTAGGATAAGAGCGAGGTCAAGATAGACTTGCACAACAGTTCTTAACCGTTCATATAAAAAAGCCAATGCTGAAAATAAAATATACTTTGAGGAAAGAAAACGTCTTTTGTACTACTGCTGATATTTGATCAGGTTGAAAAGAAGTGTCTTTGGGTACACATGCCATTGGCTCGATTAGAACTAATATATAAGCGATGCTCCGTAGCTTTGGCTTAAAAGACATTTTCAGGGGAAATTCGAGGAGACATTGACGGTTGTGATGACGTTGAAAATACTGATGAAATCGGTACACTTGAGAAGGAAATAAATGAAAATGACGTTTCGCAGTTTTCCACCGCCAGTCAATTTTTACCATGTCATTTTCGATGTGCTAGCCGTAACATAAATTTGATAGCAAGAAGCGGCTTTTCCAAGGAACTGAAAAAAAAATTCAGAGATATTCCGAAAACATTCCCAGGTTTGTTTAAATTCAAATATCTGAAATACTGAATAAGGATTCGTGTAAAAATAAAATCCTTTCAATAAACAATTGCATGTGTGAATTTATTTTTATATTTACATAATGAATAATGTTGTAACAACCCATCATAATTTAAATTTATTTTTTTTTTTTTTTTGTTTAAAAATCATATCAATCATTTCAATTCACTGAATTCATTTATTTTCTTTTACTTTATTGTTTGTTGTTGAATTAAAAAAAAATTAATAAAATATAAAAATTAAATTTGTTATTATTGTTCAGAACGAACATGAAACTTGACCAGCTGAGGCCGAGAAAAGCTTTTAAAAGCTCCCGCAGGGTAGTGTAAATGGGTCGCTACGATCGCAGAAAAGTCACTTCTGAGTCAATCGGGAGTTTGATGTTTTTGTACGGAGGTACATTACCGCCTTCCAAAAATAGCACACTCCCTGCGCGTTTTTACCTTATTTTTTTTTGGATTCTTCAACGAGTACTGCGGACTTGGACTGCATACTCGTGGGAGCACAAAGCCGAACAAAAACCGACTCAGGAATTTAAATATTTTTTTTGTAAAACAAGTAAAATTATTTTGATTAATAAAATTTGTTTTTTGAATATAAAAAGTTGAGTCGTAAATCCAAAGATCCCCGCTTCCCAGCTCTACAAGCGCATAGAGCTGCTACAATGTGCAATATTTTGATAACAGGCATTCGGCAAGTGTTCCAAATTGTGTTCCAATGAGATGATTCCCTCTACAACAGGATATTCCTTCAGCTATGCCCTTGAAACGAGTTAAAATTCCCCTTTCAGCTCGTTAAAAAAAAATAAAAACAATGCAATCAAACAAGAAGCCTGGTCTCTGTGCGACCAGCTTTTGATAACTAGGCTTACGTCACGACCCTGAACAAAAATCCAATACAGATGACATAGCATTTATTGATTATGGAAATTATGGTTAGTTAGTTTTAAAGAAAAGAAATAGAACCCAATAATTATGAAATGCATTTAAATAGATGCCAAATCGACTTCCGAAGTTTCAGCAGCCGAAGGAGAGGTTCTTAATAACCTCACAGATTCGGGTACCTCAATGAAGAGTCTTGAGCAGTTTCCCAAAATATAACATAATCCATCCATCCATCCTCCGCTATATTTGAACGCCTTTTTTCTTTTGCGGGTATAATTAACTTTCCGCTCAATATTTTGAAAAGCTAGTTTTGCTCAAATTTAACGCAAAATATTATTCAAAGCAAAAATTTAATTTTTCCTACCGAAAAAGGTTTTTTTATGAACTAAATAACATGGATTATAAATAAAAACCTAATTACAAATTTAATTGTTTCATTTCATAAGTATTTAATTACTTTCCTAATTATGTCAGTTAATTGCAATTATCAATAATTGTAATGAAAATTTCAATTACTTCAGGGTGTTTATTAGATTCAACTTCTTATTGATTTTCAGTCCATTCATAGAATGTATAAGACTCTACTACTGCACGCGTTTATCTCCAACAAACACTTAAAGGACATAAAAGGATATACAAAACTTTATATTGATCTCGCAAGTCTACAGTCGAACATTGCAAAAATGTACTCATTGAAAGAAACGAACTCATGGCTCAAAAAAAGCTATTGTTGTACACAAATGTAACATTTGCACTTTCGGAGAAAAAATCTGCGAATTAAAACGAATGAAAAAGTACTGCAGAATGCTTTCAAAATGCTAAAAAATAGTGTTATTGTTATTTAATTACAAATTTCAATTACTCATCTCTGAACTGAAACATTTGTCCACACTTTTCTGTGGATAGGAGATGCCATGTAAAATCTTCTTCGGATCTCAGCCCAGTTGATTCTCGACGGACTAACCACTGAGCCATGATTCATATAGAACAGAAACTCGGGCATCATACATGCATTGAGAATTGGAGTTACAGTCCAAGGTAGAGACGAAAAAATTTCAATTATTACATTTTTGCTTATCAACACTTTTGATGGACTCATTGATAGAGGCTTCCTTCTTGCATTATCATCGGAAAAACCATATTTTGTTGGCAATCAAAGATTCTCCACGGGTCAATGACGAATCGGCATAACGATGGATCTTTCTAGCGAAACACCATCAAGGAAAAAAAAATCTCTACTCAATTAAGTAACAGTTCTGCCGATTTGAACAACGCAAATTAACCCAGTCTAGAACGAACACATCTACTCACTGCCATTAAAGTAAACACCAACAAATTGCAAACCATGACTCACGAAACCAATCACAATTAACCTCAACCTAAAGCCAGCTACCAGCCACCTGTTTGAGTCTAACTTTAGTTAAATTTTTTTATGGAAACTTACAAACCAACGAGCAAATAGCTTCTAGCTGCGAAGAAAACAAAATAAGTAGAACGTACGGCTACGGCTACTTCACCAACAACATTAGTCACTGCCATCTACCGATGGCCATCGGCTAACTCACCGTCAATTGGCTCAACGACTCCCCAGTGCTATCCATAAAATTATTGATTGTCGCTAATCATTGACACTTTGTTGATATCCAACGCCAAAAAAAAAACACGAATTCACGGAAGTCATTACTGAGTGGCACTGCATCATCAGCTAGACATAAAGATGTTAAGATACTCACCTCAAATGGTATCGCAAATATAAAACACAGCTGGACCGCCGCTCTTTATGGCCGTCTATTCAATGCTTTTGAGTATCTATCACAGTGTAGCCTTGGGGGGGCTAACGCGCTTGAATGACGATCAGAGTACTCGGAGTGAAACTGAAAGTGAACGCGCCTCGATTGTAAGGTGGAACCAGGTAGCCAGGTAGGATTGAAGTATGTGCAACATTTTTGTTTAAAGATGGTTGCGGCAGCATTGACTGCGGAACAACTGTAATGTGGACGTGGATGCAATGGCCAATGCGTAGGAAGTGGATATTACTCACTGCTGTACGTTTTGTTTCATATCATTAACCTTAACAAATTGCCATTTGTATGCGAACAGGAAATGTGTAGCCCGTTGAAGCAGAGTCTCCGTATGGTGGATTCGCCAATAGTATAGATTTAAAGATGTTCCGTTTTTTTTTTTTAGATGCACTACTGATTGAGACATTATTCGCTGATGACGCAATCGAAATGGTTTGCAGTCTGTTATAGCAGAAGGAAGTGCAGATGCAGTTGAACTTATTGGTCCATTGAACTGGAAAAAAGTAGCAAGCAAGAAGATGCCCTAAACACTGTGTGGATTGTATTAAGATACAGACGGAGTCTCGCAGACATGGTCAACCGAGACCATGGCGAATCAGAACAAGGTACTTTCCAGTATTCAGGGTAAATAACGCCAAACTTACTCGAGTGTTAAGGAATTTACGATCCTAGAGGCTCCAACTTTAAATAATTGTATTTATGCTAGAACTACAACTTAAGTAATACAAACTACAACTTTACAATTTTTAATTGACTATTCGTGGCCATTTGGTATGCTAACCAAAAACAATGCAAGGCATACTAGTGTTCCAAATTCTATTATTGTGGTTTTGAAAACTTTACCGAGTCTACCCGTACCCAGACCTTTTGAACATCTTCAAGTTTTTCACAGTCTTCATTGCATCAATAAGTACTGATTAAGCAAAGTTTGTAACCTCCTGCAACTATCTGAAAACTTCCGATAGTACATTTACCGAAGTCTTACAGAAGCTGCTATGGAATTAAGTGCAGAGCAGAACACTTTAAATTGCGTGGTTCTGTTTGGCAATGGAAGTGTGTGAGACTGCTTAAGATCTGAAAAACATTCCTAAGAACAAAAAAATAGCTTCCGCAGTTCTTAAATGTCTTCCCCCGAATCCATTTTTCCTGCCTTCGAAGTGGCTTCATTAAAAAAGACTTTCCATTACATCCACTTGAAACTATTTGTCTTCAAGATTCTTTCAACTTTGTACACCTACATATATGGTGTAATAGCATATTTAACTTGGGCCTGACGTAAAATTGCCTTCCATCGTGGCACGGTGCTTTCTGGCACCCCCAATTTGCTTATCGTTCAACTGGTCTTACGTTCTGTCATGAATCTTGTAGCTGACATAAGAAGACACTTTTTGCTAGAGCGTTATTGTCCATTCGCTGAATGTGGAAGTTTGCTTTCCAAATTGTATCCACATCATTGAATGTTACAGCGTTACTTTTGCTATATTCAAAATCCTTGCAGGCAGGCCCGTTTATCCGACGGAGAAGAACTGGCGAGATGTGCGTTTTGAAGTATAAGCATGATCTTTGGCCTTCCAGTTAAGACTTTTAATCCAAATTTATTAGAGGATGAGTACTACTTGGATGCCCAAAAAGGTGTCGTTTATTTAGTTTAAATTTGATCCGGAAAAGGTAAACTGTGATGTGTTATATGTTTGCTTGTTTGTTTATTAGCATCATATGAAGTTTTTTTATTGCAATTTACATTACATAAATGCATTATTTCAAAGTTTAGCTATTCAAGAATATATCAGCAAGAGGATTTTTCAAAATTCAAATTATTTTCGGAGATATCGGTATTTTGCTGACCCGGCATCCAGACTGGTTAGGCCGGAACTAATCGAACAAAAGACATTAGGGATTCTCCGTCTATCTGAATCCAGATTTCTCATTAAAACATTTTGTCCTTTGTTTATATTGTAATACAAGAACCCAAGGTGACTTGCATCTTTTATATTTAGTGTTCACTTACAGTTGAATTTTCAGCTTCAAACCACGTGGATGTACTTATGAGCTGTGAGTGAAATAAAAAATATTGTGAAATATTCTGGATTACGCGTCCAGATCGACAAACAACAGAAATTTTACGAGTGCATCAGCAGCAAAATTGAGTAAATCCAATAATGAAGAGATTATCATTGAAAATAATTACGGCTACTGTGTTTTGGAGTTCCTCCTCTGTGTGATGAAGTTTTAAAAAATATAAAGCCAATTTACGAGAGTTTATCATCAGAGGAATTATCGACTCTATGTTTAGGTTCAGAAACTCAAAATAATAATGAGTCTCTAAACTCATTTGATTTGGACTTTCGATCCAAAACATATTCATTCCGGACCTAAGATGATTGATATAGCGACATTTATTGCTGTTTGTATTTTCTTCATTCCTATCTTAAAAATGATGGAGCTTATGGGAATGAAAATTGGCCCGGAAGCTCATTAATTTGCTGTGAAATGAGACAACGCCCGGATTAACCGCTCCAAGATATGAGCAGCCAACGCATCAAAGGAGGCCAGAACTGCTCGATATGAAGAGAGAAACGCGGAAAATTATTTTTTTGAAGTCGAGGCGGGTCCGATGTATGAAGCAGGAATGGCAGATTGAATAAATGTAAGTCTACAATACCTTTCATGATTTAGACAGCGGAAAACTTTACGCGAAACTTTAAACGCGTTTTTCTCGAAACTGTCTTTTTCAAAACAATACCCACGATTTCTCAGGTTCTACTGGACGTCTTCTTAATGGACTTGTCTATGTCTGGAACTATTCCCATCCCATTTTTATTACTTTTATTTTTTAAATTCGAAATAGTCAAAAAAAGTGGTACAAAAATTGTTTTTTTTTCAGGCAGTCGCCATTTTGTGAAAAAAAATCTTTACAACTTTTCCGTAGTTTCAGACATTCCGACATTAGTCTAGATTAATTATCTTTTTTATTTTTGGTTTCAGATTGCTGGGAGCGTTGAAATCGTGGGTATGGTAACGCGCCAATTTTTTGAGACCCCCACTTCATTTCAACTGCTAGTTTTTGAAACTTACAACTTTTTTGATTTTTTCTATATTCTTGTTATGTTAATAATTAACCAATAAAAAAATGGATTGTAAAAATATAAATTGCCTTTTTTATGACACTTCGAAAATTACATGAAATTCATGCCTCTCGACTAGAATATCCCCTTAAATATTAAGATATTTTTATTTTCAAGTGCAAACTGCCATATTAGTAATTGCTTTTAACATAAGTATGTAAATAAATAGTCTTATATCGTTCATATTTCTAAATAAATAGGTTTGAACATTTC
Source organism: Orthonevra nobilis (assembly GCA_963555765.1). Classification (NCBI taxonomy): domain Eukaryota; kingdom Metazoa; phylum Arthropoda; class Insecta; order Diptera; family Syrphidae; genus Orthonevra; species Orthonevra nobilis. The sequence continues at coordinate 36,437,979 of OY743226.1, forward strand.
TTATATATTTAACATATTTTATATTTAACACATTGACAATGAATTAATTTTCATTTTAAATTTAAAAAGCAACATATTCATTATCAGTCCCTGCTTAAATGACAACTACCTTGAAATACTGAATATTACATTAATGGGCATATATCTACTGCACTTAAATATTGCATTGGATTTCACAATCTTTGCATTAAAACAATACAGTGGAACAATATTCAAAATAGAGCTGAATTTAAACATTATTTTTATATATATTAATATTATAGAATTTATTTCTTCTATAACTTATTCTATTATGATATATGTCTTTATAAACTTATTCTTAAAATAAATAGAGAAATGGGTGGGGTGACCCCGAATAACTGACTTAACCTATTTTAAATTTTAGAACTTACAACAGAAAAGTGAATTTTAAAGAAAGAGAACCAGAAAATCAAAACAAAAATAAACAAATCAAAATAAAATATTAAAAAGACAGCTTCAACGCCTCTAGTATCAAGAGAAAATAGCAAATTTTTTGCTTGCATTAAAAATGCATCGTGATCAGATAAAATCCGGAAGACATAAAAAAATTCTATAAAAATTAGGGAACGCGATTGTACGAAAGGCGGATGTAGATACCTGATTTAAGGAATTGCCACGTAAACCATTACTATTGACTTGCCTAAAGTTACGATCTCCTGACCTCATATCGAAAATATTCAGCAAGTAGGGTTTGAACGAGGCTTACGGCAAATTTATTTTATATTTTTTTTTTCGTGAACCGACAAACATGGCTGAATTTTATATCAGGAAACTCCTCCGCAGCAGGTGAAACCTATGCTCCATGCTTAAGAGTAACCGTCGAGTATTTCGGACTAAGTGCCTAATTTTTTTGATGCCGGCCATATCATTTATCATCCCAGTATATTAATTTATATTTTATCGCTTATCCTGATGTTTTTTCACAAATCTAATTTAGCTTTCGATTTTTTAGGAAAAGCAATGTTTTCCTTTTCTGTCGCTCTTCCTTAAAGTTGGTTTTCATATAATTTATCTAGTATGGAGTTTTCTGAAAGGGTATTCTGGTCGTCAGTAAAAACTTCCTTTTGATTTTGTTTCGATATCATATTTGTTTGGATACGAACGATTCTTCGATGCACAGCCTCATAAGTCTCAGGCGGTCTTCTGCGTCTTGCAACCTTTTCCGTAGCTGGATATTTCTCACTGAACTACACAGCATTGAAGGCCTTTGTTTTTAAGCAATTCAGCCTCTACCTGACTTTTGAAAACGATAACTTATCGGTATTCTCATCTTAAAAATGGCGTCCCGCATCTTATATTTCCCAACCTTTTGTTTAATTACTGTAAATAATTAAAATAATATTAATTTTAATTAAATTTCGAACAGTCTCATGTTTACCCATTTCTGTTAATATCCTAAGTGTTTTTCACAAAATATATTTCCTATGCCATTTTTAATTAGGTCATTTTGAAAAGCAGCTCCAAAAGAGAGCAATTCAGACCAACTTAATAACATAAACTTTTTATAGGTTCCCATCTTCATTTTATTGTATTTGCGATATTTCTCAATACTTTTTTATCGCCCCTTATTAGTTCGCCACAAATTTATATTTATTGCACTTATTGTAGAAATTATATTTCTTATCCGTCAGATGAAATCTTCATGTTTACTGATACCGATATTCAATCTTCTATCTTCTTCTTGTCGCTCGTTGGTTTTGCTTAGGTTAGGCTTAAATCGGTTTTCTTTCCGTCACAGTTCGACATATTTTTATCAGACAGATAAAAAGACTACCGGTTGACAATGTCGTTATTGCAGACAACTTCATATCTATTACTCTGAGGTGAATTTTGACCATGACAGCTGTCACATTAGAAACTTCATGTCATTTTCTAATTATTTCAGTCTAGGTTATTGGTCATTAGTGAAAACACACAAGTTTTTGTCAAGCCGCAAAATGTCTACATCGTGCCATCAAAACAACATTTGCGGAAAGTTTTAATATGCTTCTTTCATTTAAAGAAAAAAGCAACCGAAGCGCATCAATTGCTTACCGAAGCTTACCCGGGCTATACTATAGACATAAGAATGTATCAGCCTTGGTTTAAGCGGTTCAAAGATGGTGATTTCGACACCGAAGACAAAGAACGCCCCGGCCAGGTGAAAAAGTTTGAAGACCATGAATTGGAGGCATTGCTCGATCAAGATCCGTCACAAACGTAAGAAGAACTTGCAAAATTACTTGGCGTCGCTCAGCAAACCATTTCCGATCGTTTGAAAGCAATGGGAATGATCCGAAAGGTAGGACATTGGGTGCCGTACGAATTGAAGCCACGAGACCTCGAACGCTGATTTTGCATGTCCGAAATGCTGCTTGAACGCCACAAAAAGAAGTCGTTTTTGCATCGAATCGTCACTGGTGCTGAAAAATGGGTACATCACGATAATCCAAAACGTCAGGCAACGTATGGATACCCCGGACATGCCTCAACATCGACGGCCGTTCAGAATATTCATGGCCTGCAGGTTATGCTGTGCTCATGAGCTGCTTAAACAATCACAGGCCAGGTCTACCGACGACAATTGATGCGTTTGGGCCGAGCACTGAAGGAAAAACGGCCGGAAACGGTCGCAAGACACGATAAAGTTATTTCGGTTGAATTTTTTAGAACAGGTATCCATGAATTGCCAGAAAAATGGGAAAAATGTGTGGCTAGCGATGGGCAATATTTTGAATATTGAATTTATAAATATTTTTCCTCAATAAAGCATTGATTGAAAAAAAACGGCATTTTCAACCGGTAGTCCTATTATATAACAGCATCATCGCCAAAAAGTGCAAGTTTTGAGTACTTTAAAAATAAAATCGTTCCCCATACTGAACCATGTGGTACCCCTAAATAGATTTTTCTTGCTCCCGAAGTTTTCCCATTTATCTTCACTTCTTCCTTCCAAATAGTTATCCATGATTTTATTGCACTTTTACACGAGTGTTTTTTTCTTAATCCACTGACTGAATGTCAGATATTAATTTATCTTTTTCAAAATAGTCATAAGGATGTTGGAACACTAATTTTTCGAAAACTTTTTAGTATAAGGGCATTATTGGTCGGAATTCCTCAGGTAATTTCGTCAGTCACTTTTGAATTCGAAGTCACTACAGATTCTTTCCAAAGAATTTGGAAATGTTTCAAGGATTTTTTTTTGAAAATTCTTATTAAAATCGGACACGATGAATCCTCTTGATTCAAAAATATTTTTGGGCACCAACACAGTTTACAAACAGAGTAGACTCAATCGCATCAATAATTTTGACAACACTTTTGGAGAAAAATTCATTAAATTTGGTTTATTTTTGTTTATAGATTTATTATTATTATGCAATTTTGTCAGCTGGTATTCGACTCCTCTTTTATTTGAAGACCAAATCGTCTGGTCTCAGCTTCAAACGCCGCTGCGATATAGGCCCAATGATGGTACGTTGAAACTCAATTTCATAGCTGGAAACACTTGAAAATGTGGGTCAAATGCGTATGTACATATTGCTAAGTACATCACGGGAATTGGTGACGCAGTATAAAAATTTGGTCTGTTGCCAAGTCGCAGGCCAGCAGCCCCACTGAAATTAGTCAATTTGTGTGCTGAAAAGACTCTTCAGACGTTCACTAGATTCAACGGGAGGGACAAGTCTTAATAACTATTAACTATAAGATAGAACTAATATTCGATCACCTGACAGGTGATTAGGCTCATGATGCTTATCAGGATATGTTCGCCATGTTTTAAAAAAAACAAATGCCAATATTTGGACGCAATATCAAGATACAGGTTTCTTGTTTGCACACATCATAGGTGGAGTGCAAACAGAGTGATTGATAGCATTGAAAAAAGTGTCTATTGCATCAATAACAAGTTTGTATTCCAGGAATGTGGGTTCTAAAAACGGCTTTGGCCAATCTATCGCCACAAAGACAAAACCACTTCTAGAAATCCAACTAGCACTAGCACATTTATCATGCAAGGAAGTAATCAATAACATGCATCGAAATATTCCCCGTGCAACTGTAACATGTGACATCTGTCGCATCAGTTCCACCTTGAAATTAAATAGAACGTGAATTTGCATCACAAATGGCTGCCTATCGATTGGCAGCCAAGCAACAACATTAACTTAAGAATGAGGAAGCGCACAACCAGAAATTACATAATACCACCTAACGAATGCTCATCACACTCATAGGTGCAACTTGTTTCCACCTTGCCAGTGTTTTTCCAAACAATGCCCAATGCTCAAAGGATGGAATGCCTTGAATTGAGCACATCCAATCCGTTGACCATTGGCAAGCGTGCATCTTGCGCAACAGATTTTCTCCAAGCTGTCAATATCAAGTCAATTAAGTGTATGTTTACACGGACAAACGACGTCGTCGTGCCGCCAGAGCCACTGTTTGTGGGCAATGATTGCAAAATAACATGATAAAATGATTAAGTCAACACCTCTGAACCGAGTATGACCACGAATACTGACGTACAGCTGCTGTCATCATCACAAGAGGCATTTGGGACAACGCAACAACCGGTGACAAAGTAAACTGTCACATGACGAAAAAAAAAAAATACGCTCTTTTATCGTCAATAGAAATCTGTCAGATAAGAGGCTCAAATTAAATGATAATTTTATTATTTAACCCAAAAAATCGAGGGAAAGCCGGAGAAATGCCAGTTTCACTTTCTGTATCAACAAGTTTCTCAACTTATTACACTGGCCAACATGTCTCGATGTAATGTCATCGCAACAAGTCTTTTGGCCGTGCTTCATTCAAAGTGCTCTCTTTTTTGGTTTGTTGGCCCGAAAGCGTGGTAAGTAATTAAGATCTCGAGGTCAGAAGTAAGAAGAAATGACAGTACGAGTAGTAGAGGTTGCGGCCTTGAGGACTACCCAAAGACATCAAACCAAAAAAGAAAACAAAAAAAAAAAACGATCTACCATGGCTTGGAATGGAATGTCGAGAGCCTTGTGGTCTGGTTCGGATTTGCAGATAGATGGATGGCTCATGGATAGCTATTTACATAAAAGGTGCGGTCCTCGATTTGTAATTTACCCACTTGATGAAGCGCTGCGCTGGTACCTGACGTCTGTTGGCGGTTCGCTGTTGGCTGTCGTCTTTGATTGTTTGGTGAATCTAATGAGGTTCATGTTGGTGGTTATGTTTGGCATCATGCACAATGTGGGTATTTATTGATGTTTCATAAGTTCAGGTTTTTTTAATTTTATTTTTTTCGTCGGTACTAATTTTTTTTTTTTTTACCATTGTAATAGCAATCATTGGTGAGGTAGATTGTTGGTTGGGTAATTGTCGTGTTGGAGATGTAATTTACATCTTTTGCGGCGGAATGTGCTTTAGCAATCCCAGATGGGATGTCTTTTCTTGTGACTAGAAGTTGATGGGATCAATTTACATTTAGAGTTAATCGTTGGCATGTGGGTGTAGTGCGGTTGAATGCAAATTCGTAGGCTTCATTTTCCAGTGTGGGTATTCCACATTTATTTGTGAAGGTCTTCTTGAAGTGATTGAAGTACTCTTGAAAAGTGGGCATTGTTTTTTTTTTATATAATTCCAATGTAATTGATATTTTCATCACATTTAACTAATTGCATGGAAAGAATAATCAGTTGATTCGAGAATGGGTATGATGATGTTTCAATGCCACCAACAGTCAAGGGCATAAGGGACCAAAGGTAGTCTGGTTTTCGAGTTATTCAAAGTTGTTCTCCGACTATGGTAAAAATTCTCATTTGAACCATGACAGCTTGGTTTTTTTCAATTTCTTTTTAGCGCCGGAGTCCTATGCACGAAACTGAAAAAGTGTTTTACATACTGTCATGGACAAAAGTTTTCACACAAAGTCATTATCAAAGTAAAACCACCATTTAAAGAAAAACTATGTAATCTTTTCAATTCATTTTTTCATTAAAATAATCGCTCATTATTAAACTATTTATTATAATAGAAAGAACAAACTAAAAATGTTTCTTATTTTTGAAAAGTAACAAAATACTTGAACAAGTACCATTTTAGCTTGTACTAAAGTTTTCACACATTTAGCGTGTACTAAAGTTTTTTATTACAAAAGTAATAAAAAAAATAGAATAAGTATTTAGTTGATAACCCTTTTTGTTGAATAACCGCCGCTAATCTCTTAGGCATGGACTGCACCAGCTTTTTTGTGTAATCAGCTGTAATATTTTGCCATTCCTGTGTAAGAGTTCGTTTTAGTTGTTCTTTATTTGACACAGAATGCTTTCTGATACGTTTTTCCAGTGCTGGATAGGATTGAGGTCCGGTGACTGTGGTGGATGTGGTAGAGTGTGCGCAATATTATATGCGATCCACATTCGTACATTATGAGCCGTATGCTTGGGATCGTTATCCTGCTGAAAGAAGAACTGTCCGCCAATCCCAATTTTTCTGCACTCTTTTTCACATTTTCCTTAAGGGTGTTGAGGTAAATGTACTGATTCATTGTTTTCTCGATAAAACCGTTCACCGTTCACCGACACCCAAAGCAGCCATGCAGCCCCAAACCATAACTTCCCCACCGCCGTGCTTCACTGTACTTTTTACATTTTAATCTAGTGCTGTGTTAGGTTTTCTCCATACCAGGATCCTCCCATCAGATCGGAAAATATTAAACTTGCTTTCGTCCGAAAACAACACATTGTTCCAAAAATGTTCAGTCTTACCAACGAAATTCTTAGCGAACTCCAAACTCTTTTTTTTGTTTGCCTTATTAATGTATGGCTTTCGCCTTGCAACCCGTGCATTATATCCAGCGCGATGAAGAGCTCTTCGAATGGTTTTCGTGCGGACATCTTTATGGTAATCTGTTTTAACGTGCGCTGCTAGCTCGGATGACGTAATCTTGTTTTTTTTTTTTAATTGTCCTAAGGATTTGCACCTCTTCTCTAGAAGTTAGTTTCCGTGGCCGACCAGTACGTTTGGAGCTCTCACAATTAGAATTGTTCTTAAAGCGCTTTACAACACTGTAAATTGTGAATCGACTTCTTCCTACGATTTTACCGATTTCCGAAAACGATTTATTTTCTTTGTGTAGTTTTAAGATAATTCTTCTTTCTTCTACGCTTGTTTCTTTTTGCCTGCGACCCATGATTACGTTTTTTTTTTAATTATTAACACTCGGAAACCTTACAAATGAATGGAACCTTCAAACACTTCACAACTTCGGTGCGATCTCTACATTAATGCCTTACTTACATTCTAATGTGTGAAAACTTTTGTCCTCAATAAAATGATTTGTTTTTTGGTATTTTATTCCTGTTTATAAATAACAAATATTTTTATTTTTGTGTTTCTATTGTATTAAATAGCTTTATAATGAACAACTATTTAAGTAAAAGAATGAATTAAAATGATTGCATAGTTTTTTGTTTAAAGAGTTGTTTTACTTTTATAATGGCTTTGTGTGAAAACTTTTGTCCATCACAGTATATTTAGCAGAAGACCGGTGCAACTTATTTGTCATTTATTGAAAGGCTGTAGTCAATGAGTTATGGTGGATCACATTCGGGGGTGTCAGCGCCTAATTTTTTACAATCGAGTTTTGTCGACATTTGCAAGCATATATTGGTTCAGTCGATTATCCTCGCTTGTATCTGCAAATTTGGCAGCACTTAATGTTAAAGCAGACGTTTGAGACAAAAAATCAGTTAACACAAAATAGTCATCGTCTGCGAGAATTTTTTGGAAAAAAAAAATGGAACCAAGACAAAACATGTCCATTAACAGATTGAAATTTTGACCGCTTTTAAAATATAGTGTAACTTATATAATTTTCAAAATATTACCACAGTTGCATTTAAGCAATGAAACTTTTTTTCGGTTGAAATAGAAGTGCTCATTTTTCTGTTGTTTTTTTTAACGTGGAGTTAAATGAAGACTTGGAATGACTTAAGATTAGATTAAGATAAAAAAATCCCATTTGACACTTCAAATTGTTGTTCACAATGACGTTTTTTAGTACAAATCACAATTAAACTCGTTTCAAGATACTTGTGCTGATCGATGCTCGATTGTATCAAGTTACGTTCATGCAGGATGCATTGGCTCCTCTATCACAACATCCGCTTTAGAACTAACTAAGCGGTATTGCCCAACGTTGTTGAAGCGCAAAGCTCATCATTAAACCGAGTTTCATAGTTAAATATGATTCAAAATCTAAAAAAGTAAAAAAACTACTGAACTGAATCATAAAATAAAGCGAACTAGTGACGGCTTAAAATGAACTTAATGAGCAAAAAACTAAATTAATGGGGATAAATCTACCAAGAGATACGAACATCAATATCAACGGGAAACAGATTGAAAGTGTCAAAAATATCAAATACTTGGGAATAATTATCGACAGGGAGTTAAATATGCATGAACACGTTGACTACATATGCAAAAAAAAATAGGTAAAAAGATTGGTTTCTTCAAGAGGATCAGGAAACAAATGGATGACTTGACTGCCATAATGGTTTATAACACCATCGTTAAACCTCACTTTGAGTTTTGCGCCACTATTTTATACTCATGCTGCAACCAGAAACATATTCAGAGGCTTCAAAAGCTGCAAAATAAAGGTATGAGGAGTATCCTAAGGTGCAACCTTTTCACCACAGTAAATTTTATGCTGGAAGCGCTTAGATGGTTGAACGTGAAACAAAGACTGGAGTACAACACATTGATAGCTGTGTTCAAAATCAAAAATGGAACTGCACCGAGGTATTTAACCAACGAAGTCAAAAGAGTGAGAGAGGCGCAGCCGTACAATTTACGAAATGCTGAGGATTTACGATTGCGCAGTCAGTTCACATCAGCCGGTCGAAATACAATTATATACAAAGGTTTTAGTTTGTTTAATAGCCTTCCCAACCATATAAAAAAAGAGAAAAACTTGAGAATATTTAAAAGCAAATGCTTAGAGTTTGTAAAAAGAAATACATAAGAGAAAACAAGACTGAATTAAATAAATATGTACAACTTATATTATAGTTTTAAGAGAAATATGGATTTTATAAAGTACTGAATTAATACTAATAAAGTTTTAAACACAAACATTAGTTTGACTCTCACACGAAGGGTTCCGTAGCACCTTTGAGTATGCAATTATTTAAATTTCTTCGAATTTAGATTTCTCAGCATCGCGCATACATATAGTACAATGACATTTTTCAGTTCAAATCACAATAAAACTAGTTTCAAGTTACTTGTTACCCAAAATAAATTGTTGATCGATGCTCGATTGTATCAAGTTACGTTCATGCAGGATGCATTGGCTTCTCTATCACAACATCCGCTTTAGAAATAACTAAGCAGTATTGCCCACCGTTGTTAAAGCGCAAAGCTCATCATTAAACCGAGTTTAATAGTTAAATATGATTCAAAACTAAATAGGGCTATCTGGGCCCCTTAAAACAAAACGAAAATATTAATTTAAAAACCGAGTAAAAAAACTACTGGTGAGGAAGCAAACAACTGAACTGAATCACGAAGGGTTCCGTGACACCTTTGAGTATGCAATTACTTAAATTTCTTCGAATTTAGATTTCTCAGCATCGCGCATACATATCTACGAGTAAAGCACACAAAGCAAAAGCTCGACACAGGTTTACATGTAATTCAAATTAGAAAAATTTGAAAAAAAGGAATTAAAATTTATGAATTAAAAGGATCACAGTTAAACAGTTTTTCTGTCATTTTTTCAGAGAATTCATCTCAAAGGAAGTGCAAATTTGTTCGGAAATCATTGATGAATGAAAAAATGTAGTGATGTAAGTCCGAATTTATATTTTCTACCTTACAGCGTGTCACATCTGTGTACGTATTTTCCCATCACACGGCTAAGCTAATTTCAACTAAAAGTATTGATTAAATTGATATTTACTTGAAAATGTCTTGTTTCTGGTTCTTGAGTTATTATTGTCAATTGCTTTAAGGAAAGGATTGGAAGATATTGAAAAATAAGAAAACACATAAACATTGGCCGCGTTCAGAATTCTAGGCACTAGCTAGTCAACCGGCTCTGATTGGTCGAGAGCCCGTGAATTTGACGGCAAAGCTAGTCGACATATGGTGAGGAAGTAGACTGGATTTGCAGTTAAAAATATGTGACTGCTTTTTGCAGTTGATTGATGAAACGTCAAAAGTCAGCTGTTAATTTTGAAATCGTTAACAAGTCGGTTGAAGTTTATGAATTATGAAAGTGGTAATGTATTATTTTAAAATGAATTAATAACGTAAAATAAGGATTTAAAAATCGATCACAAGAGAGTACTTTTATACTAACTAAAAATCAAGCCCGACTCATCCTGAAGTGGACACGAAATTCCACCTCCTCAAAGTAGCTGGGATTTCTAGTTGGCCGTTCAATTAATCGCAACATTGCAGAATTTCGCAAAATAAACGATGGGCTCTGCAACTTATTTACAAACGAATTACGAAACTTGACCTACCGATGTTAAAAAAAGTTCACTGTCTTGACACATGTGCACACAATGCAACTCACATAAAAATTCTTCTTGCGTGTCGCTCATTTTATTCGTTTTAATCAAAACTCACAATTAAAACTTATAAATTCGTAGTACAAATTAAAAATAATACACAATTCACGAAACAAACTTATTCCAAGTACAAATTGAAAGTAAATCTCCCAAAATAATTTGTTTGACATATGAAACTGTCAACTGCATTTGCAGTCAGTTTTCTCGTTCAATATTCTAGGTTTTAACTGAAATTTTAGTCCCTAGAATTCTGAACGCGTCCATTGAATAGCCTTGTGTGCCTTAAATGCGTAATCAACAGACACAACGTCATTCAACGTTTACATTTTTCTTTATTTTTCAACCCTCGATTTTAAGTGATTTTTTGAAATGCATGGACAGTCATAACTCAAACACTAATCAAATTCACATGAAATACTTTTCCAATAACATATTTTCAAAAAATGAAATTGTTTTATATTTGTTTGCATTCATTAACTTCAGAAACTCAGAACTAGTGATTGTTGGCGGAATTCTTTTCTTCATTTCTCTTATTAAATTTGCATGTAAACCGCTTTTAAACTTTGATTTTGTGTTGGAAAGGGTTTGATTTCCTAATAAGTGTCGCGTCACATGACAACATCACCAATCGTCAGCTGCTCCATGAAACGGAATCATTGCCTACTTTAAGGTGTTTAGTTGAGTTTCGATTTTAAGAAACATGTTTTTTACATGAGAACCCGCATTTGGTTTAAACTTTATCATTTTTATTATTATGTGTTAAACGTACAGCGGAGATTTTGTTGTACTGTCCCGTTGGCACCCTTTCGATTCAGAACCCTGAAAATGTTTGTATAGATTGATGGTTATTCTTTAGTATCACACTGCTTGTTTGCTTCTTATATCAGCTGCGACTTATTTATTTAAACGATGAGGAAAAAAATCTTGTTGCTGCACTTAAAGTCCCCGACTTACCTCGTAGGCTTGGATCAATCAATTTGTCCGTCGTCTGCAAACAAGTGTACACAAACTTTTCACAAAACGTGTGAGATCTCACTTCTTGAAAAAGCAAAATAAAAAAGGACCTTAAATGGAACCCTGCGGTACCATTGCCTTTACTGTTTACTATGCAGAGTATTGCCGAGGTCCGGTACTCGATTTTTGATAGCCAGAAATTAATGACTTGAATTTGGGCAAATTATGGTACCAACAAGATGGGGCTAAATGTCACAAAAGTCATCCAACAACCAACTTAATGCACATTTGGTTGGAAAATCGTGTAATCAGTCATTTTAATGATGTTGTTTGGGAACCACGGATCTGTAATTATTCTGGAGTGGCATTTAAGTAAACGATTCAGGCGCTCAGGGTTTAGCGTTTTGTTAAACAGTGTCTGAAAACATCGAAAATATTATTCTTCATAAAAAATCAGAAATTTTGTAACGCCATTTAATAAAAAAGACCGTTAGATGATGATCGCGAACAGGTCAAGTCCGAAGATCGAGGTCATTGTAAGTCTTTTTCAACGTGACTTCGAAAAGATTCAGGGATATTGCGATGATTGGAAGTTGAAAATCAATTTTCAAAAGTGCGAGACCATTCTGTTCAGGACTCCGTTGTCTGGGGCTTCTAGAAATACAAGAAAGAAGTAGCGAATGTTCTCTATTGTTGGACAAAACGGACAGCCATTAGCGAATCGAAGTGTTGTCAGATACCTTGGGATCTGGCTAGATCAATATCTCTATTTTAACAAACATATAGATGCTGCTCTGGCCAGAGCCAAAGTGGCCTTTGCCTTGACAAAGAGGCTGTTTCACAGCAGTCAACTCGATGCCAAGGTAAAGGTGATCTGCTTCACGGCCCTTATTCGGCCTGTCCTTACCTATGGCTGTCCCGTTTAGTTTAACGTGGGTACAAGCTTAATGGAAAAGATACGGATTTTCGAGAGACGATGTCTTAGGGCTTGTCTCCATTTGTATAGAACTCCAGAGTCTGAGTACAAAAAATGTTATAGTAATGAGGTCCTGTACAACGGGGCCAACCTGATCAGAGTTGACTGATACAACTTATTCGAATTCACATTGAAAGAGCAATACTTCGGCCAACAACTTGATCTCCGGGGTTTTTTACCCCAATGATATGCACCATGAGACAGGGCGCCTTAACGGCCTTATTCCCCCTGAAGCTTTTCTCTATTTAGATAGAAAAGGACTGATCCAGGATAGATTAGCGGTGCCGTTAATCTTCCATGTTGGTCGAAAAGCTGTGGACGGGCGAGTCAACAACGACCAAGACGTCGCAAGTAGCTCTCCGGAGACCCTCAGGTTTAGTAGGGCGTTATCAGACCGCGACAGAGCTGACGTCGTAAGGCAATATTCTTACTACTGGTGGTTCGGCGAAAAGTAACACTCAGTCGTCTTTATTTATCTTGAGTGCCCTTAAGGCAAATATAGCATGTCGTGTCAGCCTTGGCCGGCTTATTTATGTTTAGTTTAAGTAGTTTTTAATATTGTTGTAAGTTAGGTTAAGATTTTAAGTTTTAGATTAGTTTGTAGTTTAGTATTTAAGTCTAGTTTTAGTTCTAGTTTTAACATAAAAAGTCCAGATACTAAGTTTTTGTAAAAATCAATATTTTTTTCTTAGTTTTATTATTAGTTTTTAGATTTAATTGTTAGTTTTAGCTTAGAGCGCCCCCAGAGGGCCAATAAGTTAGCATATAAATAGTTAAGTTAATAAAGCTAGTTTTAAGCATTTTTTGCCTAGCATGTAAGTTTAAAAAATGAAATAATAAAAATGCATCGAATGGTAATCAAAAAATTTATTAAAAGGTTTCCGAATACTATCATCAAATCAAAAAAAAAAGAATGTTTAGCATGTCCTAGGGTTGTCCTGGCGGATTCGAATCTTTTCATTGTTCACTGAACTTATTTTTTGCTTTTTAAATTGCAGACTTGCCCTTTGATTATAGAGTTTCTCATTTCCAGCCTATTCCGCTCATTGGTTAACTCAAGGGACCAAAAAGCACTTTTCTCAAATCTAAATCAAAATAAAAAGCCTCCCATAAATTAATGGTTCTCCTCGAATTTGAAGAAAATGCCATTTTAACCTTAATTTTTATAATCAAGCTGCAAACTACTTTTTTGACACTAAATCCAATTCGCCTTTTCAACACGTGTTAAACAATTTAGAAAACGTCATTCTACTTGTATTTTCTGGCTTTATTCGCAGTGAAAACAATATGAATAAGAAATACAAAAGAAAAATTGGAAAATAATGGAAAAAGAGAGCACTGAAAAGAAAAACTTATGATCATACGCCATCTGAACGAACGTATTGTATGCAATTCGCAGCTATAAAGTTCACCGCATTGACCTGAAAAGTTGAACTGGATTTCAACACTTTCTTCAGAGGTCTCGTATTTCCACATTGAATTTTCCGTTTCCATTTTCCACCCGACATTTTCAATCTTCTTCTTCTTCTTCGCCTTCATTCTTCCCCCATTTACTACTTTATTTCTCTTCTCTTTTTTTTTTATTACGCAATTTTAACGGTGTTCCAATGCACAATGGATTTGCCCGATTGTCCATGCATGCATATCGCCAGTCCCCCCCGTCCTAGCTACCGGTCTTTTGTTGTGCGCCGATAATCAACCGAAAAGAAACCAAAAAAATTAATAAAAAAAAAAACCTAACCAAACCAGCAAAATGCTGGTAATTTTCAAAGAATTGGCAATTTGTTTAAAAAAAACAAATGAACAGGGTGTTTCGAAAACTCCTAAGTTGAAACTTGGCTTCGATGACCTAAAACACCAACTGATTGGCCACCCTGTAGGATTTCCAAGCGAACTCATTCGCGTCGATCGAAATCGATCGAATCTAGGCTACTACGACTAGTACGAATGAAACAAAAGCTTAGCTGGCGGCGCTTTTGTGTGGAACCAATTTGCTGTTTAGGCGAGCCTCAAGTGTGAAGATGACTTGGCTAATTTTTCATCTTACAAGGCGAGATTTTTTTGCTTCGTCTTTGGTTTCACCTTAACCTAAGATGCAGGCACTCGACAACTGTTCGCGAACCAAGCAAGCCGCTGCTAAATGATTAACTAATTAAATTTATTGATTGTAATCTTGGAACATTTACGGGCTATTATTGCTGAGTGTTGTCATTTCACTTTCGACATAAACGTAGCTGCTTCAAAAGTTTGTTCACGCTTTGTGATTTAATCGGTTTTTTGTTTTTTGTTTTTTGTCTGATGGGGTGAAGTGAGGAAAGCGGATTTTGTGTTGATGAGCTTGCATAATGGACGCTTTGAGTGACTATGAGTGGGCTAGAACTGCACACAGAGTCTTGTTTAGCTTCTATAAAAAGAAATGATTAATTAAGTGTTTCTCGTCTGAGTTAACCTTGGAAGATATTTTGTCTTTTTTTTTGCTTGGAATTTTCTTGGGAAACCCACGAAGGTTAGTGATTCATATCTGCAAGATAGAAGGATTATTGCCCACTGAAAATCAGCTCGCAGATATCAATGAAATTATTCAATGGTTGGCATAAATTAAGAGATAATCTGATGTGTATTAAGGTTAAATGGTGTTTAAATACCTCATAGATAAGGTTCACAACATTGGTAAGCCTTTGACGGATCACTATTGCAGAGGTGCATGTTGCTTAAATTGGGATTAAGTCAAAAT
Source organism: Orthonevra nobilis (assembly GCA_963555765.1). NCBI lineage: Eukaryota > Metazoa > Arthropoda > Insecta > Diptera > Syrphidae > Orthonevra > Orthonevra nobilis. Next base: position 36,453,208 of record OY743226.1, read on the forward strand.
AGAAGTTTAAAAAGATTGAATCGAAAGACATTCAACTGAGCCTAGCTATGTGAAATGACAAAGAGATGACTGTGGACTACCATCACCTTGTGAAGATGAAAATGGCATAGAAAAATGCTGCAAGGAAAAAGTATAGCTTTTACAAACGAATTGCTGATATTGTTCAAAAATTTTTTTGCCTATACCTATGCCGATGATATAGCAATCTAATCAGGAAGCAGAAGTACTATTCGCAAGTTGAGTCGCGCATCAGATATGGGGTCCTAGCCTGAGAAAACGTAGCGTAGAATAAGATAGCTAGCTTACGACATCGTCTGGTTAAAATTATCGGAGCAATTAACGCATCTTTTAGTGTTAGATGGCAACAATTCTACAGTATTAACATGGCAAGTGGATTCTGCAGACTGTAAGCCACACACTTAACACAAAAAGACGAAGCCAAGGGATTGAAGATCCGCAGGAAAAAGTTGAGGTTATAGGAGCGACCTTTCAGGAAGTACATAAGGCAAAAGCTTGCATTGACCCAAATCTCGTCTTGGAGAATCATGTCCTTTTCCACAACTTCTACCTTCGAAATGATATCCAACAGTGGCGATCAGAGAACCGAGGTTTCACTGAGTTCAATGACGATAATTTGGCATATAATGCCTTCGCTGATGATAGGGAAAATCCCCCATTCATTTCCAAGGCAGATCTTCAAGCGATTTTCGAATCACTAAAGAAGAAAAAATCTACAGGAATAGATGGAATATCAAACATTGTGATTCGACATCTCCCTCCGGAAGCTATAGACATTTTCACTATACTGTTTAATAATACACTGAATAATGCACATTATCCGGAGCACTGGAAAACAGCAATAGTGCAGCCCATCCCAAAAAGGGGTAAAGATATCTCCAATCCGGCAAATCTGCGGTCAATTAGTCTCCTTCCGACAATAAGCTAAGTTTTCGAAAAAGATGTCAATAGAGCCTTGACTAAGTGGGTAGAGGACAAAAATATTATTCCAGATAATCAATTCGGCTTTAGAGCGGGGCCTGTCTGGTTGACTTGGAGAAGGCCTTCGACACTGTTTGGTTAGAAGCGCTCTTTTACAAGTTGAACAGGCTTGGCATAAGCAAACCACTACTGTACATGCTTTATAATATGCTTACCAATAGACGGTTCGTTGTGAAGAATGGCAATGTTACTTCTATTTGTACTTTTAAGTTAATAAGAGGTCTGCAACAAGGTGCGGTTAGTTCTCCGATACTTTTCAGCATTTTCACGATTGATCTTGTAGGTTCTCTTCACCATGCCATAGCGTACGCAGACGATTTGATTGCGTACAGATCAGGACCGAAGATTGAGGATATCAGATTGAACTTGCAATGTGACTTTGATAAAATCCAGCGTTATTGTGACGACTGGAAGTTGAAGATTAACTACCGGAAATCGGAGACTATTCTCTTCAGGACTCAACTGTCTAGGGCCTCTTGGGATACAAGAAAGAATTGGCGAAAATTCTTGATCGTGGGACAACATGGGCAGCCATTAGCAAACAGAAGTGTAGTCAGATACCTAGGGCTCTGGCTCGACCAATATCTATATTTTAATAAACATATAGATGTAGCTCTAGCCAGAGCCCAAGCGGCTTTTGCTATGACTAAGAGACTGTTTTATAGCAGCCAACTCGATGCCAGGGTGAAAGTCATCTACTATACTACATGGCACTTGTCAGGCGAATGATTGCTTATGGCTGTCCAGTGTGGTTCAACGTGACAGCAAATTCGATGGAAAAGATTCGGGTTTTTGAAAGACAATGTCTCAGGGCTTGTCTTCGTTAATATAGAACTCCAGGGTCCCAATACAAAAAATTCTATCGCAATGAGGCCCTTTACAATGGGGCCAACCTGATCAGAGTGGATAATTTCCTTTTTAAGCTAATTCGAAGACACATTGCAAGGGCAATGACTTCGATCAACAACCTGATCTCTGGGGCTTTCTACCCTAATGATTTGTACCATGAGAGTGTTCGCCTTAGTGGCTTTGTTTCTCCGGAGGCCTTCCTCTACTTCGATTCTAAAGGTTTGATACAGAATAGTAGGATTCTAAAGGTTTGATACAGAATCGCCCGTTCAGGTGTAGACAGGCGACTCGATTACAATCCAGACATCGCCCACAGTTCCGAAGATTTTCTCCGGTTCAGCAGAGCGGTGTCAACCCGCAATGTGATAGATGCACAGAAGCAACACCAAAAATTTTGGTGGCTATTTGAAAATTGAAAGGGAACTCTGTCGTCAACACCCTTCAAAGTCAGGTTACCTTATGGAGCAAAGCCGGCCTCTTTTCCTTTTAACTTACTTAACCGGCTTACATAGACTTAAGTTTTCTTAGCGTAAGTAGGATTAGTTAGGAAAATATATATTATTATATTATATATATATTTAATTATATATATATTTATGTTCTATATATTTTCGAAGATTTTAAAGCGTATGTATTTATTTTTATATTTATACATACATAGTTTTAAGTATATATTCTAAGTAATTTTAATGTTGTTTTAAGCTTTAGATATAGAATTAGAAATGTCCGACCACTAAGTTTTTTTTGAAAATTTTCTTAGTTTAATAGTTGTAAATATAATGAAATTAATAAAATAAGTTTGTTTAAGTCGAAAGACATAGAATATAGTACTAGGTTTAGCTTAGAGCGCCCGCAGAGGGCCAGTAAGTTAGTTAAATAAATAAAATTAAGTTATATAAGCTAGTTTAAGCGTTTTGTCTAGTGTCTAAGAAATTATAATGAGAAAATAAAAAAAATGCATTCAAAAAGTAAAAAAACAAAAAAAGACGAAGCCAAGGGATGTATAACGTTACGACAGCGAACAATATTTACGGAAAAAGGGAACTGCGATGCACTCTCCCTAAACTGTCACTAAAATCATTTCTGAATCTAAAGAACAGAAAAAAAGTGACAGGTGGTTTTTTGAAAAACTACTGTAAAGTCCCTACTGCAGCCAGCTAGCAACTGGCTCCCTCGAAAATTAAACATAAAAATCATGATGTAACTAAATTAAAGTCACAACTAAAATCACTTTATTTTTCATAACATCTATTTCACCTGTGATATTTTCTTATTACAATTTTATTACAATATTAAAATTAATTTATTGTTAACTAGTTTATTTATTTATTTATCTTCATTTTAATAATATTTCTTTACATATTGACATTGACTTATCTTTTTAATTAGTTTAACCAGTATTTTACATAAATTGTTTATAAAATTTTGTTAAATTTTTTTAATTTTTTTTTTTTTTTTGTTTAAGGTTTTTCTGGTATTTTCTTAATAATAAAATTAATATTTCAGTTGAAAGATAAAATATAAATTATCATTTCTCTGTATGTAAAATGTGCGATAACAAACCTAGTTGTAAAGTTGTAAAACTTCAAATATTGTTACTATGAAGGAGAACAAATTTTACCGGCGCACAAAAAACAGTCAAGCAAGTGGCTACTTAAGAAGCTGAAAAAATGACGACAAAGATGTTTTCGAAAATAGCATTCAGAAGCGCCATCTTTGCATTGCAACTCCTCCAATAGCATGGCAGAGTTCAAACAGGGTTATGTACTGGTTGCGTACGACCAGGCCAGTCACAATCCCTGTCCATTTGATACTGACAACTATCTTAACAACCCATGAATGGCAAATATCTTCTAAGGCGGATATTTCTTCGATCCAGCTACAGCTGACACAAATGTTGCACTTTTGAGGGAGCAGATCCTCGAGGGACAATCTATGTCAATTTCATGAGTTCACATATTTCCCAGTTGAAGCTGAAGACTCTATTAAAACCGGAAATCGACGAACGATTAGACTAAGGGATTTCAATTCTTAACTTCTGTAAGGAAAACGGTCTATGGTGATAACTAACTTAAGATTTCCTGACTAAAAGGTCCGCCCAACAACCTCGTTCTCCGAGAAACGTCGACTTGGCCAAATTCTTTATAAAGCTTGAAAATTTCTAAGATTATCTACAAACTTAACTTGGTAAATAAGGTGGTTAAGCTCTGTTAAGTGGCATGTTCGGATCACTTGTCGGGTGCGTCTTGGAAAAGTCTGAAAGTTTGAAGTTGTAACCGTAAACCTATTCATCAAAGCCGCTTGTGAAGTCATCGCACTGAGCAATGCGATGGAGGAATTAAGGATCCTTTGAGAACTAAACAGAACACATGATGTATTGTGCACTGCAATGGACTCTGGCAAAGAAATGCCTGATTCTCGAGCCTGGATCGCTGCATCCTAAAGTGCCTCAAATATACCTTTAACGGTGATTAAAGAAGAGAATGGGTTAACAAAAACCAGTTTCAACAATACATCAAATTCGACAGCTTGTGAAGGAGTTACTCTTTCTTAGTGGTGATCTTACGAAGACTCATTGCAGGCTTTCGATCATAATTCAGCTTGTCCAAACTTGGATCGAAACTCCTTCATGCCCATGGTTTAGAAAATAAATCATCTTCCAAGTTCTTCTATATGAAGTCGAATGATAAACAAGACAATAGAGTTGAGAGTTGAGACAATAGAGCGGTCCTATGCGCGACGACGTGGAATGAAGGCTATGTTACAAAACACAAACTTTACATCATTTTCCAATTTGCAGATCTCTTTCGAAAGGCAAAGATTGGTCGACTACAATGGTTCCTGAACAACGGGCTCACGGAAAAAAGAAAGACTGAACATCCTATTCAAGGATCAAGTTATACAAAGATGCTAAGAAACTGTGAGGGATGAAACACAGCAAAAGTTCAGAAATAGATCCTTTAAGGTTTGACTGTCTGTAAAAATCTCTTTGTCCGAGTATGTTTCGAGAAAAATAAGCATACGAACCTTTTTGACGTTAACGATAGATTGGCCGGTGAAAACAGTGTATGGACATAGCCAAGATGTTTCTTCCGTACCTGCAAAGTAAAGATTTTGGAGCCCAGTCTCATCTGAATTTTACGAAATAAAAAGCATAGGATTCAGAAATCTTAAAAACCATTAACTTCAAGAAAATATTCTTTTTGATATAAAAGACTTCTTTTCTGAGCGGTTTCACTTAATCATGGGTTGATTCCAAGGCAACATAGACCGATTCACTGGAATACTTACACTTTCTACTGCCTTTCAAAGACAGGCTTTTCCGATCCGCAGCGAACATCCTTTTAGCATAAGGAACTAGAACAACAACCTTATACATCTGTGACTATAGCCAAGCAACTCTAAATACAATTTGGGCTATGCTGGCATGGGTTCCTGGACTGAAACTCTTGACTGTAAAATCTTAGCTGTCCAAAACAATCAACAGACTGCTTAGGTTAAATGAATGAAGTACTACGTCATCAGTGCTCTGACAACTGACGCACACTTGGAACATGTCGATATTCAAAAAATCTTTTCAATGGACCTAAGCAAAACAGGATTAGGCTTCAGACTACTTCAGCCTAGAAGATGTTTCTTGCGAGCCATAGAAGACCTTTTTATAAGCTAAATTTTCCCAAATGAGCATCTAAAAACCAACGTCTTGTAAGCTAAGAGGACAAAACGGACTTGCATTTTATTTCACGCGATTTAGTTAACCACAAAGAGCTAGCCGTACTTCAGTTCTAAAAACTGTGGAGAGAAATCAAGGATGAGCCTCTAGAATATAATCTACGGTAAACATTTGGAGACCTGAAACACTGAAACAACCCATTTAAAGCCTTTCTATAAGGCAGCAATTCGTCTAACCCCTCACTCATAGCAAAAAAAAAAACCATTACCAATTCATTTTTCGAAGGTCGTTCATAGTACAGATCTCAGCTCTACAGTCACATGACAAATTTTAACAACCTCGTTTGAATACTAATTTGCTAAATAATTATTTTGAAGTAAACACGTGCTTCATTTATTATAAATTTATATCCGCCTTTTTCTTCGCCCATTGACACGATTTCCATGATTTTCGAAACATCTTCGAAAGACCGCCAAACCTGCTTAAACATTTCCCAATACTTTACAAATCAATTTCTACAAAGGTAAAAATTCCACAGCCTTTGTTAGTCCACTCAAAGCCTCATAATGATCGGCTAATTTACATTTTCAAAGCACACCGAGTACATAACATACTCATAAGACTGGCTACAAGAGGCACAGCAAACTTAGCCATGATCATAAGACTATCAACGTTTCCATCTGAATAAGCGTGCAAAGCTTAAAAGTCTGTTTGTAAATTCATAAATATTGATGCAAAAGGAATGCGGTTTGGCTGGTGTGCTGGCTCTTGGATTGAAGCTAACGGCTGTCAGGTGTGCGCATTACGTCACAAGATGACTTTTCCACATACACAACGAGTCCAGCAGTGGACCACCACAATCGTAGCCCAAGCAACGAATATGCGCCACTATGATATGACGAAATGTCATCTTGAAGCCAATGGTTTGAGGTGGGGCCATCTCAATCATCTTGTGCTCGGTTGCCTTTTTATGAAGAAGGGGTTCCATGGAGGGGTTGATCTTGAAATGTGGGAAAATTCGGGAAAGCATATTGATTGGCAGTTGTGTAGGAAATCAAAGACTTGTGCGTATAAATTTCAAGCTTTAATGAATATAAAAATATTGATTGGGAAAAATATTTTTTTGTGCAAGTGAAGCGTCTCAGTTGCATTAAGGCACAGATATTTTTTTTGTACCGTACTGATATTGTTTAAAATAGTTTTCTTATATCTTTCGAAATTGTATTAATCAATAACTTGAGATTCAAATTGGCCTTCCCAGCCAACATTGTGTAAAGTCGATTTCAACATTTCCTTACAAGCTTCACCTTATCCGAAACGGCCAGGTGGCACCGTTTGAGCTGAAAGAACTTCTGGAAGTCTTGCAATTCTTTCCAGTCTTCAAATGCGGTTCGACAGCAGTCAATTTGAGGGCATACATGTGGGTGGAAGGTACAAAAGTTCGTATCCAAAGAAACAAAATTGGTTTCAGAAATCAGAGCTTCTTTGAACAAGTTTCACTTTGAGACGGAAGTCACATGAAGGCGAAACGTGTTTATGACTTTAAAAGATAATTGTTTTATGCAACATAGGTTTCCAATTTTCGGGCCCAAAAACAATCTCCCAAAAATTATTAAGCCAAATGTTTTTAAATGAAACGACTTATTTTCAAAAGATTTTTCCAAATTTCCAAATGTTTGTGTAAACTTTGGGATTTTTTTCATTCAAGTTCAAACTTTTGATGAGAGTTTCTGGCACTTTTTAAGCCCCGCTTCGCCACTTGTGTGAGCATGTTAAATTTTTCAAAAATGGAGGAGTTTGGACATGCTGTTTATTCCCAACTCTGAACAGCCCCAGAAGCTTTTGCAGAGAGTTGTACTCGTCCGGGAATTGGCAGTCACTCGCGTAAGATGGGGCCGTGAAAAATGCTAGAGATTTTCTTAACCAGATTTGAGCCCGGGTTCTCACGTTCAGCAGCTGACGCACTTACCACTGAGCGTCAGCGGCTTTTTTTATAGCCTCTCAAAAAACAGTCTAGATAAGTCGATTCGGGTGAACCAGCCGGCCAGTGCAAATTACCAAAACGCATCATGCAGCGACTTTGAGTGGATGAAATGGCAGTTCTTGCTTAATACGCGGATTGCTAAAAATAGCCCTCGTCACTGATGATGAAATTCACCCACTCGTCGTTCGGTCGAAATTGGCGATTCATCCGCGGAATCTTCAGCCACAGCACCGATAGTCTTTCAATCATAGGGACATCCCTGAAGTACTCACAATGCGATTGGATCATGCTGACATTAATACAGACTATGTATGGTATACAAAGGAAGGATATAGTTTTCGCTCCAAAGGTGAAAAGGTGCCTCCTCGTGCCGTTGCCTATCAAATTTTTGCAGACCTCAAAAAGTCCAACTGATAACGAACTTGTTTAAAAAAGCAATGGTTAAACGTATCTCCAGCAATGAAGGGATTCACAATAGGCCTTCTCTGAGAGCAAATGATAAGGTGCACTAATCATACATCCCCGCACATAACCTAGCCTAAGCTTAAAGTTAATTTATTGTCTTTTTTCAAGGGGCTCTGAATATCTGGAAAGAAATGACGTCAAGCACAAATGCACATTCATTTTGAATTTCTTGTAATTGTGAGAACTACTGCGTTCGGGAGAGCGTTCAAAATATTTTTTTATGCTACTTCTTATTCCCTAGCGGGCGCTACAGTCCGGGGTGGATCAAGGCCTTATTCAAAATGCCTCTTCAAGAAGAACAATCTTGAGCTAGGCTTCTCTAGTTTCGTACACCCAGCTGATTGAGGTACCTTTCCAACTGCTTTAGCCATCGGAACCGAGGTCTTTCTCTACCACGTTGTCCCTCGGGTTTGGACTCAAAGACTTTTCGAGCCGAAGCGGAGTTCCCATTCGCTCCAAATGTTACTCGAAGGATTTTTCTCTAAAAGTAACCAAGAATTTCTACATCCGCATTTTGAGTCGGTTGTTACGAAATTGTTTGTGATAAGAATTAGGAATGTGGCTGACTTACTCGCTGGATCACTGTTTGAAAAAAAAAAAAAACAAAATAGGGAAAGGCTGGAGTCAATTTGTCGAGATGAAATGATGCAATGAGTTTTATCGCTTGATCAGGCTCAGGAGAAGAGCATTTCTTGCACCGATTTAGGAAACCCTGACCTAACATAGCTGCTCTTGACTTCGTCATTTCAACTAAGGTTGTCTTTTATATCAATTTCGAGGACGAAAAGTCTTTCGAGTTCAGCGACGCAAGTGTGATCAGCTTTTACTTTGCTAAGATGAGAGTAGATAGCATTTGTGAAGGAATATGAAAACTGATGGCACTGTCATCAGCGTGCAAGTGAATTGGATGGACAAGAGATCATTAATAGAGATGACAAAAAGATTTGGGGACAAAACGGAGCTCTCGGGCCCTCTTGTGAAGGGGTGTTTTTTTTAGAGGCATACAAATTCAATATGAAACAAAACCAAAACCACCAACTACAGCTCCATTAGCCATGAAGCTAATGTTAACGTTTATGATAGTTGCTTAATCAACTACATAATTTTATGCCATAACCGTTAAATTTTCCATTCTCGAAAGAAGCGTAATCGTAAAGTTCAATTTAATCGAGCGACTGCGGCCGTATATCAGCAATAACACGGCAAATGTTGACTTCCAAATCGTCCAAGGTCTTTGTCACTAGTATCATCTCTGACTAAAGTCATCTAAAGATCCATTACGCGAAATAATACGCTCAACAAATGCTTCCAGCAATAAATTGATGGTGTCACGCGCCGTGTGGCATGTTTAAACGAAAGCTCTGTCGTGTCAATGTCATTGAACTGAAGGTAACATTTTGGCCGACATCGTCCTTAAAGAAATATTGACCGGTGATTCTATCAGTTCATAAAGCTCACAAAAATGCGAGTTGTAAGGGCGTCTCGGGAAAGGCTTTCTGGGATCAGGGAATTTTGCTTGTTAACAAATCCATTTAACCAAAAATGGACCTCTTTGGAGGACAAAATTTTGCGTTGGAAATGAAGATCAAACTGCATCATATTTGCGGTCCATTCACCGAACCTACGAAGCGTATAATGGTCAAGTGGTCTCAAGTTTTTCACAAGCTGGATATGATGAGCTTTTAAGGGGGTCTTCTAGTCTATTTTTTTTATATTTTTAAAGAATATATCACAAAAGAGGATTTTTCAAAATTCAAATTATTTTCGGAGATATCGGTATTTTGCTGACCCGGCATCCAAACTGGTTCGGACGGAACTAATCGAACAAAAGACATTGGGGATTCGCCGTTTACCTGAATCCATATTTCTCAGTAAAACCTTTTGTCCTTTGTTTATATTGTTATATAAGAACCCAAGGTGACTTGTATCTTTTATATTTAGTGTTCAGTTACAGTTGAATTCTAACCTTCAAACCTATGTTTAGGTTCAGAAACTCAAAAGAATGAGTCTCTAAACTCTTTGATTTGGACTTTCGATCCAAAACATATTCATTCCGGACCTAAGATGATTGAGATAGCAACATTTATTGCTGTTTGTTTTTTCTTCATTCCTATTTTAAAAATGATGGAGCTTATGGGAATGAAAATAGGCCCGGACAATAGACAACGCCCGGATTAACCGCTCCGAAATACGAGCAGGCAACGTATCAAAGGAGGCCAGAACTGCTCAATATGAGGAGAGAAACGCGGAAAATTGTTTTTTCGAAGTCGAAGAAGGTTCGATGTATGAAGCAGGAATGGCAGATGGAATAAATGTAAGTCTTCATTTATTCTACTGCGAAAAACTACGTGAAACTTTAAACGCGTTTTTCTCGAAACTGTCTTTTTCAAAACTATAACCACGATTTCTCAGGTTCTACTGGACCGATTTACCTGAAATTTTTACAGAGTTTTCTTTGAAGACTTGTCTATGGCTCCCAGCCCCATATTCCCAAATTTCTATTACTTTTTTTTTTTAATTCGAAACAGTCAAAAAAAAGTGGTACAAAAATTGTTCTGTTTTTTAGGCAGTCGCCATTTTTTGAAAAAAAAAATCTTTCCAACTTTTCCGTCGTTCCAGACATTGCGACATTATTCTAGATATTAATATTCTTTTTTTTTGTTGGTTTTAGATTGCTAGGAGGGTTGAAATCGTGGGTATGGTTACGCGCCAATTTTTTGAGACCCCCAATTCATCAACTGCGAATTTTTGAATTTTGAAAACTTTTTTTATTTTTTGATTTCTTTCATAATTCTTGTTATGTTAATAAAAAACTTATAAAAAAATGGATACTTAAAATATTTATTGTCTTTATTTTATGACACTTCAAAAATTACATGTAATTCATGCCTCTAGACTAGAATACCCCCTCAATCCAAACTCTAAATAACACCCTTTATTTATGTGTTTATTGAAACCGTTCAGTACTGCTGCTTGACAGATTGTTCCTTAGCCATATTAGAAAAGATTCGTCAATGCATTTTCAATTAAAGAGCCTGATGCCAGACTTGGTTCTAGGAAATAAGATGCGCTGCACTCTTACTTTCACCTAAAGAGAATGGTGCCACTTTCGGTGGGCATATGCCACCAGATGGAGATCTGGAGATCTGAGAAGTTAATCACTTTTTCACACTTCTTCAAAAGTATCGGATTTTAATTGTCCACGGTAGTCGTCATGGTATTTCTCTGCTTGTGCGTTTTTTTCCGCTCACACCCGACTTGAGGAGCTTTCATCACCAGCTTGAGAGAGATCAAAGTCGCTGAACTTAGCAATGGACCCTATATTACATCGCTTATAAGAAATACCGAAACGTTGGCGGGCTGATCTCTGCTTTTTCCGTGTTCTTAATATATTTTTTTGAAAAAGCGAATGTGACTGATATCGTTAAATCAAAAATGCAAAAAAGTAGTATAAACGTTTCTGAGCAAGTTTTTAAACACAAGACCTCAAATTAATAAAAATATTCAACCTTAGAACTAAGTGCATATGCGGTCTTCGTTGCATAATCATTTTCATTCCGAATTCTGTCTAATTACTTCCATAACTTTGTCACTTTAAACTGTTGGCCTGAAGGTAGTTTCCAATGAGATGACCTTTATTATAATAGCGTTTTTATGCTCAAAACTAGACCATCACCAATTGGCCTCCCCTACGCCACATTTAATTACGAAATGAATCCGTACATGGAACGAAAGTAATTCAATCAATTCCCTACAAGTAAATCGTTAATCACTCGCATGTAACATCCGTTTTGTGATTGTTTTTGCAAAGTGCCCATAAATAGGTCTTCTAATGACTCAATGAACGAGTGCACAAAGTCATTCATTTGAAACACAGCAACGACAAATCTTAATGGCGTTAGAGTGTTAAGTGTTGGGAAATATCGGTGGCCTTGTTTTAAAGAAAAGTGTGTTTCTATTTTTTTTACACAAACATGAAATGACAACCCTTGAAATCAGTAACGTACGATAAGTAAAATACAAACGCATAGCCCAAAGTGAGCATCTTTTTTTGTTTTTAAGTAAAACGATGACTGAGCACGTAGATCACGAACTAGACTCCTTAATCTGCAGCTAGATACAAGTATCTAGACCACTTGCACAAGTTCCTCTCAAAATTATTCATCCATGGTGACATTAAATCATAATAATATGCACAACACTTACACTCGGAACAACATACATTCCTCGGATACATTACGTAGAACATGTGTTTCATTAATTACATGAGGCTTATCTGCAAGGCAAATGCAGGTCAGCACTGCATTCATCGATCGCGCACTCAAACAAATCCCACACTCGACCTGGTTGTTCATGGACATCATAATGGAGTCCACGACGACTAGCTTTCAGGTCCAACTAACTGGTGCTAAGTGTGGATGTCGATACTTAAAATCTCGTTCCCACGGACTGAAAATAAACCTCGTTTGCGCGAGCTCCATTCAAATCTAGTTCAATTGCGCTATTTCCCAAATCGCTTACATATACAAATACCGCCACTGGATTAGGCCTCGTTACCTATCTAGATATGTTTTTACTCGGATACGATTTATCGGAATGAGATTGTTACTCAACTTGTTTACTCTATTTCGATATGCATTCCCCGTGTCCCGAGAATTCCTCGTATTTCAAGGAAACCACTCCTAGTTCGAAAATTTTATAAACCACTTTCGGGTAGATACAGTTTAATAGATTAATTGAAAAAAAAAAAAAAAACTTACCCTTTGGCATTCCGCATGGTCCCTTCGTTCGTGAGTTGTCCAAAAAGTCCAATTCGTATTGGCGCGCAGGTGGATAGGTTAACGAGACGTGAGCTCCCACCAAGCTGATGGCGCATAACACAAAGCCTATTGCTAAGAATTTAACTACTTGCCTATGCATGATTGCTTTTTGTATCTACTATTTATAAATTTGGTTATTTTTATTCTTTGTATCTGGTTTAGATTGTCCTTAATGGCGGCGGGCACCGACAAATAAAACACCTTTATTTTATTATTCACTACTTGACGATTAGCATTCAATTAACGCGTATTTTAATAGTGAAAACGATGAAAACTTGATAGAAATTCACTGCACGATGGAATTCGCACTAAGTGACACGAGGGAGATTGGCATTTTGGGACACCATGCTGCTCAAAATGTATCTGAAAAGAGAAAACACTTATTAGTTTAATTTTGTTTATTTATAAGCTAAATATTTAAAAAATAATTATTGAAAACTTGCAGAAACGATAGAGGGTATAGAAAACGTTTTTTCGATGCTTAAATTTTGACATTCGACACTGAGTTTGGCATTTTATTTTCGATAAGTCATTTAACACGACGTTCATTTTATAGGGTTTTTCAATAAAAGCGCTACAAAAGTTTTTTTTAAATAAAACAAAAACGGTTTTGGATATCAATGAAATTCTTTATTCCTGTGAAAGTACGTTCGATGCCATTATGTATGGAACTCGATTTCTTTTGCATGGCCACAGCGGACACGCTTGCAGAAGTCCAGACGCTGAACCCAATTTTCGACGGTTTTCAAGCATAAATCGGCCGATACTGCTGCAATTTCACTTTCGATATTCGTACGAAGTTCATTAATCGTCGCTGGCTTGTTGGCATGGACCATAGACTTGACGTAGCCCCACAGGAAATAGTCTAACGGCGGCCAAGCGACTGGACCATTTCGTGAGATAAAATGTTCTCTAAACTTGGTTTCCAATCAATTGAATGTAACATTCACTGTGTGCCTTGTGGCGCCGTCCTGTTGGAACCACATGTCCTCCAAGTCTATATCATCCATTTGGGGCCAAAAATATTCGGTTATCATTGAACGGTAGCGATCCCCATTCACAGTAACGTGCTGGTCTTGATCATCACGGAAGAGGTACGGCCCAATGATGCCGCCGGCCCATAAACCACACCAAAACGTAATTTTTTCGGGATGCAATGATGACTCATGGAGTACGTGTGAATTGCTGCCTGACCAATGCCGCATATTTTGTTTATTGACGGAGCCATTCAGCCAGAAATGAGCCTCATCGCTCAAAATGATTTTTCGATGAAAATCCGAATCATTTTCAATTTTAATAATTTTGACTCGTTGTTGGCTCGTATATCTGTCATCATGAAATGGCAAACCTGACTGAAGACAAATGTCAAAAGAGCGACAAGAAGTATGGCGTCGTTTGCTGTCGCTGTCGCTCTACTTTATATTTATAATATAATATGCTTTCTGTGATATAAGGTTCAACAAAAGGGCTTACAGTCACTTACTCAGGGAGCCGAGTTCAAAGCTTCAAAATTTTCAGAGAATACTTTTGTAATATTCCTCTTTTTGAAATTGAAAAAAAAAAAGAAATCAATTGTTTATATACTTGATTTGGATCAAAATTCGTCATGACAAGAAATGACTAAAGAACGCCCAACTTTTTGGTCAGCAGACTATTACGGGAACAGATACGAAAATTATTTCGATCCGGAGTTTACGATAATATTTTTGAATTTCTCATTTCGTCCGTTTTGTGTTTTTTTTTTTCGACTCAACCATTATGTTTACAATCTATTTGGTAACTTTTTACACATAAAATAATACCGCCTTTAGTGGAGTTGAAATTTTTAAAAGCGGTTTTTGTGTGTATCTTAATTTGACATTTCAAAGTGATGAAAGCAAAGTGCTAGGATGACATAGTGACAGTGTTCGCGATGCCAGCTAATGTTGTTGAGAACGATCTCGTATCGGGTTCGGTTTCTTTTTAGCCTGGGTTTTAAAGAAATTTTTCAAAATACGCTGTTTCAGTCGTTATTAAATGTTTTTCTTTTACTTTTGGTTGTAAAGTGAAAATTGTGGAGTTCGATGTCTAATTATTTCCCTATTATTGACGTCCAGAAAGTTACGTTTTGTGGAAGCTTACTTTATGTAGTTGGCAATCCCACAAAGAGTAAGAATGTTTCAAATAAACTTGGCATAATATTCCCTTAAATAATCCACCATCTGAACTTGCAATTCGTCGCGTTGTGAACAAATTTCGAAGAATTTGTTGATTCGCCGCCGTGCAGGGCAAGTTTGTCTTGTGACGTAAGAATCTTAGTAAATGGACTTTCGTTTTCGTTCTGAACTCGGTTTTTGGATCCGAAAATCGACTGCAGGTTGGTTCACTAATTTAACGTCAATTTTGATTCTGGAGGTGTCATTTCGTTCAAAAAAATTATGTTTTTGAGTTGCTTTACGGGCTTGACGGTATAAAGCATTTAAAAAGAAGAAATGTACCTCAAAAATGGTGGCGCTCCATCTCACCAACCGACTTCCACAATCTACTTATTGAGAACAGCTTATTTTGTAAAAAAAAGTCGTTTTAATTGATCACAAAGTAATTTAGTTCAGTTGTTTTTTATTCTGAGGAGCTTTTTTAAGCCTCGAACACTTGAAAATGAGTCGAAGATTGAGCGGCCAAATTGGATGCTTACGGTGGTCCAATTTGTATGACCAGATTGGATTATGTTATGTCGTTGCAAATGGCGAAAACGATCAGTTTTGCTGTGATATTTGAAAAGCTAAGAAACAGCATACACGCTGTAGCCCTCCTGAGAAAAACTGTGGCAAGCTCCCTCTTAAAACAAATAACAGGAATGTCCCCGTATAAGAAAATGCTGCATTCGAATTGCCGAGTGAGTTTCGGCATTATTATATACCTGTCATTGTCTCTTAGACTTTTTGAGACTAGCTTCATGTCATAGACAGCACATGTGCGGCTTCTTATCTCTCAAAGAACTGCCCGACGCAATGGTCAGATTCTCTTCTGTAAATGTATCTTTCTCAGCGTCAGCGAAAAACCGATGATTAACCATTATGCAATGCCAACGCTTACAACACAAGCTACCGTCTGTGTCAATGTGCTTAGCCAGCAATCATCAAGCGAGTTTCCTAATGCGTCAATTAACTTATTACCGCAGAGTGTCTGCATGCTGACTCCGCAGACATATTTACATAATTCATCCGGGAAAGTGTCTCACTTCCGCCACTGAAAAAAAAATCGTAACGTAAAAACAATGATAGCTGCAATCAAATAGAAAATCGCCACAACTCAGACGTCAGAGGGCCGTCACGGTCGGCGATGACAAAAATTTGACACTTTTCAAAGCCCTGCTCAAGTGTACCTCCGTTTTTGTTTTTTTTTTCATTTGGATTGTCTGCTTTGTAAGCACGATGTCAATGACAAGAAACAACACAAGTGGACTGCCATTCGATAAACGAGCAATTGTGTTGTACAACAAGAAAAAAAAGCCGGGGGTCGCTTGACCTCTCATCGCGACGGCCTTCACTGTCTCGGAGGCTCCGTTCGAAGTCACTTTCTATTTTTTTTTTTTTTTTTTTTTTTTTTTTTTTTTTTTTTTTTTTTTTTTTTTTTTAATTGAATTACCTGCAAAGCTTAGTGCTTATCTGCAGGTGGTTATGCACTTATTCATTTATTGTTTGGAAATGTTAAAAAATTTACAAAAATTGCATAAGAAAATTTTTGTACTCAAATCAAAATGTGATTAATTGTGGCTTTGATTCGATGATACTGCATTCACACGGTGAGTTATAGCCTACTGCCTATCGACTAGCTACGCGGGAGTTGAGTGTGGGATAAAAAATTTTTGAAAGGGGATCACACGCATCTCAAATGCAGTATGAGATAACATCATACTTGGGGGAAGCGTGGAATATTGTTCTTTTTGTTTTTGTTTTTTTGTCGTTTTCACTTTTTCACACGAAGATGACAACCAACGCAACGTCAACAAATAGAAAGTAAACTTTAATAGTAATAATTATATTAACTGGACCGATTCTGAATTGCCCACATCACCGACCACAAGCCGGTGGTTTTTTAGGCACTTCAGATATGGATGGATGCCGGAAACTGGGCGATAATTAATTCGTTGTTGTTATTTGACAGTTTGACTCTGGTTGGCAAGCGACATCGTCGCACTTTCTAGCTAAAGAAGCGACCGTGTCGCCATCGTGAAAGTTGATTGTGACTTTAATGCCTGCTCTGGGTTGACAAGTGCAGCTGCACGGTGGTCTTGTCTTATGATTCCATTAAAGAGAAAAGCTTATCGAGTTTGAGATACTGACATCTTCAAGACAACAGTAGAGATGGCAGTTTGAGTTCGAATGGCCAAGGAGTACAGAGATTTTGTTGCATTAAAATAATGTTTCACTGTGACCATTTTAGAGGTTTTTTTGAGAACCGCCTGGAGTGGCGTTTATTTATATTATAGTGGACGGTACCTCTTGTTTAAAAATGGTCTTCGATACATTTGTTCAGTATACTTTTTCAAATTACCACGAAAAGATTTACACCCCAACAAAGTTTGCAACATATGAAACCAATGGACCATCGTTTGCGTCTTAAGTTGGCTAAATGTGCTGAAAATTATTTGGAAGTTTTAGGTTAATGGGTAAGGAAAATGGCCGCTTTTGGAGTTAGCACATTCCTCACGAGACTCCCGGGACTTTATTCTTTTTTTTTTGTTTTTTTTTTTCAAACTTGTTTATTTCCACCATAATTTTAACAAATTTCTTAACGAGAAAGAAAGAAGATAACCGCTAAATCAATAAATTTACATTTTCGTAAATGGCCAACCAAAAATTGGATCCCATTACATATAATTTGGTGGCTTCAGGTGGTATATGTCCACTTATCAATGAATTTCTAAAATAGCCAGGGTTAGGATAAAATAAACCCGATATGAAATCATTCTCAATAACATTATTTGACCGCGCAAAATGATTCGTCGCAAGGTCTAGAATGACATTGCCAATAGTCTTTTGTTGGAGACGTAATGCCGAAACTCGGAATGAGCCCTTCTGTACATTCTCGTGCATGCTCGTAGGCATTTCCTCTCAAAAATTCTGTACTTCTCCATATACGTAGGCTAATGTTCCACCACACTGGACTTGCATAAGTCAAAATTGGACGCACAAATAGTTGGAATAAAAAAGTTTCTTCAGCGACACAAATGCTGCCCTTGCATTTTTTAACTGGATATTTACATGATCATTACAATACAGGAATTTATCGGAGTAAACTCCTAAATACCTCACAACAGTTTTTGATTCGATTCGATGGCCATTTGAAGATGTTATAACTAAATTTCTCCAATTGCGTCGCAAGTCTGAATTGCCCTGTCCTACTGGGGTGCGGAACAGTATGGTTTCGCATTTAGAATTGTTTACTTTAAGTTTCCAATCCTCACAGAATTTTTCGAGGGTATCAAACTTCAGTTGGAGTTCGTTTTTAATTTCGCAAATTTTTGAACCATAAGCATACAGAATGACGTCGTCGGCTAATGCTATTGAGCCATCCAAGTCTCAAATCAATCAAACATTGTTTCAGTCTTGTACTTTCTATCTATTACAACGAATAAGATGATGGGGAAACTCATATCTGATTAGTTTGTAAATAAGCCAGTCAATCCAAGCCGTGTCAAAGGCTTTCTCAATATCCACTAGACAGGCACCTGTACTATATTCTATCCCAGCGGTTCGAATGCAACCCTTCGAGCGGTTCAGGTAAATTATTCGCAACTTTTCGAAACGTGGATATTTACAACGATTGTTTCAATCAGGTTTCAAGATCGTTTCATCAGGATGGCGCAACGTGCCATTATGCGTGTCAAACTTTTATTTTATTAAGAAAAACGTCTGGTGAAAGAATCATTTGAAATATATGAACTTGTAATTGGTCATTTTGGTGATTTGATTTGCATTGGATTACTTTGTTTTTGGGGAACGTCAAGCCACTCGTCTATGCTGATAAGCCAGCTAAAGTTGCGGCGCGATATTTCCAAAACAAGACCGTCTCTACTAGAAAAATCGATGCACCAAAATTGGACTGATAGAATGATCTTAATTGAGTCTGATGACCAACCATATGCGACCAGATACGAAAATGCCTTCGGTGGTATATGCCTGTTTGAAAATGAATTTCTATAATATGCAGAGTTTGGTTATCTATACAAAATGTTTCCTATTCAGATTGGAACAAAGTCTAGTCAGGATAACCATTATCGAAACATCCAATAAAGTTTTTGATTTTTAAAAAAGACATTCGGGATGTGCTCTTTATTTTAGACGGGTACAGACTCACAGTTATCATTTGAGGCGGTGCCAATATTAACGCCAATTAGAACAAAGATCAAAAAACGTATGGGATATGCCTCGATGGTCATTACAAGTTCGATATTTTGCAGGTGGGATGCGGATATCGCTGTCCGATATTTGCTGTCATTATACTTTACCGGGTTCATAAATATATTCAAAATTCCATTAGGATCGGTGAAAACATTACCTACACAATAATAGAGAGACTGTGTTCTTTTAGAAACAACGTGGAATGTTTTATTCTGCCTTATGCCTTATTTAAAATCTCTAATTTGATGTGAACAAACGCTGCTTAGATGTGCGTAAATTGTACCTTGTAATTCTATTTCTTTTAGTGAAGAATCGTTTAATTACTCCAAAGATTTCTCTTTGAATTAGTCATCAAACTGAGATTTTGCTCCTTAACAACATTCAAAACATATTGGTCTAGTAGTCAATGATACTTCTCTTTCCAGTTAAAGAATGCAAACGTAAAGTGTTGAACGTAGGCTAACTGCTAGCGGCTCAAGCAGCTGGTCTAAACTTACGTTAAGTTTTGACTCATTCTATACTTAACTTTGCTCACCAACCACAGGCACAGTACAAAATGTTCCCGTGCCAGTGAGACAGAGAAGTGCCCGTAATGTCGAAAATATTGCTGCCGCTGAGGCTTCAGTTGCAGAAAGGCCAAATGTGTCTCTCACACGTCGTTCTCAAGCGTTGGGCATCTCTGTGACGCCGATGTCGTATGTTCGTGAATTGGGCTGAGCAACAACTTGAAAATGATTCGGATTTTCATCGAAAAATTATCTTCAGCGATGAGGCTCATTTCTGGATGAATGGCTCGGTCAATAAACAAAATATGCGGTATTGGTCAGGCAGCAAGCCACACGTACTCCATGAGTCATCATTGCATCCCGAAAAAATTACGGTTTGGTGTGGTTTATGGGCCGGCGGCGGCGTCATTGGGCCGTACTTCTTCCTTGATGATCAAGACCAGCACGTTACTGTGAATGGGGATCGCTTCGATGGCTTCGAGATAGACGAAGGTTTTTTTTTTGACAATTAATTTTTTTTAAAGCCGATGAATGATGTGAATGAAATTTATGTCGAATAAACAACTTTGAGTTTCAATATCGGTCATTTTCTTAAAAATCAAACTTTTTCAAATCCCCTCATCCATCCGGAGCACTACGGCATTAGAAAATGATCCCTTTTTTGTATTTCGACGAGCTACAGTGGTTACGGTAATGCCTCTTTACTTTTCGCCCCTCTCGAATTTGTTGTATGCTGTGATCTTCCTTCTTCTACTTTACGTCTTGAGTAATTTGCTATATTTTCTTCGATTTCATATCTTTTGTGTGGAAAAACACTCCAGAAAAAATAATTAATAAAGAGCTTCTGTGGACGTCCCAACTATGCTAGGTCTGTCCCCTTAGGGGAATTCATAACTCATTGAGTTATTCAAATTATAAAAAAAAAAAACAATGTCTTACCAAAAAGACTGAGAGCAATTCTTAGAGCCTTGAGATTTCAATTATTTAATAGTTTTTTTTAGGTTCCATTCCTCAAAAGGCAAAACGAAACCATTATATGATCATTTTGTCGGTCTTTGTGTCACCACACTTTTTCTCAGGAACGCGTGAACCTATCAAGTTGAAATCCGTACACTTATGACTGCGGTCGTTCAAACCTCTAAATCATCAAAATCGTCAAAAGATATGGCTGTTTTTGCCTCAAATTTTGATACTCGTAAGTGAATTTCAACCTAAAGTGTACCGCATACAAACAAAAGTGGGAAAACTCTGCGAGACTTCAGTGATGGACGAACTATTTGCACGGGACCTTCGTTGCGCGAGTTTATTTTTTGCAGTGGCAGCCGAAAAATCGGACAGGCATCATTTTTCAAATGAGTAAACGTCGTCAATTTGCGTAATTTATGAAAATGTTGCGTTTGAGAAAAACTAAAACTGAACTAATTGTTTTTCATACGTTATCACGTCAATAGTTTTTTGCGCTCTCTTGAAATCCTGACATAAGTAAAACAAAATGGAATCGTTTAAAACACATCGTTCCTCAATGGCTCGCTTCGACTTCTTAAACCCTAACTTTCATAAGAGCTTAACTGTTATATTTTCAAAATTCGAGCATTCGACATAATATTCGTGAGCATTGTCAGACAATGGAACCTGAGGTGATAAATTCGGGTAAACGAAATTTATATAAGCGATAAAAAATGCCCCCAAAAACCAAGTCTCAACACGGATCCTTCGCCAACAAATAAAATGAAAAACGAATATTACATAATAATCCCACAAGCGATTTCCAAATTGTCATAACTCGCCTGTGACCTACCACGATCACTCATCACACAAACAAGGCCCTCTCTCGCAACATTTCAATTACTTCACATAATTCATCACACATCGCTCTGCAACAATATCACAAAAAAATGTAAATCACTTGCGCAACAGTCCGCGCAAAACTGGCGTACAACATCGGCATAAACATTTAAGCCCGCAATTAATTTTATGGTTGTCGCACGACCAGAAATCCACGATCATCACTCGAAGTCGTAATCGGAAACCGGACTCCTGACAAACGAAACCAGTGGCAACATAAAACCAAATCCATCACTCGTCGTCGTGCTCAATGTTTTCGCCGCAACCGCTTCACCAGAAGAATACCAACCACGACAAATGCGTATCTTTATTCAAATTTGACAGCAATCCTCGAACGCATTCGACACGCGCTCATACTCAATCGAGCGTCAGCATCAGCACGTAGACGCGTCATCGTTGCGGCTTATTTGCGCAGATGTATGCTTAGGCATTCCCCTCTATGTCGATAGATTCGCTGTCAGCACAGGCAAATAAGGTTCAATGTCAATATGAGCCTCAGCAATTAACGTTATGAGCGCGATCAAGACGACACACGTATAAAGATGCTGCGGTTAAAGCCGACGTCATATCATCGTATCAAATTTCTGCGAATAACGATGGCCAGGCCACCTGCCGCCATCTGAGGAGAAAGAGATGACTGCTTGCAGCTTGATAGAAACTAGAAAGCCAAAGTGCTGTCCGCCTCTGGTCAGGTAGAGAAAACCAATATCAAATGTCATCGTGTAACCTTCTTTCGACAAGTATGCGCTGTCTTTTTGGCAGCGGGTGCAACTGTGAATTTAAATGTCAAAACGCCAATATAATTAAGCACTAATGGAGAAAACACTGTCAACTGTCATTTTGTAATGGTCGGTAATGGAATGGCTTTTCTTTTCGATAAGGGATTGTCGCGCATGTCTAATGTGCAGCGTAGCTTATAGATGGCGTTGGCACGCCATTCACAGAAGGCAGATTGTTATCGGCGAATTTGGAAATTTGCCCTCGAAAATTGGAAACAATGAAACCGCGAAAATGTTTACTTGGCAAATAATTGGAATTCGGAATTGTGTCAATGACATTCTTGAGTTTGCTTAAAGTAATAATTAAACTCAGCGATATCTTGCCAAAACAGTAGTCGACGCCATTCCGATAATTGGTTGTCATTTTCTCTAATGACAACTCAAACATTTACATTTTACAACATTTTACAAAGCCTGCAAAATATGATTCGGGTAGTTTTTTAAACTGACAGATCTGAGGATAGGTATGCATTTCTTCCCAGAGGGCCTTACGATAGGGTATGTTCCAAAAGTATGAATTCAAGGTTTGCATAAAATTTAACCCAATCCATACGACTATTAATATACTATCAATCCTGGTTTATGTCGAGTTCATGCTTCAGAGGTTATGCAAGAATAAATGCATAGAATGGAACAATCATCACCAAAGGAGGGTTCCATTTCCAGATCACGCTAGATGTCGTTGCATCACCACCCTCTTAAAGCGGTAGACAGTTATTCAAATCATGTCTAACACTTTTCGGAATGCACATTGGCACACATTGGGAAATTTCTGGTCGATAAATCTCTATTCGAACATCACCACCTTTGACTGGTTGGTAGGACTCTAATTGGGCTTTAGACATTGGACATTAGACAATCTAATGCTAAAGACATTCTAACTTTCAACAGAAGGATAGAGTGTCTGTTAGCCTTAACAAACTCCCTAAGATACAAAAGTTCTATTCTTTCAGAACGCAGTGTCTACCCCTAGGCAGGGGCAGATATTTTTAAAAGAAAAAAAGACGACGCGTGACAGCAATGTGTCCGAGGTCATCTCACACTCGTTTGTCTTTTTAATTTTTTCTAAGACTTTTGATAAGTTCGACCATAGGGCCCTTTGCATCAAGCTACTGTTTGCCTATCTCATGAAAATATTTCCAAAAAATGTCTGTTATTGGAAACATTTGCTCAGAAACGAGATGTGTGCTTGCTGGAGTACCTCAAGGATCTAGAGTGGGCCCAACTCTTTTGTTTGGGAAAGTGAAATGAATAAAAGTACATACATTTTTAAGGAAAAAAAAAAGAAATATGAGGCATTCTATATTTTTGTATGATTAATAAAAAATAGTATTGAATGCCACTTCAATGGGCGTCAGTTTTTATATTTTGGGTGGGGTGACCCTTAAAAAACAAAACAAAGTAAACATTTTACGTAGTTCAAGAATTTGAATGCGCAAGTACAATGCAAAGATATAAAAAATTAAACCAGATTGTCAGACAGAATGGATTCGAGATTAGAAAAGAGTCACTGTTTTACAAGTTGTGTAGGCATTCCGGACACTGATATTGCTCTCATAGACAGTGGAAGCTTATTAAATAGACGATATGAAGACACTGAATAAAAACTACGATAAGCAGTGGTTCGATAATGTGGCAAAGATACTAAATTTCCACGCAAATTATGATTCGAGATTACTCGAAAGTTTCGATTACCAGATTTCATAAAGAATTTCCTTAACACTTTAGAGCAGTTCAAATGACGAACTGGCAGGATCTTCAGGTCACAGAACAAAGGAAAACTGGGATGCCTAGCAGGTTTACGGCAAAGTTTTCGAAGGATATACTTCTGCCAAATTAAAAGAGGTTGAATTTTATTCTGATAAACACCTCACCAGCAAACAATACCATACTGCAATTTTGAATGGAAAATACCATAGAAAATAATTTTTAGAAGCATTGTGGAGCAGATATTTCGCAAATAATAGAAATGTCGTAGAGTACTACGGAGATACTTCTTCAGAGTGTCGACATAATGAGCCCCAGGTATTTAAATTCATCAACTTTCTCGACTCTAAGAAACAGTTATCACTGCAGCTCAAGTTGTTATAAAATGTGGGAGAACATGGACTGGAAGCACAAATGCAATTAGAGAGTCTGTATTTTTGGCACTCTGGTGCATGATTAGAGACTTTCGCTTCTACATTTTAAAAGGACAACAGACTGAAGAATATTATCTTTGTTTTAGAGCTAATAGCCAAATTGTGTTCCCCAAACCAGTTTCTCAATAAATTAAGATCCCAATTTATATCACAAACAAGATCTAGAGGACTATTCAGACCATAAGAGAAACCTATATCATCCGCAAAAGCAGTAGGTGAGCCTTTAAAATTAAGTGTAAATAGTGAATTTATGTAGATGAGAAACAAAATTGGCCCCAAAACAGAGCCTTGAGGTATACCCAGGTTGAAGAACTTAGTTTGGCTCCTGACCTCATCTATCTTCACCCTTTGCGACCTATTCCTAAGGTAAGACCCAATCCAATCAAGCATGAAACCACGAAAACCAGTTTTTTCTAGTTTTTTCTAGAAATTCACTATTCTTTTTTTAACAAGTTTTCCAAAGACTTTGCTATAGATTGAGAGAAGTGATATAGGCCTATAGTTGCACATTACAGTAGCAGAACCTTTCTTAAATAACGGTACAACATCTGCACATTTGAGGGCTTCTGGAAAGATTCCCGAAAATACACAACGATTAAATATATCTGCCAAGACATCAAACAAAAAACATCCTACTTTTTTGAGAACCATACTAGAAATGCCATCAGCTTCACACGAATTAGAGTTCTTTAGAGTCCCAATAGCTTTTAATACCTCAAGGGAAGTCATAGGCTTAAACACATGCAGTGAAAGGCATCTCTGGTAAATAGCTCGCTGTCAATCACGGGGGGTGTCATATTCCTAGTATTTGTTGAACATCCTGATAACAGTTGAGGGAAAATTCATGTATTTATATAAATTATGGAAGGACTGGGGTTGGTTTCAGCACCGGAAAACACATTATACGACTATCAATATACTATCAATCCTGGTCCATGCCGAGTTCATGCCTCAAAGGTTATGCAGCAATTAAAGACTATAATAGAACAATTATCACTAAAGGAGGTTTCCATCTCCCGATAACGCGAGTTTTCGGTGCATCACCACCCTCTAAAAGCTATAGACTATTATTCAAACCCTGTCTAACAATTTTCGGAATGCACATTGGTCCACAGCGGGTCCGTTCCGGTCGATAAGTCTCCATTCGAACATCAGCAACTCTGGCTGGTGGTAGGACTCTGATTGGGCTTTAGACATTGGACATTAGGCAATCGAATGGTAAAGACATTATCAATAAAAAGAGAGTCCGACTGGGGCCAGTAAGTTCATTAAATAAAGTTGGGTTGTAAGAGATAGTTTAACCATTGACTTGTATCTTTTATATTTAGTGTTCACTTACGTCCAGCAGCAGTTGAATTCTAACCTTCAAACTACGTGGACATACATACGCTCCGAGATACGAGCATCCAACGCATCCAAGGAGGCCAGAACTACTCGATATGAAGAGAGAAACGCGGAAAATTGTTTTTTCGAAGTCGAGGAAGGTCCGATGTATGAAGCAGGAATGGCAGATTGAATAAAAGTAAGTCTAAAATAGCATTTCATAATTAAGACTGCGAAGAACTTTACGCGAAACTTTAAATCCGTTTTTGACGAAACTGTCTATTCGGAAACAATGCCCACGATTTCTCAGGTTCTACTGGACCGATTTACCTGAAATTTTTAGAGAGGCTTCTTTATAGACTTGTCTATGTCGTGAACTTTCGCCATCTTCAAATCTCATTACTTTTTTTTTTTAAATTCGAAACAGTCAAAAAAAGTGGTACATAAATTGTTTTTTTATTTCAAGCAGTCGCCATTTTGTGAAAAAAATCTTTCCAACTTTTCCGTAGTTCCAGACATTGCGATATTATTCTAGATGAATAATCTTTTTTTTTTGATTTCAGATTGCTGGGAGGGTTGAAATCGTGGGTATGGTTACGAGCCAATTTTTTGAGACCCCCGATACCCATCAACTGCTAATTTTTTGAAATTTTCAACTTTTTTTTTATTTTTTTTCTGTATTCTTGTTAATGGATACTAAAAATATTAATTGCCTTTTTTTTATGACACTTCAAAAATAACATGAAATTCATACCTCTAAACTAGAATACCTGATTCAAATTGAAAAAAATAAAAAAGCATTGAAAATGAAATGTAAAAATGCTAGAGACATTCTGACTTTCATAAGAAGGATGGAATGTCTGTAAGCCTAAATAAACTATTTGTACCGCTCAATATTCTAATCGCACTGATGAAAAAAGAGCCGCTTCGTTCGATATTCGCACAAGAAGTGATGGAGTGAAGTGATTCGCACTAAGGGATGGTGTAGGCGACCGAGTTTCGCCTTTACTGCCTTGGTGGAATTTTCCACTGATGAGTCGCGTGACCAACTCGTGCTGTGATTGGCTGCAGTAAACCCGGAGTTTGGACATCTGGTCGTCCGATATTGCGTAGATAGACGGCGCTTATGTGTTGTTGTCGTCTTCTCATAATGCGCATCGTGGAATTATGCTACGTGGCACCGGGTAGTGTTACCACTGGTGTTTGCTCCGTACGTGGCACTGTTTGTTGTAGCCACTGGTGTCCGCTCTGGACACCTTTTCTGTTTATTTGTCAATGAAGTGGCAGGTTTTTCGAAAAATGTTGCACTACACTTAAATGCGGATGATGCTTAAACCTATTTGTCCAGGTCGAAGACATTATATCCACATATAACTGGTCAACTTTAGATGGACTGGAACTTTATACAAACAAGACTTTAATAATACTTCTGTCACATAACGCCTGTGATTCGCATCCCATTTGTCAACACTGTGGTTAATCTTAATCTTACTTACAATATACCCTGCTAAAGCATGCTGTGTTCAGATACTCAGCAGAGCAGCAGCAAATTGTATCTTTCTATTCTTAAACGTGTTCTACTTGCTCTTAATTTTCTCAGCTAACTTTTCTCATTCTTTTCTTTTATCACTCTCTTTTTTCTATTTGTCTTTTCTAATTTAAGTTAAGCTATGTTCAGACGATTGCCAGACCTGACAATATTGTCATATCTGTCAATTATCTGACAATAGCCTGGCAATATTTTGTCTGACAACGTTGTCAGGTTGAAAATTGTCAGTTCACACGGTAAACAGAAGTTTGTTTACAAATAAATTGTCCGATCCGTTGACAGGCATTGGCTGAATGCACGTCTCAGTCTCGACCTTGCAAAAGCAGCTTATTGCGGATTTAAGTTTTGCAACTCAGAGGCCATGTATTCGCATAAGGCAGTGGATGCATTTTTCGGTTGCGAAGTTCGAAAAGATTGCAGTGCCTCTACCGCCATCTGTTTTAAACTGGTATCGCGGCTGGTATCGGATGGAGATGTCGATGGTGTTGACGAAATAAACCTGCGTTTGCGTCGTTGGACAGATGAAATTGGCGATGGTGAAACGAATTCCCACGTATAACACTCGCCAAGTTCAAGTGCAAAAATGACTGGTCATCGACAGCAGGGTTCTGAAAATGGTACAAAAGGAACAAATGAATAATTCTGAAACATAAAACCAACAAAGGCGAATAAATAGTTACCAATTCCATAAACGAAGTCGATTAAGTGGATTGGAGAACTTTATTTTTTTTTCAAAAACAACATCGGCTTAAAAACCTCCAGGTAATGGGAACCGATTCGTCAACACCTTGACCAGATTTTCTATTCCGATATTTTTCAAGGTTGCTGTTGAAACTTATCCGTAAATTAGACCATTTGCCCTTGCAGTCGTTGAGCTACTTATATTCAGGACATCCAACGTCCCACATATTGCGTCGCGCCTCAATTTCATGGATCAAATTTAAAATTTGATCCTGAGACCACTCGCTCTCAACCTTCCTGCGATATGATTTTTGTACTTTTTTTTTTGGAGTTTTTAATTTTGGCGGTGACTGTGAAACTTGCAGAAATGCAACAGGTCGAAATGTGGGGTCGTTTTCCACGTCAACGTTTTCAGACATTTTCAAAAAATCAGTTTTAATAAAACAAAATAAAAGTTGTTCCGAAACTTCGTTTTCTCTGTGAGAATAAATTGTCCGACAATAAAGAAATTGTCAGACGTCAAAAGCACAGCACATCTGACAATAGCAAATACCTGACAATGGTCTGACAAAGGGAAAATTGTGTGTTCAGGCGATTGCCAAGTAGCTGACAATTTCATTCTCAGAACACGGTCTGACAATCATCTGACAATGTGTTTTCTGCAAATATTGTCAGACAAAATTGTCAGTTCGCACGGTTGCCAGACATTTGGGACAATTTTTTCACTGATAGATCTGACAATATTGTCAGGTCTGGCAATCGTCTGAACATAGCTTTATTTTTGATTGAACTTAATTTCGTTTTTAAGTTTAACTTTAAATTTATTCCTAAATTAAAGATCTCTAAGAGTTATATACTCACAGTTCAAACCAAACATTAAAAAAAACGAAGGCAGCTAACTACCAATGGATCGACCTACTTGTAGACTTGTTGCTAAGTAAATAAGTCATATTTTAGGTAATATTTTGTAAATAATGTTAAGGTAAGCTTTGAATTAAAGTTTTAGCAATTTTCTTAAAATTAAATACTTATTACAGCTTATAGTGTCCACAAAGGTTCAGTAAGTTACGTAAGCTTTCTTCAATTATTTAAGTTAGTTTCAACTTTTTTTTTGTTGTCCACCATGCACGTTTTTGTAATTCAAAAAATAGCAAAAATATTACGAAGAAAAGCAAAACTCGATATGAAAATTTAGCCCAAATGTCTCTCTCTCTCTCTCGAGAAACTTGAATTCCATAATGATACTTTGTTGCAAATTAATTGGTCAATCGGCCAATACATGTATAACCAGGTGAAATTGGGCCATACCTCGAAACTGACGCCGAACTACCTCCTCAGCTTGTTATTAATTTATTAAAAATAAATTCCAACTGAATATGGAAACGACAATAATGTAGACCACGAGTTGACTTATTCTAGTTAGGCTTCTTTTATGAAAGCCTAGAATGCGCTTAACAGATATTAGTTCCGTTAAAATGTATCTTTATTCTAATGTCGCAGTTATTCTCAACAAGAAAGTTTCTTCTTCTCTTCATTAATGGATTGTCGCCCAGTGTAAACACGAAGGCTTGAGAAAATTAGGCAACGAAATTGTATCTAGTATCGGCGAGGCGGCTCTTGTCGTCCAGAAAGAGAAAGAGAATTTGTTGTAAATAAATAAATAAATCCGATTCAATATTATCACAACAAGAAGCAAAGAGAGGACAGAGAAAAAAAAATTCGAAAGTTGTTAATAAGAAACGTAAAGGTGCGTCCAATCCAATTTGAAAGAAAAAAAAAAATAAAAATTGTGCTAGCGGTAGCTTGGTGCGGCTTGCTAGCCTGGCCAGAGCTTATCCACTAGTGAAAGTTCGCGACGACCGAATACGAGTGTTTATGCGAGTGATGATGTCTACGCGTGCGCGTGTGCATTAGATGCCTTTGCGTTGTGTCGCGTCGCCACAATCGAAAGGGATTAACGCGCCTTACCATTTGAGAAATTTTGTTATTTGGATTTGCGCGCCTGCGTTAATTGAGAAATATTTTCTTTTTTTGTTGACACTTTAAATGCAAAATTGGTAATGGTCCAAACACACTTCTTCTTCAGTACCATGGTGGAATATGGAGTATCTTTTTCTGAAGAGTATTAGGTGTGAATTTTTGGTGACTTGGTAACGTGGTGAGCCTGGCTGCTTTGTGGTTATGAGCGTGTTTTTTTTTTTCTTGCTTGGAGAGTGTAATGATGATGATGATGAAAGTTTTCATTGCTTAATGGAGTGTGAATGAGGAGATTAGGGCATGGTCATGCGCCGGTTTTGCTACACAATAGATAATCAGGTGTCATGTTTTATATGTAACTTCATTAGAAGTGGTTAGAGGTGTTTACAAGGGAATATGTATGCACTTTAAATTAAACTCTGAAATGCATTGATTTCTTGCGTAATGCGTCTGGTGTGTGCACTTCCGGATAAAAGTCTACGAAGACGGAAACTTTCTTCTGATGTAGTAAAAATTTAATCCATTGGCGGTCGTGTTATGTAAGATTTTGTGAGAGATCAGTACATTATATAAATCAACAACAATTGGTAGAGAAGTGTTGAAGTATTGACGAAAGCTGCAATCATTTGATTCCAATATTTGCAGAAGTGCATCGATCACTGAAGTGGCTTAGTATTCTGACTAATTGGGTGGTCGTGCTGTAGTTCTAAATTTATCTGGTCATGTTACAGCTATGTACCAGTGCGTGTCATTGACTCTGCTAGGAAGGCATAACACCAAAATTGGCATTATCAAAGAAACAACAAGCCAGTGGATCAAAAATACACAAATGCGATTAAAATACTTCGAATTGAATGAATGCAAATAATTCAAATTTATAAAAAAAAACCGTTTAACAATATACGCGTTGGATATTTCAAGTGTTACTTCTTCCTCAATCGATAATATTTACTCTGCATCAAATCCTGGAAACGACCAATGAATACATATTGACTCTTGATCCGCATATAAAAGCATTCATCGCACTGAACTATACAAAGCCAAGGCAAAATTACCCAATTCTTGTCAACATGGAAGATAATAAATTTTTGAGAACCGCCGACAATTTTGACATCATCACTCGCAACCAATTTTCCGTCATTGATGATTTTAAACTGTCCTCTTTAAATGCAATATATGCATATAGACAAACAGTCAAGCACCATATTAGACATTACATCACAATCAACAGCTTTAACAAATTTTTGTTAATTTCATAATCTACTTTTCGAATTCGATGTGGACTCTTCCTAGACAATCTATTCTGTTTCAGTTTGTCTTAATAAAAATAAAAACATCAAAATTTGAAGGTCAATATGATGCTCTACAAGACGCCCAGTTTTTCCTAATACAGTGGTAGACATTCGTATGAACGCACTTAACATAAGCAGGAAAATCGTGTTAATAATTTCGAAATTTTGACTTTTTTTAGTTTTTTGTGTGGCCTCCTTTATTTTTTATTACAGCTTAAACTCGACTCGGCATTGAATTCGATAAATTCTTAAGACATTCAAGCCTAATTTCGGACCAACATAAACGGATGGCTGTTTTCAGGTCATTTACATTGGCGTACTGTCGTCCATTCGCGTATACTTGGCCTGCAAGAATACCCCAGAGATTCTCTATAGGATTGCAGTCAGGACTGCAAGCTGGCCAGTCAAGTAAGCGTATGTTTTTGCTCGCGAACCAGGCTTTCGTCAGTGCCGACACATGGACAGATGCATTGTCCTGTTGAAATATGGTATCCTCTTCATCGTGGTTGTCAAGGTGGGTGAACAAAACTTCTTCCAAAAGATCTGTGTACATCTGTGAATTCATTCGTGTCGTTATAAAACAGATGGGAAGCTTTCCGTGATGTGAGAATGCACCCCATACCATAACGCTACCGCCACCGAAATTGCGTTTCGATCTAACAACGTCGTGCTTTTTTAAATCATGCCAGTAGCAACTGTAACAATCGGGGCCATCCAAATTAAATTTTTTCTCATCAGAAAAAAATACATTCTGGTTTCTTGCAAAGGCCAGTCTTTTCTCTTTGTGGGCTGCAGTTAGAATTGATTTTCCCTTAAGTTTTGTCCATTTTATGTCTTTGAAAGTGTTCAGAACACGTGAAATGTGACGAGGTTTAACCGATTTTGCGTTGCTTCATGGCGAATTTGACCTTTCTGCCGTAAAGATAACTTTTTGTTTCCCTTTGTTGGAGCTTTGACGCCATATGTTTTGCCTATCTTAAAAAAATTACGTACGACACTTTCAGACCGACCGATTCTACGTGCAATTTCCCTGTTGGAGTAGCCCTCATCTTTCAAAAGTTTTATCGATACCTGCTCTGTACATTTATTACATTTATTCAATCTGCCCTTCCTGCCTCATACTTCTGACCTTCCTCGACTTCCAAAAAAACATTTATCGCTTAACCGCTTTCCAGAAGGCATTGCTGCAAAAATAACACTAACAATAATTTGTTTACAAAAGATTTGCACACAAACCTTTCAAAAGACAGTTTAATTCTACTTAAAGTCCAAAATTTGTTCAAAAAGCTTCCAATTTCACATCCAAATCAATACTTTCATGCGATGCGTTCATACGAATGTCACAGCTAATAATGCGTTCTCTCCATATATTTTTTCTATTTCTTTCAAAATGGTACCAAAAAAGCAGAACCGCTTTAGGGACCTGGAAAGATAAAATTCTCTGGCGCCACCATTTTTTAAAGATGTCGCTTTAGCACTAAAACAATTGAAGGAATAATAAAAATGTCCTGATACATGAGAAGAAAAAATCAATAGTCCAAGAACAACTAGAAAAATACTTTGAGTCGTAAAACCTCTTTATGGAATTTCAATCAGGTACTCGGGAAGAAAAGCATTCATGTGAGACAACATTAAGAAACATCACTATTAGCTGCAAGGAAGTGCTGCTGCAGAAAAAAATACTTGGTCGGCTTCTTTTTAGACTTCAAGAGGGCTTTCTAAACTATCGATACTATTTACAAGAATATGGAGTAAGAGAAAGTGAACTAAAATCGTTCGATTTTTTTCTAGATTGCAGATTAAATAAAACCAAAGTCAATTGGGATCCCTCAGGGATCTATACTCGATGCGCTGCTTTTAATTATATACAAACCTCAACGGCATAGAAAGGGGGCTTAAACTTGCAAGAATTGCACTTTTTTATCCATGGAAGGAATAAATCCAAACGAATGTGAACACCTGATGCAAGAGGACCTTTGTAGAAAATGAATATTTAAAATGTGAGATCAAACATTAAAATGGAAAACGAAAACATAGAGTAAGTTAATGAGACTTGTTAAAAAGTAACGAAAATGTAGGCATCCTTAAATTCGTCATAATATCTCAACTTCATGTGCTGTAAATAGCTTTAATGTTATGATTAAACCTCTCACCGAACATTATTCTTCAGTGCTGTATTTATGTCGTGATTCAATGTTACTTAAACTTTAGATTCTAAAAAATAAAAACAATGAGAACAATTTTTAAATGCAATCACCAAACACCATTTAAATCAATGTAAGCTGTACAAAAGTAGTTAATTGTTAAACAACGCATTAATGTTTACGTTATGTGCTTTATTAGCTTCTAATCAACGAAAAAAACCTAAGATTTGTAAAGGACTCCATACCGTATAAATTGAGAGGCGGAGATGATTTTAGAATGCCGAAATATCTTGAAAGTGAAACTCAAAACAGTCTTGTATTTTAGGGCTATCGAACATTTAATTTACTGCCACCAAATATAATGAATTAGACAAATTAAAGGCGGTTCAAAAAACTGCAGTTGAATGTGTAAAATTGAATAAGTAAAACAACTACTAATGAAGTATCCTATCATTATTATTATTTTTTACACTTGAGATTATATATTGAGTTCTAATTATAGTTTTAAACAAAACATTTAATGAATTTTAATAGTAATCCGTGCTAACCAAACTCAAAGGTTGTAAAGCATTTTCATTCTTTAACAATTTTAACCCGCAAGGAAATGCGTAAAAATCAAAAGAGCTGATGCACGAACTGATCACATCTAGGTACATCAGAGATTTAAGAAAATAAATTCTAAATACTGATCAGAGGTCCGAAGATGCTATATGATTCTTGAAACCAACAAGACTGTCAAAGCTACCAAAGCTTTTAGCTTAAAAGTAGGAGTATAGTTTAAAGACAAGTGTTATAAACTTTGTTCTACGCAAATGTAAAAGCGATTACATTTTTCTGCAAGAACCCATCATCCGCAACAAGACCTTTCGTCTGAAGCCATGTCAATATTTTCCTCGCCTGTTCAGTAATATTACAACTAAGCAATTTTGGTGCTGAATTTTGGAACTACTTACAATGTCAAGTGTTTTTCTTTTTGTTCGTTTAATGGTCCTGAAACCGGAATTGGCAGAATCACTCAAGTGTTGATTTTCTTGTTTTACCGGATCAGAATCAGTCGATCGAGAGATCCCGATTCATTTTAACCTACATCAGTCAATCGAAAAATGCTAATTTAGGTATTCCGGTTTGGAAAAACAAAAAAAAAAAACACGAAGACACGATGTAAGCCTCCAAAGGGTCCGACAAAGTAATTAAATAAACGTGATCGTAACTTGCCACTATTCTAACATCTTACTTGAGCGAATTTTAAGGTTTTCGGAATCCGCAATCTGAGCACTTTAAACATCAATTTGATCTTTTTGAAACTTAAGTTTGCATCAAAAGTCCCATCTGCCGTTTACGATCTAAGTCATCAAAGTTATTACAACAGAAACACAGCAATGATTCCAGTTTCTGTTTTCATTTACCTTTGCTTCTTGTTTCTAAAAATATAATAAGTAAAAATATATTTAGATACAATCACATGAGCACTCAATCCCTTAAGTATAAGTGAAGTGATTTTCTTTATTCTCGCCATCGCCGCCGAAGCTAATTGAAATTCAGAGAACATCGTCAGAATTGTCGGTGTTTATCTTAATGTGTGGGACTGAATGTGTTGCTCATCCAAAGTACTACACTCATACTTACCATTATTTGAATTTTATTTTGGATACGTATTCGTCTTTGGTATATTCTCCATGCAAGTGTTGCAAAATATACAAATACGAGTAAAAATAGTCAATTGCTCATAATTCAGGTTGATTTTATTCCTTCTTAGAAGTGTTACGTGAACGGATGGACAAAAAAGACGGATCGCAAATAAACTCTCCAGAGGTTTTATGCATGTAAAAATTTTTACGATAAACTTAAAGTACGAGGAGCTGTGATTTTATTTCGAAAACGAAAATGGACAACAGTGAATTACTCATAAAAAGATATGTACTTGTTTTCAGTCTGGTATTTATGCAGATGAATATAAACAAATAAACAGAATTGAATTTTTACGTGCATACTTTTGGAACGATTCAAACTTCGATCAACATTTTTATTTCATAATGAATGGAATATAACATCATTCAAATGTCCTCCAAGCGTTCTTTTAGGACTCTTCTTTGACACTGAGATTTTTGAAGACTTTAAGATACTTGGCGGTTAGAAATTGCAGTGACCAATGACGTCTCCAGACAATGACTTTTTTGGAATACAATGGACTTTTCATTTCGGGTGCCATAAGTTAAGCTTAAGTCACTCAAGAACCCAAAAATAGTTCGATTTTGGGTCTTCTGTTAAAGCAGTCATATTTTCTGTAGAGCTTTCGATTATTAATATGTCTCAAGATATCTCACGGGTCCGCCAAAAACCTTTTTTTTTTTGAAAATGCTATAAAAAAAAACTGCTGAATATTTTCTCAAATTCCTTTTTTTATTTGAAAGTACAATCCTTCCAGTTAATAATGGAAAATAATTTCATTCAAATGGCTGCCTCGGCTGGCCATGCAGTAGCCTACACGATCGGTCCAATTTTTAAGCACATTATCGATTCTGTGCCGCTGTATTTCACCAATGGCTTCATGAATATTGTCCTTTAAAGCGTCAATTGTCTCTGGCTTGTCGGCGTAGCACTTATCTTTGAGGGCACCCCACAAATAATAGTCCAACGGTGTCAAATCGCAGCTCCGAGATGGCCAAACGACATCAGCTCTGCGGCTGATAATGTGATCTTCAAAAAAAGGGCGCAAAACATCGAGTGTAGCTTCGGCTGTGTGGCACTATCCTCGGCTGTGTGTTGCCAATATCCTCCTCTTCAATTTTTGTGAACAAAAATTCGTTCAACATGGCCCGATAACGATCGCCATTGACTGTAACGGCCACTCCTTGCTCATTTTCGAAGAAAAATGGCCCAATTAGGCATTTGGACCAAAATCCGCACCAAACAGTGACTCGTTTTGGGTGCATCGGCTTTTCAATGTATGCGTGCGGGTTTTCTGTGCCCCAAAAGCGACAATTTTGCTTGTTTACATACCCACCAAGATCAAAATGAGCTTCATCTGAAAAGATGATTTTTTTTGGCCAAATCGGCATCTTCTGTAAGTCGATCGCAGGCCCACTAAGCGAAGCGAAAACGTATTGGATGGTCAGTTGGCTTCAACTCCTGAACTTTGTATGGCGTCATACCAAGGTCTTTATGCAAAATTCGTCTCAATGATGTCTCCGAAATGTTCAATTGTTGAGAACGACGGTGAATTGATGTTGATGGCGCTTCACGTACACTTTCTGCCACAGCAGCAATATTCTCGGCTATACGCACTGTTTTTGGCTTTTCACGCTTTGGTTTATCGATGAGGATGCCAGTTTCTTTCACTTCACTTTTTTCACAAGATAACGAAAATATGGAGCTGACGGTGCTTCTCTTCTTCTAAAATCCGTACCTAATTTTCGCACACATTCTGCAACATTACCATGATTTTCAAAGTAATGTCGCAATATTTCCCAGCGTTGTTCAAGCGTATACACAACCATATTCGTTCAGCGGAAGGATAAAACTAATTATCAGTCAAATCAGACATGAGCTAAGTGTTACCATTCACGAAATAAGCACTTGTTGGAAAAAAAAACGTTAGATGGCGGATCGTTTATAAAAGAGCCAGACTCTTCGATTTTTTTTAAGGTTCTACTTAAAGTACACACGGACAAACTTCAATCGTAATCTGCTCGGACTTAGTGCAGTATCACTGTTTTTGAAGCGAGCTCTTAAAAACTTAACACTTTTGTTTTAAATGTAAAACGCCAAACCTTTGACTAAACTTATGTTAAAGTCTCGGATGGCAGTTCCGTTTGACGTATTTGTGAGAATGATGACAAATCCAGACCACGAATTGGATGACTCTTTATTTTGACTATAATTCATACTATGAGGCTCATTGGAATCTACAAATAAGATTTGATTTAGTGGTCATGAAGTTTGGGGGTCAGTTGTTGGTTGGCAAAAAGGTTATAAAAAAATTCTGTCACGTTTTCCAATAAGTAAGTTAAGGCAGATCGGTCGACATTGCTCTCTTTCTCTCTCTCAAAATCGATCCAGAGTACTTAAGCCATTCAAAATTGTCTGAACAGAGCCCACATAAACAAAAGGACTGTGCAACTGGATCCGGCCTCATGCTGAACTCGTGCATCATAAATGCTGCACTTGGTGCTATTTTCTGCAAAAAGAAAGTCAACCTGGGACCGCCACATGGCGGGGTTGTCTCAATGTCGATCTGACTACTTATTGCAGTCGAATTTAAAAAGGTACTAGAAACCAATTGCTCGGCTTATGTCGATGGTATTGCCATTCTGGTATCAGGCAAATTCGTTTCCATTCTCAGCAAAAGGCTCAATCATGCACTTTCATTGGAATATGCGTGGGCCAGAGGACGAAGACTGGACATCAACCCATTTAAAACTGAGGCAGTGCTATTCACTGGGAGAAGAAAAATTCCAACGTTACACCATCCGAAGATGCACGGCAAAGCTGACAAAAAAAAAAAGAAAGAATGCAAAATGTCATTCTAGACTCAAAGCAGAACTGGAAAGACATCAAGTCATGACTCATGAGCACTCAAACCGAAGGTGGCTCAGTGGCTAAACCGCGCTTGTGAGGCCCATCGTTATCTACGGTTCACTAGTCTGGTGGAAGGCACTTGAGAAAAAATATCATCTTGAATGAGTCACGAGGGATTTGGATGCATCCCACAACAGACTCGAACAGGAAATTTTGTATTAAAATTCCTAGTAGGGAGGAGTGGGATGATGCTGTCTGTTCTGATGATGAGCTAGATTTCGTTACTGATGGGTCCAAAACTTCCCTAGACACGATGGCTGGTGTTTTCTATAAAAACAGTTGCGTAAATGGCTCCTTCCGTATAGGAGATAGTTGCAGCGTATTCCAGGTTCTACTCAGATAAAATCCAAGTTTGTTTAGACATTATACCATCGGTTAATATGGTAAACCTCTGTTGTCTGTTGTGTGCCAGGTCACCGGGATATAACATGGAACGAGAGGGCAGACAAACTTACTAAACAGGGATCAGAATTCGAAACTAATCAAATTCTACCCTTTGTTAAAACTCCAATTGGCGCTCTCCACTCAGAAACGAAGGAGAGGGCCCACAGACGTTGGAATTTCATTGAATCAAGGGCAATAGCCAGGCTTTGACAGCCAGACATCGACTCTCATAAATTCATAGATCTCATTTTCTTAAATCGAAAGGATATCTGTCTCGGCTTAAGCATAATAACAGACCATTGTACCATAGGCACACATGCGGAGCGGCTCGGTTTGCCACATAACAACTTTTGCAGAAGCTGCAGAGACGTCCAAGATATAGAATTTGTGCGTCGTCTGTTCTGCGAATGTCCCGAACTGGCCACAACAAGATTGAGAACTTTTTGGCAATTATAAAACCAATGGGCTAGCCGACCTGGATATATTTTGACTATGAAAACAATGGACCCAATGTGGTATAAGTTAGTCACACCCATGCTTACCTAATCGAACCTAGCCTCGGTTTATTTGTTTATCAATGAACGAACAGCTTGACCAATTGTGTACTTGGTCCGGAAGTCAAGAAATATCACCAATTCGACTGATTATAATATGTAAAAAATCAACTGTTGGATGCCCTGTTGAAACCATATCTGGCCCAACTCCAGCTCTTCGGTTATCATTCGTCGATGGCGCCTCTTATCGACTATTATTTTTTTCAATTGTCACCATGAAAACAGAATGAGCCAATGTTAACACCACTCCAAACCCGGCATCTTAATGACTACGTATGCATTTTCAAGCCTCAAATGTAGTAACATTTCTAATTTAAATAGTCACCGATATGGAAATGTGCATCATCATGATCTGTGTACACGGAGCTTTATTTTACCTCGTTGAAGAACCTTCTACAAGGAGGAAAATTAGACACAAACTCTCCATGGTTCAGTGGAAATTGCTTGAAAAATTAACAGCGGCGGATGAGCTAAGCCACTGCAAGATGAAGCAACGATGCCAATCAAATGATTTACACCATTCAGTCAAGAAAGAAAGGTTTAGGGCTCATGTTGAAAAAATAAAGTGGTCCAAATGAAATCATCCAAGATTAAACATCAAACTACACTTATGAGTTTTGTAGAAAAAAATAAAACCCTGCAGCAAAGGATACAAAAGGAGCTGAAATAAGAACTAATAAAACATATCAAAAACTCCATGGATAAGCTCTCTTTTTGGACGATAGAAGATCTTTTGATATCCTCAATCTTGACTCACTTTTAAATGCGGAAAAGCCTTGCAAATATGATGTTCCAAAAGGCTGCAAGCTAGGACCTATCATTTTTATCCTTCACTTTGAATTACATATGCGGACGACAAAGAAATAGTGTTGGGTTACGAAACTTTCCAAGCTGCACTCGCTATTATGCAAGAAGAGGCAACAAAGTGATTTAAATAAATGGGCCTAATGCACATTAGACCAAACTTGTGTACACTCCCAGGTGTACACAAAATTTGGCATAATTAATATGAAAGAAGTTTTGACGGGGTCAAGTCATAATCTAGTCATGCCATTGAATATGAGTACCTTTTTTGTAACATATCCAATTCTGTGACATTCAGCCTCGATAGCACCTTTAACATCTGAAGAATGACGCAACCGTTCCACCCATCTGTATGCATATCCAATTGTAGCTCTTATATCTTGTCAAAGACTACTTTTCGCCACTGGCGCCACAATTTGGCACGGATTCCACACTTTGGCGCGTTAAGCAACTGAACGTTTTTTGCGAAAAAAGTAATCCACAAATTGAAAATCATAATTTGTCGTTAAATAAATACAATAAAAATACGCGCCATGAATACATCGCGTTGTCGCCTTCACGACTCCTAATGAAATCCAAAAATAATTTCAAACGTATTTAGCAAAACATTCAAAACCATAACGTTAGATGGGCGCCGTGTTATGTTTTTTTTTATCAATTTCATTTGACTACAAATTGGCTGCACGTGAAGTGCCTAATAATCGACTCCTCCAATTTTATTGATCGCTAAATTTGAAGGCGCAAAATTTTGCAAAAAAAAAAAAAACATCATCAATTCGCAATCCATTGACTAACTAATCCGAAGAAATCCGTGCGATTCATCGATATAAGTTTCGTGCTCGAAAAGATGATGTCACGCATTGGGCATCCGACCGGACGCCTTGTAATTTTGGTCTTACATTTCGATACGAAAGGTATTGGCACTTGGTTTGCGCTCTCATCTGGATGTTGTTAACCTTTTGGAACGAAAACAAGTTGCACGAAAATCTTGTTCTTAGTCGAAAAATAAACGAATAAATTTGAAATGAAATTTTGGTTGAGAATAAATTCGGGTGAATGACGATTGGTCCGGATTGTGACGTGTTTAGAAATCATCTTAGGCGAATGAGTAGTGGCAAAAATGATGATTTGGTTAAAAGGTGTTCCAAATTGGAATGTGTAAGGAATTATTTGTCACAATCTGTTTTCTGTCGGGGGAAGAAGTCTAAGCCAGACTGGTTCTAATTTTGCTGAAATAAACTCATACTTCTCGAGGAGGCTTCAGAGATCCACTTCAATCGGCTTTAATGATCAGTTCCAAATATTTTCGATTTAATGATATACCGTCATAGAGGTAACGCTCCGTGGTGTCATCGTTACCTTCAAAGCAAGCCTCATAGTAAATAATTTCGTAAAGTGAAATTGTTTTGACCGAGGACAACATCAACCATTAACGTTCCCAAGAAACACAACAAGGACCAATCTAGATATTATTTAGTAGTTTAGTTACACCTTCAACGATCCTGCCCACATTTCTTACCAATGTAAATTGTAGCCTTTAGAAAAAGTTAGTCCGAAATCTTCACAATCCGCAAAATCGTTTTTGAAAGGGTCTGCGAATATCCGACGAATTTTCCGGCTCAGGTGGGGCCACATTAAACATTAGGTAAGCTTTCATTGAAAAATACCATCGTTCAAGCAGAGCCATGTCTGTAGAAAGAAACTTCTAGGGACAACGGTACACTCGAGAGACGCCATCGTAAAGGAAGACACAAAGCGACCACGAGCATTTTCGCGGCCTTAAGACCAGATCAATGCTTCTGCGTCAAATAACCTCAGGAAGCCGGCAAGAGTTTTTCAAAGTGTCATACTTAGCCCAAAGAAACAGCGATGGCTTGGGTGATTCAAAATTAGAGATATTTTGTTGACAGCCATTTTTACACCTTAAGTCCCATCCCTGCGACTAATGTTATATGTTCTTTGGCCAGAAAAATATCAATTAGAGCAATCGAACAAGTAATTTTCATCATCATCCTGGATCTCTAAGCTCAGCTTGACTCTTTACAGCTCGCCTCTGTAAATGGTGCTTAACACGGTCTTAATTCGCTGAATAGAAAGAAGGTGCGGAATAGGACCTCCTGCGTCAAAGATTCTCCCAAGATTCGCCGTAGTATGAAGATTTGACCTACGTAGGCTGCTAGATATATTTCTGGCCTAGGCAACACTAGGTAGGTAGGTAAAAGTGGTGGTTCAGTGAGAACCTAATTAGCACTAAGTGCCGTTTTAATACCACAGCTCTGTTACCTTATTTATGATGTTATTTTGGTGTATTTGAGATATCTCTAAATCCAGCCCGAGGTAGTTAAGAAGGACATTAGTTCCTTAATATCATTAGCAGAATTCTCATTAATTGAGTTGAAGAAGGGTCTACCAAGCGCCCGTTGTCTGGCTCTAGCAAGAGCCGGACAGTCGCAAAAGAAGTGTGTTAGGGTCTCCCTCTAAGCTGTGTTTTTGCAGCTGCGACAATGTGAGTTGTGTGGGATACCTAGCTAAATGGCATGATCTCCAATCGGCCAGTGTCCTGTGCAGACCGCCACTAATCTAGCAATATCATGACGGGCTCGACGAAGGAGATCTTTTGTTTTTGATTGTGTGTATTCCGGCCATATTTTCCTTGAAGTTGCACTGTTCGTATGTCTAACCCATCTTAGATTTGCTACTTCAAGGAAGTATGAGGATATATTAGCCTTAACTGCTTGTAGTGAGATGAAGACCTCACCTGCACGCGAGCGCTGAAGGGTAGATCCCTTTCTAGCAAGTTCATCGGCCTTCTCATTACCTGGGATGGCACTGTGGCCGGGAACCCATATAAGGGAAATGAGCTGACCTTCTAACGACGCTATTTCAGCTCGGCATTCCTGTACTAATTTTGAATGTGAAGTAAAGGAGGCAATAGCTTTGATGGCTGCTTGACTATCACTGAATATGGCAACCTTCTGGCTTGGCAGGATATTTGGATGTAATTTGATTTGACGACATGCTTCCCGGATTGCAAAAAGTTCGGCTTGGAAAACGCTGGAATTGTCGGGCAGTCTATAGGCTTTACAGATGTTCAGAGATTCTGAGAACACACCCGCACCGACTCCGCCGCCGCACTAAGTGTTGCCAGGTGCAATCTGACATTTCCATTGGAAAGTTTGACATTTTTTAGCATAACATCACTCAGAACGTGTTGTCATTTAATCGTGAATTGTTTTATTTACAGTGACTTTAAAAATTCATATCGGGAAAAAATGGAATTAACTTGTGAACACTTTCGACGTGGATTATCACGACAAGAGTGCATTGATGAACTTAAATCTTTATATGCCAATGAAGCACCATCCTATAGCACTGTGAAAAACTTTTTTAACGAATTCAGTCATGGCCGACGCTCGCTCAAAGACGAATTCCGTGAAGTTCGTCCAAAAACGGACGTTGTGCCAGAGAACATTGATGCCGTGCGTGAACTGATGCAATGAATGCAAGATCTTCATGTGACATACCGTGAGATAAAGGCATCTCTGGGCATTTCTTCCACCAGAATACATTCGATATTGCATGAACACCTGGCCGTAAAAAGGGTTTGTTCTCGTTGGATCCCTCACAATTTGACAATCGCTCAAAAAAAGGCTCGTGTCGATTGGTGCAAAGAAGTGTTAAAAAAATACGATCGCGGTACTTCAAAAGACGTTTAAAAGATTGTCACAGGTGACGAATCATGGATCTATGCATATGAGCCCAAAACAAAACAACAATCGACCGTGTGGGTCTAAGAAGACGAGCCAAATCCAACAAAAGTTGTTCGTGGAAGAAGCACTTCCAAGCAAATGGTCGCCTGTTTCTTCGTTCCGCTTGAGCAATGTAGAACGGTCAATTCTGAGTTGGTACACCACAATTTATTTGCCTGAAGTCTACGAAGAAATTCGAAAAACGAACAAGAGAAGACGAATCATTGTTCACCATGACAATGCGAGCTCTCACACATCGGCTCAAACCAGCGCCTTTTTGACCGGCCAAAACGTCGAATTGATGAGTCATCCGCGGTTCAGCCCTGATTTGGCACCCAATGATTTCTTTTTATTCCCTCACATCAAGAAAAAAATGCGTGTTCAACGATTTTCGTCGCCAGAACATGCTGTTGAAGCGTTCAAAAACCATGTTTTGGAGGTGTCTCAACCGGAGTGGAAAAAGTGTTTCGACAATTGTTTTGAGCGCATGCAAAAGTGTATAAATCATGCTGGAGAATACTTTGAAAAATAATAAAACCACTAAATTTTTTTTAGTTATAAACTATTTTTTTTTAATAATTATTCATTTCAGAACGTACCTAAAATTCATTTGTCAATTTTATTTCATTCTGACAATTCGTTACTCG
The DNA here is from genome assembly GCA_963555765.1 of Orthonevra nobilis. Taxonomy (NCBI): domain Eukaryota; kingdom Metazoa; phylum Arthropoda; class Insecta; order Diptera; family Syrphidae; genus Orthonevra; species Orthonevra nobilis. Next base: position 36,497,337 of record OY743226.1, read on the forward strand.
TAGTAGCATTTGTTTTCAAAAACTAAAGAAGAAGTGTAAAAGAAGTTTGTGAGTTCCAACTGTCTTGAATGTTTATTGCCAGGAACAGTTTTTACATTAAAGGCAATGATCTTTTTATTTACGTTTTTGGAAAATTGCAAAAACTATAAAGGAACACAAAAGGTTTACAAAATTGTTAAAATTTTGTTGAGTTTACCACCAAATTTTGTAAGCTAAAAATAGTGAGTGATCATGCATTATGAGTGACTGAAGAAGATCATACTTTCTTTCTGCAAGATGTTGATCATGGAGTTTCAGAAGTGGAAATAGTTGATTCAGCTCTTCAGCCTGACATGAATCGATAGCTTCACATGGAATGTTGCTTTTCAACAAGTTTTCAAGTGCAGTCAGAAAACGTATGTTCGAAATATCTTTCGCAGCAAAAACAATGAATTTGAAGCAATGCAAATCTGTCAGGAAATTGAGGGCAATGCAATTACACATTTTGAAATATTCTGATGCCCGAATTTCTTTGAAAAAATCGTTTCAGAGGCCCTAAGATATGAGATCGAAAACGAAGCAGTGAGAGCGTTTCTTGGAATGAATTTGCTTATTGGCTATCATGTTTTGACCTCATTGACAGCCAAGTTCTCGGCAGAACACCACGTGGCATACGCATGGACATGTCATGCTAGGATCCCGATTCGAGGACATACGCAACAAACTTAATTTTTGTAATAACAATGTCGAGGCATACATAAAGTCACCTATCAATAAAATTCGACCAGTAACAGTGACGATTATCACCAATGGACTGAGTGATTCAATAGGAAAGTTTAGGTGTACACCCCATTGAAGTTTTGATAAATAAGCTGAAATAAATATGATGATGATTGTAACCTATCCTGTCAGAATAATGTTTTGCAGTAACCCCTGCCCCTGCCCAAGTGGCGGACACTGCGGTCCGAAGTAATAGACCAATTGCATCTTGGGGAGGCTAACAGACATTCCATCCTTCTGATGAAAGTCAGAATGTCTTTAGCAATAGATTGTAACGCTTTCTTAGCCAAATAAAAGCTGGACATTCAAAAAGAAAGTGTACAGCCGTTTCGTCGTCTTCCAAACAGAGTTGGCATTCAGTGGTTGTATTGAGCCCTAGTTTGGTTAGATGTGATGTCCAGCAGCAATGGTCTGAGAGGAAGCTCACTAGCTTTCTTGCGTGAAAGCGGTTCTGGAACCCAGCCCTGGCTAGTTCATCATCAATTTCTTTGCCTTCGATTCCATGATGACCTGGTATGCATTCTAACCTAATCTTGTTACGTCTAACAGCTTTTGACACATTTAGATTCCATTGATTGGATGACAATGCCTTGAGCGCTGCTTGGCTGTCTGAATATATTAGAATTCTGATTCCTTTATGACCTTTTGCAAGGTTTTCTATGGCACATCATTCGTTGGCTAGTAGTTCGGCCTGGAAAATACTTGAATGTTTTTCCATGGATTTAGAGTTTTAAGTGCTGAGTCCATAGACACCGACACCTATTCCATTTGCCATTTTTGAGCCATCAGTAGACCAGATTAAGTTTCTGGGGTCGAGGGCAGGTGTGTTGCTTGACCATTGATCACGGTTAGGCATGTCTACCTCAAAGAAACGCCCAAAGCAGTATGTTGTCTTCATATAATCTGGGATCGAGCAGAACATGAACATGAAATTGATTATTTTCAAGTGGTCCGTTTGGTCACCTGGCTTGTATATCATTGTAAGTTGTATTTTAAAGGCATTTCTGGCGGTTAATTTCCTAATGCAAATGTTCAGAGGAGACAGCCCAATGACAACTTTCAGTGCTGCCGTAGGACAGGGGCTAATAGCACCTGGGATGCCCAAACAAGCTATGCGTTGGACTTTTTCCAGCTTTTTAGCAGTTGTAAGTTCTAAAGTTTTGGTCCACCAAATTATGGCTGCGTAGGTAATAATAGGTTTATCCACCATGATATATGTACAACCAGTAAAGCATCTTAGTTTTGAGACCCCAAGTCCCATCGTAGAACCGCTTACAGGCCCACATGGCCCCTTGGTTACGCGTTCTGTGATGGACTTGCTATGTGAAGTCACGTTCAGTTTCATATCCAAGATAGCACCGAGGTACTTGACTTCACTGGAGTATACCAGAGAGCTTCCCTCAATATCAATTAAAGACAGAGTCAGTTGTCTCCTCATTGTGCAGGGGACCAGAACGGTTTTTCTGGGATTCACAGAGAGTCCTTCACACTTACACCATTCTTAGACATGCATTAATGCTGACTGCATAACGCTAGTTATGACAATACCCAGATAAACAGCATAGTCTTTTGTGACAAAGTTTATCTCATTGAGGCTCACAAGGAGGTTGTCTATGACTAATGACCAGAGGAGAGGCGACAGAAGACCTCCCTGGAGACAACCTCTCGTTGCAAGGACTGACTATTTGCAGTGATTATTTAGTGTCTTAAAAATATCTCTTTTCTATGTTTTTAAGTTGGATTTCTCTATTTTTTATTACCCCTTACTCGCGTTCACAGCCTTAAGATTCCGAGGCATAGGTGCAATCAGATCGCTGCATTTTTTGGGTGGCGTTTTGGCCCACAACTGTGCTTGCGACTTCAAATAATTCGTTCAAATTTCCAACTAACTGCATGCCGATTTCAGTTTCAAGTTCATACCACAGGTTTTCAATAGGATTCAAATAATGGCCACTCTTTAACATCAACATAGTTTTTTGGAACCACTCTTTTGTTATAATTTCCGTGCGTTTTGTGTCAGTATCTTATACGAATCTCCGATTCACTAGCTGTCCATCCTCAGTAACATGATATTTTCTAATATCTGTATGTAATGACTCTGAATTCAATACACCTTCTGTTCGATATAAGGGCCCGGTTCCTTTGAATGACTTACAACCCCAAAGCATCACGCTTCCATCTCCATACTTCAAAGCAACCGTAAATTTCGTATGTTTCAGATTAAATGCCTCATTTTTTAAAGCGGGACATATCTTTTACCATCCAATCCCGCTCTTTTAATTTCTGTTCCATCTTTCCATCATGTTTTGTTCCATTCAAAAATAGTTAAATTTTTTTTCCTCTTCCCAAAGGCTAACCTGACTTTTTGATATTTTTGGGGAACGCAATTCTTTTATTCTTGCCGCTCTTACAAAAAGTTAGCTTTCCTTACCAAAAACTTAGTTTTCAATATGTTTGGAACATATAAATGGATCCTTTTAAGCAACTCGAGAGATTCTTATATCCTCAGCCTCATAAGTCTGACGCGATCTTTTGCGTTTTACTTTACCTGCCTCAAGTCGTCACAAGATGCTTTAAGTAGTCCGTCTGAAAATCGACCGCAAGAGCAGCCTTTTTAGACTCGAGGTTTGCTATCACTGACTATCAATCGGAGTTGATAACGCTCCACTTTTTTTCACAGAACTTCATATTCGATCAAGCTTTGTTTCGAAGTAAAATAGAAAATCAGATCAGCTTTCATCATAGTATAGATTATTATACTCCCGATTGAAAGCGCTTCAGAACTTCTAAGAATCTCAAAACCTGTCCGCATTAAAAGTTTCTATATAGTTTCCTATAACCACATCCATTAAGATTCACACGTTCGAATAGATTTCTACGTCTAGTTAATTACTCGTCTAAACAGCTATCCGAAGAGGAGGAACCTTATCTCAACATTTGGCCGTCATTAATTTGCATCAACAGCTATGAAACCCAGATTCCAGATACAAAAAGAATCTCTAACAAGGCGTTACGAATTTGTGCATTCACCCATTTCAATCGACCAATATCACCTCCATAGAAGCACCAATGTTTTTCGTTCGCCTTGTATCTATCTGAAGGTGCCTAAGGCAAAAATACAACAGAGAAGAAAACAACTCCAAAAGATACTCACATAATTCATATTGAAGAATTATGAATTAGCATTCAGATGCCGTGCGTCTGTCTCTCTGCACTCTGCACCTGGCCTACAGATGACTCCTAACCAGTCAAAGTCGTCGGTAGGAAAGTGAAGGCAGCGCACCAGCTCCAGCTACAGCCAAACACCATTGAAATGTGCGAACTGATTGGAATTGTTTATTTATTTTTTTTTTGTTTTTATTATTTGACAAAGAAAGACACATAGATACTCTGACATGGTATGTGTGTAGATGTTTATTTTGTGTGTGGAATTAATTTAATGATTTTTAGTATATTTTTTTTCTCTCTCAAAGAATGCAGATTAACTGGTTTCGTGTGGTGTGTTTGTGTGTGAGTAGTAAGCCCAACAATATGAATGAGATTTTCTAACTTTAAGCACGAAACTATTTAGTAGAGGTGCACAGAGAGCACAGGTTAACGCAGGTGTACCGCGTACTTAGACATGAACGTGTATCTATTGGCTAATATGCTTCTAGGCTAATTGAATTCTCTGGCGTAATTCAGCTGATTGACGAAGCAGATTCTTTAAAATAAACAAATAAAATTTTAATCACTTTAATCGAGTCTTATGTTGTTGAAAAATAAATCGAACTTTTTTTAGAATGTTCTTAAATATAAGCCAGTTGTTTTTGGCTCTTACGGAAACCTAAGTGAACGGGAATTTCGATAAGCCAGACCGTTCTGATCTATGGCTGGATCTATCTGAATATAAATAAGTGCTTTAGATGCGCAATGAGGAACTCCCTTTAAGTTTAAAGTGTTTACAATTCGTTGTTCACTGAAATTTACAATGCAAGCGATTTCAATGTACACAATTCTTAGTTGCTCCAAACAGGCAAGATTTTCGGAGGACATTTTTTGTCTCTTTGCTCATCGGACCATTTTATCCTTCCGGCTTTTTCCTGGTACTTCATTCAAATGGCTAAAGACAAAGCTCCAAAATGAACAGACTGGCAGTACAATACAGCAATCCAGGTTGTTTCCTTTCTCGCGACTTCAAAACCACCACTTATATAGTATATGTCCAATGACATTATTTTCCTTGGCATGAAATCTACATAGAGCCACTCGAGATGCATGGAGCATTTTTGGTCCTGTAAAGCCAACGCTACTAAGAAAATAACCAGAAACCTACATTGTCTTCAAGGTCCAGAATAATAAAAACTGTGACTTATCTTCTGTCCTAACAAATGTTTGCAACGACATCCTTATTGTCACTTCCACAAATGAAGCGAATTTGCTTACAGATCACTTTGCTGCCAGCTGTCTAGATGACTTGACAATCATAGTTCTGAAAAAAATCCTTCCTCCTCCAGCTACTGACCAATTGCATCCCTGTTTCTGATGAACCGCTAGCTTTTGACATATCTTGGGATATAAAGGCCCATCGGGGATGTGCTGATCTGACTTATCAAAAAGTAATATTGAGCTTGATATTTCTGACGTGCTACGTTGCATGAGACCACCAAAACGCAAGACCTAGTTTGATGATCGAGGATGTTGACAAATTAAGAAACATGAATGAGGGTCGAAAATTCTACCAACAGATAAAACAATAATCTAAGGGTTACAGACCGCGAACCGAAGCCTGCAAAAGATCTAAATCCACTGTTAGGCAGGCTGAACCATTCGATGAAGACAACGCAGACCAACAATACCGTCCACCCAACCTAGACGAAGTAAAGTTAGCTAGATCCAAGCTTAAGTCTAATAAAGCTGCTGGAATAAACGGGCAGGTTTCCGAACTTTTCAAAGCGGCGGGCGATGACTTGGTTAGGAGTATGTACCAACTTATCTGAAGCATTTGGTCGGAAGAAAGTATGCATGATGAATGGAAGCCTTTAAAGTACGCCAATTAAGAGGTATCAGTTTCCTCAACACTGCTTATAAGTTCTTTTCTGCCGTATTATGTAAACGTCTGAAGCCATTCGTTAAAAGCCTGAAAGGTCTAGTTTTAGCATCTCTGACAAGCCCGTTCGTTTGTGTAATATGACGATGGAGAGATCACACTGGTCCATTTAGGTCGAAAAAGACCTCATCGGGTCGATGATGTCAAAAAAGGTTTTAGACAAGCTGATGCACTGTCATGTGATTTCTTCAACATCACAATTGACATAATCGGAAGAACGCAGCGTGATATCAACTGTGCGCTTGTAAGTATTTAGACAGAGGCGGCAAAGATGGGTTTGGCGTTTGACGAGGGCAAAAAGAAGTATGTACTATATGTGCTGTTATCAAGAAAGGACACCCAACACCTACGTCTTGGTCAAAATGTCACCAAAGACAGCTATTAGGGACTGCGCTATTAATAAATCGAACAACACCAGTGCTGAGATCAAACGAAGATTTACTCTTGCTCATCGCTGTTTCTTTGAAGCATATGCCTAATGCATATGAATAGTATAGTGAATGCCTAAGAAAGCATATTAATAGTATAGCCCTCTCTTTTATCATCGCGGTCTCGAAAAATTCTACTAAAGGCTTAGCTGGCAAGGTTTTGTTGGATGAGTAAACACTAATGCTCCGTTCGGAAAAAACTTAGAATCTACCCCCGAGGCATGGCGTAGTAGAGGACGACCTCCACTCAGTTGGCGCAAACAAGTAGAAGAGAACCTCAGCCTACTTGGCATGCAACTTGAGACAGCTACGGCCCAGGATGGCTGGTAAATCTTGTTAGTTGAGGTTCAGCCCGGACTTGAGCGTCACCATTCACAGATTCAGCGACCAAGCTCTTTTGAGAATCGACGAACCCCTTGTTCAATGGATTTGTAATAACCTTTGTATCCGCTCAATCCAAATGTTTCGAGACGGCGTGAAAAATAATAAAAGCTGGTTTGGTTTGATTTTCATTAACTACCCTCATCATCAGATGTCAAAGTGAACTCTACTTTTGTTAACTAAGATTAGCATAAGGGTAGTCAGAAACCCTCTTTAAAAAAAAGCCTATAGAACGTCAGAATATCATCAGAATCTCGTTTTGTAAATAGTAATTAAAGCTTTGAAGTCTAAACAACTTTCAAAAACAACAGACACAACAAATGTCCACTTAACACTTTTTACATTATTAGAAAGTGAGTAAACATACCACATGGACACGGAATCAATGTTTTTTTTTGTTACTGGTAAAGTCTTAATTACTCCAAGCTTCACAATTAGCAGATCTTTCGCAAAAGTTTATCCGATCACGAGGTGACTTTCGATAGATAAACGGTTTTCAAAGAAAAAAAGAAACAAATTGCAAAGCTATTATACAATGGAATGTTGACATATACAGTGGGGGCACCTTATTAGTAAGTCACGGAACTTTTCACAATCCGTCTTCAATGTGATTTATTTACATCCGCCAAGATATATAGTAAAGTAGATGTTCGATTATGAGGCTGGTGCAATCCATAGTCAAGTATAGCTGCGGTAGACCTTGAAGATCTAGTCACTCATTGTGGAATGTTCTAATGTTTCCACTTGAATATACAAATTTGGAACAAAAATGGAATCAGCAAGAACTGGTTTCAACTCTGAAGGGGCCACAAAAGATACATTTCCGTAATTTGAAAGACGATTATCGGCATCATATCCGCATGTCAATCTGTCAGTTTATTTTCATTGAAGTAGTGTTTTTTGAATGCGACCATATTTGTCCGTAAGTGGTGTGAAATCGGTGGTCAGCATCAGACTTTTGAGAACTAAAATATGGAAGTGCTCAAGAGACTTCTACTAAATAGTGTTTTGAGTCAATATCTCCAGCACGACCAAATCCCATGATCGAGGTAGGTTAGGTAAAGCATTGGTGGTGTATGGTTTAAAACAAGGCCTGGCCAACGTCTTTCTCAAAGAAATATGGACCGGCGACGCCGCTAGCCTTAAATCCACAGCAAACACAGACTTTTTCAGGATGCATTGGACGCTGTGGGATCTCATGAGGATTGGTATCATCCCAAATTTTATAATTTTGTTTTTTGACCTACCCATTCATCAAGAAATGTGCCTCATCGCTGAAGATGAATTTTCGATGAAAATTTGGGTCAGTTTTCAACAGCTCCAGAGTCCATTCAGTGAACACATGTCGTTGTCTTTGGTCGTTTTCCTTCAGCTCCTGGGTCAGTTGAATTTTGTCCAGGTGCAGGTCCAAATCATGACGCAAAATTCGCAAAGTTGTGGTCTGCGAAAGGAAGAGTTTTTGTGAGCGTCACGAAATCTTGCACACCCTCACGGACAGCGGCGTTGTTTTCAGTAGATCTTGCGTTTCGCCGGTGTACGTGAGTTGGTTGATCGTTTGCAGAACCAGTGGATGCAAATTTATCCATCACACTGCAAAAATTCCTCTCGGAAGGACGATTTTGGCGACCGTAAAATGGGTGAGGCGTGCGGAACGTTGCCATAACAAACATAAAACAATTTTATAGCCAACCACTATGATTTTGCAAAACAGACTGAATAAATGATAGTCAATTTGACAGCTGTCAAAGTTCGGAGGTCTCTATTGGAAGACCCTTAACAACAGTTAGCATCCGCTTCTATTGGCCCCCTGCCGGCATACCGTAGCGCAAATTTACTACGCGAAAAATGTACTGAGATGACAGTTTTTCGCGAAGCGAAAGGTAGCGAAGAGTACCGAGTTGCTACGGGAAATTAAGCTTCGCAAGGAAATCTGTCAAACCCCATTTGATTTGCTGCGCATGCTGGAACAAGGCCATTGTTCGCGGGTGTTGCTGAAGAAGTCAAGATTTTGAGCGAGTATACCTTTGTCAGTATAAATTTGATCAGAGAAGAACTAAAGGGTGTCCCATTATCAGGTAATTTTGATAGAAAATAAAGATTTTTTATTAGAAAGCTTTAATTTGTTTTATTGATTCAAATAGTATAGAGATTAGGGTAATGTATGAAATAGCACATCGGCCGCAACAGCTTTGCCAACATGTACGTACTCTTCTATTGAATAAATGTGGCTGCATTTCATTATTACACCTCCCATCCTCTTTCAAGGCGGTGTTGGTCGTGGGCTTACTTGCACAGATCTTTTACTTCAAAGAACCCCACAAGAAAAAAGTCCAATGGCGTTAAATCGTAAGATGCAGATCCAATTCTGATCGATTACTTGATAAGGAAATGACTCATGCGTTAATTGAATTGTTTCTCTGGCTCTATGGCATCTTGCACCGTCTTGTTGAAACTACATGTTGGTCACATCCATATTTTGTTATTTAGTAACTAAAAGCTGGGATATTATGTCACGATAACAACACCAATTAACTCTTACTGCCTGACCAGCCGCATTTTCGAAGAAATTTGGTCCCCCAAAATGTCTCCAGCCCCCTAATCGGCATCAAACAGTCACGCGTTGTGAATGCATATGTTCCTCAACAATTACTCGCAGGTTTTCTGAACCACAAATGCGACAATTTTGACGATAAACGAAGCCATCAAAATGAAGATGAGCTTCATCACTGAAGATGATTTTGTTCGAAAAACCAGCATCCACTTGTTTTTGTTCCAAAATCCATTCAACTAATGGTCAGTAGTCTTCAGTTCTTGGATCAATCGAACTTTGTAAGCATGAAGTTTCAAATCTTTGGTGAGCATCTGCTGTAGAGAGCTTCTCGAAATGCCCAATTCTTGACTACGGTGCCAAAGTTATGCTCTCGGACTGTCGGCAATACTCTCGCGAATTAATTCGACTTGTTGAACATCCAAGGTTACTAATTGATCCAGGTTCCCTGAATTTTTCAATCATCCTCTCATCAGTTGATGGTTTGGCCATATTTCGTAGGCAAATTGCCGACTGTAGCTGGCAAACATTCATTCTTTTAAAAATAATGCTCATCAATAAAAATGCATTGTTCTTCCGTATAACACTTCATTTTTACTAACCCCGAACTGTCAGCTGTCACATTGTTATCTTTTTTCCCGTTGGCAACACTGTACTAATAAATGACGCAAAGTTCAAATTTTGTGTGAATTATGGAACACCCTTTATTAAGGGTGCGGACAGAGGACAGAGGAATAAGACTTCTCGAAAAGGACATGCTAAAACATTTGGATATGTTTAATCATGAGCAATTGTTGAAGCATTATTTTGATGAATTAAGGTCATCCTGCAAGGCACTGCAGTTGAAATGACTGATCGTTAAATATTTTTATGTCCTCGGCAAAAAAATTGAATTGGAATTCTTGAGCACTCTCATTACATCGTTTGTGAATATTATTAATGATAGAGAACCTAGGTGGCTACCTTAAGGCACACCTGAGTAAGCATTTTTTGTTTTAGAGGTCATTCCACTAAATAAAACTTGACGCATTCGTTCGTCAAGATGCAAGCATATCCACTCCACAAAAGTCATGGGGAAACCAAGGGATATCATTTTAAAAGATCATACTGAAATCACTTAATACGCAGTCGACTTGATTTCCTTCTTCTAGGGTTTCATTAGTTAAAGACGTTAACTCAAACTAATTAGTCACAAGGCTAGCAACAATAAGGAAAGGTTTACAACTTACAAGAACACTGTCGAAAATGATAGTCTCAGAGAATTTCGGCAAACAAGATATCTAAGCTATAGTTCTGCAACTTGTTACATCAACTCGGTAATCAAACGGCTTGGAGTACCTTCGTGTCGTCAAAATAATGACATTAGACTGACAGCAGAGTGATGACGCAAAAATACAAAACAAGAACTTCCAAATGAGAGCTTAAAAACTGCATTAAAATAAAAAAAACAGCAATAAACTTTCCCTTTCCCTACCCCCATACCTAATTAAACTAGTCACTTTTTGAGTTGGTTAACATAACCTCACCAAATCTGCATCTTTTTTTTCGTAGCTTTTGCGATGTTCCTCACATAATTTTTTTATGTCTTATGTTAATCTAGCAATAAAATTTGACGTAGGAAGCTGATGGTGGTACATTGGGCTAAAGAATTCAACTGTTTATGGTGATTTCGGAATCATTAATCAGTTGATAGATTGGCCGCATCCATTTTACTGTTTGCTGTAAATAACTGCTACGACCTATGAATCGTATAACGAGCGGAACCACTATTTGTCTGATACAAAATTTATAGCCAAGAAATGAGTGAAGATACTTTTTTACTCAAGGTTTTTGTTTATCGCCCAGGAAATGCAGGTATGAGCTTTCATTTTTTTAGGTTATATATTAACTTTCTTCGAAGTTTTATTAAGGGTTTTAAATGGATACTAAAAAAAAAATTAAGAAAGTGTGTTGGAAGCATTTAATTGCTTGGATTTATGATCCAATTATTACACCAGATGCCATCGGATCAGTTAGTTTAGGTTAAACAATATAAAAGTCATCTAATGATTAGGAACCAAAAATTTCGAACAAATGTTTCTACTGCTTTAACTTTATAACTCTCATCAAAAGTAGAGCAATAAAAAAGGAAAATTTAATAAGAAATTAGCATGGAGATTAAGTTAATTCTTAACCGATTGATATCACTCATACTATTTTTATTTAAAAAGAAAAAACAAAAGTATGAGAATTGACAGAAAACGTTGGCCTTTTATTCTGACACAAATGAACTCTGAAGTTCCCAGTTTTGGTAGGCTAATGTGTCAAGTGTTTTCTTAGACCCGCCTTCGACGAATGTCCACTGAAAAATTCATTGATACCTGCCAGGGTTGCAACGTAATGCAATTGGTTAAAGAATCATTTTTCTGTCCAACTGACTTTCTGCAGTTTTGTCAACGCAATCGTTGATTGCGTATTGAAACTGTGATGATTGCAACCATTCCTTATGCGCAGAAGGGTGTCATTCAATTTTAAACTTTTTAATTGAACGCAATTATATAAATATCCATGAATTCTTTTACATTCATTTGCATTCTTTTGCATTCATTACATTCATTGATGGAATTCAATTGAATCAATATCCGATGCCGCGCTGAAACCTCCAATCACACACTTAGGCATGAGATACCCACACATGTTTCAAATCTGGACAGGTCCCGATGATATTTTTGCCCAGGAATGCCGTGCCTATGTACATACATTCAATTTGAAACTTTCTACAGTAGCAAGGAATGGTTTTCAAATCTTAGGATTTTTTAACGTGTTCATTGAAAGACTTTTGCTTGAAGCTGAAGGGCTTTTAGAAAGCAAAGACGAATCACATCTTTTCACAGGCGAAGATTGTGACAACGATCCGGACTACATTGAAAAAAAGTCAGATTCTCAGAGTGAGTGGGGTGCTGAGGAGGCAGAAAATGAAGAAACACATCCTGCTACACAAAAATAAAAGAGTTACGGCTTTGAAAAGGAAATCCGTTTAAAAATTAAGTTGAAATTTGGCAACTCATTTGCCTGGTCCCAAGTGTGAGGCGAGAATCATCACAACTTTCTTAAAGCCTGGAGCCCACTCCTTTCAGACGATATTCTGCGCTGTTCTTTAACAACAACTACACCACAAACATACCAAGGAAAGATAGACGTCGTAGAACTAAAGGCTTTTATTGACTTAGAATATCTTGCTGGTGTAGGGAAAGCGGCTGCCAAGCTACACCTCAACAAACTTTGGTCTGCATGATTTGGCGTATCAATTTTCAAAGCAACAATGTCGATTCATCGTTATGAATTTATTGGAAGTGCCTCCGACTTGATGACAAAACAACCATGGCTGATCGTTACAGACCTGACAAATTTCCAAGGTGCACGTTGCTGCAAATGAGTCCTCGCCTTCCTACAATGTCAAAAAAAAGTTCAAAAAAATCCAAGGAACAGGAAGGAATTTCACAGTAAATAACTGGTTCTCTTCTTTTCCTCTGTTCCAGACGATGCTCATGGAATTTGATCTGACAATGTTGAGCACTCTGGGAAGAACAAGACGGAGATACCACCAAAGTAGCTAGCTCGGAAGGAAGAAGGTACTTCAAAATTCGCTTATGACAAGAATAACCTCCTTAGTTTCCTTCGCTGAAAAATAAAAAAATCGTCTTGCTTTTATCCACGGATCATTCGTCAGATGCCGAAGATCAAGAATCAGGAAAGCCCCAAATGATCATCGATCATAATGACACCAAAGGAATCACAATTTTTGTCATACAAATCAGGAGCAACACGATGATGGCCTTTGAGAGTTTTCTTTGGTATGTTGGATCACTGTGGCACAAACGCCATGATTCTCCCCTCCCTTGCACAACCAGACAATAAAATATCAAGAAAGTTATTTCTATGCCACTTTTTAAACAGCCTTGTTGAGCTGCAATTAAAAAGAAGAGTCCAAAAATAAGACGGATCTTGAAACAACTGTTCGAAGAGATACTAAGCAATGATGAAACCAAAAATTTACCAAATTCAAATTTCGAAAATCAGCCGCCAATCACCTTACCCTTGTTCGGGGTAATTTCTTAATATGATCGGAAGAGACAGAAAAACAAAAAAAAAAATGCGTGACATGCCGACTTCCCATGTGCGAGGAGCATCGGTCATTCACTCAAATTTGAATTTTTGTGTTCAAAAAAGCAAACATTTTGCCCACTGTAGAAACAAACATTGGAATAAAAATTAAAAAAAGCGCGTAATGTATTAGTTTTCAAATTTGACTGATTAAATCGACAACTACTAGTATATATTAACATGTTTCTGTAGCCTAATTTTGAAATAAGGAAGTGAGGACGGAAGTTAATACTCGTAACACAAATCTGTAGGAAATTGCAAGCCTTGAGAAATAATAATTTCAAATGCTCATGTCAGAAGAAGAGATGGATCCAAATTCGAAAACGGTTAAATAGGTGCTGTGGTCATTGGCGTCGGTCTTTAAAAAGCCAAACCCATTTAATAACAAACGATATTCGAAGCAGAAATTTAAGCTGTTAAAGTATGCTCTCGCGAATGTCCATGCAGGCAAGTCAATGGTCCTCGAATTCTACCGTCTCAAATTTCCAAGTCTCACTAGGAGTTCTCCATCCACTCGATTAACTGAATAAAAATAACAGACACATGGATATAAAGCCATGAGAGACCTTTTCGTCACAACAAAAGCGGACTTCATTGTCAAAAGAGGCCTAAATTTTGAGCTACGACTCAATCAAGCAAAAAAAAATTCGTCAAAAAGGCTACTTCACCTCAATGCAGAAGAGCTTTTGATTTAATTGACCTCCCCATCGAAAAAAAAACCTTCGAAACACAGCTACCAGGTTCGCGACTTAATCTCTGGTATAAAGACCAAGCTAAATCGAATACCAGGAAGCTTGTTCTAACTAATTTGGTCGAAGCAGAATGCCCAGGACTTTGAAGGATATGGAAACCAGCTTAAGCTTAAGCTTCGATACTCCACGGACCTATGGTTTCACGCCCCTGCTCTTCGGACGTCGAGCTACAACGTATGCTTAACTCAATAAATTCTGATATTGACAGCATAACCAAAAGGGGACAAGCCAATAGAGTAGAATTTAATGCTTCCAAAACCCAATGCTGTCTTATGCCATTAAAGCGAAACCCTAACGCACTCGGTATGTGCGTCAATTCTAGCCTACGTTGGAATGACCACATATTCGATATTGCCAGGAATGCAGCGAAATGCTAAGGTTTTCTAAACCGGTGCAAGAAGTATTTTACCCCTTCTGATTTAGCCATAATTTATAAGGCTTTAACTCGGCTTTTTCCACCAATGCTCCGTCGAAATAACTTATTGCATTCCGCCCCTCCAGGAATTCACTCGCAACACCAGTACATCATCGAATGCTCATCAGTTTATCCTAAAGCCTACTTTCGGGGGCACTGAAATTTAGAAATTCTTTTATAAGCCGCACAATGCGCATGTGGAGTGCTCGGCTTATTTTTCCTTTGCACTGCAACCTACAACAATTTAAAACCAATGTGCACTGGTACCTCCTTTCTCTCCCTTACACTTCTGCTGGTGCTGTGTAAAAAACCACTTTAAGGGTACTTCAAATCCCTTGAGCACTTAAAAAAAAGAAAAAAACCTATGGTCTAATAAATAAGTAACCAGTCAGGCCATTACCGCTTGAGATCACATCTTACAGAACTAGGGCTCAGTACAACCACCGAATGCCGACTCTGTTTGGAAGACGACGAGACGGTTGTACACATTCTTTCGAAATGTCCAGCTCTTATTTGGCTAAGAAGGCGTATCTTCCTCAAAGAGATATGCTCTCCATGGGACATAAGATAATCCAATGCTATTGTCTAAACAGACTCCTCAAGATACAAAGGGTCTAGTCTTTCAGACCGCAGTGTCCGCCTCTTGGGCAGGTCAGATATTTAAAAAAAAAATAGTTTAAAATAAAAAAATGTGTAGGTACACTTTTGAAGATTCAAGTCTGACACCTTTTTAAGATCATGAAAACGAATTGGAATTTTTGAGCACCCACATTTTGATAACCTCAATTGCGGTCCCATCTACAATACCAAAAAGTTAACACAACATTTTTATGTTTGCCAATTTTCTCTAAATTGTGCAAGACTTTCAAGTTGGTATCTCGAGGAATGTGTGTGCGCATTTTTGGCGGTTACAAGCATCTGTGGTCTGGTGCGGCCAAGTGAACAACACCTGAATTTCCAACGACCCAATGAACACCAACTCTCAGGGAATAATACTATATGCGACTAATGTGCGCACACGGACCTTATGGTTCCCTCCATCGTTTTTTTTTTTTTGCATCTATCTTTCTGTAAGGCTTCCTCTTGGACGTTGCCATCGTGAATTCCATTTCAAAATTTATTGCAAACTGCACGAAATAATAGCGCGAGAAATTCCATGCAGTCTTACGTCATGGTATGAGTCGCGCCAATTCGCAGAATAGTAGCAGCACTTGCAAAAAAAAAAAAGAAAAAAAAAGTGCTTCGAAGTGGGTATCTGAACATGTATCTAGATGCAGGTATAAAAAGAGCTGCAATTAAATGCAAATTTTACATCAATTGCAGAACGATGAAGAGGAAGAATTAAACATAATTGATCATTATGATGGGCTGGCTGGCTGGCTGACTGACTGGTTGGTTGGCTGGCGGGACGAATGATCTGGCTGTTGTTGAATAAGGAAAAAAGATACCTACTCATACGTCTACTGTTTCAGTAAGGTAGCTTGTTAAATTGTGATCGGTATCTAAATTAATAAGCACTCTGGTAAGTAACGGCTCTTGGAAGCCTGTAACTTTTAACTTGGTTACATGCTAAGGCAGCTACAATAAAGAAATTAACTTTTCTGACATAACCTAGAGATGGATGGAATTCGTTTGAGTCACATTCTCAGATTCTGGGAGTGCTAATCATTAATCAATTTACACTGGATTTGGAGATTCTATATGAGGAATTACCGTAGCTCATGGGTTATTGAACTAAATGAACAAAATGATGATGAAATCATCAGTGTGTGTATTTCAAAAGAATTTTTGATTAGTTCGACGAACTGATTCGGGGACTAAAAATCCAAAAGCCGCAGGGATGTTCAATTTGGCAAAAACATGAATCATAATCATAATCATACTTAAAGTCTCGTGGTAAAGGTGTCAGAGAAGATACAAAGTTTGACTTGACGATGATGAGGCGCCTTTCGTCCTGAACCCTCCTATCGGGTGCAAAGTTGTTGCGGAAATGACAGACATGGCTCCATGACTTTTAAAAATGTACGCCTAGAATGACTCGATGTGGTGCGTAATAGAGTAATCTACATCCAAATAAAGGATGAGTTTAGCTCCGACACTGTCCCATTGTCGATATCCACTTTTGCTATAGAAGTTGGAGAGGATAAGCCAAATCAGGTTGCTTTCCACTAAGGGGCAATGCTTGCTGGGTCCATTTTGAGTGGACAAATCTCTTGTAGGATACTATTGACTGCTTCCAGTGTGTCCAGAATTGACCGAATTCCCTTCAAACTTTGATGGGAATCATTCTGTATATATTTATATCCGAAAAGCATGTCAATAGCTTCGATATGTCAAGTAAAGCTAATCCAAAGCCTATCAATTCTGCGGAGTATTGATAAGTTTCGATGGACGAAGGCTTATATATGATGTGGCTGTTCGGATTCATGTTAAAGAAAAGAGTAGCTTGTTTCTTAGAATAAAAAATATGTAAAAGACTATCAGAAACTCTTATGGGCTTTTACTTTAAATAAGTATAACATTCGTAGCTTAAAGCTAATTTCTTGGAGAAAATGTAAAATAAAATACCCGGAGTCTTTGAACAGATTTCTTGAGCGAATGTCTTTTAACTTTTTGCTCAGAAGACAGGTACAGAATATAAACTTGCAAGAAATTCCAAATTTAAAGGTACCACTAGACAAGCACCTAGGGAGTAACTCACTCTTATTCCATCTGCAATCGCTCAAAATTCTGAAGAGAATTGTTCTTCATAAAACTTTAGTTCACAACAATTCAAGAGAATTATTAACAAACGTCAGTAGACATATTTTTTTATTTAAGTTTGTGAATTTCCGTTCACATTCTAAAAAACAATCTGTTCACTTTTCATTGAAAAACTTCCTCGTTATAATTGGTGCAAGAAAGAAGGTCGCATTTTCAATAAGATAAGCCTTAATTATTCGCTGAATAAGTCATAACCAATTAATCACAATAGAAAATCTGCATTATGCAGAATCTTCTTTTGATTATTGATTGTGTTTTAAAAATACATGATGTTTTTTTAGAGCTAAGAAACTTTGGAAATTATCATAATTTTGGTGTTGAATACCTCACAAATTTTATGGTATTTAATGTTGGAAAACGATTGTGGTCGTATGACTAGAGCGGTTGCATCTTACGAGGACCACCATATCCGTCAAATTTTAAACAATACAACTGAATGTTGGCTTTAAGCTTAGATCATTTACTGAAGCTGGCTAATCAGCGTATATATTAGTGACTTGGGATACTCTACAAAAAGAATACCAGAAAAGTCAAAAAGCATTGGTTGCCTAAGCCAATAAGCACATCCATTTCCTGAGGTGATTCGCTCACCAACATGACTGTATAATATGTGCCATCCTACTGAAGTCATCTGTCTCATTGACGATTGTTATTGACACAGGGATTCATTTGCCTTTATCGCCTACCTTCGAAAAAAAATGGACCAATTCCGCGTTTAGCAGGCAACACTAACAGTGGCCTTTTCGGAATCTGCTACCCTTAAAAAAAAAATTTCAGTCCATTCATCGAGCGTAAGACGCATACGCGAGTTGGCCAATTTTTTTTTTATCCATGTTGTTGCCAGAGAGAGGCCGAATTGACTCAGTGGTAAGTACGTCTGCTGTTGAGCGTGACTTCCCGGTTTCAAATCCGGGCAAGAAGATCTGGCATTTTTTCACGGCCCATCTTGAAGAGCACAAACTATCAAGAAAAAGGTGCTGAGGCTTTTCGGTGTCAGCCATAAACTTTAAGTCCAAATCTCGCCTTTGCTGTTGCGCCACCGATTTATTAATTATTCACTCTCACCTCTAAATAGGCTATAGCTCCTTCAGTTCGAGCAGTGTTTGGAAAATGTTGTGCATTAGAATTTCGAAAATAAGTTTCCAGAATTCCTAAATCTTTTTCTAAAGTCTTACATGGTAATTGAACTGAGCCAAAGTGCCTGGACAAAAGTGTCGTTACAGCCGATATGTATCGAAAGTTCTATTTCCCTTTCATTTAAATATTATGAGCTTTGATGAAAAACAAAAAGCTATTGACCTTGATAACGTCACACCTTGTCACAATTCTACCCATGCTCTACGTCGGGTGTTTTTTTTTCCCGCACAACACTCACACTTCTAGCGAATTTTCAACAAAACCTTCATTAGCCACATCTTAAAAGTGAGTAAAAATAATCTGCTTCAATGAAGCATTGAATCACCTACCGGATGTCTTGAACTCTCACAAATCCTATTACAAATGCTTGATTCGAAGCGAAGCGTTCATTGACACCTTCAACATTGAAATCCGTCTTTAGATCGGACTTCCCTGAACTCAAGCGTTAGCATTTAAATGCTGCCCACATCATCCCTATTCCGTAATAATTGCAAAACAAACAAACAAAAAAAGAAAAAAAGATGAAATCAACATTTTTTACAGTTTTCACATGTCATTTTCGAAAGTGACACGAAACTAACAAAGTCAGCTGTAAGCACGCAACCTTTCGGCTTTCCACGTAAACATACATTCATATTGTATTAAAATTCTAAATAAAACAATCACTTACATTTGGACAGAGTTGAGCTTAAGGTCACAAGTATAAATATGATCCACAGTGTAGCCAGAACAGATACTCCTCCTGCTCCTTTTGCGTTAAGGTAATCCTCTCGTGTCTCTCTAATCACAAATTTATTTCAGATATTTTTTTTTTCCGGAATTCAACGAACAACAATAAGCAAAGGGATACGACAAGAAAAAATCGTAATAATCACAAAATCACCGAGAAGCGGTAGAAAGCAAACCAAAAAATATTTGCGGTATGCTGGTCACCCGGACTACTGCGGCCACGGATCAGTGATCAACGAAGGCGGCGAGGTCTGGTGCCTGGGAATCAGTATCAGTATCGGAGACGGAGTGTATCTTAAGCCAGGTGAATTGTGAATTGAATTAGATGGACGGCGCGGGTTGATTGTTGTTGCAAATTGGTATTCCAATTCAAAAGCCGGGCGTAGGTGATCACGTAATACGATATTATTATACCTGCACCTCGCTACTTTTTTTTCTCTCTCTCTCTCTCTTTTGTAGAGGAGAATGTGCAATCAATCACAATTTTATTATTTCAATTAACTCTTGGCACTTTTATTTTTAATTTTTTCTTAACTTCACTGAATCCCCGATTAAGGCTGTGAAAGCCAAAATGACAACAAAAAAAACAAAAACAAAATTACGAAACACTCAAACCCGTAACTGACCAGAACACACACTCGTTGATCTTCAGCGAACCTTTCACTCGAACGTCTAGCAATCGACTGAGTGTCTTAAGCACGACTTTGAGCTAGCGATGGCGACTCTGGAACTAACAATAAGTTGGACACTGGATTTGGCTGTCTTGTTTTTACTTTGGTGCCTCTCTATCCACGTTTGATGGCTTTCTGACTTTTGTTAAGCGCGCTTTTTGTTTTGTATCAATCTTTTCGTACAAATTACTTAAGCTCAAGTGATGGTATCTACTGCATACGGGAGCGACGATCAGTGTGAAGAGGAAATCGAAGAAAACAATATGTCTTCGCATGTGTTTGTAGGTATGTAAATATATTATTTAGAAGCTCATTGCCATGAGAGGCTTGAGTGGGAAGGTTTCTCTGAGCGGTGACATCGTATTCAGCACAATTTAGCTGAGCAAAGTTCGGACTAAAAGGTTTGAAACTTGAATACAGTTTGCACAGTTTGCTGTAAAATTATTAAACGTTTTTTTTTTTGTGAAATTGTTGTTTAATAGTATGGGAGCTTTAATTAAATTTAAGGATGGTCTATCGCAGGGTGCCGTTCTTTGTCCAGTTCTGCTTAATTTACCTAATTGGGTTCTCCCAAAGTTTCCTGGTTTGTGCGTCTTTATCTCCACCTATTGTCTTCAAACTGCTTACGTCTGAGGTGTTGTTTGGAGAATTTGGTGCGTGTTCGAGAGTCGAGGGATTCGAATCTTCTTCTCGCAACTTCGGCCTTGTGCATTGTTCAATTCTCTTCGTGAAACATCACTCTAGCTCGAGGTGGGTCAGCCTTCTTTCCATGAGATGACCTCCCGCAGACTTTTGCTATAGTCTGCAAAATAAGACCGTGTTATAGTAGCTACCATCGACTCCAACCAGAGGAAGACGCCAATTTGCAACTGCCAGATAATACGCAAATTGACCCTAAAGCACCACTAAATACTCGGGAATCAACTTAAGTGAGCGGTTCAAGTGTAACGCACATGCCAACAGCGTTATGAAAAAGGCCAACTTTGCCCTTAACCCACTGATGAAGAAGAGGAGTGGATAAGGCAAAAAAAAAAAACAAAACAAACAACTGATCCACAAGCAGCTCGTAAAGCCAGTAATAATAACCGGTTGCCCGGTATTATGGTCCAAGGACCATAAAGAAAATCGGACCCATGGAAAGAGGCTTATTCCGGAAACGTACAGGACTCTGAAAAACTTTAGCAACACGAAGCTGTATGAAGTTGCATTGTCTGACGACAAGTGATTTGTACATGTTACAGCTTTCCGGGAGAATACTCAATTGACTAAAAAGCCATCCAAATCAAGAGATTAGGAATATCAGCTAGCAGACTTAAGAGCCTGTTCTCTGATTCCTCACCCCACGAGCTTTCATCGACCAGAGATTTGAGGACACCATAAATTGCTACGAGACAATATTCAAGAAAAAAGTAGACCGCCGATATAACAGAGGTTAAAAAGACCCTGTTATTAATTTTAAAATCTCAACTTAAAGTCGCCATTGTTATACTTTTGTTTTGTTGCATAATTATCAAAAGAATTAAGTCGGGCCCTTATTGTTGAACCGAAAAATGTTGTTTAAATGTTAGTTATAAGTCTAATTTAAAGTCAAAATTGTAAGTATTTTATACAATTAATAAAACTTTTTTAATCTAATAATAAAAAGTAATAGTGGTTTGCTTTATTTGGTGTTCTAAAATTTTATTTCCGTCGGCATCCTAAAATATAGCCACTATAATATTTGGACCCGAATCGCAACCTTGAATTTCTCGGTGTGGGTGAAGATGGACTCAGAAATCTATATGATGAAATGATTAATCGTTTATTATTTGTTTCAGCGGCAAAAATTCTGATTTTTATTTATTTGAAGTTATCTATGAAGATTGTCTGAATGATGCAATATGAGATCCCTTTGATCCTCTGAAATCAACTTAATCCGATTGTCACTTCGGTTTGCTATCACAGGATCTTCGAGACTCTTCTGTGTGTTTAGTGGATGATTGTCTAATGCCTTGCTCGTCTTCTGTGGAACTGTAGAATATGGCTGAGCCAAGACCCAAAATTTTCGTACCTAGTTGGCGTTTATGTCTTTGGCAGACCTTTTTTTGTATAAGACTGAGATACTTAATAACTTCGAATTATCGTTCACGATCACTTTGACGTGCGTCTGTCTGTCACCACCCTGGGGCTATCTTAAAGCTGTAAAAAATCAAGCTTCTAAATCGACGAACTGAAAAAGGCTGCATATTTTGACAGTCGACCAGAATCATCAAATTTGGCAAAAAGCATTGTCTTTTAGCATCAGTAAAGGAAAATAACGAAAACCGTACTTTTTTTTAAATTGCAACTGAATTTTTACAAGAAGAAGGTAACCTAAAAGGAACCACATATGTACAAAGAAAAGCGGGAAAATTCTTCGAGACTCAATTTCCGTGATGGACGAACTATTTACATACCCACAAGTTTGTGGAGAACCTTCGTTGCGCGAGTCCGCCTCACATTTGGCGGGTTTTTTCTAACTCGTGAATTTTGACTTACAAAGTTTAGGCATCGGATTTCGGTCGAAATTCTTCTGAGGCACCTTCTGCCATTAACAATGGCGTTCACAATGGCAGTGCCGCTATCATTTTGAAAAGGTTTCATTTCATTTCGAAAACATGGCACCATCGGATGAGTATTTTTGAGCCACCCTACATTATATTTTTCAATTTTTTTATAGGGTAGATCATACCACCTTGATCAAAAAGTTACCGGAAATTATTCAGAAAATTAAAAATACTAAATTAAATAGTTTATTCATCTTAATTTATATTGTCCCTTTCAAAGTAATCCCCATCGAGTTCAACAAACTTTTACCAGCGCTTGATCCAATCCTCGAGACTTTTTTTGTGCTTCCAATTACTTCAATTACTTCCTCTCGGCTGCTGAAACGCGTTTCCCGTAATGGTTTTTTAACTCGTCTCATAATGCCCAAATAATACTCTTTGTTTACTGTCTGGCCTTCTGGCAAAAATTCACACCGTTGTAATCCCTGAAAACCGTGAGCATTGCCTTCTTTTTGACTGATAACGACGTGTTTTTTCTTTGGCGTCGGCTCATTTGGTAAACGCCATTCACTTGCCTGATTGCATTTCCAACGTTCGCGCAACATTAAATCCGTTTTTAAAGCAAAATTGAATACAAGTTCGTTGTTGTAAATTCAAATCCATTTCTACAATTGTAAAAAAAATCGCCAACATACACAGAGATAGATGTACTCTTTCCTACGTAACTTTTGCAAATGTCAAGCTATGACGCTAAGGTTTAGAGGAAGTATCAACAACAGATGTACCAACTTAACAAAAAGAACAGAACTCAAATCGGAACAATCCGAATTTTGCGTAAGGATTTCGTTTTTCTTTTGCTTTCAAATTCTTCCTAACTCAGAAACTGAACTTTATCGGTTTTCGCTTAAATATTAAGGCTTTGGACCTCGAGATTTTGCTGCAAACATCTCCTTTCCAGATGGCCATCTCGACATCAATGGAAGGAACTTTACAGTTTATGTCCAGCAATTGAGGATTTGCACTTGGCGAGCTATGGTTCCATCACGTCATTCAAAAATCGATCCTTTCCACCCTGAAATCAGTCATTTTGGTGATATCCAAAGAAGATTCAGGTATTCAGCGACAGTATTCATGAAATAGAGGCCTTCCATCGGAAGGTTTATAAGTTGCAATAAGTTGAAAAACATTGAACATTGGCCACGTTCAGTTTTCTAGACACTAGCTAGACAACCGGCTCTGATTGGTCGAGAGCCCGTGAATTTGACAGCAAAACTTGTGGACAATTCGTGTAGAAATGTACCAGATTTGCAGCCAAAAATATTTGACTGCATTTTGCAGCCACTTAACAAAACGTCAAATAACAGCTGATTTGCAATAATTTATTTACAAGGCAGTCGAGCTTAATTTGCGACATTGTAATGTGAAAATAAAAATAAATAAATTTAAAATTCCGAAAAAATATTAAAGGTTGAAATTTGGAGTTATGTCTGCTACGGTTTGGACGAACCTGAGCGTATGATGAGTGGTCTGTTAATTTTATAAACTTTCAGACCAGAATTTTACCGGCCACTTCACATAGTATTTCACTAGAGCGCATAGAACATCCAGGACATCGCAAAAACTCTGCGCTACACTTTTGGAAAAATCGAACCGATATCCAGCCGATAAAAAACTTTCCTGCTTACTTATTGTAAACAAGAGCTTCTTCTCAAGATTTACAATACGCGCTGTGTTTCCAACCTTTTGCATAAGACTCTGTAAAACTTTGTCTGAAGGAATTGTTAAAAGAACGGAATGTGCATGCGACTAACCGAAAAGCAAGTCCGACTCATCCTGAAGTTGACACGAAATTAATCCAGAGAGTAGGCAGTAATTCTTCTTCGTAGTAACTGGGATTTCTCGTTGGCTGTTCATGCAGTCCAAACATTGCTGAATCTTGTAAAATGCACGATTGGCTCTGTAAATCGTGCAGTCAGTTTTTCGTTCAATATTCTAGAACTTGGCTGGAAAAGTTAGTGCTTGAAAACTGAACGTGGCCATTGCTTCTTCTAAAAAAGAAACCAACACAAGGTCTGTGCCTTTAAATTCAATTCTGTATCTTTCAGTGTCATTTGCTGTAGTCGTTTGTAGTCGGATTTGCAAATTTTGAGACAAAGCAAACCTAAACAATGTCTTAGCATCTATATAGACACTCAAAATAAATTTTGGCTTTTTTGAAAAATTGTGTAATTGAAAAAAAAAACAAAAAAACATATGACCAAAGTCACGACATTCCTTCGAGCCGGATTTGAACCAGCGACCTATGGATTTCTATTCAGATTATTCAACTCTACAGTCCACCGCTCTACCAACTGAGCTATCGAAGGTTGTACAGATTTCATGTCCAAGTATATATTTGATGGACTCGATGAGGCAATTGGCCAGATAACGAATAAACACCTGACGTAAGCAAATCATGCCATGCGAGCTTTCCAATTTAGTAATCTCAAGTCCAAGTGAAAGTATGATATTGTGTTCCGAGTAAGGTTAGGTCAATTGAATTACATTGAAGAGGGTCTTGAGGATGCCCTTAAGGGCTCAGGTTTTATTTCATAACTAAGGTAATAAATCTAGAAGCAACCAACTGAGAAGATGGGGCTCACTTTTGTTGTGTTCTGCTCTTAATATCTTAAAAGGTTTTCACTGCTTGATTGAATTTTAATGAAATCATAATCGGTGAGGTAGAAAACTTGTTTCTAAAAAATTCCTCACGCGTTTGGATGACACTGGGTTGAATGCCCTTGGCAGGGAAAAGATCAAAGAAATTTACAAAAATCCAGTAAATACCTTTTCTTAAAAAAGGTCAATTCATCGTTAAGTAAAAAGTAATTTAACGGTTGCGAAACTGATGCCTTGAAGAGCAGCGGTAATGGACATTTAAAAGTGATTTTGGATTGAGTCTAAAAACAAGCCATTTGCGAAAAGACTGTAGGTACTTGAGGAATTTCTGGAAGCGTGAAAATTGTTGGTAACACATACGAGAATAATGAGTGAAAAGGTGCTCTAAAGTAGGCTTACGACACTTTTAAAATGATAACGTTTATGGGATAGCTTCCTACAAAAAGTAAAAAGGGTTCTTAATTAATGAAAATAAAGCGTATTCGTAAGACGCTTTTCCCGATTAAGGTTGAGTGGCCTCCGATAAATTTGAATCTCAAAGTTTATTTTATTTTATTTTCATATGTCTAGAAAAAAAATCGACAGGGTGGCCCAAAAGTATCTCTCCTTTGTAAATGTGGAACAACTTTGAAACGAAAAGATAAAAAGTAATGAAATAATTACAAATAAAAGATTATTTCATGGACATTTCTTTTATTATTTATGGAAAATAACATCGGTAAAGTGGCCGCCATTGGAATGCAGACACTCATGGGTTCTTTTGATATCACTTTCCATGACCACTTTTGAAGTGTTGCCGATGTAATTTGCGCGATTTCTTCTTGAATGTTTCAGTTCCTCTATAGTGTGTGATTTGCTAAAAAATTTCTAGAGCCGACATATCAGGCAATCGCGGTGGTTATTCAATATCACCGCTTTTTGAGAAGCGATTTATGAATATTTCGGGCAATAAATTCATTGTCTCACGAGAGTTGTGAGCGGTTGCTCAGACTTGCTGAAACCACATGAGCTCAACATTGTTTTCTGCTTGCATGAGTGGAAAAAAGATGTCCTGAAGCATTGTTCTGTAGCGATGCTCATTAACTGTAACAAGTACACCCGCATCGTTTTTAGAGCAATATGCCTCATAAATCTTACGTGAGATTATTCCACACCAAAGAGCTACAGGTATTCTGTGTGCCCCAAAATCTGTAATTTTGCTTTTTTACAAATCCGCTCAAGTGAAAATGTACCTCGTCACTCATCATAAAATTTCCTAGAAATTTTTGGTAATTTTCGGCGATATTAAGGACAATTTTGCAGTACTCTCAACGTTTTTATGGATCACCAGGATTGGTTTGTTCCACCAACTAGATTTTGTAAGGGTATAGGTGCAGATCTTTTCTCAAAATCCGACTAATCGTGCCACGCGATAAGCCTTACTGTGTTGAACGCCGTCGTGTCGTTGTTTCAGGGTCGGCTGCAACACTTTCATGGTCCATAACGAGGTCTACTGGTATGCCTCACATCGCCAACCTTCCCAAATTACTCATATTTGGCTATTATAGCACGAATAGTGGGAGCTGTTGGATTATTTTGAACTCCATAAAATTGCCGGTAGGCACGTTGACCGTTTTCCAAAAATTATGCGATAATCTGTGCTTGCTATGCGATAAAAGAGTTATTTATTTTTTAACATAGGAAAGAAAATTTCGGCCCACCCTGTACAAGTTGTCTACGGCTCACTAAGAAGTAACGAAACTGTGGAAATATAATAGATGGAATAATAAATTTTGTTTAGAATAAGAGCATTCTCCTTTGGATAAGTCACCTTCCGGACATCAGAAAAGTATTTTAAAAAGGTAGCTTGCTTCGTAGAGCGCCAGCTGGTAACTGGCTGCAAGTAGCTGGTTATATGGATAGACAGTTGGTAGCTGGCTGCGGGATATCCACTTGGTAAATGGCTGTAAGGGAAGCCAGTGGGTAGCTGGTTCTATAGAGTGCATGAAGAGGCTGGCTCTGTAGAGTGCCTGTTCTAGAAGTCAGCTATCAACTGGCTATAATTGGTTAACACTGGCTCGCGAGACACCCAATGCAGGAATTCACAATTTAAAGCTCAAAAATCAGATGGTATTTGGTTAGTTAAGCATTTAAAATTACTTCCAAACTAAGACGCATAGGAAGATCACTGACTCGAACTTATTACCCTGATATTATGCAACACGAAAATGTGTGCGTTAATACCTTTTTCCAGCAAGTCTCTACTTAAAACCAAAATGTTGGGTTCATGAGGGATTTGCGATTCCTACAAATTTCCCCGTGACCGAAAAAGGTATTAAAAAGGCAACTCAACCACAATTGAGACGCTGTAAAAAACTCAACAGAGTTTCCAGTTTAGAATGGCGATCGATTAGACCGGGCTAAGTCAGATGTGGAGCAACAGCATCGTAAGCTTTGGCAGGTACATTGGTTGTAAATCGGTTGTAAATCACACTAATAGGTGATAAGCACCTGTTTAGCAATGGAAAACAAAAGTTGATCGGGATATAAAAAGAAAACTCTCTTTGATTAATGGAAAACTCATTTGAATTGAATTCAACTCTGAGTTTATAATTCGAATGGAGATTTCCTTATTTAACAATGATTTTTAAACTGTCGTTTAGTTAAACCAAGAAATTGTGAATAGTTTGTCGTTAATTGACTATTGTGAATTGATTTGAACTGTCAAAAATAAAATAGAAAATTCTTGTGCCATCGATTCGCTAACTCTTTGGTTAACTAGAATTTGTTAACTTTTTTTTTAACGAAATGTGTGACGAAAGAAAAAGAAGCGCGAATTTCGGACAAGGTGAAACAAAAAAACTAGTCAATTTGGTGCTTAAACATCAGCACATTCTGGGAAACAAGAAAACTGACAGGTTTCATGCCCGAGCAAAGGCAGCTGCTTGGAAAAAGATTGAATTAGAATTTAATGCAAGCGGTGGAGAAATATTCAGAGGATCAGAAGTTTTAAAACAAAGATATGAAAACATTAAGAAGATGAAAAAAAGAAAGAATACCGAAGATAGAAGATCAACAATGAATGTCGTTGGCAATGAACCGGAAATAAAAGTAGAAATAACAGATGAAGACGAGATTCTGAATGATCCAATTGAGTGTTTGCCTTCATTTTTTCAAGCTGATTCAATTTGCAAGAGTGGTAATTAAATAAGAAATAAGGATCTTTATACATAACATGTTCTTCTTGTTACGTTTGTTTTTTTTGCAGAGTATTCAATGAATGATGAGGCCAGGATGAATGGCAACAATGAAGAGGCAGAAGGTAAACACATTGTACATCTTAACTAAATTTCCATGAACAATTTAAATTTCTGTTTTCTTTTAGAAAATGCAT
The DNA here is from genome assembly GCA_963555765.1 of Orthonevra nobilis. NCBI lineage: Eukaryota > Metazoa > Arthropoda > Insecta > Diptera > Syrphidae > Orthonevra > Orthonevra nobilis. Next base: position 36,525,708 of record OY743226.1, read on the forward strand.
AGAATTAAACCTTTTCTGCCATTTTTAAATTCTTATAGAATACCAAAGTTCCCCAGAAGAATTATCTTATCTAATTTTTTTTAAATTTAATTTTATCGAACACGTTCATGGGCTGGACATACGAGAATTTATTAAAAAAATAAAAAAACGTTTTATCTTCTTTCCTAGATCACAGCATGTGGAAAAAAAAGATCACTCCATCCGCCACCAAAAAAATTGACGAACCATTGTTCCTCTCACCAATAAAAGTTTCTGCACATCAAAAATGGAACCAGCTGGCGGAAATAAAGATCAAGTTGGTTGAAGAACAGCGGAGGTATCAGAAAGAAAAACATGATCTGGAATTGAGACACATGGCCGAAGAACATGCGTATAAGATGAATATTTTTGAAGCACAATTAGACCAAATGAGAAAGATTAATTTATAAAAGAAATAAAAACGTACAACGATAATGTTCAAATCAGAATTGGATGCATACCTTTACCAGAAACCTAAGGCCTCATGCCCAATTTCATCATAAACGTGTTTATCTAATATTTCTTGGTATTGACTGACTTCGGTGTCGAAGAAGAATATGAAGAATATGAAAAAGATAAGAAAGAAAGTCTCTGGCTTTGATCTTATGAGCGGCGAAATACTAAAACAATTACCAAAAAAGTTATAGTTTAACTTACGGGTTTAAATCATTCATCGTTCAGAATAAAATACGTTCCCAGCTGGTGGGAAGTAGCAGAAGTCATCAAGATAGCTAAAACTGCGAAAGTACCATATGAAGTGTCATCCTACAGGCATATTTCATTACTGCCGGTAATATCTAAGCAATTGGAAAGCCTACTCGTCAAACGACTTAGTTCAATCATAGTAAGAAAGAACCTTTTCCCGAATCATCAGTTCGGTTTTCAAAGAAAAAACACGACTATTGATCAATTTCACAGGATAGTTAATAAAATCGAATTGGAAGAAAATAATCAAACTACGTTTAAAGATGTGGCACAAGCCTTTGATAAAGTACGGCATGAACGACTCAGAATGCTTCTCCCGAAACAATATGCAGAGATCTTAGAATCCTATCTAAAAGAAAGACTGCAGAATACAGCAAGGAGGCGCATGTTCAAAGCTCAATGAAATTAAAGCAAGAGTACCTCAGGGTTGTATGCTTGGTCCATTCCTGCATCTCCTGTGATTTCTAAGAACTTGAAAATAATACAATGGCTACTTTTGCAGGTGATACATCAATTTTAGCATTTAGGACAGAGGAAAGAGGAATCTCTGTGACTGTTACAGTCAGATATGACAAAATATGTTAAGGGACGAAGAAATTAACGAAGGAAAAGCGGTAGATGTAAACTGCATCAACAAGAAAATAACATATAGTATATCCCGGTAATTATTAACCAAATTGTAATACAGTATGCAAACACTTCAAAATACCTATGACTTTATTTAGATAGAAAGAGCACGCCAAAAGGAAAAACAAAGTTGCAAAATGAGAGATGACTCTCACACGAAGGATTCCGCGCTTCATAACAGTGCCCAACACAACATTTCTTTCATTTAAGATTTCTCATTTTATCGCCCATAAACTACGCTTCAAAACATCGTCGATGAAACCTGTTACATAAGGAATAATGATCCCAACAGAGATGATTAACTAGTGGAATCCGTTCCAAAAGAAATAACAAACCATGCACAACAGCGTGGACTATGACTTCTGCAACAATACAATTGGTTGACAACGCCAACATAGTAAGAACGCTTAAAAGAACAAAACCACTTGAGTTGACATAACTTGTTATATCCAGTACATAACTTAAACCTTAAAGCAAGTAGATGGACTCTTGGCGTCAATTTAGCCTCAAAATCTAAAACTGTAGTTGTTCTCTGCGATAGATGATATGCATATTGGAATGGAAAAATTGAGAAGAACTCTTGGAAAGATGCAGTTTTTCTTTCTGATTAGGTCAGAAAAATGTTGCCGAGCCTAACTCACGGTTTACCGGGGGAGTCCAAAAAAAATGAAGATTCCAATCTCCTTTGAAAAATCGTTAGCAAGTTTTTCTGTCCCATAAAACTAAGATGCTCTTGAGACGATGATATCAAGCTTCGACAGAATTCAGTGTTCGAGGAATAGTGTCTTAAACAGCATGCTCTTTAGCTTCTACATATATTTCTGGCCATTTCAGGGATACTTCATATACATATGAAGCTATCCATGATTCGATTTTGTTTAAAAATTTCAACCACCTTTTTGTATCGTTTATTAATCCTCTTTACGTCCTTCAGAGACTAGCGTGCCAGCAAAAAGTTTTAACCGACGAACGAACGAGAATCTGTCATCCTTTTTTGTATTCATGTTTTATAATTCGCGCAAGCTGTTTGGTCCGTACCACTCCCGAATGACCCTCGTGCAAGAGGTATAAAACGCGTTCCTGTAAAGCCAACGGTATTGAAACTTCTTTGATGACTAGTAAGGGTGAATTTTCGTGCAAAGTCTAACGTGACAGTCCGTCAGCATTTCGATGCGAACGCGTAGGCTTACAACGTATAGAATAATCATACCCCATTAATATGATGGATCATCGTTGCAGATTATGACCTGTCATAACAGGGAGTTCAGTCACCAATTCAAATTTTCCACCATCGACAAATTGACGATACTTTTGAACGCCAAAGATAATTGATAGCGCCTCCTTTTCCACCTGGCTATACCTTTTCTGTTGAGCGTTTAACGTTTTCGAGGCGCGAGCAATAGGACGATCAGAGCCCTCTGGACGTCAAAACCTATACCGAGCATACCATTTAAAAGCTATTCCTTTCTGCGGGGGTCATCAAGCTGTTACGTCGCAGAAAAAGTCCTTAAAAAAAATATTGGCAAGGTCTATGGAAGTCTCCGATTGCTCTGGTCAACTCAGGTGTTTACTCCTACAGCTGTAAGGACAATGCTGGCGAAAACACTCCTTCTGCCAAATTTACTGTATGAGTGCGAGATTTATGGAAAAGTTGACTGTATTAGTAAAAGGAAGCTTAATGCTGCATATAATAACATCGCTCGTTATAATATATACGGCCTCCGTCGGTACGATCACGTGTCCGTTTTTTCCAAACGCATTGTTTGCTGTACGTTCGTTAACTTGCTAGCACTTCGAGCCTTAACATGTTTGCACGATATCATACAGACACATCAACCTGATTATCTCTATAACAGATTAGTTTTTCCTCGGTAACAAAGGACTTTCGCCTTGATTCCACCTACATATTCATGTTTAAATTCCGAGCGACAGTTCTTCGTTCATGCTACTCGCCTATGGAACTCCCTCCACCGTGAACTGAGAGGAGTCAGAAACAATAAACGTTTTAGGTTTTTGCTTATGAGGTACTTGGCCAGATAGTATAATAGATAACGAACAAAAATAAAATTAGTTATTATAACTTTTTTCTTTTCTCTTTAAAAAAAATTATATTTAAATTAAATTTTGAACCGAATTTCAATACTCTCTATCTTAAAACTCTTTTCTTATTTTTCTTTTGCTTTTATTCTTATGATATTATAAACAATTTGTAAAACTAATTTTAAAGCTTTCGCTAGATTATAAGATTTATCTTAATGTGAAAAGCAATTATTAATTCAATAAATATAAATATAAATAAATATAAATATAAAAACTTGCTATGATAATTCACCTTGCTTAAAAGAGCTTGTAGCTCTCCTATATTGCTGGACCCCATAATATTTTCAATGGCTTCTACTTTCTTTTACCAGGCTTACACCTCCTGCATCTATTCTGTATCCTAAATATTGGACACAAGGTTCAGCAAACTAACATTTCGAAAGATTGCATTTCAATCCATATTAAAACAAACGATGCTTAAGCTTTCTTTTCCATCTTTTTTCCATGTTCCACTCCATGATTCGTTGCTCTACAAGACGGTGGAAAATTCTTGGGGCGCTAACAATACCAAAAGATAACCTTCTAAATCGAAAAAGGTCAAAAGAAATGATAATAACAAGTAATTTCTTTTCTCTTCAACTGCAATTTGGAAATATGTTTCGGAAAGACATATTTTCGTGATGAGCTCCTCTTAACTAATGGGAAATTTCGTCAATTCTTGGCAATGGAATTATAAATGAAACCACTGTTCTGTAAAATAATTAAGACTTTTTCCTGAAAGAAAACTAATTTAAGTGAGTGCATGTGAACATAAAAAAAACATGGAGTAAAATGAATTTATTAAAATATATAAAAAATCTTTCAGACTTATGCGTCGTAGCTTCATTGACCACGAAGACCTTCTCAGATCAACCTGCTTCAGTTGCAGCTAGTGCCTTCCATCCATCCATGTTCTGTGGATTCAAGTGAATCGCGCGTTGTATCAGTTTCTTGGACCGTTTCTCATCGAGTGGTCGCAATGCCTGACTTGCAGTCATCAGAGACTTAGCATCGTCGAAACAAGAATTCCTACCAAAAAAAAAAATCAAATGTAGTAAGATAATACAAAAGAAGCTTTTAACATACTTTTGGCTACTATTGTGACCCAAGTCGATAGCACTGAGTGCAATTTGACTTGTGGCCATAAAGTATTTCCTCATATGGCCATAGTTTTCCAACAGATAATTTGCGAGGACCTTCCGTAACTCGGCACATTGCGGATACATGTGTACGCGCGAAATCAAATAAGTCAAACCTTTCTTCGTTTGGTTCTTAAAAAAAAAACATAAATTTAATTGGGGCTTTTTATGGCAAAATACTTTACCCACATTTTTCAAAAAGTACTGCGAGGTCAAGAAAGCTATGTGTGCGCAATGCTCCAGGGAAAGTTCATATTTCTTCAACTCTTCTAGAATTGTTTCAGCGAGTTCATTGTCGTGGTGAAGAATACTCAAGGCGCAGGCGGAGTAGAGTGCTTCGATGGGATAGTTTTTTAGAAGAATACTGCAGCAATATTTTATAAAATATAATAGATTGATCGATTGATTGATTCGAATATTTACCATTGATAGAGAATAGTCTTTGTGTCGGCTTCACCCTGTGAGGCGTATACCATTGACGCCATTGCGACCAGAATTAGAGCCGCCTTTGAATCATCGCTCCCAGCAACACTTGTCAGCACTGAATTATAGACAGAGTAAGCTTCCTGATGCTGACCGGCTCGGAAGTAGGCTAAAGCCAACCCCACAATTGGTTTAAAATCCGCTTGAGACACCGAGTTAAAAGCCTCTATAGCCTGCTTTGGCTGATTATTCTTCAGGAGCATGTATCCCAAGTTCGTATAAACTTGATCCTTCTGATCGGAAGTTACAGTCTTAAGAGCCTGCATATAGCCCCTTATCGCTGGTCCCCAAAGGTGATGCTTGGCATTCAGAAAACCATGATAGGATAATGCTTCTACGGAACAATCATCCTCCTCAACCGCAACATACCAATTGATGGCATCTAAAGCCACAGTGTCGGCAAACATGAGCTCAATGGTTCGTTTGAATCTTGGCTCCTTGCGTTTATTCTTATCGCAAAGAATCTTGCACACCCAGTGAGCATACCCGATGGTTGACTCCAAGTTATATTCAAACTGTTGACAGTGCCGGAAGAGATCAAGTGCTTCCTCCTCGTCAGATATCCGTTCGGCGATCATTGCTTGGCCAATCCAAGCGTTGGGGTATATTGGACTCGATTGTTGGGCTCGTTGAAATGCCTGATTGGCCAATTTAATGTTGTCCAGACTGAAATAGAGCACACCCAAATTAGTCCAAGTTGTGTATGATTTGCGTTCCAACATTAAGGCTTGAATGAAACAGTGCTGAGCGAATGGAAGATCCGCGACCGGTGCCTGAGTATAAAGAACTCCCAGAAGATTCCAGTTTTGCCAACGATCGCTCTGTTCGCTGATTGCCATTTTGCAAGCATTAATCGATAAATCTAGATGCTTTTTAATTTCTTCGGAGTCGATTTTAGCGTTGTAGAAGCAACACAACGACAACTCATACCAAAGGTAGGTATTTTGAGTTAGTTTAAGGGCACATGTGTAGAATCTAAAGAATGGACGAAAATGTTTCTAATTGTGTAAGATATTTTTTTATACTTACCTCGTTGCCAAGGCTAATAACTGCTTTTGATCCAACACAATCATATTGTGGTCACTTTGCTTTGCAAGTTGACCGGAGACTTCCAAGTGAGCTTTCGACTTGGGTAACAAGGCAACTTGAACGAATGTGTTAGCGGTCAATCGCCAAAGCCATATCATATCTTGCTTCCCAGTTATAAAAGCTCTGCGAATGCAATTGAAGCAAAATGTAGGAAACTTATCAGCCGGATAAAGCCTTACCTCTCCAAAAGACTAACAGCGCGCTGTAGATGGAATTTGCAACGACCCAGTCTTCGCTCTTGTTTGAGTTTGTTTGCCAGACCAATGTGAGATTCTGCTGCGCCTTTCAACCCAGGCATGTAGTCGGGATGCTCGCGAAGAAGATTGTCAAAGTCTTCAATTGCCTCTGGATACATTCGAATTTTCTGCAGAAGCAAATAAAAGGTGGAAAGAATGGTGAATTTTAAGTGAGCAATTGCAAAAATGCTTGGTAGAATTTGTGCTGCATTCAGAGCTAGCATGAGTGATGCAAATTTTAAGCTCAACTAAACCTAAAGCAGCAGCAGATGGCTTTAAAGAGAAAAGTAGATGTATCAAAGCAGCATTTCCAGCTTATGCGTACTGGGCATCAGGAAGAGAGAGTTATTGGGCAAGAAGAAAACCTGCATTTAGTCAAAACAGAACCCATCTCCCCTCACGGTAAACCTCTTTTTGGTGCCAGGTCACCGGGATTCAATAAAGAACGAGAGCGCAGACAAACTTACCCAACAAGGACCAGAATTGGAAACTAATCAAATTCTACCCTTTGTTGAAACGTCAATTGGCGCTGTCCACAAAATTATTAACACGGAAACAATAGCCAGGCTTTTGTGGCCAGTCATCGACGCTCATAAATCCATCTCTGTCTAAATCTGTCTCATCTTAGCAAAAAAGCAAGCCATTTCACCATAGGCACTCATGCGGAGCGACTCTGTATACCACATAACGATTTTTGCAGAAGCTGACGAGACGTCGAAGAGAAAGAATGTGTACGTCATCTGCTCTGTGAACGTCACGCACTGGCCACAACAAGATTGAGAACTCTTGGCAGTTATCATCGTCTTGAACTCAAAGAGGCAATGGCCGAAGTAGGGATCCCGGCAAAATTTATCCAGCTGTGCCGCGTGACGCTGGAAAATACACTGTTAAATTTGCAATTTGGAAGCAGTTCGTCCGATCTATTCCAAACATGTGCCGGATTAAGGCGAGGAGATGTGCTATCATTAGACTTCTTTAATCTCGTGCACGTAAGGCACTTTCTTCAACGAATCGGTCCAGCTACTGAGATATGCAGACGATATCGACATCGGTCGCTCCCACCGTGCTCTCATAGAGGACAAAACGTCTTTGTTGGCAACAATAAATTCGAGGTTGCTTAGAAGTTTGCCTAACTCGGAGTTAATATCAACTCCACGAAAGACACCCTAGTGGAGATTCGGCGAATACTCAACATAGGAAACTGCTACTACTTCGGCCAAACCTATGATTGAACAGTGATCGCAAAGGGATAAAGTTCAACATCAGGCATACAAAGCGACGCTTCAAAGAAAATATCACGCACACGGAGAGACCGCGCAATATATAGTCTCATATGTTGAAATGAGCTATTTGGAGCAAGGTTTTGCTTTGATAGCCCAGTTAGCCAATACTTACCATTTTAATTAAAGCAACTTGCAACTTGGCATAAATATTGCCAGGATCAAGTTCAAGAATTTTTTGAAAAACTCTCACTGCCGAATTATGTGAGCCTCGTTCATTGTAGGCATCGCCCAAGCACTCCCACGAGACAATGCAATTAACATCCAACTTTAGTGACGTTCTCAGTGACTGTATTGCTTCATCACATTTTTTCACGCCGAGGTAGTGCAATCCCAGTTTAAAGTGCACCCATTTTGATGAAGCAATCGGAATTTTCTCTAATGTACTCAGCAAAAGCGCTTCATTTAGATCCTGGAAAATATTCCAAATATTAATGAGTACGAGCGGCTACCCCACTTAACATTAAATTAACCTCTTCACCAGCTTTCTGATATAACGCGCTCAGTAGGTTCACCGCAACCTCGCACATTGGATCTAAATTGACGCACTTCTCGAAACACTTTCTGGCACGGACATTGTCTTCCATTGCCATGTAAATTTCCCCCAAATGCAAGAAACATTCAGCTCGATACGGCTTCAAGCGAGTCGCCTTAAGCATGCAGACGAGTGCAGTTTCATAGTGCTGAATAAGGATGTTGAGTTTTCCTCTTGCGACAAGTATGTCATACGAATCCTGATTATCCAATGTTTTCACAAGATCCAGTCCTTCCTCTGGGGACCTATAACAGAGAGAATGAGAATTGCGGAGCGTATGAGAAGCATACCTACAGTGTATATTTGATCCGAAGAATCGGCGTCAAGGGTAGATCTTCAAGTTTCTTCTCTTCGCCAAGCCGAACGAAACACCTGTATAGATCCAATTGTTAGGCATGCCTCTAAAAATATTTTAAACTGACCTAGCTAAAGAATCTAAAACAATATCATCTTGTTCCAATGTGGCCAGAACATCAACAGCTTCTTTGAGATCATTGGGGTCCTTTGAGTGTGACAAGCACATGCCATAGTCTTTGTTTTTCCATCCCAACGCACGTATGAACGGCACCGCCCTTCCGTACGCTCCAATTAGCATTTCTGTATGTACCAACAACTCGAGGGCAACACTATAATTTGGCTGAATCTGTTGCACTCTGTAAGCTAAGCTCTTTGCTTGCACTAGTTCTTCATCATTAAAGGCTCTTATTGCTTCCACTAATAGGGCTAAACTTGAGCTTGGATTCAGTTCTTTGAGTTTTTTGGAATAGAACTCAATGGAAAGCGGAAGAGTTGACAGAATACTGGAGTTGGCTTTATAATTCTCACAGTAAACCTTACAGATCCATTCCAAAGAGTATAGATCATCTGGATACAGGTTGAACATGGAATCTGCATATTTAATGAGACTCTCAAGATCTGCGAGTTTGTAAAGAAGCTTCAAGTATCTTTTGAAACACTTTATTTGACAGTCTGAGTCGCTGCTTTCAGCAATACCTACTTCCAGGCAATTCTTGAACTGAAACATTTCATGTACTCTCTAAGAAAATTAAAACAAATAGTATAGTGTTACCAATTTCAGATCAGACTCATCCACATCGTTCTGGGAGAACCATATTTTTGCAAGGTTCAATACAGACGAACGTCTTCTATCGGTCGTCTCAGCGGCCAGAGCCTCTGTCTTGAGAATTGAAATGCATTTTTGCACCACCTTTGGATTGGACTGTCCAATAAAAGAAATTCTGTCGTGATATTCACGAAATTTCTCCCTAAAACAATAAAAAAAAATCATGGCTTGGAACAACATAACCAAACGCAAACTTACGGAACAAGTGGCAACAATTGTTCGTAGATTTCTGGTAGTTCATCATCGTGTACACAATTAACCAAACCTTGCAAGGCTACAGTTGGCGTTGTGGAACAACTTACTGCCTTGCGTAGGTAGTGTGCAGCCTTAAAAAAAAATTCTTAGTGACACACGATGAATATGATAAAAGCATTCCACTTACTTGACTCTTATCTGAAGTTTGGTATGCAGCTCCAAGCAGTACTAACCCCATGTAGTTCGTTGGATTGTCTTTGAGAAGCTCCTTAAGGATTAAAATTCAATCAAGCGTTTAAATTATGTTCCGAAAGATTACCTGACACTTCTCAATGGCAGATGTTTTGTCGTTGTTTTTAATTGCATCTCGTATTTCCTTTAACGCGGTTTTTACTTGTTTTGAATCCATACTTTATGCAAATGCAAACAAAATAATATACATTCGGCAAAAAAAATTGCAAATGTCAAAAGATTCAAACAGCTGATATTGTATTTTGTTGTTGGTTTTTTGTGTCAAGTGCTCATCACCTGGGTTCTGTTCTTTTTTAAAAACATTTCTTAAATTTAGTGCAACTTTTCCATAAAAATTTACACAAGCCGTCTCTACATGAAAGTTATCTACAAAGAACTTCCCTAAAACCAATAGACATATGTAAATATTGGAGACTCCCTTCTGTAGTTAGTAAAATCCTCTCAGTGCAATTTCCCCCACCAAACCCCCTCCATCATCTCTTCCTTAAGATCTCATTAAAAAGGTCACACCTCCCCGGAATCATTCCGAACCAGATTCGTCGAGCTCAAAAATAACTTAAGTGACTATTCCTTCATCTACACAAATGGCTCCAAAGTAGATGACATCATCGCCTTCAGTGTCACTTCTGAAACTGAAATGATCTCCTCCTTCTTGCTACCAAATTATACCTCTATTTTCTCCGCTGAAATCATTGCCATCCTTAAAGCTCTGCAATACACAAATTTGCAATCTGCACAGACTCATTGTCATCAATTGACGCAATTCTTAACACCAATAACACTAGCTATTACCCTTCCCTAATTCGTAACCTTCTCCACCTTCAATTTCCCAACGTCAAAATAATATGGGTCCCGGGTCACGTTCAAATCACAGGCAACGAACGACACCCTTTGAACCCCATCGCATTTCTACCCCAACTTTAACTCTAAAGACATTAATAAATTTATCGAAAAAAAAGCTACCTCTAATCTTCAGTCCCTCTGGGATAAAACATCTGAGTGGTACCGATACATCCAGCCAATTGTCCCGTACAGAAGTGACCAAAATAATAAGACTACGACTCGGCCACAGCAAACTCACCCACGAACACTATATAAACAAAATTAAAACGTCTCAATGTACATTGTAACCAATCAGTAATAAGTATTAAGCATATTCTCACCGAATGCTCTGCTTTCATCATCCCTTGACACAACTTCTTTCCCCAAAATAACGTCAAAGATCTACTTGCTAACCCCAATTCGGAAAATATAAAAAAGGCTATCAACTTCCTAAAAATTACTAATTTGAATAACGAAATATAAAATGTTCTTATAAATCTACACTCATAGCTGAAGGCCTCAGTTGCTCTGGCTATCCAACTAGCTTAGGATTTTAATCCTAATCTAGTTTTTCAATAACAATAATAATAATAATAATAATAACTTATCTCAAACTTTCACTTGGCATCAAGAACATCTGTGGTCGTATTAATACTTTCAGAGATCATTTCAATACGTAGCCATCAATCAATCTCTCACGTGATCTAGTTTATACTAAGATCTATAGTGACAGGTCATTTCTTGACTTAAAATATGTTGTATAAAATTGGTTGGCTGGGATGATAAAGATCAATAAACTAAGGTGAAGAAAAGGAAGATGCCCAAGAAACATTTACTGAATCACATGCGAATTGAAAAAGTAGTAGGTGCGCAACTGAGTCCTACTTGTTTTTTTTTTTCATGAAAATGCAATTTTATTATGGAATTTTATTATGCTCATCTTTCTGGCAGAGCTCGAATACCGTTACGGTAAAAGTATAAATCTCCTAAAGGTTTCTACGAATCAAGACATTTTTTGATGTCCTCACATCAGCGGAACAGCTGATCAGCCAGACCATGTGCGACCGAACGGAGCATGTCATAATCGGATGGCGCAATATCTTGGGTATGTGGCGGGTGACAACGTGAGGCCGATCATTTTTTCATTCTCACATAGTGCCCGGTTCTATCGTATCAATTGAAGTCAATACCCAAAGCCCACCAGGTCTCACCAAATACACACCATAACCTTCGCAACGTGAACATTCGGCAGAGCCGACGACGTAGATGCATAATCGGGCAGTCCCCATGACTTTCTTTTCTTTGGGTTGTCGTAATGAATTCAGTTTTCATCACCCGTCACGATGCGAAGAAGAACCCCCTTCCTTTTTGTGCCCGTGAAGCAGTTGCTCACACGCGAAAAAAACGACGATCAACGTCCCTGAGCTTCAAATCATAGGGAACCCCAATTTCTTGTTTTTTAATCATCCCCAATTCAAGCAGTCGTTTGGAAATGGCTTGGTGGGTAGCTCTTCATGCGGATCCTGAACGTCTTCGAAGGATTTTGGCGTTCCTTCACGCAGACGGTCGTGAACATCGAATTAAAATGAAGTAACCCTAAAAGGCATGTTGTTTCGCCGTAAACTTTTTGGAGCTCTCGATCTCGGAAGGAGAGTTCTAGTTTAAGATTAGTCGAAAAGATACCACTTTCGACTTTCTCAAACAGTTTTGAACCATCCTTAAATATCCTGGTGGAGTCATCATGTATCGGAAGACCAGCATACCAATCCTCATGGTGCGGGGTACAGGTTTTGAAGTTGAAGGTGAAGGTCTGATCTGAGCCTTAGTTAAAGCTGTTTTTTCATTCGTCTGTCTCGCGCACGCTGCTTCCAGTAGCTTCGTTTCATCCGCGATTACTTGATCTAACGCTTTTCGTAAATTCTGATACTTGGATTCGATGACACATTTTTTTTAAAGCACTGGGAATCGAAACGATATGCCAGCTTGACGGATGCAGGGATCGTGGTTGGCTTCCCCGAGCTTGTGAACAATCAGCACATCGAATGTTAATTCGTCTAAGGCTCCATTACAAACTGCGACATATTATTCGTTCGTGGTTGCATGTACGATGTTTTGATCCACCGATCCAATAATGTATTCCCAAACACGAATCCTAATCCTTGGCAATTATAGATCGCTATAGTCGGTAACAGTTTTTTGTTCAGGCATAGGGCGATCCAAAATTCTGTTTTGTTGGAAAAAAGAAAAACTAACGTAAATGCAATTGTCTAGACAAGCTTCAAACTTCTGGCTTGCTGCTCATGTGTTCGTATTGTAATTGCTCCAAAAAATAATTTCAACATATAAAAGGCAAATCAAATAATGAATCATCTCATTTATTTAATAAAATTACAAGGAAACGCAAAAACTGGGATGAAACTGAATCCACGGTTATAAATAAAAAAATGAAATTCGCCCAGTTACAGCATACACTCTTCTACAAGCAGATCTACTGCAAGTGAACATAGTGCCACTTATCAACTGAAAAGGAAAGCCGAAAATAGCACATCAAGAATGAATCACATTTTATTTCAAAGCAACAAACCTGTATCACCAATGGTTTCGACATCTCCATCATTTGGAGCCTGCTCGACGATTTTATCAGCGTCTTCTTGGGGCATTAGGAATGGTGAATCAGATATTTTTGTGTTGGCGCTGAAATACCAGACATACATAAACTGTGCACAAATGAATGGATTTTCTTTTCTTATCAGCAAGCTCACCATGAAATAGAGCCTCCGTCTAGATCCTTCTTGATCAATCCCTTCCAAAACTTGTGTGTTTCATTGATGATGTTCACAGCAAAACCGGCATTCTTAGCTTCACCATTGAACGCAAACTGATTCTCAACCTTGCCGTCGGGAATCTTATAGATCTTGAACCACTCGACGGTGGCGCGCAACAGACCAGGGAAGAATTTGTCCACATCGCCAACGTCACTCATTTGATCGGCCAACGGATCATTTGTATCAATAGCGATGATTTTCCAATCAGTTTCTCCCTCATCGATGAGTGCCACAGTGCCTAGTACCTTCACTTTTAGAACCTCACCGCGCTGTGCTACACGAGAGCCAATTTCAATGACATCGATTGGGTCATTATCACCCTTGCAGCTAGTGGATGGTTCGATGTGGTCGGGATTTTCCCAGGTCTGTGGCAATGCCCCATAGTTCCAAATATATCCGTGGTGCGGGAAACAATTAGCAACGAAACGTAATTTACCCTTTTTCACGTCTTGCTTGATTGGATTCAATGGATTTTTTAGGCTGATCTGTGGATAAACAATTTAAAAACAAATTTATGCCGTGAATCACGAATCAGCCAAATCAAATAACCAGCAACAATTTATCATAATCTGATAACTTAGAGCTCGTTAAACTTGGGACAGTCAGTAATAAAAATAGATAACGACGTGTGATAAGCACTTAAGAAGGGTCGTTAATTGGTTTAATTGAATCGTTAGTCGTAGATTACCTCCATTTTAGCGTTGGTCCAACGTGGCACTTCGACAACCATGTTGTATACAGTTTTGCCTTCGTCGGCATACAAAGGAATGTCATGAAGGGGTGAGATGGCGTGTCCAGCTGCATCTTCTGTGGAATAGATACAAACATCGATTTTGAGCGACAGTCCACAAAAATTTGTTTAAATTTTAATAAGCATGTAAACGAACCGTCTTTGCCATGGTCAGCGAATGATAAAGTTCAATGTTTTCATAAGCGAGGCAAGAGGGGATGAAGACCTGTGAGATATATTCATATCACTGCTATACAGAGCACCCTCTGATGTGGATTTATAATCGGAGTTTAAGTATACAGAGAGCGAACTGTGAATTAAGAACGACAGTTTTCAGCCTAGGGTGAATTCTTACAGAAACAAGTTCGGGTTTCTCGCACTAGCACATCCACAAGTTGCCCTGGCGATATACAGATCAACAGATAACCATCCAAATTGTTCAAGTTCCAACTGACCCAGGCCATTCTTCAAATGTTCTAGATGTCCGGACCTCCGGACTCCAAGAAACATACAAACCGACATAAAGAGATTTAACGTCGTAAAGGTGCATTTGCAAAAAATGCCTGTAAAAAGCCGACATCATACATCTCAGGCCAGCGACTCATGGCAGGTCCGAGCCTGAGGTAAGGATGCCTTCCATCCTTGACGGTGCAATGCGCGCTGCTTCCAGTAGGCTTCCGGACTATGTCTTCATCATTTTACAGCTCAAAGAGATTGTGGTTTTGTCTTCGCCTTTATTCGCCTTCCTCGCAGAAAGGAACGAATATCCGACGCAGCATTTTTCTTTCGAAGAAGCCAAGAATCAGCTCGTCCAGCTTTCGGATTAATAAAGCACGGATGTCAGGAATGATTGATTGATTTGGTTCTTCGAGTGAGAAGTTTCGACATACCGAAATAGCAACGGTTGTGAAGGGTTATTCTGCACCGGATGTGGTGTCGTTTGTGGAGTTCACATTTGCCACGAGGTAAATAAACTTTAAAACCTCGAAATTCTAGCTTTCGTAAATGTACTTATTTTGACCTCTTTTACCCTCAGACCAGTTCGCTTCGACTGCTCTTAATCGCCGTGGAAGCCTCGGTAACGACTCGTGAGGAACGCGCGATGATGTCAATGTCGTCTGCGTATCCCAACAATTAGACTGGCTTATGAAAGATAGTGCCTTCCGCGGTTACCTCCGCCCTTTGCACTATCTGTTCGGGTACCAGATTGAAGAAGTCACACGATAGCGCATCTCCTTGCCGTGATCCTGTGCAGGTTTTGAACGGTTCAGACACACAACCGAATCACTTTTCCCGGGATCCCGAATTCGGCCTACGCATTAAAAAGTTCTGTGCCATGAATTCTGTCGTTTGCGGCTTTGAAACGATGAAAAGATGGTGCGATTTGAAACTCGCAAGTCTTTTCCAGGACTTATCTCAGTGTGAAAATTTGGTCAATAGTCGATTTGCCGGGCCGGAAGCCGCACTGGTTCGTGCCGTTTAGTGTGGTACGAAAATGTTTGAGAGGCTCACACAACACGATGGATAGGATTTTGTAGGCAACATTAAACCTCGGTATTTGTCTCACGAAGTAGGATCTCTCTTTTTGTAGATAGGATAAATAAAGCTTATAGTCCTGCCGTCGATCATGCTTTCATCTTCTTTCATCTACGAAAACCGAGCCATGCTTAGAGCGATGTGGCAGAACTTTTGAAATTTCATACACATATGTACAGCCAGTTTAATGTGTTTTAATTGCCGAGTTTCGTTTGCTTAAAATAATGCGGTTCACTTGTTTAAATATTATTTGGTGATGAAAAAAAACGGTCCTTTATTCAATTCTCTAAGGTAAACATGACTGTGACAAAAATTAGAATAAAGAAACTAATGTTATGGCTTAAAGAATATGAATCACGATAAATGAAAAAGGCAAGTCAGTAAATCCCAATTCAGTAGCTTGAAACAGAGAAGTAGACAGGAATATACCACTTGAGTTAAATAGGCTGAGAATGGTCCCCGAAACTTAACTAATAACCTCGGTTCTGAACAAAAGTCAAGGCGATGCATACATGCCTTATTTTGGAACTTTGTTACGTTCAGCGTCATTAAAGCAAAACTAATCTTTAAAAAAAAGAACCTTATATGATGCAATTAAATTGATCGACGATTTGTGGGCATCAAGAGCACGTACAAATTTTTGTTATTTTCGAGTGGGAGGACTTCCCAATGATAACAGAAAATAACACAACAAATAATCTATTTCTGTCCCAAATTTCAATTGGATAATTCTATTTTCAGTTAACTAGCTCAGAACACCTCTGTGATCTTTCATCAGTGTCATTGGGTCAAGGACTTTAAGTGCATGACTTCAATTGTAAATTTGTGTATGCGGAACTGAAATAAATCGATGGGAGCCATGTAGGTCACCACATCCTCTTTTCATATCGTGTATGGTCTAAATTCCGGTTCTTTGCAATGGAATTGGATCGAACTTTGGCTTTACAATGGACGCGAACGTATTGATGACGAGTTCACTTTTCCAAATAAACCATCAAAACTATTATTATCTTATTCAGAGGCGGCTCGGATATAGGATATAGGATAAGGGAAAGTCTTTTACAAGCTGACCAATTAACCTCGCACCCACTTAAAATTCGTAGAGATAACACAACGCCGCGACAGAAATGACCTTCGTCACTGGAAAGCCGAGGCAGTTGCTGCTATCTCTGTGGAAATTATATAATTAAGCCAAACAACTTACTAAAGTAAAGACTGTAGTTGGTGGAGTTTTTAACTCCCTTTTCTACTGTTGTATATTCTGCGGACATTCTTGTTGCACTCGAACGACGAAAACACTTTAACGCAAGAACTGGAGTTGTGGTCGTGACACTTTTGACAAAATACGCGGCACTAATATTCTGTGAAAGCAGCACGTGTGACAACGCCGGTCGAAGTATAGTTGGCAGCGCCATTGCCTTCAATTTTGACAGAAATTTACTTTTTTTTTTCTTATGAGACGAGTGACGTTTGCCGAGGCGAATTAATGAACAGTTTTGAAAACTGCGGTAAATACATTTTTGTGTGTACTCAGTGGCCCTAAAACAGGAATAAATTTTGGTTTAAAAAATAAGAGTTTTTTTTTTTTTTTTAATAAAACAAAAACGGTTTTGGATATCAATGAAATTCTTTATTCCTGTGAAAGTACGTTTGATCCCATTATGTATGAAACTCGATTTCTTTTGCATGGCCACCACGGGCATGCGTGCAGAAGTCCAGATGCTGAACCCAATTTTCGACGGTTTTCAAGCATAAATCGGCCGATACTGCTGCAATTTCACGTTCGATATTCGTACGAAGTTCATCAATCGTCGCTGGCTTGTTGGCATAGACCATAGACTTGACATAGCCCCACAAGAAATAGTCTAACGGCGTCAAATCGCACGACCGAGGCGGCCAAGCGACTGGACCATTTCGTGAGATAACACGTTCTCCAAACTTGGTTTCCAATAAATTGATGCTGGTCTTGATCATCACGGAAGAAGTACGGACCAATGATGCCGCTGGCCCATAAACCACACCAAACCGTAATATTTTCGGGATGCAACGATGACTCATGGAGTACGTGTGGATTGCTGCCTGAGCAATACTGCATATTTTGTTTATTGACGGAGGCATTCAGCCAGAAATGAGCCTCATCGCTGAAGATGATTTTTCGACTAACGTTGAGGCCACTGACTCCGAATTTCGCGTAGTAAATTTAAATAATTTCGGTGGGTGGTTAGCGCTGAATGAAACAAATATCGGTTTATATTGAACTATGTTCAAATTGTTTTCTTCCAAAGGATCAATTTTTGCGCTTCTAACATTATCATCACTTCAGCTTTGATTAAGTAGTTAATCTAGCCAGCTACCCACCAACTGACTATCGCCAGCTACCCAGCAACTGTTTACCTCCAGGCAGCTAGCAACCTGCCCCCACTGCAGCCAGCTACCCACCAACTGGCTACCCCCAGCCAGCTAATAATCTGCTCCCACTGCAGCCAGCTACCCAGCAACTGGCTACCGCCAGCTACCCACCAACTGTTTACCTCCAGCCAGTTAGCAACCTGCCCCCACTGCAGCCAGCTACCGCCAGCTACCCAGCAACTGGTTACCCCCACTGCAGCCAGCTACCCACCAACTGGCTACCCCCAACCAGCTAATAATCTGCTCCCACTGCACCCAGCAACTGGCTACCGCCAGCTACCCACCAACTGTTTACCTCCAGCCAGTTAGCAACCTGCCCCCACTGCAGCCAGCTACCCACCAACTGGCTACCCCCAACCAGCTAATAAACTGCAGCCAGCTAGCTACCCTACTTAATCAAGTTTAATTTACTGCGAAATCTCAAAACTCTTACCCGGCTCTGTCTTCTTTATATTTTAGATTAAGATTTAGAATTCTTCTTAGTAGTATTTGGGAGTTTATTAAATAATTTAAAACGTTTATATATTAACGAATTCTGTGCACCAGCCGTAAACAAATTAGGTAATCTACTATTTCCGAGGAAAAATACGGTTGAATCGCGACAACCACTTTAAAGAATTTAATATATAATGTATGGAAACGTATCTTTTGCTCGCGTTGCCTTTTTCTGTACTAATTGAGAAGGCTTTGTATTATACTATCATAGCAAGAGGATTGTCGGACAATATTCAAAATGGGGTCTAATTACTACATTATAAATATTTATTGAAGCATTGTTTCTTTTTCGTCTGAAGAATCCTTCTATTTTTTTCCATTCTAATTTTTTTTTAAACAATATTTACTCCTAGGTAAGTTCCCATTTACCATCAGTCTTACATACTCTCCTTGTCTTTCATTCATTAACATACGTGTTGTTTTAGTCACATTTAGTTTGAGTCTGTTTTGTTTAAGCCAATTATCAACACTGAAAAAATCTTTTTATATTTTTGTGTGATATTCGGCTATTGTTTCATCAGCAATGAACAGCACCGCATCATCCGCAAACAATGCATGTTGCAAATATCATTTATGGAAATAAGGAAAAGTATAGTAATGTGACCAAAATCTAGCCGCAAAATTGATTTTCGAAACTTTGACCGTTTCTAATCGTTTTTCTAAATATGACCAGAAACATCTCAATTTCGTTGGTATTGCATCATATTTTACAATTTTTTTTTAATCAATTATCAGTCCATCGTTTCAAATGCTCGTTTAAAGTCATGGAAAACATAATACACACGTTTCGTTTTAGCTATTTATTCCTTTCACCTGGTTATATCGAGGTAAGTCGCACTTTCACAGAAGTGGTTCTTTCTGAACCTTAACTGAATACTTATTTTCAAAATATTCGTTAAATTGGCTAAACACTAACTAACTAACTAAGGTAACGAAGTAACAGAATGAAACTCTTTACAATTTTTTGAATTTGCAACTTTTTCAATCAAGTGATTCAAGCGATTTGCTTATGATTTTTTAACAAAGCAAGACAAATACAATAAACATTTTCGAAATATATTTTTGGACTTATATATTCAAAGTCAGTTTTGTTGTTCCTGCTTTTGAGTACACTTTTAACGTCTTTTATTGTTTCCTGTTTGATTCTGTCTCTTTCAGGATTGCGTAGGACCTCATTGGAGAAAATTGAAAAGTAGTTTGGTAGTTTTGTACTGTAAAGAATATTGCCAACTTTCGATACGATTGCGAGTTCAGTTCCCGTATCCGATTTGGATCCATCTGTATAAATGAAATCCCATGTTTTTTTTTTATAAGTCTATTATATCATGGAACATTTAGATGTGGATTTTTTTTCTTATTTGGAGAATTCTTTTTGAATGCAGATAAGGTGATATAACCGATATCGGTTGGAAACTCCCATGGAGGTATGTTATCAGGATTGAGGGTACATATTGTTGGAGTAATACCAATCTAATTGGATTCGTTCAGGGCAATGTAAATGGCAGAGGTTTCCCTCTCGGTGTTTTTACGAAAAATCTTCAATTATTGGGGTTCTGTAAGACCGACATATCTTAGGTGCGAATCGTGTTATTAAGGGATCTCTGCGTTGATTTATGGATGGAAAGCCTGTTTCTGTTAAGATGTTATTTATTCGAGAGTTTGTAAATGCTTGATTGTGTTGAGTGTAGACTGCCATCCCATAATTAATTTTGAATAGAATAATACTACTTATAATGAGAATAAGTGGATAAATATGTAAAATGCTGTTTTTCGATGGTAAGAATCTTTTAAGATTAAGCCTGGTAGCTAGTTTATTTTTGAGAGACAGACAATGATCATTAAAATATAAATATATAATCAAGTAATCAAGTAATTTGAGTTAAGATAAGTGAATGCCAAAAGTGAGACCACCTTTTTTCCGAAAATGTAGGTGATTGCTCTTATAAGGTGAAATGATAGACCCTGATTGGGTGCACCAAAGACTAAGATCGGCTAAAATGTTATGGAAGTTGTCTTTTGTTCGATTGTTGTTGGATCTTAATAGTAAAATTAAATCGTCCGCATAAGACTAATGATCTACTTTTTATATTTGACTATGATTTCACTTATGTCGTTGTAGGTGATTGTGAATAAGAATGCCTATAAATATTTTAATAAAGGTTGTTTGCTTTCACTCAGTATTCACCTTGTATTGGATTTCAAAGCATTTTGTGGCCAATTTTTCATTGTCCGAGCTTATTCAGGTTTACGTGGATACCGATTTTATCGAATGCTTTTTCGAAATTGTGGGATAGTACGGATACTCGTCGATGTGCAATAATAAGTCAGTCGTACTACGTCTGTGTTTAAATGCGATTTGGTTTTGATTCATATAATTCAGTTTGCCAGTACAAAGAAGGAAAGAGATTGGTCTGTATCCTCTAGGGTCAGTCGGTTCTTTCTACGTCAGTCGACAGAAACAGATTTGAAATGAATTTAATGGCATTCAAATTTTTTCAAAAGGTACCGTCTCTTGCTTTTTGCAGATGACATTCTAGACGATAGAAATACCAAGTCCTGTGAGAAATATTCCTCTTCGTCATGCGTCGAGCATGATCTTATTTGTTAGGATACTATAGCCTCAGCGATCGGACACGAATATGTTGCTGTTATCGATTTTGTTTCACATTATTTAAAAAAAAAAAAAAGAAACAGTGTTGTTATAAAAAGCTCGTGTCTGCTTGTCTGGAGAAAGGAATATCACTTTAAATTCAATACGATTTTTAGTTTGGTGTAATTTGTAAAATTTTATTTTAAAAACAAATGAAAATCCTTACAAAATAAACTTTGTTTCATTTTAAAACACAATAATATGATAATTCCAATAATCTCTCTCCACTTTAGAATCTTAATATTCGCCCTCATTACCATCCTGGTAAAAAAAAAAAACTAATCAAAGTCGTCCGTAGATTAGTTGTTTAATTCGAATAGAATTTGAGATATAGTTCCACTAGACTCGACATTGCTTAAAGCGACACTAGCTAAATGCGGCTCATACTGACGCAGTGTCCTGTAAATAGCCTCAATTAATTTCAAAAGTTCTGTGAAATATTTACTTGATTACTGTGTTTACCTTTTGGCTACTGGTGTGTAGGTGACCAGATTTCTTAAAATCAGAGCAGCTGTTAGACGAATGCTCTTCGTCACTGGACCTTCGTTCTCATCCTGAATTCATAATAAACAAAATAAAATGTTAAATTAAATTAAACAGCTAAATGGTTTTACTACAACATTGATATCCCACTAAACCATGTTTATTCGTTATCAATTCATGAATTAATATTTTGTTTTTTGTTCGTGTAAATATTTACATAGACGATAAGGATTACTTACAACATCGGAGGACACCATAGAGGGTGGTGAACTACATTGCATTGTTTGTGGCATAGTATCCAAGCTGGGATTGGTGATAGTACAGGTAGATTTGGAAGCAGGATGCATTGGAATTGTGTTAGACGAAGAAGCGACAGTGATATTTGCGGTAGCTTCTATGCTAAGTAAATTTGCAAGATCGGGATTCTACTCGAAAATTATTATATTTAGTTTAAGATTTAGTTTTTCTTTTTAGTTGCAATGAACATCAATTAATAATTTCCAAAACAAGCTCAAAAAAAACAAAAAAAGCATGCACACGTTTTTGGGGAAGTTGTGTCGAGGCCTATGAATTAAATAAATCAAGAGTTTGCTTATTAACATTTATAAACTTGGATGGCAGTTTAATATGTTATTGACAATTATACTTAGCCATTAGTGTTGTTTGCTTGGTTAAAAAACAAAGTTCTACTTTTAATCTGGCGGCCCGGAATGTGTTGCTCGACTTGGGTTTGAGTTTCACCTCGTTTGTTAATTTAAATTCTTAACTCGGCCTATGCGAAATCCTCAGAGCAAAGAGTAAAGGGTACAAGAGGCAAGCAAAAATAAAAGCTAGCCAGAGAAAGAAGCAAAGATCCATGAGCAAAGTAAAAAGACACGAAAAGCCCATTCTTTTTTTTTTTACATACATACATCGGTGGTCATTGGAATAGAACCATCTGGCTGCTTCTAGGATTAACCAAGTAATATTGACTAATGGCATCTGTCGGAAAGAATCTGCATAAAGTTTGCATATACCAGCACAAGAGACTACCGAGGCAGTAGTGATTTGAGATTTTGATTTACCACAAAGAATTTTAAAAAAAGCCTTCATATCGAGTTGAATCAAAAGGTGATTACGAAATTTACTAAAGTTATTTAAATTTACATTATTTTCGAAATAATATTAAGTAGCTATGCGTCTAGGAGCTCATTGTCTGGAATCGGTTTTGTCTTTACATGATATCAAAATGGAATTCAACATTGATGAACGAAGAGATTACAATAGTCAAAACTTACTGGAAGAATGGCTAGAAGTGGAAAGTAATTGGAACGTTAAGGCACGTTTACAATTTGCAAATAATCACCTCCAATGAACAGTCCGAAAAGGAGGCAAAAATTCGAGAAATATATTATGGAGTGACGAAACAAAGATTAATTGAATCGAATCTGATGCAAAAAAAAGGATGTTAAACGTCTTCCACATGGAGAATTTTCGTCTAAATACACTTAAAAATTTGTATTTAGAGATGAAAATATCAATCTCTGGGCATCATCCTCCTGTGTATGGACTTGGTCCAATATACTGGATAAAAGAAAACATGTATCAACACAAATATGCCATTATTCTTGAGAATGTGATATTGCCTTATGCCTTTAAGATGGACATTTCAACGTGAAAAAGATCCAAATCAAGAAATTCTTTAAAGGTCACAACTTGACAGTTTTATCATGGCCAGCTCAATCGCCGAATTTTAATCCAATTGAAAATTTATGATAGGAATTTAGTTTATTCAATGCCTGGACGCTGTGAGGCCGTACAAACACAAGTCTTCCAGTAAAAGTTTTTTTCTGAAAATTATTCTACATAGTGATCATTTAGTGCTTTCAAATAAATTTTTTAATTCAATGAAGTAGTCACTTTTATTGTCTTAGACTTATTTGTGGGTGACGCGATAAGGCAATTCTACTAAAATATTTTGTTTTTCATTTTAATTCTTATGAATGAGTATTTTTCTTCTGTGAATGCACTTAATGCACTTTACTGCAATCTTTGTTGTTTCCTGACACGCGGAAACGAAAGTGAAGCAATTCATGTAATAAGAAAATCGCGAGGTGTCTCCGCTGAAATTCATCATTTATTTCGAGAACTAAGAAAAGTAAGCCCACGTAAAACTCAAAGAATGTGCCCAAATGACAATAAATACGTTGGATTATTTACTTGATAAAATTCAACACAAGTTGACAAGGAAGTGGAGATGAGATTTAATTCTCAATTCTAATCATACCTGCTGAACGTCTTGCAGTAACTTTGAGATTAAAATCCTCATCTTTATCAACTGTTCTGAGGCTGTTTCTCAAAATCTACAATCTTCGTTCGTGAAGTCAGGTCAAAGCTCTCCCGATTTTTTGGGTAGTTTGCTAATGTTCTCGGAGTTACCATACTTGGGAACGAAAATAACTATCATTAACGGTCACATCACTATCAACTGAATCGATAGTAACTTCAGGCAAACTTGCGTCAGGATATAGGGGCAAAGTAAAGTGTTCATGCAGGAGAACGTGATTTCCAAGTCCCATCTTCACTAAGAAATCAAACATGTTTGAAATCGCCGATTTGTTCTCTTGTTTACGCTTTGCTCGACCATCGAGCGAGGCTGCGCTCTGGGTGCTTCCCTTTGACGAAACTTGTTTGAATTTCGTCGCTTTGTTCTTTGCTCTTACTCACTCTCCTCTGTACTCTGTGTGTACGCTTAATGAGTAAAAGCCGCTTAATGAGTAAAAGCCTGCACGGATTTTAACATAAGCATTTCTAAAACATGAACTTGCAAAATAATCAGCGACCAGGAGACATTTCTGGCTGGCTTTGAATAAGAATGGTTTGATAGAGGAATTATGCAGCGGGTCAAAACGTTGTAAGGAGAGCTTGTTGGGTAAAAAAATAGAATAAAAAGCATTTTTTTTTTGCTTTCGAATGATTATTAAAATTTATGTCTCTGAATAAAACAATAATCGCAACATTCGGACGCCGGGAAGTGCTTCCAAAAATGTTTGAAATTTAATTGCACCTGCCGAGTACGAGGAAAAATTTTGCAATTGTTTTAAACTAGCTGTTTTCATGAAAAATTTAGTTTGTGATGCTAGCCAACCGCTTATCAGAATTACTTAAATTTTTCTTTTGCTCTCTTTAATTTGATTAGGAAGGAATTATTTGGTCGAAAATAATCAAAATTCAATAACCCAGTACCGACTTGCGGGCAAAAGAGAATGGGTGAAAAAGACGGCAATTTCAAATGGGTTTCAAAAATGGCCCTTTTTATAAACACCCTACAGGCTTTCCCCTTAGGATTTGCAAAACTGCATTGAGTTCTCTTCGAAACCCATGAAAAAAAAATTGAAACCAAACATAAGAGTTAAAAATCGCTTATCAGTAATTCCATCATGTGCGCAACTTTGATTAAAGCATTATTTCATAGGTGTCGATCTAAGGATAATGAATAAGTTTTCTTAGCTCAAAATAACATGCCAAAAAATTAAAAACTCATCACTACAACTAGTTACATGCAAAACTAATAAAAACATTCCAACTTTCCACTTGATTAACAATAATCATTCGACAGCCATGCAAGTAAAGCGAATACCTACCATCAGCTCCTTGGGATTGACGAAATCGGCCGAGTGCCTCTTGATCGCGTGCATAGCAGCGCTGCCCGTCGATGGGATCGAGCCATTCGAAGATGTCGAAAGAGCCGGTGAAGCAGTTCCGCGAGCGTTTTCTGCTGCTTGTTGAGCGGCAGCAGCAACTGCATTTTTTATTATCGTTACCGGTTGACCCGTAACTGGTGGCAGTGTACCGCTGGCTAGACGCCGTTGCACTGCCGCTTTAAGACTCTTCATAAAAAAATAAAAAATGTGTATTGATGTCACTATTTTGGGTGTTTTTAACTTACCTCAGAAGTCAAATGGCGGTCTAAAATATGAGTCATCAGCGAGAATCGTTTTCGAGGAATTCCATCACATAATCCGGGACCTGGACCCCACTGGCAAAATATCTCAGCGCCAACATCCAAATGATCGGGACAATGCACAAGACAGCTATGATGATGCAAGTCTGCGATAGACTTGTATTTCTTTCGGGCACAATTGCGCCAATCGCACACATACAACCAATTAACATCAACTGGCGGTTCCTCGTCCACTTTTTCAGTTTTGGGTTCGGGCTTGATCTCGGGCTTTACATCCGGCTTAATTTCGACTTTGTTCTCTGGTTTGATCTCCTGCTTTACTTCTGGCTTGGGTTTACATGGAGTTTTAGCCACAGTTGGGAGTGAAGGTGTCGTGGTCGTAGTCGACTGTAGAGTCGGGGTTGTAGTTTTAACCGGCGCTTGAGCAGGTGATTGGTTTATTGTCAAAGGCGCAAGCTGCTGAGCAACGGGCTGTGTTTGCATTGGGAGAGCTTGTGTTGGTCGCACCGCTGATTTTTGAATAACAACAGTTTGTTTCTGTTGCTTTTGTTGCGAAGGCTGTATCATCCTAACCATTTGCTGACCCTGTACATTTGAATCAGCAAACTCAATTGTCCTTCCACCGGAGATGATAACTTGCCGCTTTTCTGTAGCACCTGGTGTACCAGTGTGCTGCACTATCTGCGCTTGCATGACTGCTGGCGTCACTTGCGTTTGTGGGGGAGGAATACCTTGTTGCTGGACGATTGAGACTGATTTTCCCAAACGTGGAATAGATGTGGTCGTAGCTGTTGTCGTTATAGGTTGAGACGGCATCGAAGAAGTCATCATTGGCGACGAAGTTTGATGAAGTTTAATGGTCGCCGGAATATGTGAAAGCTGCGACAGTATATTGGGGCTTTGCGGCTGAGATTGGATTTGCTTTTGAATGAGCTGTTGTTGTCCTGGCATTTGAATGTGCGATTGTATGGGACCTGTTTGAATGACATTAGTGCCAGCGGTGTTCATGTAGATCTGATGCTGCACAGGTCGAGGCATTTGAGTGACAATCATCTGTTGGCCCTGCGGTGTGGTCATAAATACTTTTTGCGGTTGTGAGTTCGTGGTTATCATTTGCTGTTGACCAACAACCTGGCTCTGACCACCTTGCTGTTGAAGAATTATTATGGTCTTCGTTCCGGCAGCTTGTTGCTGTGGCGTTTGGGTTACCAACAAGCGTTGGGTCTGTTGGGGCTGCGTTTGCTGGGTTACGAAATAGGTTTGCCCTTGGGGATTGGTAGCCAATACGTATTGTGTTTGCTGATGTTGTTGTTGCTGCTGCTGCTGCATAACTGGCTGAAGAATCTGTTGACCCATGGAATTTTTCTGTAAAATTACCGGCACCGTCTGCAATCCTTGGTCGGTTTTTATGGTCGCCGTGGCAGTTGGGATATTTGGTTGTGGCGTGCCCTGCGATAAAATAACTTGGTGTGGATTGTTTGGATTTACAATGAGTTGGCGCTGCATATTCACTGGCATCGAAATAACTTGGCTTTGTATTTCTGGCTGTTGCTGCTGCATGGGCTGCTGTGTGTGTGTTGTTATCTTTTGCTGAATTATAGCTGGTGGCGGCTCATCGTCCAAGTCCTCATCTTCGAGAATCGACGCTGCCATTTCTGCGTAGAGATTTGCCGCATTCTTCGAAGCGGTCACTTTTGGTTCAATTTCGAGGATAATTCTTTTTGTGTCTGATTCCTCTGAATCATCGTCGTGTTGTCGTTTCATTGCCACCGGCGGATCAGGAGATTTTTTATCCAGCAGATCAACAAGCATTTGATTTGCTATCAAAACCTGTCGACCACTATCCTTGGAGCCTCGACTAAGCGAGTCCTTCGAGCTGTCGTCTTCGATTATAAAAGTGCTGATATTCTTACCAGGCTTCGAAATAAGAAGGTCCTCAAAACTGGCAAAGGATCCATCGCCTTCGATTTGCGAAGAACTGATAACACTAGACGCAACAGATGCGGAACTAGAATCATCGTTCGCAGACAGCATCTGCTGCTGTAGAATCACATTCGAACGGATTAATGAACCAGAACTTAGAGGAGCCATCGGTGGTATCGGATCCCAGTTGGAATTGTCTGAGTTCTCACTACTTATGATTGTAGTTTTCTTCTCTTCGTTTCCATTGTTGCTGATTGGCTTAATAGTGGTTTGACCCACCTTCATGGGCGTTGTTTGCATAAGAGGATTATTAACTAGTGCACTGATCGAAGTGGTGGACACTTTCATTGGTGTACTTTGATGTTGTTGCTGTTGGGCAGCTAGTTCTTTTTGCTTTTGCTGCCGCTGCGCCACCTTTCGAGATGCAAAGAAGAAAGAAACCAATGTTACTATTTAAAATGTAGCAGAAAATTCTAAGTGCGTGCTTGTTAATTTGGTTCCATCACCTGTTTGAATTTATCTATTATTATATGAATTGTATTATGATTATCGATCTGGTTCGAATGTGAATTACCTTTCCTGTCTGCTTAGTTATGCAACCCTGCACCTCAAGTGAATAGTTTTTTTTATGCGTTTAGTAAATTCATAAGGGATTGTTAGATTCAATTTGGTAAGGGTGTACTTATTAGTCTCAATGAATGCGAAATCTAGGCCTAGCAAGATTATATAGCACACAGCGTAGTTAGATAAGTTAATACAGAATATGTTTAATAGAAGAAAACCTATGTTATTTACGAGATGTAAGTTGGTTCAAATGATAACTTGGAAGTTACTCTTCAGTCCACTCTTATAAATGGACAGCTGTAGCTAAAATTCATGCGATTTTATTACAGAAAGAAAGAATAAATTGAACTATTTTTAAGAACCAACAAATTGGCAAGGAGAAGATAGAACTTAAGCGATATCATGTTGGAACAGTGTTCGACTTTTTAAATCTTAGCTGTCTAAAAAGCAAACCGCAATCTTACTTGAAACATTTTGAAATTATTAGAAAAACTTAAATAAAAAAAAGGTATTAGTCGATTATTTTAACCATTCTGACTAGTGTTGAGTTTTTTTTATGAGAATGAATAAATGAATTGGTTAATATATGATCAAATGCAATATTGTCATGCCATTTAATAAATTAAATTGTTCGCAGTTCGAGTCAGCGAATATTTAGAGTTCAAACGATTTAAGGTTTCTCGATGTTAAGAGCTTGAAGTAAAATGCTGTTTCATCTCATGAATGTTAGTTAATTCTTTACAGACTTCCAATAGAAAGAAATAATTCCGAAGGAATATAACATACTCGTATACGCTGCAAGAGGAAGGTTTCGTTTAATTTACTTGCAATTGTTTATGACTACATATTTTCATAATGGTTACAGGTTAACAAGCCACATAAATAAATCCCTTGGTATTCGAACGAAATAAGCCAATAAAAAACTTCAAGGGATGAAGCGTTCAACAGGTGGTCATGTGAGCCCAGACCAGTTGAACGAAGAATTTGTGACTGGACTCTCAATCACCGAGTTCTTCTTCTAACCACGTTTCGATGAGTGGATTCTCAGCAATAGCGGCCTTTGCACGCAAGCGCTTTACCAGACGATTGGAGTGTACGCGCCGGCGTTCGGTAAAGAACGAGCGAAATAACTCGCGCCAGGAACAGGGTACCAAAATTTGTTAACAAAATCTTTCACTCGTTCTTTCACGCGTTCTTGGAGCGTACACTCCATGAGTTTGTGTCTAATGGGCAATCGCGCGCGAAATAACACGTGAAAGTGGAGCGTGTTGGAGTGTACAACAATTCAACACTTTTCGCTGGAACGTGCGGTTGAATTTAACAGAGAGATAATTATTTTGAGTTTTGAAATTAATTTTGTAAAATTAAATATGGAAAAAAGCCAAGCCATTTGTTTGTGCGGGATTAATTGAAATTTTAAGCCGAAATGAAGAGAAAGGAAGAAAAATTTGGGTTAAAGACTACAGACAACGCTTTGGTCACATGTCGTTAGTTCGCGAATTACGTATCCAATTTCCCGAAGATTTCAAGAACTATTTGCGATTGGACAATCACTCTTTCGATTTATTACTAAACAAAATTAGGAGTAGGATTACAAAACAAGACACCATCATGAGAAAAAGCATCAGTGCAGAAGAACGTCTCACAGCAACACTCCGATTTTTGGCTACAGGACGGTCATACGAGGATTTAAAGTTCAGTGCGGGAGTATCAGCCGCATCCCTAAGTATACTCATACCTGAGACATGTCAAGCCAGAGATCAGAGTTTATGAAGGTAAAAATATAATTTAAAAGAAAAAAAAGTAAAGGTCAGAGCTGCTTTGTTATTGTTTAGATTTCAAATTAAAATTTCCAATACTGTCTTCAACATTGAAAAATTTTAATGAAGATATGTCCAACCCTGTAGAATGTTTATTTTCAAGAATTACTGGCTGCCTGACTGTAGAGCTTGAGTCTTCATGTGAAGGTGATAGCAATGGTTAGATTTATCAATGATACGGCAAAGATTGCTACCGCACTCAATCACGTGGGAAAATTTTTTTTCACTAACGGGGGAGTGCGCGCAATCGCTCGCAACTGAGCACACACGCATTCCGTTGCTCAATTCGTGCCATTACACGCGCACTCTTTCCCGCGCGAAATCACAATTTCTAGACTTTCGCGGGAGGCTAATAAGTGCATTTTTGGACGAAAATCAAAGCTGTGATTGGTCTAGGGTAGACAACTATGATTTTCTTAAAGCGATTTTAAAAGTAATTTCAAAAGCTACCAGTTTTCATGAAATAACCTCCAATTTAAATTAATTGTTAAGAGCTTAAATGCCAAAATTTATATTTATAAATTCATTTTAGTGCCAGTGACATCTTAACTCAGCTCACCAACCGTCGGCCCAATAGCTTCCATTGCGGACGAGGGTCCTCGGACGTTCTGAGTTTGGCTGTTGCTGACCCTTTTATTTAAAGTATGTTTTAGAACTCTTAATTGACAAACAAATCACGTCGTTTGCAGGCCGCCAATGTTTAAAAAAAAATAGGGGCGACAAATTGTTTGTTCTTTTTACTTATTTGAAAACGATTCTAAATGAGCTGCATTCCGGCCTTATTTCAATTATTTCCAATGCCACCAGAGGCACTGATGTTCAATCTTATTGATGTGAATCACACTTTTTGTGAAGTTCCAGTATTAACTTCAGTTAAATCTGTCTATTTTATAGTTATTTAGATATCCGAAGGTTTTGTTTGTATAACAATTTTATCAAAATAAGGGATGCTTGTCTAGCAACGAAAGTACACGAAATAGTACTGTTCGAGAAACCTTGTAGAACTACATACTACTGTGTCCAAAAAATAAGGTGACATATGAATTTAAACTACGCGCGTCGAAGGATTTGGAAATTTTTCTTTCTTTTTAGATTGGTAGTACTGTCAGTGACATCTATGTGAAATTTCATGTCAAAATATATTCATAGTGTTTGAGATACGCGTCGTTTTGTGAGCTGCTAAAAGTGAGTTTTTCGTTTTTTGCGATGTCGAAATTTATTGAGCAAAGAATTTGCATTAAATTTTGTTTGCGGAATCAATTTTCTGCTGCGGATACGTTGAGGATGGTGCAGAAAGCCTTTGATGATGAGGCTATGTCTAAAAAAAATGTTTACAAGTGGTATAGTGATTTCCAAGCCGGCCGTGAACGTGTCGAAGACGAAGAGCGTTCTGGGCGACCATCAACCTCAACCGATGAAGCTCACGTCCAACAAATCAAAGATTTGGTGTTGAAAAACCATCGATTAACGATTAGAGACCTTGCTGATGAAGTTGGCTGGCAGTCAATACCATTTTGAAGGATGCTTTGGGCCTCAAGCACCTCAAATCTCGACTGGTACCGAAAACATTGAATTTTTTGGAAAAAAGGCGTCGCGTTGAAGTGTGTGAAACAATGCTTTCCGACTACCAGGATGTCATGAAACGCATTATAACTGGCGATGAGACTTGGATCTATGCTTAAGACCCCGAAACAACCGATCAATGGAGCGAATATCGTGCCAAAGGAGAGCCGAGACGAAAAAAACCGCGCCAAAGTCGCTCAAAAATCAAGGTCATGTTGACTGTTTTCTTCGATTATCGTGGTGTTGTGCTTTATGAATTCCTTCCAACCGGCCAAACAGTCAACAAGGAATATTATTTGAACGTTATGCGTCGTTTGCGTAACGCTATCCGCCTAAAAAGGCCGGAATTGTGGAAAGACAATTCTTGGTTTTTACACCACGATAATGCACCATCCCATACCGCACTCGTAATTCGTGATCATTTTGCCAAAAACTCAACCCATATCGTTCCGCAACCACCGTATTCACCTGATCTGGCGCCGTGCGACTTCTGGATTGTCAACAAGCTCAAAAGACCGCTCCGGGGACACCGTTTTGATACGATAGAGGGGATTCAAGCCGCAGCGAAGACGGAACTGAAGGCCATCCCGGAAAGTGACTACAACCAGTGTTTCAAAGATTGGAAAATCCGTTGGCATAAGTGCATTGCATCGGGAGGGGATTACTTTGAAGGCGATGAAATTGATTTAAAAGAATAAATAAAGAATTTTCAAAATAAATACAATGTCACCTTATTTTTTGGACACAGTAGTATCTATGAAATGACAACCATATTGCAAGCTCTATAGTATTAAGCGAATTAGAACTATATTAGATTTAGTAAGCAAAGGTGCAATAAAAGATAAAACATCTACGATACAATACAATACAACAACGACAACAAACAGTGTTACCTGATGCAAATTAACATTTTGGGTAATCAAACAACTTTGAGGTGTATTCAGAGCCGCACTCGCATTCGTATCGATAACAACAGCAGCAGGGATATTGGCATTGGTAGTAGCAGTAGTAGTATTAGCTGTAGCTGTGGAGGAAGATGTTACCTTATTGGCCAAGAGGCTTTTAATTAATGACGAGGATGGTTGTGCACCACCATTACCAACGTTCGACGAGCTACTTGGTGCACTGCTGATTATTTGTTGTGTAATCTGTTGATGTTGCTGTTGATATGAGCTCGTTGTCTGTTGTTGTTGCTGATGCTGCTGCTGCTGCACGGCTTGAGGCTGCTCAACGATTGCAGTCATTTTCATCGGGGTCGCCGATTGCTGCACCATTGTCTGCTGAGGCGTGTGGGTTACCAAAACGTTTCCAATTAATTGCGGTTGAGGCGTCGGATAAGCCTAAGGAAAGGTGATATTAAAATAATGAAATATTGTGGAGTAATAGATAAAGTTATACACCAACGATTTTCGAAATTTGTGTGCACGAGGGAAGTTTCGATGGTGTAGTGCTACATACGGACTCAGTTTTTGTCACGGAAATGGACGAAGTTTGTTGTACAATCTGAGGCTGCTGCTGCACAACAATTTTCTGGTGTTGGATTGCAGTTTCAACCTTCACTTGCTGCTGATTTGCAGCGCCTAAAATTTGCTGTTGTTGACTGCCTACTGCTGTGTTTGGTGCAATTGCTACCGGTAGTTTCTGCAGCATCTCCTGCTTCTGCTGTTCTTGTAATTTGAGTTTTTTCTTCGTTTTCTTTACTGATCCTGGGTCAGCTTTATGCTTAACCTCTTTCAAGGTTTTCTGCGGAGTTGATGCTTTCACTTGAATTGGCAATGGATTAGCCCGAACTCGAAGACAAACATAGTAGACCTTATTGCCTTCGGTGCCGTCGGTTTTTTTGACAATCGAAGGGCCAATGTTTGGTCCGAAAATCGTACGCACCATTCGAGGGAATTGCAAATGAGACACAATGCCGCG
Organism: Orthonevra nobilis; assembly: GCA_963555765.1. NCBI lineage: Eukaryota > Metazoa > Arthropoda > Insecta > Diptera > Syrphidae > Orthonevra > Orthonevra nobilis. The sequence goes on from OY743226.1 coordinate 36,559,152, forward strand.
ACGACCACATTTCTGCGTCGCTGATAGATACATTCGATAAAGTTCTTGCTGTTCAACGCGACTATCGGTCGAAGAAGTCGGCTCAAATGTTGCACTTAGCCATGATAAAGCAAATTGTTCGTTTTCCTGCAAAAACACGATCAATGAAATATGCTCTTCGATGTGGAGAAAGTATACAAACCTGTGAATGATTCGGTGACTTAGTTCCTTGTGGTTGAGTTGCATCTTGGCTTGAGCGAGATATTGCAGGAATCGGAGCAGCAGCAGCTGAAAAGATAAATTATATTTAAGGTAAGTTGAACAGTGTGATAACATTTTGAGGATTATTATGAGAGAGAATTTCAATTGAAGAGCGAAGAATACGTAATGTCTGCAGATATTTTGCCCGAAATGCACTTATAATTCTTGCAGAGGAGCAAAACAAAAATTAGCCAAATTAAGAAGCTTTACGAACATTTAAAAATTGAATAAACACTTATCTAATGATGCAGTGTAAGTATTTTTACCTTGAGCTGCTGGTACTGGTTCTTGCGGGTGTGATGGCTGCTGCATATGTATCGCGTTTTGCAAGTTAGCGATATTTGCAATATTCTGAGCGACCATCGGCAACATGTTTCCAGGAACTGTCTCCACAACTCGCATAAGAATACAACCATCGGGACCATATGACTGCGCCTTAAATAAATATCAGAATCAATGTGTAAACTTAGCTTATCGCAAATACTCAGGCTTCGTACCTCAACTGTGATCAACGACATCAGAGAATTGATTACTCCCTTTACCTGCACGAGTGCATTACACGCCCGATGACCCAGCGAGGTCAATGCGTAGATTGCCTCCAAAGTATACAGAAGCAGCATAATATCATTTAACGACAAATACAGGCAAAGCGTATTGTACAGTCTTTGATTTAAGCTCTTGTGTATGGGCTCTTCATTGCTGTCCTGTTGACAGACCTTGTAAAGGACTTCCAGGCAACTAATTATAACACCGCGATCAGAACTTTCTATGCCCTCGCAGATAGTTGACATCAAACAGCGGGTCAAATCGTCCAGTGTGGGATCTTGCAACTCCAACTCTGTAGCAATATTGCCGAACACATCAAGGACCATGTGATGTAGGTTCCCCCAACGTATATTCGAGCCCATCACCAAAAAGCGAATAAATGTCCGATTTCTGGCCAAGACCGGCACATTTTCATCATAGAAGCTTAAATTTCTTATTATTGAGGCTACTTGATGAACTCGCTGCCCGATATACTCTTGTGTGCCGAGTCCTCGTCCAAGAGCAAGAAAATCCATGCTATTCGGATTAGACATATTCACATCATCTCCGTCCGAGTTGAGGCCATCTTGGAAGCTCTCCCTTTGCAGGACCGCTGAGGGAATCTCGATCGGGGTATCGACATTTGCCTCAAAGTGCTCCTTAGGCTTATCGTCGAAAAAGAGCTCCAAAATATGAGGTTTATCATGAAGCAGATCTTTCCAGAACGATTGCAACGAGTGCCTGCGTACGTTTGTGTAGAGATCTTGGAATAGCTCACGCATTGTAACTGTAGGAAAGGACCAATCAATTGTAACGAAAAATTCACGGAACCGTAAAAAAAACTTACAATGACAAAATACACCAGAATGCGCCAACAAAGCGTCTAAAAGTTTTGGGCAATGGTCCAGCTTCAAAGTGTGTTTGCTTTCATTGGACATTAAAGTGCACACATTGATGGCAAAGTCCTGTTCATTGGGCAGTGGTGAGATCAACGACAGCAAAAGCTTATCATATTCTGACCCCTTGTACAGATCCTCTGACAACCGATTAGCAATTCTTTGCTCCTCATTTAATTCGTGCTGTTTGTAATTGTATACCATGGGTATCGAGTTGTACGTCTTCGATGACCACTTCTTCGGTCGCCCGTCATCATCCAAATCGTCCGCTTTATCGGGATCCTCGCCCAAGAAATGCAATCGCTCATACTTATCCAAGAATCTTGTGTATATATTTTTAATTGCGACAGCCGCATTAACACAACGCTGCTGGAATCCCACAGAATGTACCAACTCGTCCCACTCATTGCGTATATTCACCTTTAGCCAGCCACCGCGGCTAATGACCTCGGTGTACAGCAGATACAGGTCAACTTCCTGACCATTGATTTTTGGTAGACGGGTGATTGGAGTGCTATGCAAAAATGTTACAATAAATATCTTGCCTCTAAAACATATGCATTCCTTACTTTCTAGATTCGTGGAAGCTTTGAAGAGCGCGGAAAAATGTCTCACGGTCTTGCTCGGGTTCAACGCGCAAAGGTTTCTTTATAAGCACACCTTTGCCACTATTTGATACGCTATCATCAGTTTGGGCTGGAAGTGGTACAGCCGATTGTATAAATTCTGTTGTCGACATGATTTATAGTAATGATTTCACGACGAAAGCATTAAATTGATGCAATTTATTGTAAATAAACTTAAATACAAAATGAAACACTGCTTAGAAAAACGAGAAAGAACGCCGACTTTGTTTTGACAATACGCTTAGATGGCGGCGAATTTGTCAAAAAGTTCGCCAGTTGTCATTTGGTATTGCCAGAGCCAAAATGAAATGTCATGAAAAGTAATAGATTTTTTTTTTAAATAATAATTATAAAGTAGGTCATAAGCGACTTGGATCAATTGATTACACCAAATTTTTTTTGTGCAAATGCAAACACATAAGCCGCAGTCAAGCAAGTTTAGTTTAAACAAGGATAAACTCAAAATATATATGTCATGAGATCGTGGTCGCCACAGATCTAATCATTGTCGACGAAAGAAATTGAATGTAACTGCAGGGGACAACACAGCTTTCTCAAAATCTTTACGACGATTAATTTAACACTTACTTACTAACTTAATGGGCTCCTAACTCATGAAGTCTCTGCCTGAGACGTAGAAACTTCCCATTCCGGTCGATCCTGGGCACGCTGCTTCCAGTTATCTAGACCTCTCTGGCATTCGCGATCGCTTGAACTTTAAAACGCAGATTCGGTTTTCCTTGTCGTCTCGAGCCTGGGGGCTGTGATTCGAAGATTCTCTTTGCTTGAGCATTATGGTCCATTCTCTCGATGTAGCCAAGCCAGTGTAGTCGTTTTATTTTATCATTTTGGACTACATCCACATCTTGATACAGCTCATAGATTTCGCCTTTATATCTTCTCCTCCATTGACCATCCTCACTTTCGGCACCAAATATTCGACGAAATTTTTTTCTCTCAAAAGTGGTCAAAGTCTGCTCTGCCTTTCTTCTTCATAAATTTACTTAATTTTATGAAACTCCAGGTAAGGATGCAATGTTTAAGAGAATAAGGGCTGCTGCTTAAATTGCAAGATTTAGCAATTCCCTGGCTTCTACCGATCTATAGAAGCTGTATCCTTAACAACCACGTCCCCGATTCGTGGCGGCAAGTTCGAGTAGTCTTCATCCCTAAGATGGGTAGACGAGGGCATGAAAACGAAAAAGATTTCAGGCCAATTAGTCTGACTTCATTCATTTTGAAGGTTCTCGAACGAATCCTGGACAACCACATACGGGTCTCAATAGTAGATACATCCCTATCCAAATCTCAACACGCATACCTGAAAGGGAGATCCACAGAAACGGCTCTCCATGAAGTAGTTCGTACAATTGAGAAATCGCTTGAATATAAAGAGTACACACTAGCTACCTTCTTAGACATAGAAGGGACTTTCAATAACGTTCATACGGAAGCGATACTTGAATCCTTAACCGAACTTGGAATCGAAAACTTTCTCTGTCAATGGATTGTTACCATGCTAAGCACTCGGTGCATTCAAGCAACGCTAGGTAATAGTCATATAATCAAATTCGCTAGCAGAGGTACACCACAGGGCGGTGTCGTCTCTCCTCTTCTCTGGCTTATTGTCATGAACAACATTCTATCAAAACTAGACAGAGATGGGGTAAAGGTAGTAGTGACATGGTGACCTTGGTATCAGGAAGGTTTCCGGCTGTGATCAGTGAGATCATGGAGGGCGCATTGGGGAAAGTTTGTACCTGGGCTTCGAAATGCGGCCTTGGTATCAACTCAAGCAAAACAGAACTGATGCTCTTCACTACTAAAGCCAAGATACCCAGTTTCCCACTCCCCCGACTGAATGAACAACCACTTTCTCTGTCAACCAGCGCCAAGTACCTAGGCGTTACCTTTGACCCTAAACTCAGCTGGAAGCTTAACGTTGAGCAGCGAGTTAAAAAGGCGTGCATAGCTTTTTACGCCTGCAGTAGAACCTTTGGCAAAAAATGGGGTCTTCAATCAAAGCTGATCCTATGGATGTATACGGCGGTGGTTCGCCTGATACTAACATACGGATCACTAGTATGGTGGCCGGCCCTCATGAAAAAATTCAATGTCATCAAACTTAACAAGGTACAGAGAACTGCATGCATAGGCACCACAGGCGCTCTACGATCGACTCTATCGGATGCTCTGACGGTAGTGCTGCATCTCCTACCTTTGGACCTACACATTAAAAACACTTCTGCTCACAGCGCCATTAGGCTCAGAGAGTCTGGATGCTGGACGTCAAAACCCCATGGTCATAGCGCTATACTTGATCTTATAACGAGAGATTTGGTATCTTCACCAACGGACTATACGGTCCCTAGAATTTATCCATCAAATAACTTTGACACTCCAATCCCAGAAAGAGCGGAATGGAATAGTGGACAGATATGTAAGGACTTTAACTGGACAATCTATACTGACGGCTCTAAGATGGGCGGCGGATTCGGTGCGGGTGTGTTCTCAGAATCTCTGAAAATCTGTAAGGCCTATAGACTGCCCGACAATTCCAGTATTTTCCAAGCCGAACTATTTGCAATCCGGGAAGCATGTCGTCAAATCAAATTACATCCAAATATCCTGCCAAGCCAGAAGGTTGCCATATGCATTGATAGTCAAGTAGCCATCAAAGCTATTGCCTCCTTTACTTCACATTCAAAATAAGTACAGGAATGCCGAGCTGAAATAGCGTCGTTAGAAGGTAAGCTCATTTCCCTTATATGGGTTCCCGGCCACAGTGCCATTCCAAGTAATGAGAAGGCCGATGAACTTGCTAGAAAGGGATCTGCCGTTCAGCGCTCGCTTGCAGGTGAGGTTTTCATCTCACTACAAGCAGTTAAGGCTAATATATCCTCATACTTCCTTGAAGTAGCAAATCTAAGATGGGTCAGACTTACGAACTGTGCAACATCAAGGAAATCTTGCTAGAGTCAGACGACGGGCGCTTGGTAGACCCTTCTTCAACTCAATTATTGAGATTTCTGCTAAGAATATTAAGGAACTAATGTCCTTCTTAAATACCTTTGGCTGGATTTAGAGATATCTCAAATACACCAAAATAACATCATAAATAAGGTAACAGAGCTGTGGTATTAAAACGGCACTTAGTGCTGATTAGGTTCTCACTGAACCACCACTTTTACCTACCTACCTAAGGGCAGCTTTTTTATGAAACTAATTTTTTGACCACTGATTTAACTCTACATTACCTATTTAACATTTTTATTTAAAAAACATTTATTTTATCTTAACTTTGTTTGTTGACAAACGCAAAGATGGACAAAGAACATTAGACAAATATTTCCTTTCAGTTTGTAGTTAATTCCTTTTACTGGCTGCTACTATTGCTCCTTTCAGTTTCTCTACACAAGTCCTGGAATAAAAATATAAACATTAAATACGTGATGGCTTTGCGAGGTGAATTCGAGATCCTTCAACTCTGATACAAGTTTAATTTAGCTTTAAGGAAACTCAAATATCACATACCTTATACGATTGTCTGCACCGCCACCGCGTTTTTCTTCCACTACTTGGATTTCTTCAAGCAAATACTGCATTATGTCCTCCACTAATGGACAGCAGATGTTAACGAACTTTTGAAGCAATTCAAAATAGAAGAATGTGTAATAAGCCAGATGGCGTTTCGCAATGATCCTCAAGTTCTCCGCCATAAGTGATCTGTGTAAAAGCACATTTTATACTGATCGATTTGAAAAAAAAAAACTTAACTTGCCTTATTTCATTTGTTTTCCCGAAAGCACAACTATTCACCACGCTCTTGAAGAGATCCAACAGGAGTCCACGACTAGGTATGATGTCATCAACCATCATTATATGTTCCAACATGGTTAAACAACTCGCCTTCAGAATGATCAGCATCTTTGCCTCATCGTTATATGCAGACTCGATGACCTCTTGAAAAATTGTTATCACTAAACATGCATTTGGATCTGCCTGCCTCCGCTGCGTAGCTAAAAATAACGACGTGAGTTTCTCAAACACCAACAGCGACAAACTTTGATTCTCTCCATTCAGACATGTGATGAAAGGGCGAGCCACAATCTTAGAATTCGGTGACTACAATAATAAAGAAGGATTAGCAATTTGTCCGGAAATATGGTTCCAACTTACAATTTTGAAGTGCGGTGTCCATTTTGCAACTAAATCCGTTAAAGTTTTAGCTATGTAGGGATCACTATGAAAATTAAGCCGCCCAATGCCTTGTACAAGAACTGGCCAAACTTTATGTATCACCTGAGCGATCTTGCCTTCAGGTGGCTTGCCCATTTGAATGGTCGTTGGAAGAATGAAACGAGTGAAAGCCACGTGAAAAAAACATGAGATTTTTGACTAAAAATAAATAAATTAGCGAATATCTTTAATTCAATGAAACTAAGAATTCCATTACTCTTGCGTAGACAATGCTTGCACAGTTATAAACGACAATGGCTATAAAACTGTAGAACCTAAACATAACTTCAGATTTCTCATTTTTGTCTGGCACCCATTTTTCAAACGAACTGAGATATGCATTGAATTTGTCGCTTATCCGGCGTTTTCGCTGCGCATCTGTGCTGGAATCAAAGCATTTACCCACTGCAGACACGAACACACAAAGTGGTTCCTTGGATTTTAAAGCTTCCGCGTCCGTAAGGTCTGTGATGTAAACAAACTCTTCCAGACCAGAGACAATCGATGTAAGATTCACCACATCCTGGTGAGTTTTTTTTTATGAAACGATAAAACTCATTTGTAACTGAATAGTTTTACCTCATTGTTTGCCGACAACTGAATCAAACTCCTGAGCCAGACTTGAATGATTGTGGAAGTGTCCACCAAATTACTTTTCTCCGATTGCAAAATAGTCAGTAAAAACTTAACGCCCGCTCTGAAAAATGTTTAATACAAAACTTCGAAACTCTCTTGTACATTATTTTGCACTCACTGTCTATTGCAGCTTACTGCATCAATAAAGAACCTGTAGGTCCGTTGAAAACCTCCTTGCTCGTTCCCCGTTGTTAGGACACAAAAATCTGCCGCCAATTGAGGCATCCATGGTGAGAAGCTTGTTGCGAAATTCTGTCGGACAAACGGCAAGATGTGATTATTCAAAGCTTTAAAGAGAGCCTGTACATGACCAATTTGATCTCGCCCCGACATCAGCATAGAGTTTTTCTTTATCTTGTCAAAAATCAAGTGCAGAGTCTTGAGTGTGCTCTCTTGTTCTGATGGAGTGCAAGTGTTTAGGAAGTTTGGAATCCAAGAATCTTAAAGAAAATTTATTTTAACTTATTTGTAAAACTGATTGCCAATTTTCTTACCTATCAAAATATGCTCGCCTCGGTCAAAGTCTTCGGCATTTTTGTAAATATCTAGCAATCCATCAGCTATGATCTTTGAAACTCCAACGTCGTTTCGTATGTTTGTCAATTGCTGAAGTAGTTTCGCGGCGTAGTCCGAAATATCGCAGCGTTTTTCAGAGAACAAGATCAAGAGTGCGACGTGACCTTTCACAACTGCTACTTGTCGGTTGGGTGCGACTTTTTCCAACGATATCGAAAGCAACTTTTCACGAAGTTTTGGAGCCTTAACGTTCCTCTTATATGGTTTTATTGGTCTCAATATAAAGAAATATTTTACTTACAATGTCGTTAAAGTCTCCACTTAGAGCAAGTGATAGAAACAACTCATTAAGATGGTGAATTCCAGTCTCGTTAAGGGCTAAAAACTTTGCCAAACTAAACTTTGAATAAATTCTTCCCATGAGTTTCTGAGTTTGATTTGTCTGATCCGTTTGATTCAGCCTCTCGATAGTTTTTCCAAGAACGATCGTGAAAAGTGAGAAACTAGAGAGATTTGCATCCGGAATACATTGGTTTAATAGCAATCGGGATTTGTCCAGGTAACCTTTGCCAGATAGACTAAATAGAAAGTAACAAAGTACGTTTGCATCAAGTTTTGCATTTACCTCGCTACAGCCAAATTAGATGGCGCCGATCCAGCAATAAAAAACGACGAGTTTAATCTCTTATGGAAATGTTCCCACAGTATCATTGGAATGTTCACTTTTGGCTTCCACCTGCCATAATGTTTTGTTTTATTTTAATTGAAGACAAGTTTTTTCTTCAACTCACCATTCAAGAACCACAGGCATAAGCAGGCAGATGAAAACTCGCGTTTGCTCCTCATTTGGATTTGTGTTTAAGAAAACTTGGAGAGTGTTCTCCAATAAATCAAAGTTTTCAGTGACGGTGGGATAATGAGGCCCTTCGAAGATTCCATTGGAACGATAACCTTGAAGCCTCATCAATCCTTTCAGCATCCAAATTGTGAATTCGGAAAAGTTCTGTGGGTTGAAAGCGTATTCATCTGGGAAGGAAATTTGTCAATTGTATATCGGTGTATATAGATCGACCTACCTAAATTATTTTTTATGTTCATTATGATGCCGTTGAAGTGCCGCCAGAAACCATCGCGATGCAGTTTCTCTATTGCGATCATTGATACCAACCAACATTCCTTGATACATGTACAGGGAAAGGGTGTTGAGAAAAGAAGCTCTGTACATTTTTTCTAGAATATAAAAGACTTTAATAAATAAAAGGGTTTAGAAAACCAACTCGTATACTTTTTTGAACCAAAAGATGGAAAGTGCTATGAGGTCATTCAGTACTCTCTCTAATTGAACATCAAACAAGGAACCAGAAGAAGCCTTGAATTAATGTCAATTAAATAAAATCAAGCTGTTCTATTAACAATCTTACATCGCAATTCAATTGCTCGGTTTTGCGTGTAGGAAAACGTTGAAGTATCAAAAGGTCAAGAATTCTCCACTCGAGAGATCCATGAAGAAAGTGGTAAACTGCCGTGTTTGTCTGTTAACAAGGATTTACATGAATCGCAATTTATTGAATCAGATATTACGTTTACCTCGTTCCCTTTGCAACTGTTGGCGTGGTATATAGATTTCAGCGTTTCTTTGTTTATGATTCGATTGAGAAAATTACGCAATCTGGACAAGTGCTGATCCAGCTTCGCCCAATACAATTCACCGCCTTTCGAGAGTAACACATGATAGAATAAAGTAACTTGATGTCTTCGCTGGTAGTAGGTTAGACCATCGTCGGTTTCAACCGGCGTATTAAGACTCGCCACCAAATGCTGAATGCACATTCTAATAAAGAATACAGAAATGAGCTCTATAATGTCAGTGCAAAAGCGGACTTACCTCACTTCCGCGGCAACATAGTCCAACACTAAAGTGGTTTGTAGGCAACTTGGTCCGAAATCGTAAGAAGACATACAAATTTCATTGATGGCCAAGTTTTTCTCATTTAATGCAAACAAATTTTTAACAAACGATTCATTCGAGAACTGTGCGTTCGTTGCATCTTCACCGATGCAGTTGAATTCCGGAATTGGATTGTTGGCAATTTCGGGTTCCTCTGAAAAGATATGTTCATTAACAAAAACAAAAAAGCTGGTTGGATTCACCACTCACGCGTTGGCGCTATGCAGAGGGAGGAAAGGATGTCGTCGTCTTCGAAGTCAAACAAGTCAAAATCCATTGCAATGTATTTGAAATTGGAGCTTTTCTGACCTAACAATGTGTTTTGAGAAAATTGTACATTCATTTGCAGTCTAAGATAGATGGTACAATTGAGTGAACAAATAATAATTAAATTATTTATTAACTTATTAATTCTTATCCATGATACATATAAGATAAATCTTTTTAATTTGAAAATGCTTGAGTAAACAAAATGTCAAAAACCACTTTAAAGAAAATTAAACAATTAAAATAAGAAAAACTATTTGAAGATAATTAAATTTAACATTTAAAGCTATCCTAAGATAATTTGAACACAGAGAGTGTATGAAATAGTGAGAAAGAAAAAGAAAAGGTTTAACTAAAAAGGATCTGCTCTAAAAATTTAAGGCATTCCGTCTGAAGGTACTAATGCTGCTCGTTCGTTTAACATCATAAAAATGCAAGGCTTTCCGTCTGAAGGTACTAAAGCTGCTCGTTCGTTTAACATCAATTGGAAGCATTTGCCAAAGATGAACTATATGAACCAAAAATTGTCAAGTGGTTCTTAAGTATTCAAGTCTAGGTGTTTTTAGTACTTGTAGTTTTACTGAACTCATTATTTTGGTCATTATTTTGTGCAGCGAAAGCAGAGTTCGAAATTTGAGCAGCGCTGTCAAGGAACATCCCATTATTGTCTTAGCATGGTCGTGGATACCATAAATTTATCTAGCGCAACTATTATAGGGTATAAATAGTTTTCTATTCGATTCACAGTTCGTGTTTGAAAACCGTAATGTATGATAGACAAAATAAAGTTAACGTTTGACGGAAGGTTGTATATACTTTACCCCGTAGAGCTCTCTAGGCTTTAAAGACAACGCTTTTTGATGTCATTCTAGTTGAGGCCTTGGGTGCAATGCACACCAATATTTTTACATCAACAATCGTGGTCCCAACACAGAACCGCACAGAACTAACAAACGAGTAGAGCATTATTATTATGTATAACGCTTTGCGACACATTGGACGATGGCAGACGATGAAGATTGTGATCAACGCTATCAAAAGCTTTCGAAAAGTCTAAGAAAACTATAAGGTCTTTCATATCAATGTCGAGTCTAAAACCTATATCCTCACATGCTCTTAATAATGCTGTGATGCAATTATGCTTTGCGAGGAAACCCGATTGACTTAGTGATAAGGCGGTACTCAGGTCTATTTCGTGACCGGTTTTGGAGGATTCTTTGCAACTTTCGAATTCTCTGAAAATGTTGAAGTTGTGATAATGATGTTGATGATACCCGATACATGGTGGAGTTATATTTTAATATAATGTGAATGAATACTATCCGAGCCTACCGCTTTTGATTTTATTTTCATTTTCCGTCAAGACGGAAGGGTTGGGATGAAGGATAACATTAAATGGATGTATGAATACCTTGTTCAATTCATTAAGATCTAAATCATTGGAAATATCAGGCTTTTTTTTGAACAAATACCGATTTTGCGCATTTTTTTCTATTTCGTTTGTGAATGAATGAATATTTTAATATGTAATGCGAATGGCGGCAAGTGGCGTTTCAGTGTTTAAAGAAACGAGTTGCTGTTGAAGATCCCTTGAGAGCAATTAATTATGTATATTAAACGAGCTAAAAGGCTTAAGGTCTTTAATTCAACGCCAAACAAACAACCACAATCTCGGAGTTATATTTAACAATCAATAAATCACACATTAGTGTAGATCCGTCAAAGATCAGTTCCTGCGAACAATCATTTCGGATGGCAAAGCAGCTTGGTTAAACACTTCTACTTCAATATTGATCTTATCCTTCGATCATTCAAATAAAAGGTATCTCATCAAATTTAACACCAGAACCAACGGACGAAAGGATTAAATATGTCGGTGTGGGTGCAATGCGAAATTGAACGCAACTGAATAAGATTGCTCCCGGTAAGAGTATTCATACCAAGTCCCTTCCTAAAGAAGAACCTTCGCTTTAAGGCAAACATACAATAAAATTGATCGCCTTTGTACCTAAGACAGGTCCTGGGCTCAAAGCTTAAAAAACATAAAATGTAAAATAAAATGAAAACATAAAGCAATGAATTCTTTCACTTTGTGATCGTACTTACCACATTCCAAATATGAATACGAAAGTAGCTTCTGAATTACTGAATAAACAAAAACGGATAACGAACAAGTTTGATATCGAAGCAATTAATAAAATTTACACAATTACAACATAAGCCACAAAATAGCACGTAAACAAAACAATTATTTTGCACCCATTTCATTCATTTGAAATTCATCAACAGCTGTTTGCCACGAAGTTTTCTTGGCGGGCAAAATTTCTTTGGGCTCAAATCTATTACAATTCCCAACTGACAGACGTCGACGAATTGATGATAACACTTGTCAATTTACAAACAGAAGAGAAAACTTCAATGCACTGCGTACTCGATAAATATTAAACTTTTCCTTCGATTGCCCTAAAATAATTGGTTATCTTTGGCTTGACAAGATTATATTTAGTGCGGGAAAGTAAACTAAGCGAATATGTCTTTGCGACAGTTGGTTGAAGGCGATTGTGGTGGTGTTAACCCACTTATGCAGCTTGGTGGCCAGTTCTCTAGAGATAATGCTCACAAAGAGGAAGGCTTTTCTGGCAGTCGTGCTCCATTTGAGTCACGACCGGGAATGCCAGAGGATCAATTGGTCAATGAGTTTCTGGGACAAGTCTCGGGACCTCCGCAGGTAAATTAATCGATATAAGCAATAAGTATGAATCTGACACAATCCATTCTCGATTTAGACATTCCAAATGAATGCTCTGCTTCAAGAGATGCGAGAAATTGAAGCACAGCGCTTTCAACCTCAGGTTATAAACGCTCCAAGGGTTATTGATGAGGTGACACGCCACAGCAGCGAATGGACTAAGGAGTTCAATCCGGACTTTGCAACAGCATGTGCACCACCAGTTCAATATAACGATGTAAGTCGGATCAGAATACTATGCAACTTTTTATAAAAACTCATTCATGTCTCCCTCAGTTGTGGCAACAACAAAACATGGTCAATGTCCAACCAGTCCAAGAGAATGTCACTTACGTGCGTGAGTTTTTCGATATGAACGATGAACCTCAAATGCAAACCCTTCCTCGCGCACCATATCTAGCGATTTGCCCACGATACGTCCCACCAGTCTCTGCGGTAAGTGCTAGACAAACTAAATCTACTTCGATAAGACGATAATTTTGTGATAAGTGGCAAAGAAAACGTCGTTTTGCTTGTTTATAAAAAAAACAATATTACATGGAGCTGTGTTAATTTCTTTGTGAATCGTTTACAGCTTAGTGATCATGAGCTCGGTGCAGTTGGTGGTCAAGCGACTACATCAACGGAAGATTGGATAAATGACTTTCAAACGTTTAAGGAAGACAATGGTGAGTGGACTTCATCTTAGTTTTAAACTCTATCTTAGTAATTTACAGAGAAATCTGCTACCGACTATAATAACAAATTTTGGCAGCGCCTTCAAGACGAATGGCAGAAGCTATCTGAAGATGGAAGCGCGGAACATCCCTGGCTTTCGGATTACACAGATTTGTATGACCCTTACAAAGAGTACAGTTTTATGGAGGAAAATCCTATGACGGACGTTGAGAATGCTTTTGAGAAGGGTAAAGAGTTTCTTGCTAAAGGTGACATTCCAAGTGCAGTACTGTGCTTTGAGGCTGCCGCCAAAAAAGAGCCACAAAACGCAGAGGTCTGGGAATTTCTTGGAATTTCTCAAGCAGAAAACGAAATGGTAATCAAAGATATAAAGAGCAAATTGTTTACTATAAAATTTTATCACTTTCAATAGGATCCCCAAAGCATTGCTGCACTCAAACAATCCCTTGCTCTTAAGCCAAACAACATGCGTGTTCTAATGGCTCTGGCTGTTTCCTACACCAATGAGAGTTTACAGAGTCATGCGATAAAATCTCTGATATCGTGGTTGCATTACAATCCAAAATACAATCATCTTGTGCCTGAAAGTCTTTTCCGGCCAACAGAAGAGGCCAATTTGATGAGTTCTTTGGTCCGAGGACCAGAATTGAAGGAAATTCAAAATTTATTCTTAGAAGCCGTCAAACGAAATCCAAATGAAATCGACGCTGAAGTTCAGGAAGCTTTGGGAGTTCTCTTCAACTTATCATCTGAATTTGACAAAGCCGTTGATTGCTTTAGAGCTGCTTTGCATGTGCGACCGGAAAATGCCAAGATATGGAACCGTCTTGGTGCTAGTTTAGCAAACGGCAATCGATCCGTAGAGGCTGTCGAGGCTTATCAGAGGGCATTGGAAATTGAACCCGGTTTCATTCGTGTACGGTATAACGTTGGTGTGTGCTGCATGAACCTAAAGGCATACAAGCAGGCAGCTGAACATTTATTAACGGCTTTAAATTTACAAGCTACTTCAAGTGTAAGATCGGGTTTGCCCGACACTACGAATGCAGGTGGCTTTTCTAATCAAATGTCTGACACTATTTGGAGTACATTTAAGATGGTCATATCGTTGATGGGGCGCAGTGATTTGCACGAATGTGTCAATGAAAGGAATTTGAATGCTTTGAATGAGGCATTTAAAGACTCGCCCTAAGGAGGACTTATCTTGTGTTCGGGTGTAGGTGATTTTTGGAAAAGTGCATTTTTTCATTTTAGGGGAAGTCTGAATGTTTTGTTACTGTTGCTAATTGTTAAGAAAGAAAATATATATATTTTTTCCATTCACTAACAAAATGTCTATTAACTTTTTCAAAGTCGCAGCCATCTATAAAAAAAAACCAAAAATAATCAGTGGAACGGAAATACAACTGCTTTTACACTGTCCTCGAAGTTTCTATCGCCACGGAACAATAAATGCTGTGTTCGACGAGATCATTTGGAATCTGAACGCGTCTGCTTTCTCCTTACTTACATTTTATGACGTCGATGTATATTACTTTTGTAGCTGCAGTCCTTAGATATATCCAAGCGCTACAAGTCCAGAGTGCCTTATTTGTTCAATTTTATTTCTTCAACGTTACGTTTTCATGAAAGCTTCGAATCTATTACACAGATATTAGCTTCTTTCCTTTTCCCCGTGAAGAGAAGAAGATCCGGCTATTCGGGATTGGCACTGGGGATGCTTGTTAATGGTAAAAGGTGAAAAAAAGGATTACTGCTGGCAGTTAAACGGCACGCTGCTTTCAGTTGTTTATACTAAGCGCTCTTGCATCCGAATATCTCTCCACAATTTGTAAACTTAGTACTCTTATTTCCAAATGAATTTGTTGTCCACGAATTGATATCAAACTCTGTTTTAATATCTTCCCGATCACTCCTTACATGCTTGTACTATGGCTTAACTGCCTGAATTGCAGATGAAGCTGTCTTAAACTGGAGGAAGCTGTTATCATAATTATTTTCTTTAGCGTTGAAGTTAAACTAGACTCTGTATAAGAGTCAGGCAGCTTCAAAAGCATAATTTCTTTTTTAATAAAATGATTTATTAAAAACGACTTGAAAATTGTGAATCTGGCAACAATGTGAACAAGCCCCCACGAACGCACACTACCTCAAGTTCCTCTACACTATCAATTGTGACAGCATGCATACCTACATACATTTTGAAACCCTCTTATCAACGCTTTTCTAGCAAGTAGTGAACTCTGTATACAGTGGAGATCATCACTTCAACAGTTTTCTTTCCTAGAGGTGGGTGATGGGTCGCGTACGCTGAGTGTTAAATATAATCCAAATTTCTACTTTCCTTTTTTTTTGCAGTGAAATTGTAAATTGCCGGTGACAAAACAATGTCTGCAGCCACTAAAGGTAAACTTAAGAAAACCTAGAATTATATTGCATGACACTCAAGTTCTAATTCCATTTTACATAAAACTAAGCGGATTGTACTTTGGACTTTCAATTGGCGATGTCTGGCTCTTTATGTTTCTTCTAACTTGTTGACTTTCGTGAAAAATATGTCTGGAAACAATGTGTGCTTATAAATAGATTGAGTGAAAGTACATAGATTTTTACATAAGGAAGTTGAATTCATCGTTACACCAGGAGTATAGAATCAAAATTAAATCATGTGCGCTTGAGGAGTTGCCCTCAGATTGTTCCTTGTGGTTTTGTCTTTGGGCAAGG
Source organism: Orthonevra nobilis (assembly GCA_963555765.1). Taxonomy (NCBI): domain Eukaryota; kingdom Metazoa; phylum Arthropoda; class Insecta; order Diptera; family Syrphidae; genus Orthonevra; species Orthonevra nobilis. Next base: position 36,575,196 of record OY743226.1, read on the forward strand.
GTGGGACTGATGTCAGTATTGTTATCAGAACAAGTTCAAAATATCACTTCACAATATTTTAAATGATCATCTAAATGCAAAGTTCGTTTTCGATCAAAGTCCACTGGTGGGTGAGTTAGTTTTTCTTGCTGATCTTTGATTTCGTCGAACTATGACTTATGGAATCCAGACAACATATGATTAAAAATGGATTCATTCATTGGGTTCCAATTGCAAATCATGAAGATAACTTTATGAAAAAGCACTGGCAAAGGTACTGCAAATGAACAAAAAATTGCCACGAACCTAGAGTTTGTTTGTTAAACAACGTTGTGCGGGAGTTAGGGCGTGGATATGATTCCGCCCAATATAAGAGATTCGTAGATCTCAAATTTAATGGTTTAATTCACGTGCACTTTTCTCTTTAAAAATAAAGAATTATTTATTATTATTATAATTTTACTTACTCAATAAATCATAAGACAATATATGATGTATTTCGAGCTACCATGGCTATCGGCTTAAGGAAGTTGTAATGTACTTTATAATATAGATAGATTTTTGTTTTTCTACTTCGAAAATATTTTCAGTTCCAAACTTTGCTATATTCTTAGAAAGTATTTTCAAGGTTTTTTCTGTTTGGATTCGTAATAACTCAAAAGAATAAGTTCCAGGCGCGACAGCCCTTTCAGGACTCATGACCCGCCTGAATATTTTTGATTTAATAATAATCTCGGGTATTTGACCATGACGCACAAGAGCTTGCGCGCGACAATACCTATGTTATATTCCAGAATTGAGCCTGGCTCATTAGTCGGACTCACAAGCAACTGAACCATTTGTGCGTTGTTAAAAGCACAACTGCAAAGTATTAACTCAAAATCTCAACAAACGAATCACATGTTACCTCTGAGATAAAATTCTATTTATAAATTTTTTTATTTGTACTTCTTTGATAACTAATGTCTGAGAATTTCAGCGTAGCAATCAAATATGATAATGCTTTTCAAAACCATAAAGACATGGATTAAAATACATATTTTTTGGTTACAAGAGCTTTATTTATACAAACTCTCAAGTCTCAGGTACCGGTGTTCATGATTTATTGTTGTAAACATACAAAACGCTCATTTCGAGAATTTCTTCCTTGTAGCATGCAAGTGAAAAATAATTTTACTCTTTTTTTAAACTAATTCCTTAATACCAACTTAACAGGAATCTTTATTGTCGGCGCTAAGCGCACAGCTTTTGGTACATTCGGAGGAACCTTGAAGAATGTCCATCAAACACAATTGCAAACTGTGGCTGCCAAAGCTGCTCTTGAATCATCTGGTCTAAAGGGTGAACAAGTTGACACCACCGTCATTGGCAATGTTCTTTCAGTAAGTAAAATAAAAAAAAATAATGATGTGAGTGGATGCTTAATTACAAGTTATTTATATCCTTGTAGATATCTTCATCAGACGGTATTTTCATTCCTCGCCATACCGCTTTGAATTGTGGTGTCGGAATCGATAAACCCGCTCTAGGAATCAACCGTCTATGCGGATCCGGGTTCCAATCGATAATCAATGGTGCTCAGGATATTCTCTTGGGATCGGCGAAAGTAGCCTTGACTGGTGGTGTAGACAGCATGTCACAAGCACCATTTGTTGCGAGGAACGTTCGTTTTGGTACCACATTAGGGGCAAACTACACTCTGGAGGATGGCCTCTGGGTTGGTCTCACAGATACATACTGCAAGTTGCCAATGGCTTTAACTGCAGAAAATCTAGCTGATCAATATAAAATCAGTAAGGAACGAGTCGATGCATTTGCCTTGAGATCGCAGGAGAACTGGAAGAAAGCTCAAGATGCTGGTGTATTCAATTCAGAGATAACTCCTTTCAAAATTAAGGTAAAGGGAAAGGAAATTGACTTTGTTGTCGATGAACACCCAAGGTAATAATGGCATGCATGCGAAATTTTGATTAATTTAATGAAAATAAATTTCCAGGCCTAAGACAACTATTGAAGGCTTAGCCAAGTTGCCAGCTCTGTTCAAAAAGGGCGGAGTTGTTTCAGCTGGAAACGCATCTGTAAGTTAAGCGACACCTGAAGTTGATCTCATAGGAATTTTAATAATCACATTTGATTTTAGGGCATTTGTGATGGAGCTGCTGCGGTCGTGCTTGCCTCTGAAGAGGCTGTCAAAGAATACAACTTGAAGCCAATTGCCCGTTTAGTTGGTTACTCATATGTTGGTGTCCCACCAGAGATTATGGGAATTGGCCCGGTACCTGCTATTCAAAATGTACTTAAAGTCGCCGGACTAAAGTTGGATGATATTGATTTGATTGAAGTAATAAGTTAAACGCTGAAGAATTGTGGAAGCAATTAATTAAAAATTTCTTAATTTTTAGATCAATGAAGCATTCAGTGCGCAAACGTTGGCATGTGTTGATGCTCTGAAGATTGATGTCAATAAATTGAATCTTAACGGTGGTGCCATTGCATTGGGACATCCCCTTGCTGCTAGTGGCGCTCGTATTACCGGACATTTGGCTTATGAACTACAGTAAGGCAGTTTTTGTTTAACTTTTTCTTTCTCACTGAATTTAAATTAATTCCTCTCTTAAGGCGCAAGAATTTGAAATATGCTGTTGGATCTGCGTGTATCGGAGGTGGACAGGGTATTGCTCTGTTATTGGAACGATGCTGATTTGAGATGTTAATCTATCAAAGATGGAAAGGCAGAATAATGCATTTATATTATCGTTGAACACTTTTTTTTTTGATTAACAATAAGATTAATAATATATATTTTGAGTGTCTTTCTATTTGTAAGCAAATAGGTTTCGTCTTAATTTGTCTTCGAATTTTGATTCTAATCAATTCATTCTAAAATTCTTCAGACCAGAGCGTTGATGATCGTTGGCTCCCTGAGCCGATTCACCCGGATCCTTTGGACTACGTCGTTGAATATTCTCCTCTTCATCTAAACAAGGGGGCCAGAAAATCGGCCAAAGGATTTCGTTTTAAAGCAACCAAGAGTTTTTTCATCCGAGTCCATGTTTCTTCGGCGTAAGGGTTAATCCGGTCGATTAGAGCTTTGTATTTTGTCAGCCTGGTCATTCGATACAAGGCTTTATTAATCTTACATTGTTTAGTGTCTGAGCTGGTCTTGTTACTCGGTTTAACTTGGTGTACACTTTCCTGATGAAGCTTACTCCAAGAGAGAGCAAATATTTTAGGATTAGGTTGACTTGTGTAGTGTGAGTTATTTGAAAGGCAGAGCATCGCAATGCATATTGAATTATATATTTTTTTTAAGTAAAAATGCTTTTGCTGTTTTCAGTCTATCAGGTGGGAGACGAATTTCTGAAGGAGATAAAAAAATAGACATGGTTCTGCCCAAAAATAAAACCAATTAAGTATTTATGAATAAAAAAAATATTTTAAAATTTATCTCTGTTTTGTTTATTTATTAAAGAATAATATTTTTAAAGAAAAATAAATATTAACGCTGTTGATAGGGTTTTATTATGCGTGCGCTGCGTAAATGCGAAAAATATAACGTGCATACGAAAATGACGAAGAATTTGCACACAAAATGTTGAAGCTGGCTCTGTCTCTTCAACCAGCTGTTGTTTTAGAAATTGATATATTTAAAGAAATTTTACTGTTCTTTCTTTCAATATTTATTGCGTAAGTGGCAATGAAATACATTTGTACATTTTATTTAGTAACATCATTAGATATAAATAAAATATTAAGCAAGGAATGGAAACGTTTTTTTTTGTCGTACATGCAAATAATAACGAAGTAATTAAAAACACATTTCTTATGAAATCCTTACATTTTCTCTTCAAAAAATGGTTCATGGAATTTCTGTACATGGATCAATGTGTGGCCCGGTAACAAAATAAAATGTAATAAAAATTGACCTAGATTTCCTCTTAAAACATTCGTTTGCAAATTCACTTAACCCTTTCAGATAGATATTAACAATTTTCCAATTAATCGCATTTCAATTACTCATCGCAGAAAGGACAATACTTATGTTAATAATATCATACATTTGAACAACTATGCAAACCACTTTGCAATGAAATTAAAATATATTTCAAACGTTGTTCCGTTATAAAATAGATTAAAAGTTCATCGAGATATTGTACCACCCGTTATTGTCATTCACAGCCATCTATTACGTTATTCCAGTTCATCCTATTTACTTAATTCATTATCTGTCATAAGCACAATCTCAACCAAAAAAAAAAAAAATCTTTGGCTGCTGTGGCGACGAGTTGCTTATTCTCTCCCGGCAAATAATTAATTAAATAATTATATCGCTTTAATTTTCCGACATATAAACATTTCTTGCATTTGCTTTATTGTGCACAACAAAAAAGAAAATCGTTTATTTGCGTAGGACTAATCAACTCAGTGGTTCTGTGATGAGTGCTTGTTTCCAGTTTCCAGTATAAACGTTAGTGAAAATGATTTCAAGTAAATCCGCTCAGTTTTCAAACTCAATCTTGCCTTGCAACAACTAATTAATTGAATTCGAATAATTTGTTATGTAAATATAAATTGATTTCATCAAAGTGTGGAAGCATGTCGCACGCAGCCCTCTTTTGAATCTGCAACGTATCGTTGCTGCTTTTCAATTCTTCAAAATATACATTCTCAATGAAATCCATATTATCAAGAGATCGACAATCTAATTGAAATTGTTTCAAGACATTTAAAACATATCCTTTATCAAAACTTACTTGTAAAAATAAGAAAAAAGGAAGAAAAAAAAACGTATTTCGAAACTGCAATAGCAAAGTGCACAGCGTGAATTCAGGAAAAGGGTTCATCCTTCGAATCGCCCCGTGAAAATTCACTTGATTTGTTTTATTTTGAAATGACGTATCTCCGCTAGATGACTCTGCTTACAATCGCAGCAAATTGTCGTTTTTTTATTGTATGTAAAAAATATACGAGAATGCAAAGAATGCTTTTCGGCTTTTTAACTCGAGTTTATGAGAGGGATTCCTAAGAATTTGCATGTTTTCGCTTGCTTTTAAATTGAATGAATACCACTAAATTGTTAAACATCCACAATGAATCCGATTGAGTCAAAAGCCGAACTTGGCCAAAGAAACCTCGCAATTCGTCGTAACTCATCAGCAGCGGTTATGTTGGATCAAAAACTCGCACCAGTGATTTATAGCGACAGTGCTTCAATAAAATATGTAATCGGAGCACCAAACACCAGCGAACAATATTCGATTTTAAAGAAAATAGCAAACACATCATCAGCAACGTCTGCAGCGGCGGCGGCAGCATCAACAAAAATCATAACAGCGAACAGTATAACTAAAGCAGTAACCCGACCGGAGGCAAACGTTAGTGCTCCTGTCAAGATATCACAGCAACAAGCACAATCTGTAGCTTCACCTCAGGTCGAGTGCAAGCAGATTTCCATCGTCAACTCGAATACAAGCCATAGCCTAATAAAGCTTCCCACAATTAAGAATCAACAAGGTTTAGAGGTATGTAATTTTTTTTTATGCATTTCTCTCTATCATTTTATCTTAAATGAATTGCCCATATGAACGGATTTTATATGCTTAAATGTATTTAAATAAAAAATGTACACGAGAAAGTAAAACCTAATTTTGTTTTTTTGTGCCGTCGGGCCTCCTTACATAACTATCGATTGTTGCTCGCGGTAGTTGTTCCTCAGATGAAGCAATATCAACTTTGAAAATATATCTGCGTGTATATTCATATATAAATATGTATAAATACAATGTAGTGACTAACTTGCTAATTAGACAATTAATTTTATAAAAAGTTTCTGCGTTACCCATGACACTCTGTATTTGGTTATTTTTAAATTCGGTTACCTTGCGTTCTATTATTTTATTTTTTTGTTGAATAAAAAGTTGGAAAAATTCGTGTGTTGCACTAAACTGAAGTGATGAAAATCAATAAATACCTATTTTTTGAGACAATTTTTAAATAATATTATTGTTTAGTGTGAATTCGAAAATCAGCAAGTTTTAATGGCCTTTAAACATTTGTTTGTACGCATGGAAAAAGAAAACGCTTATGACGCAATTTGACTTTCTTGATTTCATATCACAATTAAACAAGTTGAGTAGATAGCAAGCAGGCAGCGGATTGTGCTAGGAAGTTCTGCAGATTTGAAGACCTGTAAAATGTGTGATTTTTATTATAATAGAACTTAAAAATTTAAACTTTGTTGTATTTTAAATGAAATAACATTTACAAGGTATTTCCTATTCAGTTTAAAAGTTAAAACAATGCAGATAAAATTTAAAATATTTTGATTCCTAACAAGATTTCTAGCCACAGCACGTGTCAAACAAGATAATGACGTATTTTTTTTTGTTATACTTGAGTAAGAAAAGATTGTTCCATATTATATAAATAAATATTGATGTTTATTTCATTATATTGATTGAATGGAAGACAGGACTTGCGGAGACAAGTTCTCAAACTGATGTTGGTGTTCGTCGGATTGACACAAGGATCTATCCTAGAACCTTGCCTTGGTTGCTCCTTTTAAAAGGCTGTCCCCAAATTCATTAAATACTGCAAATGTATGTGCTTGTCGCCGAACTCTATTTGATCTTTTACTGTCTGTGAAAAGCTCTTAACCACTATGGATTTCAGAGAGTTCTTTTTAATCAAAGCCCAATGGGACGAGATGATTCGGACAAGCATTACTTTCAGTAGTACCTTTATTGGTATAGGTATGCTTATTTCAAATGAAAACTAGAAAAAAAATCTTTCTACAACTTTTAAGGATGTGAATTATAGTAAAATTAAAGCGGCTAACAACAACTTTACACATTATTTTTTCATTTTGAAAAGAGCAGATCATGCCTGAACGCAAATCTTCGAATGATCGCTCGACTACATACTTTAATATAGATCTCTATGTTTTAAACTTGGTCAATTAAACAGGTCCACCATGTTCCTATCATCGCAGAGATCTCACACGCTGGTTCGAACTTACTGCCTTACATTCAAAGCTTAATTAAAAAGTTAATCTATTGTACAAGTAATGTACGATCCCATTTTTATATCAAATTCGATTAAGGAACATAAGCAGTTTTAAAAAAGGGCTGCTCAGTTTACTGCAGCTTCGTGCAAGACAATCTTAATAATTCATTCATAATTCAAGCTTGTTGCAATTTGGTGTTTAACGTCTTTGCCGTTGAACAGAATCAAGTTAAATTTATGCTGATTAACATTTAGAATTTAATATTTTAATTAATGCCATCTTATTTTTTGACTGCTGAAGTGACAATATATTTTATTGTAATTTTAGAAGAAAACATCCTACAAGACATCAATTAAAGGGATTGTTCAGAAGCATCTTAAACAACAGGCCACATCATCAAGGCCACTTGGAATGCAAGCAACAGCTTCTGGACATACCATACAGAACGCCGCGACAAAAAACGGGTACTCTACGGTCGTTCATACAGAAATGATTGCATCATCCTTACTTGCCAGATCGGCGGAACTGCCGAAGAGAAAGCTGCCGACATTGAAAGATATTCAAAAACCGACAGCAAAACGCATGGAATCAAATCCACTAGTCATCATAACAAGCCGCGAAAACTCTCAGTTAACAGAAACAGAAGTAACACAAATTTCATCAACTGTTACTCTGACAAAGGCGGGCATATCTTCGGGTAAGCAAATAAAACCACTGCCCTCACCGTTGGTAACAATCGAAAAGAAAGGCAGCTCGCAGGCAGCAAGTGTACTTAATCCTTCAAAGCAATCATCAATTCTCTTTCCAAAAAACCAAGATCGAATGGACATTGTGGTAAATACGTATGCCGGCAGCAAGACAAATACCACTAATAAAGATCCTAACGAAGCGCACACAGAATCTGGGCAGAAAAGTTTGCTTATGAAACAGCCATCACCGCCAAACAAGGAAAGAACTCCACCGAAACAAAAGTCACTCAAGCCCAAGCAGCAATCTTTACTAAAAGTCAACAGTTTGGCACGGCTTTTGCACACCAGCCCCAGAACTAAACGTTCAAAGTCCTTAACTGCCATCGGAAATACATTCAAAAAACGAAAACGATTTCCTGTAAAGAGACGATTGTCTGCAGCATCTGAAGGGGAAATCTCGTTGGAAAAAAATATGGAAAACTCTTCCGTTGGAGTTGTTAATGGTGAAAATAAAATTGAATCTCCACCGCACAAATCCCTACTCTGCAATGATGCCATTGAGACCATACCAACGTCAACTAGCAATAGCAGTTTGGAAACTACCGTCAAAATTGATGCCATTGAGTCTCCAGACAAGGATAAGACAGGTGAAGAGGGGAACTCCACGCAACTCAACACGATCTTAGATATGTTCTCAGCGTTCAATATGCTCACATGGAAGCATAGCATGGGTTCATTCAAAGGAAGCAAGATTAAATTTCACCTGAACGAGTTCAATCTCCTGCAGATCGCGGAAAAATGTCCACCTCGCGATCGCGTCCACCTGGCATATGAGAAGCCAATTTACGAGCGTGAATCATCGTCGAACACAGCGGATTACTCGGATCCATTGTACCTCTGCCGACAGTGTAATTGCCATGGCGCAGCGGTTGATTTCCTCGCTCCAGGATTCTGTTCATACGAATGCTATCGTCGTGAATCTCGTAAGCGTTCAAAGATGTCCCTGGTGACCCGAGCTAAAATGGTCAAAGAGAAGGTAAAGAGGGCCAGAAAATTAAATGCTGCTGATAATATGGAAAACGATCTGACTTGTGCAAATGCTGGTTTCGATCGATTAACACCGAAGCGGGTCTTTACATGGTGCTTGTATTTAACTTCACAGAACGCCCAGGCAGCTCCAGTTGACTTATTTCTTAACCCTTTCCCGTGCGGAGCGAATCTTTTTGAAGTCAACATGAAACTGGAAGCGATTGATCCCGAAAATAACTGGCTATTTTGCGTTTGCACCGTTGTGAAGAAGCAGGGTTTTCGATTGAAGCTGAAATTCGACGGTTATGCGAAAGTGCACAATTTTTGGGTGAATGCCGATTCTATGGATATATTTCCACCTGGTTGGTGTGCCAAGACGAATCGCGTCTTGCAGCCGCCATACGGCATGAACTTGCTAACATTCAATTGGCCGACTTATTTATCCAGAACAAAAAGTAGTCCGGCACCAAGGAGTCTGTTCACCCATTTAAATTCTTCGGTAAGTGAATATTTTGTTAAATAATTTTCATATCTTTAGGTATATTTTTTTTGTTCACAGTCATCAACGAACCCATTTGAAGTTGGACTGAGATTAGAGGCGGCCGATTTGAAAAATGCGGGAAAAGTTTGCGTAGCAAGCATTGCTGATGTTCTGGATAACCGCGTCTTGATTCATTTCGACGGCTGGGATGCGAGCTACGATTATTGGATTGATATAAATTCGCCGTATATCCATCCTGTTGGCTGGCATATGGGAAATAAATTAGAATTGGTTCCACCACCTGAATGGGAGGAGTGCTTTTCGTGGCCAGAATATTTAGAATTCACACAAAGCAAAGCTGCACCGGCGAGAATGTTCTCGCGTCGAGACCCAATCGAGTTCACTACTGGCATGAAGTTAGAAGTTGTTGATGTGAAAAATCCTTGTCTTATTCGTCCAGCGACAGTTCTATGCCGCAGTGAATATAAAATTCTTCTTCATCTAGATGGTTGGCCGAATGAAATGACATTTTGGGTGAACGATGACAGTCCTGATATACATCCAATAGGTTGGGCTAGGGAAACTGGCCACCATTTGGAAGCTCCTCCGGGTAAGGCTTAAAAGTCTAAAATTTTGTCACATCAAATTTTTTTGTAATCTTAATGCTTGCAGGTTTTGACCTACTACCACCAATTATGCCATGTCCTGTGAAGGGATGTCGAGGCATTGGTAATGCAAAGCGCTTAGATCTCAACTTTCACTGCAATGTAGACACCTGTCCGTATACAACCAGAAATTGGGATATAGAGCTTGAAAAGCCTCCACGGCTTGGTGAAACTGGAGCGTGAGTATAATTATCATTACATAAGTATTTCTTTCTATTTTTTCGGAAAACTGCATTATACATCAAGGAATACAATCGAATAGAAGTAACTGAAGTCGTTTTGTTTAAAGCCCTCTGGGTGTAGTTTGAATGTTGTGGCGATGTTTAATTATGTAGGTTCTGCTTGAAAAAAGTTGAAGATCTTAGAATGACGTAAGCAATATAGTGGATCTCTGCGAGAAACTAATACGGTAGTAGGAATCTGTATCTTGTGCCACTGGTCATGTTACCCCATAATGTTCGTGATACTGCGGAGTTCAAAAACTAAATGGCTCTCTCTTAACTAAGGATCTAGTATAAGTCTTGTAACGACTAAAAGAATATTTCAACATGGTCTTTTTTCCTTTTTTGCGAACAAATCATCTGCTGTACCTTGCACGGACTTAGGAGCTGTGCTCACATTTTTGAAAAAAAAGTGCAATCATCCCATCATGGCCTGAAGATTTTTAGAGGCTAAGCATAGGTAAATTTTTTGCTTTATTCTCATGCTGGAAAAAAAATGGTAATCGATTGAGCAAAGCAAAACAAAACTCGGCCTAATAACGTTTCCAGAAAGGTGGTGCATATATATATGTTTAAGAACTCCATACCGATCGAGATCATTGATCCCGTCGGATGCGATCGGGTACCAATTTCGCATTCTATTTTACGCTAGAAATAGGATAGTCAATCTATAGGAAAAGAGTTTATCACCTCGGCAAAATTATACTAGGATCCTAGTTTTATTATTTTGTCCAGTTAACTGCTAACAATTTCCTTCTTTTTTAGACCTGCACATCCAGATGCTGCATCGAGTAATCAACAAAAACTACACATGGAAACAAATACCATAGAAGTTCCAGATGAACAAGCAACACACATTAAAACGGAATATGAAATCAAGACTTCACATTCTGAAGATACGAAGGAACGTGTACAGGACAATAAATCCAATGTGCTTCCTTCGATCAGCGAATCGATTCAATCGCTTCCATCCGCTCAAGAAATACAACTAGCTCGTGAATATCTCTGCGACTATGGACCACGATTAAAACAAAATTACTTAATTTGGCGTGAGAATAGCAATTTTAATCCAGATGCCATAAAAAAGAATCCACTCGATTGGACAACCAAAGAGACCTCCGATTACATATCCACAGAGTGCCATCCCATCGGACATCTCTTTCAACGGGAGGACATTGATGGTGCTGCCCTGCTCAGCATGCAGCAATCAGATCTCACAGACATTTTAAAAATTCGACTTGGTCCAGCAATAAAGATTTTCTCACATGTGTTGCATCTACGAAATCTTGTTGTTTCAAGATTTTTGGATTTTCACCTACTGACTGATTCATAAAAACAAATACAATGCTACAAAATAAACCTTTCATTCAATCATAATCCTCTTCCTCGAAAGCTTCCATAATTCTCCTCTTATTTTCCTCTACATTAAGCTAGACAGATTTATTTAGTATGTAAGTTGAAACTAAGAGCACGTATCCAATCAATGGTTATGTTTATATTATTCATTAAATTTTTTATACAAATGTAAGTTTTGTAAATAAAACACGAATTTCCCTTTATCGGTCGTCGTTTCCTCAATTATTCCTTGTTCAATTCATTTTTCAGGATACTTAACTTGGTAAGGCATTTATCACGGTATGCTCGTCTCTCGGCCAGTTTTTCAAGTGGCACCATCACTTCGAGTTGCTTGGCGATTTCGACAGCTGTCGGTCCTTCCATTTTTGGAGTGGCGCCCATTGTTTCGCTGACTGCGTATATAGTAGGTGAATAGCGTTCGAAATAGTTAGTCATTCCTTCAGCGTTGAGATGAGCTGTCTCGAGAGGACCTAGGAATGCATAACGCATTCCAAGTCCATCCGACATGACACTGTCTATATCCTGTACGTTGAGGACACCGTCCTGGACCAGTCGCCATGTTTCATTAAGAATTGCATACTGAATGCGATTTAAAGCAAAACCTTCGATTTCACGGCTTAGTGTTACGGGCTTTTGTCCAATTTCCGACATAAGAGCGCGTGTCTTCTGCACAGCATCTGGGCGAGTCCATGGCGCAGGAACGATTTCTACTAATGGTACATAATACGGTGGATTAACTGGGTGAGAAACGAGAACCTGCAATTTAAAGAGTTATATATGAGGCAATAGTGAGAATGTATTTTTTTTTTAAATATTTGAAAAAAAAAGTGTTTCATGTTGTTAGGGCTGCACACAGGTGAAAGTAAGTAGAACCATTCAGAAGGCTAACGGTTCAACGACTAGAAACTATCACGTGGAATGAATAACAATGAAACATTGGCTACTGCCTCTGCACCTGTTTCCACATATTGAAATAGTCGTCTATGCCAGTGGAATTTCATAATTTTTTTTAGTATTGCAAGTGGTCTTAACATTGAGAGCGTTAACTCTAATTTAAAGAGCAGGGTCTAAGCTCTTTAGAATGTTGACTTCACTTTTTTTTTTTAAATCTTGCGACACAAGAAAAGTGATATAGAAAACAGCTTTTTCATTCGCTTTTCTCCGAATCTGTTGACAACAAGGTTATTTTGTAGAATTAATGGATGTTTCGCATACTAGTAACAAAATATGGACAAGATGTGGTTTAAATACTTTAAATAAGACGATATAAATATATATATGTAAAATTCATGCTGTTGCGATACATTTTTCTATTCCACCAACAGGTAAAACATTTCATTGAACATTCGATTTAATGAAATAAAAGTAAAATACATAGCCATGGACTCAAAACACTGAGACAAGGTGTGGCTGCTGTAGTCGACTACAAATTTCAAGCAATGCACGGCAGGGAAATTGGTGCTGCAACGATGATCCTCGAATCCATCAGTTTTGATAAACAAATTGATTTGTTTTACACAAAGCTCGGTTACGGATGTAGCAAATGCGGGTGTAAAAAACATTTGGGTTGCTGTAAGCAGAACCTTTAAAAAATTAAAGTTCTGAAAATCATTGCTTTCCAATTTTAACAATCAATCGAATAACACCTTGGACAACATTCATTCGAAGAGAACAGCTTAAAAATAAAGTTAAAATTCAACTCTCAATTTGATAAGTACATATACGTGTTGCTGTGAAGGGCAATGATATTAATCCGTTTCAAGTAAATCCAATGTCATACAATGTCAGCGGATTGTTTATAATTGAAGTAAACTGAGAAAACTAGTTCAGAGCAGCAAGCAAAGTAAACAATAAAACAATCTTCCAGATTCGAAATTAAATAGTGCTTCGCATAGTTTAAACGAAGAGCTACATAAATCCAACTAGAATCTATATTCTTACAGAGTTAATCAAATAGGTTTTAAACTTCATCAGATTGCGTGAGCTGCAAACAATGCCCACAATTCTGAGAAAAAACAAAATTTGACATTGAAACTTACGTTCTCCTTGTGCATCAGATCTTTGCTGAACAAAGACGGCAAAAATGTACTCGTCGAACTGGATAAAATTGTTTTTGGCTCAACAACCTTATCGAGTTCCAAATAAAGTGCTTTCTTCATTTCCAGTCGCTCGGGTATGCATTCTTGAATAAACATTGCATTCTTAACTAACACCTTAATATCAGTTGTGGCTGAAATGCATTGGAACTGCTGGTCAGCGTTCAACGTTCCACGTAGTAAACCCTTCGATTCCAACGTTGCCAGTTCTTTTTTGGTTTCGCTAAGGGCTGTTTCAATTTGCTCGGGTAGTATATCGTACAGCATTACTTGATAACCTACCGAGGCAAAGAGCATTGACCACGAGCGCCCAATCAGGCCACTGACAAGATAAAACCAAAAATCAACAATATTGTATGGATATGTGTTGTGTTGTTGCTTACCTTCCAATAATTCCAATTTTTTCCTTCTTCGTGAAACTTGCCATTATAGAGAGACTGAAAAAGTGTAGACAGTAGTGCGTCGGAACAAGTGTGCGGTTGCGACTGTATTCAAGTTACTTCCAAAGTAAAGTGGCAATTGCTGAGAGAACTGGTGATCGACTTTTTACTCAACCGGTTGAGAAGATTTTGACATTTTTTTTTTAATAATAAATATGTACATGCCATAATAAACGGGTGTTACGGGATCAACAAATATTTGTTTTGCGTTAAACTTTGATTAAACACTGGACAAGTCATTGATAAGATAAGGCGAATGCAGGCAGATACGTACCAATTGGTATGAGGGTATCAAAACAACTCATCCATATACATGTACATAAGTAGTATTAAGATTTTAATAAGAGCAGTGCAATAGAATCAGTTGGATAAGTATATAGAAACAGAGCTTTTTTGCCTTCGACTCTTGCAGTACTCGAAAAGTGGATGAAGTAGTAGCCTTAGCAAAATTGCGTTTAAAGCAGAGTCTAGAGATTTTATTTTTCATGGAAATAAGATAAGATGCCAAAGACACAACTAATAGCTCTGTGCCAGGGTCAAATGTGAAAGCATATCAGATGATTTCAAAGCGAAAACAGACTGAAAATCTTCTAAGCCCTACGTGTGTTCACTTATTTTTCGAGTACATGGGATGAGCGCTGGGTCTTTTAAGGAACGGTCGTGTTTGAAAGTTTTTTTAGGCTTCCGGGAAATCTAAAAGAAATCTAGGCTACTTTTTGAATTGTTTTTTACATGGCCCAGTAGGTAATAAAGTAAAAAATTTATAAGTTATTTATGAAAATTTTACGAAATTCTGTTGAAACATTCATAATTCAACAATGGACGAAGATTAAAACCTTTTGTAGCAAAAAGTTGAATTATTCAAGAACCTGAAATGTACGTGACCTCTGATGTAGTTTTTTCACTCCTCTTGAAAAACTGCCAGAAACGACAATAATATCATTGAAAAGCATCTACTTATAGAAAAACCATAAAAACGAAAGAAAGTGAAGAAAGCGAAAAAAAAAATTGAACAAAACTTTATTTTAGGTAATAAAGATTAAAAAAATAAAAATTAAACTCCGTAGAAACAGTATCAAATTGTATGCAATATTTTAGGCATGAAAAAATTGACGCTCTTCAAGAAAAACAAAAATAACATCATTTAATTACATTCGTCGAAAATCGAAGCCGTATGTACACTGATCCTCTTAATACAACTACCAGACCCGGGTGTCCGTTGTGCCTTTATCCCGCACTACTACCTAAATTTTTTAGAGGGTTAAGCCACGAACTTTTCATCACAAGAAAAATTCGAGTCTTAAATTCTGTTTTTTTTTAAGATCCAGTATATACACGCCGGATTAAGATATGCCTTTCCTTTTATTATTCTCTAAACTAAAAGAATACATACTTATATGTCCTTGATGCTCTCATGTTATTAAGGCCCCACAGAGTTAAAATAACCAAAATGTAGCTTTATTTTTCTCTTTCTTTAACAAGGATTTTTATAATTATTGTTTATTTTGCTGCAGGCCTAAGTAGCCAAAGCTTAACGCCACAAGCAATTATAATTATTTATTAGTTTTGAGAATAAATTAAATAAACTATTCTTTATGAGTAATTTTTTTGATAATATTAACTTAAAAATTAAAGATATAAATAAAGAAAAAAAAAAC
Organism: Orthonevra nobilis; assembly: GCA_963555765.1. Lineage (NCBI taxonomy): Eukaryota > Metazoa > Arthropoda > Insecta > Diptera > Syrphidae > Orthonevra > Orthonevra nobilis. Next base: position 36,590,816 of record OY743226.1, read on the forward strand.
AGGATATTACGTTATTGACTTGAATGGCCAGTCGATTTTTAACATTTCAAAATTATTGTTTCAATTTTATCACTTTCAATAGAACTGACAATAGACTCAATCGCTTTTTTAAGACACGGACATGGAAAAGTATGTAGAAAATTTATTTCGGGAAAGGAATTCCCAAATGTTTCGATCGTTTTCCTTCCCAATCAAGCGTTGCTCATTATTGAGCTATGGCCACACCATGTGCACACATTTCACTGTATTTTGTATTTTTCTTAATTAATCGCTTGCATCGGACTAGGCTCCTGTTTTCGACTATCATACTATGAAAGAAATCCACATTAAAATATATCATTATTCTCAGCTTGTTTTCCCTGGCAATTTCAAAACAAGTTCTTAAAAAATCAGTATTGAAGTTTTATTTAAAAAGATACATCTTAATCACAATTTAAAGTCGTTCATATGTATTTCATTAATTTTAAAAATAGTCAAATCAGGTACTAATTCCGAATTAATATTGAAAAAAAAAGTTTATGAAAAAAGATATAAGATATAAATTGTTTATATCCCCAGGTTTGTTGATTAACGCGGCACCCATCGCGCCGATAGCTGTTTCATCCCCCAGACATCGTGCAAAATGTATCCCGTCTATTCTTCTAAAAAACGCACAGCATCAGACAACTCGCGCAACTTCGCTTTTGGATCCCTCGAAATGTTTTGATACACTTGCTTGACGATTTTCTCGCAAGCGAAGCCCGTCTTTATTGCTTAAACGACCAATTCTAAATTGATAAGCAATAGTAATCGAAGGATAACGTTTCAGCAACCATAGCATTGATTGTTCGGGATTTTTTCCCATCAAAAAACAATGTTTGATCAAGATGCGATAGTCTTGGTTTTTCTATTAATTTAACTTTGGCGAAAGAAGCCGAAGGACGAAATGGCATGAGTCGCGCAAAGAAGTCACATCCTATATGGAATAGAAGATATGAAGAAAGTAGCAAATTTAGAGCTTATGATTCGCAAACTCTTAATTCTAGCATTCGGGAATTTTAAGCTACCAACGGCTTATAAATGATTGTGCATGTCTATTTTCAAGAATTACAACTTTCCTCCTTTCATCTTCCCTTCCCTTCCTTCTCTTGGACAAAATCCAAAAGCATAATATGGATTTTGGGACCTTGAAAGTAATAATCTTGTACTGTCGTTTAAAACGGATGAGGCGCCGTTTTCAATCAATTTCACTTAAATAATAATAAGATAATACACAGCTCCAGTTAATTTTTATCATTTATTGATAGTTTTCAATTTTGAATTTTAGTTCCTTCTCAATCCAACTGATCCAGTCTACAGTCACTTTGCGTTCCATGGTCACTTCATTAAAAACGTCGGACCTTGAAATTTCCGAAAATTTCATCTTTGTAAACATTTTTATGCTTTTTGTATTGTCAACACCTATTTTCACTTCAAATTTATGTATACCCAACTCCGCTTGTGCGTATTTCATTAAAATAAGCATTGCCTCCCATCCCAGTCCCTGTTTTCTGGATTTCGGCTCTGCAATCATTATCTCAGCTTCAGCAACTTGAATATCTGTGCTATGCTCTTCATTGTCACTCTCTTCTTTTCGCAGGAACAGATTTGTGTCCCCGACAAGAGATTCTATTTCGTCCTGAGTCTCATCATATAGCCTTCGAGAAACAATAAGGAATGTCAGTTCTGTTAAAGAGTTTTCACATCATTCTAGCTTCTATGCCCAGGTTAGTGTGTGTTCTGATTATTTACTATCAACGTCTTCCCGCCATGATCTTTGCATTTCGTATTCCTTCTCCAATGTGAGCGGTTCCGAGGCAGTCAGCTCTTGTAGTTCTAGACTTTTCATCCAATTGTGATATCTGATGATGTAGCGTGAAGGCATGTATTTAATTTGTTCAACAGACGCAGATGAGCACTAAAGAACTTACTTTTCAACATGTTTTGGCTCATACGGAACTAAAATTACTTTATCACCAATAATTTTAGTATTTTCATTTAGTTTCATCTCGCTTTCTTTGCAGCTCCTCGAGCAACAATCTGAGCTATGAAGTGTCAAAAGTATTTGAAGCTATTTAATATCGAAAGCAGTTGAGTTAAGAAACGTCAAAATAATAAACTATCGAATGTAAGAGTTCAGACCGAAATTTGTACTCAAATCGGATGAAGTGACAGCGAATATAATAATAATAACCATTCTTTGACCATAAAGATTCATGACTGGCGACAAAAATCAAAATTACTACATATTGTTATGGATTCAGACTACGATTTACCATTTTCAATGCCTGTATATAATTTTCTTTACTCCTATCGCTTCTTTACATCTTGTTCATTCCTGTTTATCACACACTTAATTGAAAATTCGACTGACAAGAATGTCGCTCTTTTTTTCCAAGTACCGTGTCCTTCTTAGCCCGACATATCTCCAAATCAACTGAAATCGGTATAGGTCACAATCCATTCATTCTTTATCACTAAAAATAATGTCTTTTTTCACCATTTGTTAAGTGAATATTTATAATATCCGAGTGTAGTTGAAAACTGTAATTTCCGATTTTTGTTACTCACATACTTTAAACTTATCTTCTGCAAAATAACGTATTTTGACAGATGTCGAAATAGCAGGCTAATGAGAATGAAATCTCGTTGTTTGTGTTTCAAAGCCGTTCGGAACGTTGCCATTTGTTTAATTGCTACAATATACAAATTACACTTACAAAACACTTACACATATTAGACGATATCAAGATACATATAAAGACTCCCTGTTATTGACTAGGTTACATTTTGCGAATCACCCTGTGCAAAGAGTAAACACGATTAAATAAATTTCTGCTGAAGCAAGCCAAAATAGTTTCTAAGAGTGGTGGCAGCACTTGCTTAGTGAAGTCCTAAAAGTCATTCAGTCAGTCATTAAAGATCAAGTCGTAAAGAGCCTTTTCTAAACAAATTTTTTATATTGTATTTCAGATGTTTCCTATAAGTTCTCTAGATCCGCAAGAACGGCACGATTATATTCTTAAAACGTTTATCCTCAACAAAGCTGCATCAGCAAATAGCAGACACAAACGTGACATTGATGTTATTCGAGAAAACCACAAGTTCCTGTGGGAAGACGATGACATTCCAGATTCATGGGAGGGTCGGTTAGCGAAAAAGTACTACGATAAACTATTCAAAGAATATTGTATAGGTGATTTGAGCCGGTACAAAGAGAACAAGGTACATTTCTATTTAGTTTAAATAAAAAACTCGATGAGTTCTCTGAGGAAATATCCAAGATTGCTCTCAGATGGCGAACCGAACCAGAAGTTGTCTCTGGAAAGGGACAGTTCATATGCGGCCATCGAAAGTGTCAGTCGAAAGATTCCCTTCGTAGTTGGGAAGTGAATTTTGCTTACATGGAGAAAGGTGAAAAGTGTAATGCTCTTATAAAACTGCGTAAGTTATGGAATGAAGTTTTGTTTATTTTCATCGATATCGCGTTTTTTTAGGTCTTTGTCCAGACTGTTCGAAGCTTCTTAATTACAATTATCAGAAACGTGAAGTCAAAAGGCAAAAACGATTGGAAAAACAAAAGCACACTAAGAAAACTTTCAAAAGAAGAAGAAGTGGCGAAGATTTAGATGAACTCAAAACTGATACGAAGGTCGAAGGAAGAGCTTCAAAAGAAGTGGAGGTGGATACTTCATCGAATTCATGTGAAACTGGTGCCTCTGCACAGACTGAAGAAGAAAGCATGAACGTATGGAAAAATCAAGAAATAGAAGTAGAAACTGTGGAACGAGAAGAAGAATTTGAAAAGTATTTGGAAGATTTGCTACTGTAATTATAATAAAGGGAAGCAATAAATACGAAATGAATTGATTTTTTAGTCGAAATTTGCGACAGCTAAAAGACAAAGTTAAAATAAAAGATAAACTTTTAGTAAGGAATCTAGTCAAATGTGTCTACGTATATTGCTCTCGTGGCATAATTTGTTCACAACTAAAAACTAACCAAATGAAAACTAATTTGTTCATAAATTTTGCATGAACGTGGTGATCTTAAAAAAAGGATCGGATATATAGTATGTTAAACAGCACATGTAATCTACTTCAAATTCAAATAAAAATTGCTGCGTGCATTTAAGATTCGAATAATAAAACTTGTTTCATACTTTCATTATCTATTTTAATTATTTCAACAGATCATGAACTCTTTATCAAATAACTTGCATACAACTTGAATGCAATGTGTTCAATCTTCAATAGCACACAATTTACATCTTTTCTCTGACTTTTCAATAAGCATCAATCATTTTTTTTTGCGAATCGATGTCTTATATAACTCCACTCTGCTGTTCCAATACGTCTCCGTCACGTAATTCCCTGAGATGCTCTAGTACCCCTTAATCGAGGATCGAGTGAGTAAATCTTATTTTTCACATGTAAAATAGCTCAGTAATAAAAGCCCATTCGAGTTGTTAGTAAACATGAACAACGGATATAAGTAGCATCATTTTACTAACAAAAAACGTTGCATTTTCAGTACAAGAGCCAATGCATTCTTTGCTTTTGAATGCACTGAGTTGAAAGTCGCTTCTTCGCTCCCATCCTCCGTGGATCTATAAGGAGATATCAGCATGTGCTCAAGTGGATTACCTGAATCTCCTGATTTAAAAATATTATTTGTGTTTCATCCGTACCAATGCTAGTATCCGAACTACAGCTTAAAAATTATGAATTTATCTTTAATGGATTCATAATAGGCCCACAGAACTTATGTATACGTCTAAACAAGCACACACGTTTAAGCGAAAAAAGTAATAACTAGTGGACTATCACTTTTTTATATAAATAAGCCGATCTGTTTTTTACAGCCCAACTATGTACAACTCGGACCTTCTTTTAAATGAAGGAATGTCGCTTTGAGACAAATTCTTCACGTGATTTTTGTCTTCTTGTCATTAAATAAGTCTGAAGGAAAGGTTCAACGAAGATCTGCCCAAATTGTCTACACAGCGATAGATCTAACATTTTCATTCTCCGTAGTATTTCACAAGGACCCACACTTTGGACCGAAGAGGATGTGACTACCATGTTACAATGCAGCTAAAGAAGATCTTACTTTCGAGGAAAGAAGTCTCAGCAGTGAACGCAATTGGAAGTAGCTATCTTAAAAAAAAATACATCCTAAAAAGGACTTGTAAACTTACCTTTCTAGTAAGATAGAATGTCCACAGTAACGAAGCCAATCATATGGTAACACAATAAAAAATAAACAACGTCATAAATATAAACAAAATTGCACTATATTTTTCATAAATGTAATGTAAACAATCGAGAAAAAAAAAACAATTACTGTTCCAACTTTCTCCACAAACAAACAAAGTAGCGAATATAAGTTTTGGCATAACATGTTATACTCGTTGAATATAAAATGTATTTGAAATTCTTTAAATGTTAAGCAAATCTGTTCTCATGCTGATAATATGTTTTTAAAATATTATTTTAGTTTTTTCTATTTATTATATAAATATTCCTGTATCTGTTTTATATATTTTTTTAATGATTTTAAATAATGTGTTTGTGAAATGTGTGTATGTTTTTACTTTAATGAAGGATTGATATGCTTCCATAAAATGTGTACACAAAAAATGTTAAGCAAGTGCAACTAAACTACAAATGAAAAATATACAAATTTATTTGAATGTTTTAACAGTTTACACACGCCCAGATGCAGACACATTCGAATACATACGTACAGATACACACTCAGAAGAAACGAATATTTTCATTCCTTATTTGTTTTTAATTTTTATTTTATTTTATATATTCTTTATTTATTTAAAATTTAAGGTCCTCCGCGAAAATTCGGCAGGTTTGAAAAATTTAACTATAAATTTTTATATATCTGTATATGTATATTTATGTTAAGATTTTTCGCATATATAAATTAATAATATTTTTATTTTGTATATTTTTTAACGAACACGCTTTGTTTATTTATGTAAACCTTAATCAATGAACTCCAAGTGCAACAATTAAGATAATAAACTTCTAATCCGCAAGAAAATGAGCAAAACTTAAAGAAATATTGGAAGCATTCACAAGAAAATTGTAAGGCCGATAAATTATGGCAAAATGAAAAAAAATATTTTGAATTTTGCAACTTTTCTTGCGGATGAACGACTGTATTTGTATCTTGCCTGAATTAAAGCTTTAAAAAATCCAAAATTACAAAATATTAAATAGACTGTTATGGCTTCTTGCGTTAATATGCAAGTTTTAATTATATTGGAGGAAAATAAAATAATTGGAGGAAAATAAAGACCTGCTGCACCACCCGAATTGAAATAAAACAGTTGATGGACAGATAGTAGATGGATTTTTCTTTGCTCTCAACGCTTTAAGTAGTTCCCTGAAGATTCGATCTGGTGTTATATTTGTATCACCTCATAGAATAGCGTCACATGTAACCAAGGTTTAGCACTCTGCTTTTAGACCAAGAAAAACTTTTGAAAGTGGAAGAAAACTAAGTTTTTAGGAATATTAGAATCGTCATGAATACTGCGAATTATCGATGATCCACTAACTACTTAAGTCATTTGTTTAACTACGGAAGAATGTGAAAAAAACCATGAAGAAGCGCATAAGATTCGGGCACCTCTAAACTTTAGCAAAAATACACTTTTGTTTGAATGCAGTATATGAAGTACATCCTTAACTGTTCATTAAATGAGTATAAAAACTTAACATTTGTTTATGAATAACGACAAAATAAAGATAATTTTTAAATTAAAAGTACAAACTGGTCACGCAAGATACAAATTAACTAGGAGCTTTGTCTTTTTTTTTCTAGAGCTTACAGTTTTTTGTTGCACGGGCTGAATACATATATATATATATAGTTTATAGCTGTAGTTGATCTTAAGAACACTAGTAAGTTCCCGAGCGGGATTGGTTTAAATTTATTTAAAATAATTTATTCTAAAAGCAAAACTATTCCTATTGAGTTGTAGTGGAGGATTAGGTTTGTTGTTATTTTGGTTTTGGAGGGTTGGTTTTTATCTTCCAGAGAATATGTTCATCGCATTGGTCCCAGTACGTTTGCGTATTAATCGTGCCGACACTGCGAGAAAATTTCATTTAAATGTATACGTTTTCGTTCTAAAAAATTCCAATAAATACGAGTCATTTTCACTTACTTGAACTGTCTTGCGGCGTGAGTGGTCTGTCTAGAACCTTTTGGATTACGTTTATCCAATCATCGCGTTCTTTGTCGCTGTGGGCGCTCATATTGTATGTCCGCTCCGGTGTAAACAATGTAAAACTATACCGTTGTTCTTTCGCACCTAGAGGAACACCAACTCGTACACTGTACCCATCTAAACTGTATCCCAAGAAAATTTCACCCTTAGGATAGGCATCCATAGGATCATCGTGATACATTAACTTTCGATTATCTAAAGTAAACCATCGTCTTTTATAACCATCTGAAGGTCTAGGGCCGGTCTTAAGCAACCATCCTTCTTTCGCAAAGTCTCTTGTCAGCATGTGCGTCAGTTCTGCTTCAGTTGCGCTTGGAAATGCCACTTGCAATCGATGTAACTTCGCACATCTCACTGCCATATACCAATTGTTAATGACCTCGGGTTCGTCATGATACACATAAATATGTCTTGTTGAACCATCCTTCATGTACGTTATCTGCATTGAATTTTGATGGCCGATTTTTCGTGGAGCGAAGGCCACATTAAGCTCAGATATTCGCAGAACTGCTTTAGGGTCCTTACTTTCTTTTACATGATACTTTAGAGTGTCATCCGCTTCGGAAAGAATAAATTTACGCGGTTGATAGCGACTGTCTTCTTTGCCGCGCTTCATAAGGAAACCTTCCATGTGTCCGGATATATAGCTCGGTCGACCATTTTGTGAAAACTCTAAACGTTCGTATTTTGCTCGTATCCATTGTTCAATAAGTACTCTGAAATGCAAAAAAGGCTTAAACTCATAAACGCATTGTGTTTGCTAATATTCTTACTGTGGATCATTTTCGCAAGGCCGTCGATAGCAAGGAGGCACTCGGTATTCGTATTTTATTTTAGCTCGTTGGTTTCCAACCTCTTTCATTCGTTCGAGTTGGCTGTCTTCCCATTTGTCCAATTTAAGATGTTTAACTTTAGAAATATGTGCGCCCATAGCTCGATGGGAGCCGGCACAGCGAGTGCAAATAAATATTCCGATATTGTACGATGCCCATTCGACTTCTAGAAAACGCAATAAATAAACATATTCAAAAATATAATATTTTGTTTACAATTTTTATGGAAGCGCGTTCAGACAAATCTCAAAGAGGACAGGCGCAGACAACCGTAGAAGAAGGATTTTAGCCTGTGCTCAGTTCTTGTGTTGATATTGATATTAAGACGGTAGAAACAATCATTACCAATGTGTCGCTATTCACTTTATGAAAACTCTATCATACTCTGATGGGTACTAGGTCTAAAGTATTTAATTCACCACTTAATGACTTGTTCAGAAAAATTTTGAAACCAGTCAGGCGAAGTTCTGATGACTTCTCAGTACCGTGACCTGTTGTAGACTCGCCTGCCTTGATACGGCATATAGTGGAATCGTTGATGAACATACATAGTTCAATGCAGACAAAGCATAACCTTTTGGATGTTATAAATCACGACCGTTCTAGGAAGAATCTTCCTGGTTCTTGTGAGAAGTTGTTCCATATCACAATAAAAAAAAAACAAATATGTTGCCGCCGTCCAAAAGTTTACCAAGAGAATTTCGCAACGAAAACAGTAAGTTACGCGCTGGTTCACGAAGTTCGCATCAATAACTTTTGAATTATTTTAGACTTTATGGCATTAACCAGATATTGGGACGTAGAAAGAAATATATTTTTCTGACCCCTCTAGCTGTTGGGATGATAATCCAAAGTGATACATCCATTTCCTGTTAAATAAGATCACTTCACCCGAATTTTGTGTTTCAAACACCAAAATAAAAATATTTCTCAGCATGTTTTCAAATAAAATTCGAGCAGCGTTCTTCCTCGGTGTCACGACATTAAGAACATCATTTAAAAATTTTAGTTGAACATTATGACAATCGATTGATTTCATTCAGTTCCAATCGATGTAACATTGAATGCATCCACAGACATTCCATGTTGACTCTACCCACATCACTTTCACTAAGTGTCGCAGTCCTTCTCCGTTTAGTTAATCGACGTACTTTCAAATGAAAACAAATTCACAATTGGCCTTAATTCGTCATTTAGGTAGTAGTTTTCGTTGGAAAATACCGGAAAATCTCATTCGATCAGCTTGATTCACGTCACTTTGATAAATATATATAATATAGTACGTCACTCGGACAAATGATTTTGTTGATCAATGCTTTCGCTGCATGGCCCGAATCTTTTTAAATATGCACGCGCAGTGTTCTGGTGCGAGCATGAATACATCCCATGACTCGTAACTTCTATCGACGTCGTCACAAAAAATCCTTTCCAGCGTATTGTGTTTACTTTTGAAACCGTTTTTATTTCACAGTGCGCCATTCTTGAAAATGTTTTGATCCTTAGCACCTTATCAACGTTTTCAAAGCCGCTTTTGAACACTACAAAGTGATGACCAAAAAACCTGCCGGTAATCGGATGCAGTTTTATTGTCGAAGCAGAGGCCAGAAGTCTTGGTCTTCAAATTAATGATAAAACGTGAAATTAATGATGAAACGTTTATCTACATTTGAATGGAGATTTGACGAAGCCTTGTCTCAATCAGTTTATCCAAAAAACCTAACTCGATGGATTTTAAAAGACTTTTGTAAGCCCTTATCTTCTCAGTTCTTCTTTTTGGACGGTTAAGAGAGTAGCAAAGCAAATAAAAGGCTTCTTGGAAAGACAAGACAAAACCTTTGGATATATTGCACTCCTGTTACCGAGGAGCTCGAAAGAAAACAAACGTGCACTCGCGAAATCTACGAGCTCCACAGACGATTGGCCACATTTTGTTTGAGAGCGGAAAGAGAGCTAAAGACAGATTTTTCGTGATTTTGTGTTAATTCTTGTAGCGTTTCGAAAAAAAAAAAATGCGAGGCGAGTAGAAATAATTGGACGCACAAAGAAACAAACATTATGCTAACAATTATAGAGGAGAAAAAAATATTTGCAAATCTTAATCCTATTCCAATTCGATTTCTCAAATCGTGCATGTAAACAAAGTAATTGGTTCGATAAGATTTTCCGATACTAGTTTTGATTTCCTTCGAGCACTGAAAAGACCTCAAATTTAACGTGTGCAGAACATAAAGACAAATAAGAACAAGCCCCGAGATAGTCACGCTATTTAGAATACCCACTCGGTTAATAAAAGGACGGATTTACGTCACAGGGTACACACTCAACACTCAATTGCTTTGTGCAGCAAGAGCAAAACAAAACCAATAACAAAACAACTCTCACGCCGAGTAAATAGTAAATAATAAAAGTGCATTAACCCTTGCAGTGGTCGCTATCGCCGCCGCCGCCGCCGCCGGAGCCGCCATTCAGTCAGTGTCGGGCGCACTTTGCGCACTCGAACAAACATAGGCGGCCCGGCCACCCTCGACCCAAATTCACACCGTGGGAAGCTAACTAATACCGGGGAAGAGAAGAGAGCTTTTATTTAACTAGTTCCCATCCTCATCATCGCAGCGTGTTTTTAGAGTAATTTCTGCACATCACATTCGTGTGGCTGTCTCTCTTTGACCAATAAACATGGGGCTGGTCGATTCTTTTTCGCAGATGATTGATTAAAGCTCCATACCAGCTCCACAGTAGGAATTTTTTTATGAATGAATATTTGTAAATTGTAAAAAAAAGAGGCAAACAGAAAACGCAGCGAATGGACAAGATAATAAAAAACACAAACGCACAAATAGTGGAAATGTTACGGCGCATTTAAGAGAGCTTTTACAAGGCGTGATGGGTGGGGCGGGGATTGTTATTTTTCTTGATCAACTGTGCCATCATCCCCTACTAAGAAAATAGTTGAAATTCACATCGATTTCAAAATGCACACGAATTTTTATGTTGAGTTGAGATGACATGTAATTTAATGGAGTTGGATTCGATGGCAGAGGAAAAATAATCCGCGCGCTCTCACACATCAACATACTCACATGGAGAACCAAACCGCCCCCAAGGTTTGGTTTTTTTTTAATATGAGGAAAATATCATTCATAAAGAAACCAATTGAATATTAAATGGAAAAGAAAGACTTAATCAATGGTTCGAGGACAGATTACAAACCACACTTACGTTTACTGCCACAATCGGCGCATCTATTATTGCCGTTAAGACGTAAGAGTTCTTGGAGTAATTTTTCGTTCTGATCGGCCATTCCGCAGCAACCGATGAAGGACGAATCTCTTCTTTTTTTTTTGTAATTTCGAGCCGAATTCCGGTCTCGGTCGTTTGATTGACGGCAACGTATCCAAACACTGCACTCCGCGGTGTAATTGTTATTTACTCACGATTTTTATTTTTTCTTCAACTTTACGGTTCAGCTAAAGGAAAGGAAAAATGTTGTTATTGAAACACTTTTGCTGATAAAATTCGTAACAAATAACACGCACAACGAAACGACGATGAAAGGCACAAGAAGAAAAAAATAAAATAAAAGTCACATAATAAATTTTGACAGTAGATTACGAGGGCGACGGTGACAACAACAGCTACGATACGAGAACGGCGGTTGGGCTATGTTGGTGTGGTGAGATTCGAGGTAGTGTGTGCTGATAGTACTGCCGTTGGTGTGAAGGAGCAAACTATATTCAACGATTGTTTAGATGTGCTGTGAGAAATGCGTTCGTATACTTGAATTGAACTATTTTTTTCCGTTTATTTTAGTACTTTGTGCTAAAATGTTGTCCGAAAATAACTGTACACTTACGACTGAAAATTTATTTTTATTCCAGAATAAGTATAAAGATATACATGATTTAATATGAGGAACGTTTTTTTTTATATTGTTGTATGCAAAGCGATTTTTGACAGGTGGTACAAACTTTGCCCGAAAATGGCAATTCTTGACAATGCTTGTTTAGGAAACAATGTAGCACTAGCTTAAATTATTATAATATGTTCTCAAGTTCCAAGTCGTTTTCTTGCGTTTGTAGACTTGCAAATGTTCTTTAAAAGCTGAAAACAATTTTCTCACAAAGTGTATCTTGATATAAAAGACTAATGTCACTTTCAATGGGACGCAACGAATAGAACATATTCTCTGAGACAAAAACGGAGAGTTGCGAGATTATTTGATATGGAAACAAAACAATATAGTATCTGAACTAAGTCGTAAAAAGGCAATGATAGGACTAACGAATTCAAGATAAACAGTAAAAGATCAATTTTAAAAACATTAAATGCAATTTCTTTTCAAATAAAGAAAAAAAAAAGTTTAATCGGCCCAAAACGCCAATATAAATATAGGCAAAGACGTTTTCTTGCGAGTAGTCGAGTCTAAAGTGAGTCGGAATTTGAACCTGATATATTATTTAAAAATGCAAAGAAACAGAATAAAAGTGATGAGCAAGCTGTGCTTTAAACAACACGTTGGGTGTTTTTACGAATTTGAATCCAAACTCAGATTCGCTAAAAATTTCAGGCCTTAGTGTACTCGTTAAATGATTCCATTCAACGACACTCCAACGTCATCCCTTCTAATTGTCATAATTGTCATTAAGATGTCAGAGTTGGAAATTTTCAATTTAGATTTTTGCAAGTAGTGCCACGTATTTTTTATATTATCCTAAACCACAAGTAATTCAAATAAAATAAGTATATAATGGGTGCCGGACACAGCGTCGAAGTTCCCGGAGGCGGTACCGAAGGCCATCATGTGCTAAGGGTATTAAATCACACGAAACAACACATCAACAATCTGACGAAAATCAAACTAAACCAAACAAATTTCCTTATCTGTGCGTTTCCAGGTTCAAGACAATTCACCCGGCCAAAAAGCCGGTTTGGAAGCTTTCTTTGATTTTATCGTAGCGATTGGTAACACTCGCTTAGACCAAGATAACGACACATTAAAAGAACTGCTCAAGCAAAATGAGAACAAAGTAATTAGGATGACCGTATATAGTAGTAAGACACAAGCAGTTCGAGAGATTTCCATAACACCCAACACATCGTGGGGCGGGCAAGGGCTCCTCGGCGTAAGTATTCGTTTCTGTTCGTTTGAAGGTGCGAACGAAAATGTCTGGCATGTTCTTGAAGTCCATCCGTCATCGCCAGCAGAACAAGCCGGACTTAGAGCTTTCACTGACTACATAATTGGCGTTGATGCAATACGGCACGAAACCGATGATCTTTTCACAATGATCGATACGCACGAAAACCAAACACTCAAAATATACGTTTACAACGTGGACGATGACGCTTGTCGTGAGGTTTCCTTGAAGCCCAACTCTAAATGGGGTGGCGAAGGTAGTCTGGGGTGTGGCATTGGATATGGTTACCTACATCGCATTCCAATTCAGTCTGTACATAGTGAAACTAAGTCCGCTTTCAATATGCAGCCCACTGACGGAAGTGATGCAAATATAGCCTTGCTACAAGCTACAAGGACTGCCGAAATGATGCCAGTCTCTCAGGCGACCTCTGTTAATCCGAGTTTCCCCTATGTACCACCATTAACAAATACTTTTTCATCTGGCACAACAAACGAGAGCCCAGCTCTGGTCGCAGCCCCCGCTGACGATGTAAATAATTTAGCAAACCTACATTTATCTTCGTCGACAATAGTACCTAATCAACAACCACAAGCAGTAGCTGTGCCAGTATCTGGTTCAAATATGGGTTCGTCCCAACAAATGCCGCAACAACCATCTGCGCCAGCAATGCCTGCTGATCAAGCGAACGTTAATGGTGCCAGCGCGTTCTTCCAGAACTCCAACTCCAGCGACAAGAATTTAATGCAATTCCCACAGCAAGTGCCAACGCAACAACAAACCGAGGCGCCACAAGGGCAAACTTCGAATGCTAGTAAGTAAATTTCATTCGTTGATTTTTTTTTCATTGAATTGTTCTACAGCTGTTAATCAACCAAATGCCAACGTGTGATTTAAAATTAAATAAATGTTGAGGGCAGATTTGTTAAAGAACAGGTGAAGGTTTTTACTCCATTCCTTAGATTATTTGTTTTTGAAGTGGTTTTCTTGGTGAAATTATGTATTCTGTGTATAGTTCGTAAAATAAAAAATCTGGTTTTAATTCATAAGTCGGCATCGTAGTGGCTTTACCAAATATTCCAAAATTGGACTCAAGTTGGAGTTAGTCCATGTCATTTTGCGAGATGCCTTAAAAGCAGCAATGTTAAGTTTTGTGCTCATCATCAATTTTTCTGGACCTTACCCAGGTCTTTATGAGATCACGCTTCTTAAAGCGAAGGTATTATTTGACAGAGGGATTTACCTTCCCCTGACAGAGTGACCCGCGTTCAAAAATATGGTGACATGGCACTGAATGACTCCTTTTTTAACAAATAACATTCACCTGATGTTGTGCGGCAACCAATCGAGGTAAAGAGCATAAATTCAGAAGTAATGTCAATGTTTTATAGCATTGATCCCTTTTTAATTTCAATCTGTGATAATTTTTGTTGGCAATTGAAATATCCGAAGATTTGGTCTGTTTTTTTTTTCTTCTAAAAATAAACCTGCTGAATTCACATCGTTTTTCTCTTTCATTCCAGTTCCCACATCTGTGCCTCCTCCAGCTCAGATTCCAATGTTTGCCCCTCAAAACCCATACACAAGTCTGCCACCACCAACATCAATTGCAAACATGGCAACGGGATATGACGTCACAGCTGGCAGTGCAACAAACCAATTTATTGCATCGCAGCAAGTAAGTACATTTATGTTGATTTAGCCCCCCTTGTTCTTGTCACTTCTTTATAATTACTTTTTTAGCAACCACAATTCTACAATCCGAACAATTATCCTGTCCCGAGTCAGCCACCAGCGAATTACCAAACAACTCCCTCAAGTGTTGGCTTACCCTATATGCAGACGTTCGCTTCATACCCACAGGTCCAGCAGACTTCTGTCGTCACGCCTATTTCGTTACCAGGAATGCCACCGCTCACAGTAAATACAACAATACCCACACAAGCGCTCGAGGGTCTCAATGTTCAACCACCACCCTTTCCTCCTGTTACCAATTAACTGGTCTCTAAATTTAAATATCAGCACCTGACGAACGCTTATCAGATTTTATTTAAGTTTCTTTTCTTAACGTCTTTCAAACCCAATCGATTACACGCGCGGCGTCATCTAGAAACCAATCAAGGGACCCATCTAGCATCTAGCCCGTCAATATCCTAACACACCATTTCTTTGATTTAACACAAAGTATAAAAAAAACAATTCAAACAATTTTTATTATGTATAAAATAAATGTAGACTATGGTAATTAAATAAAACCAAAAAAAAAAAAAATAAATAAATAAAAATTATAAGAGAACTACAACAGATTGATGCAATATAAATAAAATTTGTTATGCTAAACATTTACTTGTTCTAACTGCGCTCACAGTTGAATGGAAGATTTGCTAATATCCGAGCGAAACATAAGATTCATTCATTTTCCTACTGATTGCTCTTTACTAAACGCCGCTTTAACGTCATGCCTAAATAGAAGAAAACCAAACGAGACTCAATCAGCATCTTGCTCGGAACTCTAACATTGCCGGACCTATATCGTCATACACAAATATTATAATTATTATTATCAATTGTTTATTAATTACAATTCAAATTATAATTAATTGTAGCACTAGCTGCCAGGGCTATCGGCTTGTTTTTTTTGTTAGTTACTTTAATAAGTTTATGAATAAAACAAATGCATTGTAGATGTGATTATAGTACTACCAACGTAAGAAAGGATGTTTCCTTGTTCATTGACTTCACATTTATGTCCTGCTTAAGATGGCATTTGAGAGAATGAATTTTGCAAAGCCCTGACTTCATTTAAAAGCGGTTC
This sequence comes from Orthonevra nobilis, assembly GCA_963555765.1. Lineage (NCBI taxonomy): Eukaryota > Metazoa > Arthropoda > Insecta > Diptera > Syrphidae > Orthonevra > Orthonevra nobilis. The sequence goes on from OY743226.1 coordinate 36,606,875, forward strand.
TTCATTTTTTCCCAAGACTCAGATTCAGTAGGGGGAATGTTCTCTGAGGTATTGCATAGCTTTTGTATTGAGCGGCTCTTGATGTATGTTTTTCTGTTTTCTATTGAATGGAATCCTCCTGCTCCTTGTTATCGTTGTAGACAAGGCTCTTTCGACTTCTTTTTACTGCAACGTAAAAGGGTGCCATGGTTTTATCAAGTGTTGTTTTAGGGCATTCCCAGGACAGGAGGATAAGCTTAGTGGCGTTCAGGAGTGAGTTTATATGGACAAAGCTTTTGTTAGATGAAATGTACTTTATAATATTTAATCTGGTAGCTTGATTGTTCTTAAAATATTTACAGTGATCACTACAATTATTTTTGTGGTCGAAAAGTAATCTTGGGATTTTTAAACTATCAACGTTTTGTATTGAAACATTATCGCATGCAAAGTTAATTGGATTGCAGCAGTGTTTTCGACAGATACGCAGATGTTTACATTTGTCCGGGGATATTTTAGCTCCGGGGCAGTGTGACCATTGTTTGTAAGTGGACATGGTTTCCGTGCCGGCTGTCTGTATTTAGTCCGTGACTCTTTTATTGCACATGACGTACAAGTCATCCACGTAAGGGCAATGTTGTTGTTTTTTTGATTCCATGCAATGAGTCGACTGAGGTTCTCGAAGTGTCTATGAGGAATAGAGGTACCGATAGTGGGGATCCTTGTGGTATACCATTGTACCTTATTTTTCTACCAGTCAAAAAAAGAACTCAAGAAATATAAACATTTTTGGTCCTGTTTTCAAGTCAATTAGTTTTTTTTAACGATCGGGTGAGGGCCGATTTTTCCCTAAGCTTTCTCAAAATCGATTGATGCAGAAATAATATAATGAAAATATTAGATAATAGCCACATCACCATCGATTATCACTTTTATCAATTGAATCGCCAAGATAGATTTCATGCATTTGTGTTTTCGATTTGCGCGCTTATCAATAATTGTCTGAATGAAACCCCAACGTCAGGTATGCAGTGAGTAAATAGAAGTGTTTTGCACCAAAATGCGCCATTAAACTATTGAATGCTCTTCATTTCCAAGCAGCTTTTAGCAAACACAGATAAAATAAAGAATTAAGAATGCACATTTCCCTAACCAAACTAAATCTGATGCATTTGGAACTCGAGAAAAACAAGCACATACCTTACAATGCAAATAAAATGTATTTTTACATACTAACCCAGCGAGTGTTTGCCACTATTTTGTTTCCACTTTAATTAAAATCTCAATCAATTTCATTTTACACCGGAATCTGCATTATCTTTTATTTACAAATCCAGCATTAGGATTTCGGCTTTTTCGTTATAATTAAAATTCAATTACATAACACACATCTATCCATTTGAAGAAAACAAAATAACTCGCCAAGGGGCCAAGTAAAACTTTTAAATAATGATTTCGGTGTTGGCCAACTCTTCATCGGATGGTAGATTCATTGCGCTAGGATCGATATAATTTGGATTGACCAAGTCCAGGCCAGCCTGTTCGCGACGTCTGAGTTCAAGGAAACCCTCACGTTGTGCCCAATCGCGTAGTCTTACATCGGGCAGATATGCCCATATGAATGTACCCCAGACCAGGCAAAGCGTTACAGAGAAAAAGAACGAAGCTTTGGTGGAACTTCGATCGTGTGCTTCATCGTAATGGTCGAATCCCCAACTAACCCAATTCTTATTTTTCTTGGTCGTCTCCTCTTTGGCTTGAGTTAACGATGGCGATACAGCTGCAGTTTCACGATTTTTTGGTGATGTTTTAATCGTGCGCACCTGTGAAATGATATTCCGCAACACAGTGCGATTATTTAACCGGATAAGAGACGACATTTCTGGAAAATTGAAAAAGAAAATCCTTCAACGACTGGCTAAAGAAATGGACTCAAGAAATGTCAGAAATAAATTTGGCCATATTTTGAAAGCTGTCATTAGAGTAATTAGGAAGCGTTTGAAATGTTCGCGATTGTTTCTTTCAGCGTTCAGGTAAATAGACCTTAAAATATAATATTACTATATACATATATTATTATTATTAACTGTGACTTCTTCCAAATAAAAACGTCGCAATTATGTTACTAATATATAACCCGTTTGTTTTCAATTTTATTTTTCTTTTTTCTTTTTTGCAAATATTTTTTGAAATTTCTGAACAAGGGGCATAATTTTTAAAAAAAAGATTTTATGAACAATGCCAACATTAACAACAATAACAATATTTACACATCTCCAAATTTATCATTATGTGTAGATATATATCCTTTTCTGGTTCCTCAATACTGGTTGTTTAAAGGTGAACTACTAATGTCAAACTTCCATTCTATCGAAGTGACGTGACCGAACTATTTTCCGTCCGAATGGAATTGTTCTGGATTTCATGTATTTGGCTCAGATTTTATGAATTCGTTTATATTATAAAGAAAGCCTCTGAAGCACATATATACCCAAGGGAAAAATAATTTCGACAGATTTAGCAAGTGATAAAAGCTGTAAATTATGGAAAAAATAGGCATAATGGAGCCAAACTTTGCTGAATTAGAGGGATATTATGAACTCGTAAGTGGATTAAAAAAAACATGATGATTAATGACCGTCATAAAGTAAATATTTTAATTATCAGGCGACTGCGCCTCCTCTCATTAAAGAATTGCTGCCGTGTGCATGTCTTGTTGAATCCGGACACGTTTTTTAATGTGATAACACTGTCATAAATTATAAATTTAAAACAGATAATAAAATAGATATTAAAGAGATACCTGACATGCAAATAGCGCAAATTATATATGTTTTACTTCAGCTGACCGATGTATGTAGAGATTTGCTAATTGACAGTAGCCCAGTAGCATTTTTGAACTCTAGCCAAAATCAATTTTGCACTCCAGTCTAGTCAAAGAAGTTACGTCAAAACATCAACATTAATTTTTTTTTTACATGGTATGTATACGAAGTCGATAAAATTCCATAATTATGCAATTTCAAGACGTCCAAATCAAATCAATAATCTGCCAAGTAAATTTTTCAAAGATAAATTATAATTTCGCGTGAAATTTATTCAAATTCGCCGCTTCCATCATTACAATTCACGCAAAAGAAAACCAACCATCATGACAGTTTGGCAATACAGATCGTGAGAGCCATAGGCCTAATTCAAGGCTACAGAAAAAAAAATGGTTAAATTTAATTAAAATATGTGATATGTCATTTCCGCAATGAAAAGCCGATGAGGACATAACCCAACCCCTCTTACCGCCAGTAGGGAATGCAAACTTTGTCTCACCAATAAATCCGTCAGAGGAAAGTAGTCGCTTGTGTGCCCGATGATTAACTCGCCCTTGACACTATGTAGTGTTTGTTGTTTAATTGGCGTCTTGATATGATGAAAACTATAAAAGTGGAAAGAATAAGTTGTCTAATTGAAATGTGGTTCTTATCATTTTAGTAGGTCCTAAATTTTGCAGCATGGCAGAGGCAATAGTACAAGACTGGTTGGCAGAATATGAAGGTCTGCAGCCAAGCGAAACGCAATCTTTTGCAGGTTTGCATGAAAACAATCAGGAAATCGCAGAAGCAATATATACAATATTCAATGAAAGGCTGAAGTACCCAGAGGTAAGCATGTAGCTGACGAAATTATTTAAAAAAAAAGAAAACTTTATTTCCTGTTGCAGTTAATCCATGCGATTTGTAATCAATTCCTAAGCTTTTATCGATCAAAAGAGGAAGGACTGAGAAAATTTCCAATGCAATTTATTCCCGTTCTCATATATGTGTATCTGAACTCGGTGGCACAGGGCGATAAAAAAAGCTGCCGCAGCGTTGAAACACTTCTGATATGCATTTACAATGCTGAAGTGACTGCTGAAGATGGAACTCCAAAAGTTGTGTCATTCCGTTTGCCCGTACTGGCGCAAGCATCAATTTACCACGAAGTATGTTTTCTTTTTTCTAATTTTAAATAGTCAAACTTATTTTTGAGCTTTTTAGGAAAAAAGTCTTCCTATTACGGATCTTCGACGTTGGGAGGAGAATTGTAATCGTGAAATCAAATGGGGTCCATATTCCCAGATAGAATCAATTAATGCACAGAGCCGAATGAAAGTGATGTCAGCGTTGTTGTTTTGCTATAATCATCAGTTATGTTTATCGCAGAAGAATACGTTGCTGCATTTGTGTCGCATGGCGTCACAAATGGTCAATCAGGGTTTCTCAAAACCCGGTCATGCCCATCGAACATCTTATGGATCGGATCCGACAAATGTACTGGTGCCTAGACCGCCGCCTAGAATTGCTTTATCATCTCAGTTTCTAGTAGAATTGGTGCATGCAATTTACTTTGCAATGTTCAATGGATTTGGGACAATTGCAATACAAACATTGGAGGATATTCACAACAGAGGGTGCTATGAAATGTTCTCCGATGTCATTTTGGTAACAAGTGCCGTTAAGAACTCATTACACGCAAATCCATCAGGTAAGTTAGTAATTGTTTATTTGTTTACAACACAAATTCTCAGTTCTACAGCTTCATTCGCAAGCGAGACATTTTTTCGCCATTTATGTGTGCGAGTTATATTTTAAACTTGCAGTTTACTGGCAAACGATTCCAAACGACGGCCCTAAATAGTAGCTGTACACTCGAAAAGATTGGCAATCACACGCATATCATTTATTTTTTTATCTATCGTTAAATGGTATAAGATAATAGACATTCTGTCATTCAGCCTTATAATGTTTACAAAGGTAAAAGTATATCAGATGTTTATTCAAATTTCGATTTCATTCAGTACTAAAATACTGCGTGCAACGCTATAAACTTTAGTGTTTATTGTTTATGTATGATCTGAAAATCAGTATAGTGTTTTTCTTTTCTTGTTCCTGTGCAAGACTCGTGGAAAAAATATTCCGATGAGATCCTTGGTTTGGATCATTGTGTAATTCTCTTATAAAACTAGGTTTCGTCAAGCAAACGTCTAAATGTCTGAGGATAATTGAAAAACAAAGATCCACATCAGTTTTTTTTTTTTGGTATTATATCACTTTCTAAGAATCAACCAATCATTAAAATTAGCTCAGTTACGAAAGTAAAATTGAACGTTAAGAGATTCACTCGAATCGCTGTGGTATCCTTTTCCTCGATTGTTATTGTTTTATAATCTATTGTTAAATGGCTAAAACTACGTACGATTTTTGTTATTTTATTCGAAAATAAGGCATTTTGTACTGATACTGCAGTAGTTGCGCAAGTCCACCTATATTTGACTGATAACGAGCATTCTTTAGCAGTTTGTTGTCTTTTTAGTTTCATTTTTAAAGAAAATGTGATATACTCAATGCTGGAATCGTTTATTTTTAAAATTTACAAAACATTAAAATAAGCAACATAAAAAAATTAAATAATATTTTTTTCCTCGTTTTAGGTCAACCTAGCGATGGCCCGATGGGGCTTAGTGTAGCCTTAACTCCAGCGACCAACACGGGCCCTACAGTGTCAAAATCTATGATCACAAATGCATCCTTTCGTACGAAGAAACTACCAGGTGAGTTTTCCAGCCTTAAACCCCAACCTCCGATTTTAGTTTATTCTTTTTAAAAAACATAAAAAAAACATTAACTCTTTTCAATACTAGGTTCAAAGCACTTGAAAAACATTAATTTTACCTTTTTATATGATACAATTGTGTTTCTTTTTATTCGGTTTTTTTTAACACACATATATGAACCTTTATTGAGTAGTAATTATTCTCTCTTAATGTTGTATGTTTAGCTTTTATTTAAGTAACAATTGATTGTGCTACAATGCTTAGAAAACAATATTCAGTGCATGCTGAAAAAAACAAATTCCCTCAGTTGTTTGCTTTTATACATTTTTACATATTTTGCATGCAATGCACACAAGTTCGTCGGTTTTTTTTTACCTCACAAAAAAACAGTTCAAAATAAAACAAAATATCCTAACTGCTTTCACGTAACCAAATGAGTTAAGCATTTTCCATTGCAAACAATTAAAAACGCTGTATTTACTAAGAAAAGGAAAAAAACCAAAGAAATTGACGTTACAACAAAGTGTATATAATACTATTTTCATTTATACATACATATTTATATTTACTGTCTCTCCTTCATAATGCGAATTTGATTTTGTGACTTCAATAAAGAAAAAAACAAAAATTATAAAGATATAAACCTCACCACTATTTTCTGCTGAAATTTTATTCCTATTGTCACCGTCACCCTTCACACACAATACCCTTCTTTCCAATTTATTTGATTCAATATTCTATCCATAAATCTTTTTTTTTCAAATAACTAAATAATAAAATAGAATAATAAAAAAAAAAATATATATAAATACTTCTCTATGCATATATAAATTCTCCATGTGTATATTATGTTGTGTATGAACATTTTGTTAGACGATTTGGACATGGAATTTCTGGCTAGCCTACCGCATCAACCCAATGCCAATGATCAGTATCGCACAATCGACAACAATAATCCCGATGTTATGATGCAATTTGATGCCAACAACGATCCCACCATGATACAACACCATCAGCATAGAGACGGAACGAAAAAAGGCAGCGATAGTAGTATAATAAATCCATTGCGATGGAAAACATGGGGTTGGAAATATAGTCCTGGTAGTAAAACATCTAGCATTGAGGAAGAACCCGACTCACCAAAGAAATCTATATCATCATCGAAGAACTCATCGCCGAATGCATCGCCAAAGATACGAAAACCCCAGCAGGCGATGAAACCAGCCGAGGAGATACTAAACACATTTACAAACTCATCAATGGTGGCGGCCATACGTCGCAAGAAATCTTCATCGCCTGCTAAAAAATCGCCTGAGCTGAGATCAAGTGCGGGCGCTCGTTTGATAAGTAATCTCGAAGACTCTTGCGATTCGGCCGATGAAAAAGATGCATTGCTTGCAAACGGCCGTCCGGCCAGTATTCATATTATACAAACGGCATCTGGTTACACAATCATTAACAAATAGTAGATAGGACAAATTAAACAAGAGGGCAACATACGAGTACATACATAAATCAAAACAAATACCAAAAAAAAGAAAAGAAATTAATAAAAACAGGCCAATAGTATTAACATTTTAAGGTGAAGTTGTTTGTTTGTTATTATCTTTTATTGTTTTTCTTCTCTCTTATCGAATTTTCATTATAAATCCTAGACTAACTTTATTGCTTTTAAAATCTTTTGTAATCCTACTAATGTTCTTGCTTATTGCTACGAGCGCCTTAGGAATTGAATGTGACAAGAGCTTGAAATGACATTTTTTTTTGTAAATTGATATTAAGTCATCAATGATCATTGACGCATTTTAATTACAGCAAAAAAAAAAGAAAACTCAAAATTAAAAAAAAATTGCTAACGCAGGGCAAGCTATAAAAATCGTATTTAACGCGATTTTGTCGAGACTGTAAACAAATAGCACTAAAAGAAATGTTAACAAAATACGCATGTTTCTTATCTATGTATATCAAATGCGTTGCTAATATTTCTCACATAAGTTATCTTTCTAACAATATTAAATTATTGGTAGGACGAAGCATTAAAAACCTTACTCTATATCTCGCCGTTAAAACTTTGGTTCGGGTTTTCTGGAAGCGTTGATGTTACACTTAAGGTTGGGCAAATCAGCTCCAATGTGAGTGTTATTATCAACTGTGTTTGCTTTATTGATTTCCTGGTTACACTTTTAACCTGCCTGCTAGGCATTCAGAATTATATATTTTATTGAGCGTTTCCTTGCTAATTTGCTTCACTCTCATTTGGCCGTTCATTCATTATGTCGTCAATAAAGATTAAATTTTACTTTCGTGTTGATTTTTACTCACTTCTCCTGTCTGCAAACTCTGAAATGCCTGACCTTAAGCTAGAACTTTATTGAACAATTTTGAAACGCATATTGCACGAACCGGAGGCTCGGTTGCGCGTCTTGCAACCGGAATTACTCCTAACAAGACCGATAGTTTTCATTTTTCTAACATTATTAGGCTGGCGGACTTTTGGCTTCGTAAGGTCGAAAATATGATGACTCCTGTTTTATTCTGAGATTATCTTGAACGCTTGAATTTTTCAATGTTGCAATCAAATGATCATGACGGTATCGTCTTTGTTTCCCGAACAGACGCAAAGCAATGGAGCTCTAGTTTTGACACCTTATCTGTTCAAAGTCAACATTGAAGAAATCGCATGACCTTGCATCTTCTAGACGAAATCCGGAGTAGTTGAATAGTTCAAAGGTTTTGAATTCGAACTGTAGGATACTGATCGTCTCACTGCGAATTTCTTCAGTGATTCATTTACGCTCGAAACATTTTAACCTGACACGGATTATAACATTTTATCTTAAAAACTGTTCTTCAAAAGTGTCATGTACGACTCCAGGGTTATGCGCCAGAAGTTCAATGCCTTCTCTTTTCTTGCGTTTCTTCGGTACTAGTACGGATAGTTCAAAACTCTCTTAAAAAAAAGAAAAAAAGGGTCTTACTGCATTGGTGTCACTTCTGGATTCCCACAAGAAAGTGACTAAGAAAACTATAAGTATCGAAATTTTGAGACGATTTTTTCATAATTTTAAATATACACGTTGGATTATGGGCTCTGAAATATGAAAGTCAAACGGACTGCCGAAGAAGTATACAGTGTTAAGATTTATTGCAACTAGTGTCAGTAATAAGGCATTTAAAACTTATGTTTAGTCGCGACCAAATATTATTTTTAAAGAAATTAAGAACTTTGGTTTTGTTCATTATATTCTCCTTTCTTTTCTCGTTATTAAGTTATTATTGAATTTCAAACGTACATGCGTATTTTGTTAACATATAAAGCATTCACCAGTTAATTGTCCCCCTATAAGATTCAATACATTCCAAAGACTATAGCTTCAAATCTGAGTAATCCTCAATTATAACCAAAGTTAAAGATTTCACAAATCAAATACAACAAAAAAAAAAAACAAAAGAATTAATATATATTTTATTTTCAACTAATCCAAAATCAAGACAAAATATTTATTGAAATTATTTATTCCTGCTGTTATAATATTGTTGTTATGCTACCCGGAAAAAAATAATAGAAATATATATAAAAACTTAAAACAAAAAAACCTGTATTGATTAATATTCTTACACAATCGCACACAAAAGTACATACATCCACTCCAAACACTACAAGATGCAACCACAACAAAAGCAGTTGGGACATTCAACTAATACTTAAACAGTGATAAAGTTAACAAATCCGATTTTAAACATTTATCCTTACTAAATACAAAAAATAAAGATTTCTGCCAGTTAACATGTACTTTGTTTTTGATATATTCTCCAAATCGCATGTCTTGTTAAAAAATATTTTATACAAAACATTTTTTGATTAACCTACTCGTAAAAACAATGATATTTAAAATCAAATTTCATCATGCAAAATGGGTTACCTCATATTTATCAGCACAAACTAAAACTGGATGGGTAAATATATTCACTTAACATCATTTCAAAATGTATTGTCTTTGGGAACTGGAGAAAACACTTTGAAACCACACAAATTTCATCATTAATATTTTTAGAATGGGACAAACTGGATAGTAGTATTTTTTTCATTTTTCCCAAGTATCATATCACATAGGCTTTTTGAAGTGCTATCAACATGCATATTGCTTACATACATATGTACATATTGTTAATGGATTGCTTTAAAGTTGCTTAAATTTCAGTTAATAAACTAAGAATATAAAACACTTAAAAATAATGGAATCTTAAGAGGTATGTTCCCTTCTATTTGCACAAAATTTGTGAAATGGAGATAAATATTATAGTAAACGTGCTTATTGCCTTCAATAATCACCCAATCAAATAAAAGCGTTTAGAGTATTAATTTGTTCAGAGATTTCGAAGGATATCTTTCTTATTTCAGTCTATTGCATATCGACACTTCCGCCTGTAATATTATCGGCAAGACCATGAAACGTATTGACAGGCCTCCGGTTTCGCATCACTTCATCAAATGCTGTTGTTGCTGAATATGCGTGAACCAGGAGTTCTTGTGCCTGTATCTTTTTTTATGACGGGGTTAACCAGCTTTATCCTCTGCATATGATTTCTTTTATCAATTTGGGTGATTCGACGTGAAGTCTTCCTCGAAAATTGAAACCTCTAATTCGAACAAGCTTTATTGCTGCTGCAGTTGCGAAGCATCTTCGGGGCAGTTGCCGTCAAATTGTTGTTATCCTTTTCTGTTCAGGACTCGGTGCTGTAAGATAATATACTGCACAATTGCACCTTAGAGCCTTTCAGTGTAGGGGGCTGATTGATGTCGTCGTTACATTTGTTTCACAATTAACCACGGGTTATATTCCTTTCAATGAACGAGAAATTTCGAGTAGACATGAGCAACATATGCTCTTTGTGAAACTTAGGTGAGTGTAGAGTCTGATTTTTCGGATTTGAATCCTCCTGGTTATAGCTGTCAATATTCTTTCTTCATCGTGGTCTCGCCACTTATATACGTAGTGATATCGCCTACCACAATACAGTCCTAATTCCAATCCGGTATTCAATTTCATCTGGTTAAAACTCAATGTCCGTAAGATATTTTATCCACTACTGTTTTATTTATAGAAGCCACAACATAGAATTTCTTTCTTTAATGAGTTTTATGCGCTGTCTGATTCCATCTTAAGATTTGTTTCCCATTATCCTCGTACTGCAATTTTTATTGCGGGCGATTTTAATATACACAATTCTGGTTGGCTTCGAGTGACAACACTTGAAGGAAGGTATGTCGAGATCTTCACTGCGATAAATAATTTAACCCAGCTATTAAATGAGCCCACACGGATTCCAGACATTGATAGTCATGCAGCCAGCACACTAGTCTTGTTTCTTACCTCCCACCCTGATAAATGCACCGTAGATGTATTTTCGCCTCTAGGCTCGTCGCATCATTGTATCATGTTGACTTATTTCTCGTACCAGAGCCCAACAATTAAAGAACCAGTTTCTAAAGAAGTACAAGGAGTTGGGCAATACGATAGATACTGGTCGCTATGCTTCCTCAATAGTGAGTTGGATGCCGTCGCTGATATGGTCACTAACACTGTTCTCCTTGGTATGAGAAAATTCACGACCGTGGAAATGGAATGGCAGTGTATGATCAAATTCCGATATAAACATCATATTATCTTGGGGTTCAACGATGAAAGTGGAATATAAAGGCTCCTAAACGCAAGGCTGTCTTATGTCACTAAGAGGGAAATGAAAACCCTCGACCATTATCCATGCATGGCACTTGCATTGCTGAAGCCGAAAGACTTTCAGTACTTGACATGTATATTAACAACAGTCTCGGTTGGAATGATCACATAACCGATATCGCAAAAAATTCTGCCAAATGCCTAGTTTCCCTTAAGCGATACAAGAAATACTTTACTTCATCTGACCCATTTATGCGCAGGTGCTCCAAAGACAATCCCAAGGGATTTAAAATCGAGTGATAAATCTCATAGGGGAAAAAAACATCACGAAAGTCAATTGGCTCTCTCTCCACCCACCATCGTAACATCTCCTGTCTTACCACATTTTATCGCTTTTATCTCAAGCATTACTCTGGGGAATAAGACATTTGCAATCCTCCCCCTTATCACTCAAGCCGAACTTCGGTCGTACAGTCAAGTATAGAGATGCGTTTTTGGCCGCACCACACGAATTTGGAACACTCTGTGTTTCCTTCTCATTAGAATTTGCAGCACTTTGCAGCAAAAACAAAGTGCTGAAGTACTTCTCGATACTTCCTCACTGATCCCCTCCACCCGCGTCGTATGTAAATATTATAAGGGTATTCATAACCCCTTTTACGCGTGTTAATTGAAAAAAAAATCATGATCATTTAGAGCAATTGTGCGGTAAAGATTATTTAATTTACTGCTGAAACTAACTGCTTTTATTGCTCAATTTTGCTACCCAAATAAAGATTACTTTTATCAACTTTGGTATGCTTTATTCAGACCACAACGAAGCATTTATTCGAGTACAATAAGTAGGTTTTGTTTTTAGCTGATCGTTGAAATCTATGTCCTTAAATTTCTTGATTAATTACATATTTAATACGAATTTAATACCTCTAAAAAACAGTGCTTCTACTGATGCTGTGCATCAATAACAACTTTGCCCATCTTAGCTGGCTTCTATTTGTAGAGCTCACATTCGGTCCACGTGTTTGTCCAGGTGCTCCAAAGACAATCATGGGTCATGCTCGTCGAATGTTCAAAGTCGAACGATAAAGGATATAGGAGACAAAACCATTGCGAATCTTATTGAGAAGCTTTATCGCTTATGTTTCGTCTGCTGTCTCTTACTGTTTTGTCGTTATTTTTATAAAGTGTTCCTACCCATTATCATTTGTGTCGCCGGGAATGTTTGTCAGTTCAGTTCACCAGAAATGTCCCTTTTTGCAATAAAAATAAAACCCTTAAAATGCTACGAGAGAGGCTACGAATAAATAGAAACTAATAAATATACTTTATGAGATTCTTTTTTAACTGGGCCAAGTTTCAAAGATCTCTAACAGTCCGAAAATTGTGCTTGAACTCTCAGAAACACAAAAAAAAAACTTATTTATTTTTACCGCTATTAGATGCTATTTATTTTAATTGTTTGTATAAATTTAAATAAAAAAATAAAATCATTAAATAAAAGCAAACTGCTATGAGCATGATCAGATAAAAATTACCTTGCGGCAAATTTGTTTGATTTTTCAATAATTTACACAAATTTAACACGTTATCGAGTTTAATAGTTCTAAAAACCTTACGCACTCTAAGGTTACATGAAAAAAACGTTACTTAAGTTTTTTTTTGTTAATTTTTTCCGATACTAAGTTGTTCTAAACGTGCTTAAATTCAATCAGCAAATAAGTTTTTTTTTTTTGAAAAAATAAAAAAGCAAACAGAATATATCTACCTCTCGATAAAACACGTTACTGTTATTGAAAATCAAATAAAATTATTCCAGACGATATACCAATCCAAGGCGATGATCCACATTTGTTGCAGTCACAACCACATCAGCCGCCAACTTTGACGAGCATTAACGAGGAAGGCGAACTGCAACAGCCGATAAGCACACGCAATTCCCTTATTCGTTCCAGCAAAGAAGGAATCAAGGCTCAAGCTCATAAAGCTTTGATTGCTGGCTTCAAGAAATCCAAAGACAAAGATAAAGACAAGGAAAAGGAAAAGGACAAAGATAAGGATGGCAAAGCGACGGTGCATAAAAATGGCACAATCGCCACAGAAACAAAAGAAGTACCCAAGCCACCTGTTCGCAAAGAAAAACACCCTAATCGTGGTTCAGTTATACAAATTTCACAAGACTCTGTAGGTGACTTCGACAAGAGTCCTGGTCCGAATATCAAGGCTGGAAAACATTTCGACTCTAGCAGTAGCATAAGCAATGTAACTGCTTCATCAACCACAACTACCACCACTGAAATGGTCCCCATGCAAACCATCCTGACGAATGGTAGTTTCAATGTCGGTGAACTAACGACAAGTGATTCTATAGATAACAGTTGTGATGCTAGCGATTCCCTGCACTCGGGCAACAGCATAGACTTATCCAAACAGAGGCCAACGCTACCAGTTATAAGCTCGATTGCAGATCAGGTGCAAAACAGTCAGTTGTAAACGCTCGCGTAGTGATTGAAATTTTTGAAATTTTGTTGATGTTGCATATACTTACATACGTATGTGTATTTAGGTAAGCAAATTCTTCCAGGGATGATTTCTGTGAGCTGAAGTTAAGGTTGGTGTTGGTAAGTCTTATGTTTTATTTAGGTATAAGGGAGTGCGATTTCATACTTTAGGTAAACTAGAATACAAAAAAAAAAAACACAATGTCGATACCTTAACACCTCGTCATACGTAAAGTTGTCATGGTTGTCAGTATTTTTTTTTTCCATTCAAAACCTTTATTTTCTAGCAAAAACAACAAACTTAAAGGCTATCGGTGCAAAATAAAAAGATTTTCTAGTAGGAATCGAAGCTCAAATTCACAAAGCGCTGGCTTCCTTTTGGTTAGATACATTCGCTTGGAAGTCTACTAGATTTTCTTTGCTGTCTGCTTATTTAAGTATAAAATTGCATGCCACTGCCACAGAGGCTGTACTGCAAATCACTTTGTTTTTCTCTTGTCTAATTGTATCCGAACAGTAATTGTATAAAATTCTTGGTTTTTTAATTTTTTCTTCGTCAATAGTTTGATTATTAAAAAATTTTTTCTAGTAATAATAAATGAAAACTAATTAATTATAAAATTTGGAAATAAATTAAAATCATTTGATCTGTTTTTCGTCGTTAAATTACCGTCTATGAAAATCTATGCCAGTTGAATTCTTTTAAGTGGCTAGTTGTTTTTTTTTGTGTAAGATTTTTGGCTTATCAATGGTAAATCAAAAATATCTATTTTTCTATAGAAAAATGCCAAATATTAAATACTGAACTCTCAAGCTAATTACAAAAAATTTTCGGTAATTTTTTGAAGATTTTGGTCCAAAACTACGAGGAAGATGAATTTTTTTTTAATGACAGAAATTAAAGGAACACTCAGCTTCTTCAGCTTCAGCACAAACACAAGCTGAGAAAAAATATCGTACAGACTTTTAACAGATTTGATAGAACTCATAAATCTTACTTCTTGTTGGCAAAAATACTAGAAAGTTTGATAAATTGTTAAAAGAATTGTTTTATAACGGTATATTATAGGATAATTCTACCACACTTTATCTAAATCTTTTTATTTCCCCCTTTTGAGACACATATTTTAGATTCGACATCACTTCATTATAGTGTTACTAAACAAACTGGAATATAATGCAAATAAAAATATAATATTTTCCCTGTATCCCTACTTATTCAAGAAACCTTTGTTTAATTGTTAAATTTGTCAGGATTATTAAGTCATGATTGTCTTTTCTCATATAGCATTATTATGAGGAAATTGTTGCAAGTGGACAATGCTTTTTATGGACTGAATGAATCGCTTCCCTCTCGTTTTTTGTAATCAAAGTGTGTAACCTTTTTAGTACCTTAATTCTTAATGGTGATTCTATTTATTCGTTAGCTTTATTCATACATTCATTTATCTTATTGACGAGAGTTTGCAAATTGTGTAGTTTTATTTTTGCGGTTAATAAAAACATCGAAAGTGTTAAACGGCCCTAAACACATAAAAAATCTGGCATAGTTGTTTCGAAAACCGTCTAGCTTAGTTTTTCAAAATCTTCAATTATATATAAAAAAAAATGGACAGCTGACAACAACTTTGTAAATATTTATTTTAATACCCTGCAATTATTGTTCCTAAAATGGTTTGACCCTTTATTTTTTAATTTCAATCGCGCTTCCTCAATTTTTTTATTGGTATAAAAAAAAATAGCAAACTTATTTAAATGTTGGCAATGATTTACTTTAGACCAAAGTATAACTTTGACCGTTAAAAGAACACACTTATTAAACAAAAATTACACAAAGAAATATTTATAGAATTTATTTAAATATTAATGTTAATTACTGTTAAATTGTATAACTATTATATTATAAACGCTTCTATTAAAAAAAATATTTTTATCATGTCGTTAAAGTTATATACGCAAATCCAAAAACAGTCATATTACATATAAATATAAATAAAACATAAAATGGTATCAAAACAGAAATTCATGTTTGTAAATTCAATAAAAAATTAATGTACATTCAAATTATATTTATAAAGAGTACAAACCATATAAACAATAGATATATCTTGTACAAAATGCTCCAACCCATATACGATGTTAATTTAAACGAAAGATAAAGATAAATAAAAGAAAACGCATTTTGTGAATTTTTCCAGTTTTCTTGTCTGAAAATAGTTTTTTATACTCTCGAGGAAAAATATAAAAACACTAGGGAAAAAAAATTTCAATTTTATTTTTTGTTTTTTGATTAGTTTCATGTTTTTTGGTTGTAGTAAAATATTTAACAGAGGAAATTTTGGTTATTTATATTATTATATTTAAGAAGGATAAAGACTATTAAATAAAAAAAAAAACACCGAAAAGAAATTATGTATGGCACTATATAACCAAGTAGCTGGTGAAAATTGCACAGTATTGTGGATGGAGGCGCCAAGGAATCAAAAAAAAAAAAAACAAAAAGAAAATCTTACACATATATACGAGTAAATTTTCAGATTTTAAACGAAATAAATGTATTATCTTAAAAATATATATTTAAATAAAAAAATCATTTGATTTTAATTAAAAAAATGTTGTGTTTTTTGCTGTGTTGTTCTCTTAGATGTTTTGAAAAAATAGCTATGACAATATATGCAGTAGAGTGGAAAATAAAAGGACAAAACCAATTCAACATAATATAATCTACAGTACCGAGCAAAAAAAATGCAAACGCTTACAACAACAGAAATAATACTCTGTTATTCCTTGTAACGGTATCCAATCTGGTTTTACTTTTGAATTGTTTCTTTCCTTTGTGTAAACATTTGAGATTGAGTGTCAGATTGTAATTGGTCTCGTGCGAACGTGAAAAATATTGATATAAGTGATTTAAAAAGAAAATTTGGACGAGCAAAAAAAATGCAAACAGAAAATATGTCGTTAGTGGACAGGTTTATAAAATCGTTTATTCTTATAATTATCACTTGTACTATACAATAATTAGAAACAACTGTCTGCTGGATGCAAGGAAGCAATAATTGCCGCTTTCAACAATGGCAGGCTCATGAAAGACATTGCTGTCGAGTTTGGTGTTGTGACTTCAACAATTTCACGAATACTGTCCCGATTTCGAAAAGATGGCGCTGTCAATCGAAAAGATGGTAGTGGGCGTCCTCGAAAAATAACGCCCCCACAAGATCGTGAAATTGTGAAGCAAGTTAAAGTCGATCCCCTTAAGACTGCAGTTGAAGTAACGACTACGTCAATGAACATCATGACCTTAGTGTAGGCGTACACAGTGTTAGGCGACGACTTAGGGAGTCAGAACTCTTTGAAAGGCGCCCAGCAAAGAAACCTTTCATCAGCGCGATCAATAAAAAAAAGCGTCTGGATTTTGCGAAGCGCCACATGCATTGGACTAGCGACCAATGGGCTAAAGTCTTACGGAGTGACGAGAGCGAGTTTAACATCCTCTCGTCAGACGGTATTCGCTATGTTCGAAGACCTCCGGGGCAAAGATATTGTCCCAGTTATCAAGTTCCAACCATCAAATATGAAGGAGGATCTGTAATGGTGTGGGGTAAGCAATCTAAAAGGTTCTTCAAATCACATTTCTGGTAAAACTTGATTTAAGGTGCATTCTCTCGTCAAGGAGTTGGTTGAAATAGGTGGTCGGATGAATGCCGAAATGTATCGGGAAATATTAAAAGATCACATGATTCTACATTTAAGGTCAAATATGCCTGAAGACTGCTTATTTCAACATGACAATGACCCAAAACTCACCAGCCGATTGGTCCGAGGGTTTTTGGACAGCGAAAATGTTAATTTTCTTGCATGGCCGCCGCAATCTCTTGATCTCAATCCCATAGAAAATTTATGGGATATCGTAGATCGTGAGATAAGGAAAGGGAAGACGACCAATAATTTCCGAATGGGAAAAAATCTCACCGGACCTACTAATTTCCTTGGTAGACTCAATGCCCAAGT
Organism: Orthonevra nobilis; assembly: GCA_963555765.1. NCBI lineage: Eukaryota > Metazoa > Arthropoda > Insecta > Diptera > Syrphidae > Orthonevra > Orthonevra nobilis. Next base: position 36,624,631 of record OY743226.1, read on the forward strand.
TTGAGGGCCGTTATTGCGAACAAAGGTTATGCGACTAAGTATTTATCCTTTTATATCATTTTATTTATTTATTATGTTAAGAAAAATAAACAAATTGGTGAATTTTGTATTTTTTTTAAGTATTTGCATTTTTTTTTTGCTCGCTCTCAAACTTACATTTTTAAACATATTAGCACAATCAATTTTGCCTAATTAGAATTGGAAAATTTCAACTTTGTGTAGTAAATCAAATGCAATTTTCGAGATTCGGTGCAAAATTTCAATGCAATACAATGTAAAAGTACAGAGATTTTGCGTAAGGTAGCATCACACATTTTCGTTTGCATTTTTTTTTTTTGCACTGTAGATCCTGAATATGCATGGATTGTATAGTATATAAAATAATTCTAGATGTGTGAAAAAAAACACGTTAATCAGACAAATAACTGAGGAGGACATACAGACATTGGTCCTTTGGTTTTTGGAGAACAATTTAAATTTCAATGAGTTTTAGTCCCTTCTAAGTATAGGTAATACGAGTAGTCTACAATTTCATTTGATATATTTGTTTTCTACACTTATGTTTAACTTAAAGAAAAAAGTATTAAAATACAGCGAGAAAAAAATATTAGTTCAGTCAGCTACTTTGAACTACCGAGTATACAATTCTGCAGCATATTAGGTGAACAGCGTGATTTGTGTAAGAAAAAGCCTACGATGGGAAAGTTGTATTATTTTTTGTTTATTATTATTATTAGTATTTATTAAAGTTAAAAATTCATTGCGGTTCAGAAAATAATATCTGCAAAGCCGGCAGGGCTTGTCTGCAGGAGACCATTCAAAAAAGTAATTACATAAAAGATACAGAATTTAGGCAGACATTTTTCGCTTTTATATTTAATTCTCCTTTTGACATATTTTCAGTATTAGGTTGGAGCTCGTTAAACACTCTTGGGATCACGACATCATATCTCCTTCGACCATATTCATTCCAGAACCTAGGGATCTTGAATCGTCCTTGTTCTCTCCTTCTTGTACTAAATATCTGCTGTATCGGGATCTTGTATGTAAGTATTTCTCCTTGGTGCTGATTTTTCGTGCCTGCTCGATGTACCATCTTATGTATTCTTGTTAGAGCTGATTGAAGAGTTGTCAGTTGTGAAGCGTTACCCCAAACCAGCGTGACTCCACAATTCCGAAATAATATTGACGTAGTACTGAGGTTGTACATAAATTTCTTAGATGAAATATGGTATAGCCCGATAGCCGCATCTTCTTTGTCAAAGTGTCAATGTGATCGTTCTATTTCAGATTGTAATCAACCCACCCTAGCGGGACCCCATGTGTTGTGTCCTCTTCGCTGTCGGAGTTGTCATTGATTTCACTCTAAAACGCCTCCTTTTTTTTAGGTAGCTCGCAAACCAATTCAATATTTTTCCTCGTATGCCAATTTTTTCAAGTTGTTTTAACATATTTCGGTGGTTTAGTGTATCGAAAGCCTTTTTGAAATCAATAAATAATACTATTGAATTATGATTTTTGTGTAGGGCTTCCGTACAATCTATTGGCGAAGTCCCCAAGCGAGAGATTTGTGCTTTGGTTGGTTTTCAAAATCTGAAACTTTTCGACGTAGTCATAGAGCCTCTTAGCTAACACTACCTCGAGCACTTTGTCCACCACCGAGAGAATGGAAATTGGCCTGTAGTTCGTAATTTCATTTTTCTTTCCATCCTTATATATTGGCCGTAAAATGGATGTTTTAAGCAATGTTGGAACTGTTGATTCTTCTATACTAATGTTAATAATTCTTGTTAGTATTGGAGAAAGTGTAGTTGCGTTGAGTTTGTGATCCTTCGGTCATATACCATCTATTCCAGGGGATTTCTTCTCGTTAAGTGTCCTGAGGGTATTTTCTATTTCTGTGATGCTGACTTCATCTAGATACATCGATCGTTCTATATCATTTCTAGTGTTGTGAAATCTTTGCTGGTTGCATTCATATACAGTGTTATGTTGGCATCCTTATAGCCCCTTAATAAAAAAAATTAATAAAGTTGTAAACTATGAACAAACTTCTTTGAGTTTTATTCTTGTGCCACACAGCCATGGCTGTGTTATTGAGTGAATTAAGTTCAGAAGACCTGTTATAGATGGGTAGGGCGTGGCATTTCTGAGTTGAAAAAAGAGCCCAATATTCACATTCCATTTATTAATAGCAAATAAACCCTAGTTTAGGTGCAGAAAATGATCGTCCGGCTAACTGTGCGGCTGAGATAGGTATACATTTAAATTTAAAGCAGATGTATAATCAAAATAAATTGGCACCCATAATTGATCCCTAAGGGGTGACCATAAGATATGGCTATGGATTCACAGAAACAAATTATTTTCAAAACATTTCTTTATAGATTAATATGTGCAAAACAACTGATATTTTGAGGTTGGGTGCTTGTTTATGAGTTCGACCAAGTTTTGCCAAAATAAATTTAGAACTACATATATTATTCCGGCAAGGAAAAGCTATTGTGGGACGAACTGTCTAAAAGGTCCCGCGATTATTTATTTTTTGTATAATTTGGCCACTCCAAAGGTATAAGCGTTTCAAAATTCAGATACATTAGATTGCGGATAGGCATTAAAAAAGATACTCTGGGACATCACTCTGAGTCCCCGCAGTTTGTGCGAGAAGTACTCGTACACACAGATGGAGAAGCTACCCGATGACTCTTAAATAAGCTGTAGCGCCATAGAACTTCCTTGATATACTAACATTGATGGTGCTACTCAAGCTAGCTGCTTTCTAATGGGTACAGCATGTACCATATTATATATTTTAGGTCCATCCCACAAAATGAGAGAAACCACTTTCAATGCATAGCATTAAATTGGATGTGCTGGATGAAATGTATTTTTCAGTCTCCGAAATTTTTATTTCATTACACATCGATGATTGTATCACAGCGTTGAATACTTAAAATGTAAACACTCGACAACTTTGGCTCAAAAAAAAAGGTTCCACAAAATCCTTTAAATTTAACCTAAAACTAAGTTAAAATACTATCTCTAACTTCCACGCGATAGTTTGTCTTAAATTCTCATTTGTCTCTCACTTGTTCCGTCCATGAAGCCAGTCCGAATTAGGACGTCAAAATCGTACTGGAGGAATTTAATGCTAAAAGTTACAGCCTCGGCGCAACTGAGCTTATGTCGTTTTTGGCCGCTTTAAAGCAAATACTTAGAGGAGTTTCCAGATGAGACAGAGAATAGCCAGAGCCTACAGAGAGCATTTAAGCGGAAGACTATAAAATGAGATATTGCCTTCCACAATAGGTTATTATTCACGATGAGTCCTGGAAGATGAATCTTTCATGTAAAAAAAGACTAAAGTATTTCTACAGTAATTTTTGCCACCAGCAGGGAATGTGTTGCAACCACATTTCTAGTAGCTGCATAGCAAGAAGACCGATAGGATATGTCTCCTAGTCTAGTCTAGTCTAGTCGATGAATTAGTCTCCGTAACGCTGTTGTTTCCATAAAATACAAGGTGTACTTTATTAGATTTTTTTTTAATATAGCGGATATGTTATGAATTGTGACACCAAAAAAGCTCACGATCAAGTGTTTAATTTGAATGTCGCAAATAGGACGATTCATTAGCTAAGGCGGCCAGAAATATTTAAGAGTCTATTTGGGCTCTAAGCTGTGAAAATTGTTTTTAAAATGTAAGCAAATTTATTAAATACAAAAACTTAAAAAAACACAACTTTCAGGAATTGTTCCTTCTTGGTCCGAATTATAATTTTTGGTAATTACATAAAAAAAAATCCAAATAATTATTAACATCGTCGTAATTAAAGGAAATATTATACTTGCTTTCGGGCAGCTCGTCTTTGTCACAAGTATCAGGTCCAGTTGAGTTTCAGGTGAAAACGATTTCACAGATGTTTTTCTTCTCATTCTCATGCTGCTTATGAGCGGATCTGAGTTCAAAAGTAATCAATGGAAAATGTCTTAATAACATGCTTCCCTTGAAAACGTTCCTGCTTAGTTCTACAGGTACAAGCGAAAGCGTTTATTTCAGGCTTCTGCAGCATCTTCTGAGAGTTATCCTATGGACAGTATCTGAATTTTGTATCTGAACATATTTTTTTTTACCGTGGATCAAAATTTTTGCATAGTTGGAGTCATGGGATGCCTTCCATAAAAATTCAATAAACAATTTCGCCGTAACCAGGGCGTATTTATCTTTTTTTTCGACATTTATTGTGTCACCACATGAAATTGTTTCCAAAATAACTTTAATTCTCTAAATTAAATCATAACTGATTCCTGTAATCTCAGCAGCTAGTTGTGGATTATCATAAGATCGCCTGCTAGTGTTGTCTTCATTCATATTCGAACTTCTTCCATTTTTCTTCGTTCCCTGGACTCCCTCAAAGGTTTGCAAGGTCGACCTTGCTTATTCTGCGTCATGGTAGGGATTTCAAAAGTTCTTTCTTAACAAGAATCATCGTTCTTCAGAAAAAATTCTTTTACATTGTGTACTTTCGACCATCTTTGTTCCATATTAGTTTTGAAGTATGATTCAATTTTTTTTTTCTGAATCTTCATAATACTAATAACAATAATATAATTTTCTAAATATTGTAGTTTTTCGTTTAATGAGGTATTATTTTGCTAAGAAACAAGTGAACAAATTTTGCAGGTTTATTAACTTTAAGTTCATATTATTTTATTATATAAACGAAACGACCGGGATGGACAGGAAAACATAACAAATTTGCTTTTTAAAATTAAAATGTTTGCAAAAAAAAAAATAATAGATGGAATAAATTAAAAAAAAATTAAAATTTAGATATGAAATTTGACTAAATTAACTCAAAAATTAACTATGCATTCAGTTAAATTAACAAATATATTTTAGTATAGAAGAAATCAAAGATAAGAAAAAGGAAACGGAAAATTTAAGAAACATTATGATAAGATTGCTAACATTAAAACTAAGAATACAGCTTAGAGCCCAGCTTGTAAGTTTTGCCATGTGTATTTATGTATAGTTTAATAAACAATAATAATAATAAGACTTAGAATAAGCCTGCTCGCAAAAGTATTTGAGAATGACATTTTTAAAACTTTGAGCTCCTGATGTACTTTTTATTTGATCAGGCAATGAGTTATACAACCTTTTGGTATGAGTAAAGAATAGCCGTGATGAGTTCAAGTAGCAAAATGGTTTAACTACAAGATTTCTTGTTCTGCCATAAATACTAGCGTTTTGAATACAAAATTTGAAATACAATGAATATACAATTCCCAGGTTTCAAAAATTGAAACAAACGCCCTATTTCTTGCCGCTCTTTTGACATTTCTCTTCAATAAGGTTTGCCATTTCATGATGGAACAACGAGTTGAATTTATTCAAATTTACTACCGAAATTCAGAGTCAGTGGCCTCAACGTTAAGAGCGCTACGTCCAATTTATAGTCGCCAAAGCCGACGTTGCTGCCGCTGAGGCTTCAGTTGCAGAAAGCCCAAATGTGTCTCTCGCACGTCGTTCTCAAGCGTTGGGCATCTCTGTGACGTCGTTGTGGCGAATTTTGTGAAAATATCTTGGCCTACATCCTTACAAGATTAAATTGACGCAAGAACTGAAGCCGCTTGACCACCAACAGGACGGCGCCACAAGCCACACAGCGGATGTCACAATCAATTTATTGGAAACCAAGTTTGGAGAACGTGTTATCTCACGAAATGGTCCAGTCGCTTGGCCGCCTCGGTCGTGCGATTTGATGCCGTTATACTATTTCCTATGGGGCTACGTCAAATCTATGGTCTATGCCAACAAGCCAGCGACAATTGATAAACTTCTTACGAATATCGAACGTGAAATTGCAGCAGTATCGGCCGATTTATGCTTGAAAACCGTCGAAAACCGTGGTGGCCATGCAAAAGAAATCGAGTACCATACATGATGGCATCGAACGTACTTTCATAGGAATAACGAATTTCATTGATATCCAAAACCGTTTTTGTTTTATTTAAAAAAACTTTTGTAGCGCTCTTATTGAAAACCCCGATACAAATCGACCTATATCGTAAAAAGCGACTTGGAGATAATTAGTATTCGGATGTCAAAAACTGGATTGAATATTGACGAAATGCATAGAAATATAATATAATCTCTTAGCATCTTACCTAAATTACTAAAAGTTCAAAAGGAAGTTTGAAAAACAAATAAGCACTTTCAAAAAGTGAGTTTCTATCTTGCGCACTAACAAGGGACGGATGGAGTTGGGCATTTTTCCTGGAAGTGCCTATTTACTTAGGAAGTTACTTATTTTATTAGAACACTCACCAACTGCTCATCGACGTATATGATAGTTTCAATTGCGTGCAACGCTCGAAAACATGCGATGTTCGTCTGAATTATTCCAAAATTGATCATGTAAGTTTTTCCACAACATTCTTGATCAGTTTGGCAGGTGTCTACATGGAAGGCAAGCTTATCTAGCTGAAAAGAGTAGAGTGACTTCACAGAAGTACATCATAAGATTTGTTTCAGATTTTTATTCAGAATCCATATGCGTTCCTTGTTGATATTTATTTGACGAAGGCATCCCGGAAAGAAAAATGTTTCAACTCAATGCAAAGTTGTTAGGGAGACGTCGGGATCCAAGAAACATAAATCATGTTTAAATAAATAATAAAAACAACTAAAATACATTTTAAGAGATTTTTTTTTTATTTTTATATGTCTTTACGATTCACAGTAAATTAAATCGTTTAATAAAAAATAATTTGTTTTACGATTTCTATAGTTATTATTTTTTTTTTATCATCTGTCTACGAACTAATGAAAAAAAAATAATGTCAAGCAATTTACTTTTCGATTTGTTTCTACAATTTCCTTACAATTAAAATATTTTATATATATATATATAATACGACGAAATTTTAGAAAAAGGAGACATTTCTCTTTCGTTTTAACATGAAATAGATTTCGCTATTGCAGAGAAAAATTTTTAGTTTTTATATTTTATATTTTCTTAAAAAATATATTCTCAATACATATGTATGTATGTATTTTTGTTTGGAGGGAGAACTCCAAAATCAACATGCTATAACATTGAAAACAACATAAATTTTAAGGGATTCTGGGATGGAGGAGGGTTTAAATTACAACTGCTCGTCGACTTCCTGCTCGTTCATGGTGGTGGTGGTATAGTGTGCATTCTGCGGGGTGTAATGCGTCTGATGGGACGAACTAGTGGCGTGTATTTCAGTAGGGGTTCCATGGCAATCGACACTGGAAATGACAAATGTCTGTGGCTGATGGCTACTTGTCGCAACAATTGATCCAGGAGCTGTATTGTTTACGGAGTGCCTTATGGGATAGAGCGCTGGCCGTGAGATTGGCATTGGCGAGCTTATGCCGTACTGCGTTGATATTCCACCTGGATACTTGAGCAACTTCATGTGGCCCTCGAAGAGTACATCAAATATGATTTTCTCCGCAAATACAGCCTGCTGTGGATCCATGGTGCGCATCTTGTGCGCCACGATTTTTCCAATTGACGAGAAATTATCATCAACCTGCGAGTCTGCAGCATTCATTTTGCTGCAAGCCAACGTGAGGAGTTTCTCAAAATCGCTCGATGCGCAATCAATTTTGACTTTCTTTGAAGGCGGCTCCTGGCTGAGTTCATAGTTGTCCACCGTGCTAATCGGTTGAGATTTGTTTGAGCAAACAGAGATTGTTCTCCGCCGAATGTTTGGGTGCTGCATGCCCTCGGAAGAGATAACTGTGTCATTTTGCTTTTGTACGGGTTGAATTGTTATCGACGTGGGCAGTGCGATTTGTGTTGCTCCCGATGAATGGGCCGAGTTCGAGAGATCATGATGAATTATTGTCGTTGTCAAGGGCGCACTAATTGTTGCAGCAGTCGTTGAGTTCTGCGATTGGACAGTTGGCGGTGCTGGTGGAGATTGTGGTGGCGCCATTCGAATATAATTTGTTTGAATACCTTCTTTGGATGATTGACTTACAGGCCAAAGTATTTTAATTCCATCCTCATCGTCGTCACTCTGATGAACATCGGTGTGATACACAACTCCACCGGCACCATTCACCGATTCTCCAGCCACGGATATATCCTCCGAATGTACAGTACAATTTTCACTCTCTTCGTGTATATCGGCACCATCCATTTGATGATGTTGTTGACCGTCTTCCGGATCCAGTTCGATAACTTCCTCTTGTTGTTCGGCATCATTCGAATTTTCTATCTCCTCGATTGATATTTTAAGAGGCTCGTTTTTAACTGGGATATTATCTTTCTTCTGCACACTTAGTGGACTATCCTTATGTGTTATGACCTTTATCATCCTCATTTCCCTTAATTTCGCGGCCAATTTCACACGATTCGCTGGCTTTTCCTCCTCCATCAGGAACATCAAACTCTCAAAGTACCTCCGCTTCGGCGAATAGGGCTCTTCCTTCCCCGTTTTGTTGTTTTTAATTTCTGTGTACTTCTTCAGCTGGTGCCGAAAAGCACAGCGCAAATTGTTAATCTTTTGCTTGGTTCGCTCAATATTGTAATGTTCTCCGTGTTTGGCGGCTACTTCGATGAGTTTTAGATAAGCCTCCTGTCGTTTTACCCGATTCTTGTAATTAGCTGAATTTGCTTTCCATAGGCATGGCTGATTTTTATATTCCTCAATAAAATCATCAATGAAATCATTCGCAGACATTCTGGCGGTGAATGGCGATTCTGATGTGATGCGCTTCTTCTCTGTGTAAGGAATTCACTGAAAACTTTCAACCACAAAACTTATTTTGATGGGTAAACTAGACAAATGCTTGTAACATTTTTCACTCAGCAAATGCAAATGGTCTTTTAATGGAATTATTTTTTAATAAAAGAAACTTAAGAGAAATTAAAACAAAACAATAAACAGATATATGCACACCACTGTGAGGCTGATGGGGACTTATATTCGCGGCCATATATGACATATGTCTGACAGCACAAAATTTGACGCTTGTTTTGCTGCTGACAGCCGCTGTACATCGATGAAGTTTTTGAATTCAATGTTGTCAGTTAATTCAGTTTTTTCCCCTTTCTTCATGATATGGTTAAGTAGAAAAAGAATTCAAATTGTTTTCTTTACGAAAATTAAAGAAACTTAAGGAAATTTGATTCTTTAATGGCTGAAAATAAAAATTTCCGTTTTTTTTTTTGTCAAGAACTCTCAAATTGTTTGTGGATGCTAATAAGAGCATTGCCAGATGTTGGTTTTGCACAAACGCTGGGAGGTGCAGTTGGTTAAAGTCCTACATATTAATTGAATCAATTAGTGTCTACTTATAATCCTAGAGTAAGACTTGAATGGGTCAAGTTTATAGCGCGATCACTGGAGAGGTAGAGCAGCAGAAAAGTCGCTCAATCAAGCCAGAAACAGTGGTTAATTAAATTAATGTCACATCCTCGATTAAAAAAAATCCCGCGAATTTTCAACTTAATCGATATCACACTTCATTACTATGTGGACGTCATTCATGGAGCGCTCGAAACACAATCATTCAATTCTTCATGGTCTGTCGAAAATGCTGCACAAGCGTTGAACGTTTATAGTCCGTCGAAGAATTTTAAAAAAACATCCCTTTTTCAAAAGTTGTCATAAAAAAAACTTCAAGATGCTGCTCTAGATTCTCATTTCTCCATTCGAGTAAAAAACACAATCGATTTTAACCGATATAAATTAACAAAAAATTTTCAGACACCATTGAACGTGTTCAGAGCCCTTTAAGTTCGTCAATCAATACCAAACAGAACTAGACGGAACTAAACGAAACGGTACGTTACCATCTTCAAGCTGACAGATAAAAAACGACGACAGACGAAGAAATCCTTATTTTTTAATTTCGTCCTTGGAATCTCTTAAAATTTGATTTGTTTACCTTTGTAATGAATTATAATCTTATCAAACAAGTTTCCGGTAAATAGTTAAATTGATTTTGCTTAGATTTTTACATCATTCCATCGTATCAATATAGAAATGGACTCGGAAGAACAATTTTTTATAGATTTGATAGCAGCCGTTCGTAATGAGCGGGCACTTTATGATAAATCTCACCCGTTTTTCACAAAACCTGTAAGGAAAAATCAAGCTTGGCACAGAGTTGCCCAAAAGATTGGGCGGTCGAGTGAGTAAAGTGCTTATAAATTACTTTACTTTTAAATTAAAGTAACGATTTATTTTAAATTTTTTAGAAGGTGAGTGCGAAAAGCGATGGAAGCTGCTTAGGGAAAAATTCGTCAGAGAACTCAATCGAGCAAGAAGAGCTCTGAACACAGGAGATGCATCCGTGGAGCATAGTAACTGGAAGTACTTTGAGCACCTTACCTTTTTAAAAGGCAATGTTATAAAAAGAAAGTACGGTTGAAATGTTTTCTATTGTGTTAAATGTAATTAAGTTATAATTTCTTATTATTAGGACACATGATAACACTGCTGATGCTGAGTCATCCGATGACAATGATCCTCACAGCACGCTGACGTTGAGAGAAGCATTCTGTGACAATGCATCTTCCGACTTTACCTCGAGTCCCTTAAACAATGAAAGAGATTCCGGCACAGAAGAAATCATTCTTAAAGAGTTTCGTAGTGCAATAAGCTCTTGGTGCAATAGAGTATTAGTTCCTCCACGGATTGACGATGAAGATGAATTTTTTATTCGAAATATAGTCTCTATGCTGAAACCACTTCCCATCAGAAAGAAAGATCAAATCAAAAAGGATATTTTCAACACTGTTATGGCAGTCAGGGAATCTTTATACGACTAGGATATTTTAAATACACGCACTTAAAAATATGTTAAGATGTTCTTGGTCGTTATCCTGTTGTTAGAAGATTCGGTAAGTAAGACACTGCGATTGGATCATAAACATATGGCTGCGAACACTAATTCGAACTTGAACCACATGTTCTGGCATCGTTGCTGACGTTGATGACAGCTGAAGATTTAGGCGAATTCTTGAACATACGATCATATAGATACTAAGTTGGGCTATCAGCTCAACACTTAACCATCGAATATTAAAGTCACGCCACGAGCCAACGAGCCACCAAGTCAGAAAAGTGACTATTGTCCCCACCTTTAAGTTCGCAAGATAGAACAATTTAACATTTTCCATTGGCTATCCCGGAATTTAATCAAAACCTAGAAACCTCATGGAGCATACAGATAGCAGCCACAGTCATTGAGTGAATGAAAAATCCTGCATTGGATATTCGGTCCTCTCTGCAAGGATGGCGAATGGAGAAGAGGACATGACCGCGATCTCTATACGATGACTACCTTCGCTCGGCCACATCGTGCGGATGAACATCAACGCTCCAGCTAAAAGTCTTCGAATCCGAGCTTCTCGGTTCGAGAAGAAGAGGAAAACCGGTATAAAGACCAAGTAACTTTACTTGGCAACCTTGCTCTTGGCAACTGGAAGCGGCCATAGCTCCAACTTAGACCCTCTATCGGCAGCTGGCCTGTGTTGTGTGGATGTAGAGAATTTTGATTAACGTATAAAATAAACAAATAAATATTTTGATGATGCCACATTCTGGGGGGTGGAACTGGGCATCAAACAAGTTTCTCCATATGTACAAAAATTTGCTGACAAATTTACCAATAAAATAACTAAACATGTAGTTTCCCTTTTTTTTATTTATTCAATTTTCAAAATTCAATGCTAAACGGATAGAAGGGATGACCCCTCATACCCGAGAACGGTATCATCCGCTTATTTGTATTATATCTGTCCATAACTTTAATATCCTCTTCGCTTAACTTAAAATCGAAAACCTTGAAGTTCTCCTCAATCCTGTGTTTGGTGACCGATTTGGGAATCGGCACAGTACCGATGTCGATCAAATACCTCAAGCAAACTTGTGCTGGTGTCTTATTGTACTTTCTAGCTAATGCTTGCGCAGTTTCATCGTAGATGAAAGCGGGCCACCGCAATTCTGGCTTTGGGCGCGCAAGGGGACAATACGCCATTACCACAATTGCCCGCTGACGGCAGAACTCGATTAATTTCTTTTGATTGAACGCTGGGTGGCATTCGACTTGATTCACCAACGGTTTAATCCGGCAGTTATTAAGGACTCTTTCAATTTGTTGGCTATTGAAGTTAGACAAACCGATGCCACGCACCAAACCCGAGTCAACTAGTTTTTCCATTTCCCTCCAAGTATCCAAATAGTCGACGGGTGACAAGGAACCGCTTCCGTGGACATTTCTGTCGCCAGTGTAAACTTGACCAACCGGAAAATGCATTAAATACAAGTCAATGTAGCCCAGATCCAGATTCTTAGCGCTTAATCGGCACGCGTGCTCCACCAATTTCGGATCATGATGGATTCCAGCCAATTTGCTAACAATAAAAACATCTTCGCGTTGCACTACACCTTCAGCGATTTTAGCTTTAACTGCACGTCCTACCTCCGCTTCATTTTCGTACACAAAGGCTGTGTCGATGTGCCGATAGCCACAATCGAGGGCATCCTTAACAGCATGCTCAGCATCAGAGTCGTAAGAGCACCATGTTCCTAGCCCAAGCACTGGCATCGCCTGACCGTTGCTGAGTTGAATTGTATATGCTAGAGTGGGTGCCATTGTTAACTCACAAGAATTATTATTTTTTGTTTTTGTTGCTCTATAAATATCCAAGTGTTTTGTTCCAAAACAAAGTCGAGAATGCACTCACGGAGAAAGTACTTCAGCGACACGGAGGAAAACTATTAATGACAAGCCAACAAGTGACAGCACAAAACATCAACAAGATATGAATCACACTTGCAAACAGCCTTCCGTTGTTCTTTGGGAATTCCTTGGAATGTATGTCGTCACCGTCATTGGAATACACTCCCAGTAGATTGCGCCTAAAGATAGATTAAACAAAAACAGTCTTGGCTGCGAGAATTCATTCGGTCGAAAAGGGAAGAGGAATTCGGATACAAACTAGATTGCATGTTCAAGTTCAGGTGGCAAATTGATTGCCTAGTAAATCATTGTGGAGAATAAATTTGTTGCGACAGAACTAATGAATGACTGTATGACCAAACCCAAAGATTAGATTCTTCATACTAAGACAGAAACATGACTCACTTTTCTTTTATAAAAATAACATTGTTTTTTATTTCAACATAACTAGTGTAATATAAACATTAAATGGTAGATACTGGAGGCATTTGTTGGTGTGCTTAAAGACCGAAGAGTCAAATAACTAGTTTGACTTGGGTTTTCCATTAGGCTGAACGAAATTTTGGTAGCAATTGACAGGATCCTTCGCCGTGAATTCTAAATACAATTTTTGGCTCTCCTTAAAATTCTAGAATCAAGTTTATCGAGCCATAAATTTATTTCATGGGACTTGTATAGTGAGATCGTTACCTTTATGTCGCCTGCAATTAGTGTCCACAGGAATACAAAAACCATGGGAATAACACTGAAAATAGGAGCCAATGAGCTAGGCACGTATGGAATCTGTATCATGGTTCTGATGTTTTTTTTTTAAACTGTTTGTAAAACAATATTTCAATTTCGGCTTTTTTCTCTTCCACTTTTTTTTTAAATGATACGTGATTGAAAATGCGTACAAAAGTCAAAATATTAATCTGACGGCTGATATAGGAAACGTTCAGTTGGCAAAAAGAGGAAGCATTCAGCGTTAAAATAAAATAATAGAAAAAAAATCGTCAGATTTCGCAATCCAATTTTGTATAATGCGTTTTGTAGTGGCATTATTATAACTAGATCTAAATGCCTTTATTGCTGTTTATAAATTAAAGCAAGGAGAAGGGTTGAATCTAATTAATGGAGAAAGCAGGAGAGTGCAAGAAGTACAACGAGAACAGCTGAATAATGAGGACGATTTTAGAGTTGGTCTCGGCAAGACCACAAGTGGCCAAAATAACGTATTTTTAAGGTCTTATTTTATTCAATTCTTTGCCTTATAGACTTAATTAAAACAGAAACAAATTTTTATATCTTTCAAAGAGAAATGAGTAGAATTAAATAAAATTATTGGTATTTTCGAACATTTGAAAATGAGTTTATTTTATGGCAAAATATCGTTGTTCGGAAGCTGAAGTTTCTTTGCCGACTTTTGTAAAATTATTTATGTGATTGAAGATGAGGCCACAGGAGATGGTCTTCAAATTTATGAGGATAAAACAAAATTCATGCTATCTTCAGGAAATGGATCCGTCAAACGCTGTCTTACGCAAAAAAAAAATTACAATCGAAAGCTCTACTTTAGGCAGTGAAGGAGTTTATACTTCACAAAGACCTTAAAAGTAATTCAGAAAGTATTATTCGGCATCCTTTCTCTCGGTATAAATCAGCCGAATAATGCAAGAACTTCACTATTACAGTCGCAGGATATTAGTATTTGCGGATAAAATTGAAACATGGGATACCTTTGTATTTCCCATTCTCCTGCTTAAAAAGCATGTTTGAAATCTTACGCACTTTCTACATTGTTTTTCTTTCATTCACCTACCATACGGGTTAAACCACAGCTTTACTTGATACATGTGCTCGTAGTGACTCAGTTTTTAAATTTAAGGCTTACATATTCGGGGCAATTCCCTAAGTCGTAAACGACAACAAAAAAAACGACAGAAAACAATCGGTATTCTGTATGTCGTTTTTGTCGCGCTAAAATTTCAACTGTCGTTTTTCAGTCGTTAAACGATATCAATTCCTAATTAAATTCGACACGACATACTGTCGTTAAAACGACTATTACTGTCGTTGAGATAAAAGTGGACGACAGTAGGGCAACAACGGTCAGAACTTATCGGAAAATTTTCAAAGCCGATATTAAATTTACAAAAACATATTTAAAACAAAAAGTTAATGAATGAAGTTAATGAAAATCTCAAATCAAAGCTAGTTTGGGTTTTTGGTTTCATATATGAAAACCATCAACACCCCGAGGCTTCAATAGGGGTATTAATAAAATAAATATTAGGAAGGAATGGCATACGCTTGAAGATGAATAGTTTGGGTCCACCAACAAGAGATGGTGATGGATGGCAAAAGGTTAATATAAATAGGTTGAATTTTAAATTTTAAATACAATTCGTTTGATTTAGGTATGGATGAATTTGAAATTTAAAGTAAAAAAAAAAAATGGTTTAAAACAACAAAGAACAGCAATCTATACAAGAGGAGTTTAATATGAACAGAAGATTCTCACACCATTAGAAGGGGAAGTGGCTGGTTTGCTATCATACAAGAATGTGATAGGTCCAAGTGGCATTGTTTTAGGTGTCCCAACGGAATCTTTAACACAATTTCCTATTGCCAAATCACCTTGCCGTTTTATGTTTTCTTCACAAAATTCAGTGTTTCCGTCACGTCTGCATCATCTCCTTTAGCATCATCATTTCATCTATTTC
This sequence comes from Orthonevra nobilis, assembly GCA_963555765.1. Classification (NCBI taxonomy): domain Eukaryota; kingdom Metazoa; phylum Arthropoda; class Insecta; order Diptera; family Syrphidae; genus Orthonevra; species Orthonevra nobilis. The sequence goes on from OY743226.1 coordinate 36,640,078, forward strand.
TAAACTCGCAGGCCGGCTCATAGCCTTCAGCTGCTGACGGAACGCGCATTCCCGAAGCTTCTGACGCATGACAAATTTGAATCCTGAGTTCTTCAAACGAAGAAGATGTGCTAAAAAACATTTCTGAATAATTTTAAAGCCTTTTTTAAACTATTCTCTGCCGCTTTGATAACTCGTTTGTCTATGCTTTGGAATTAATTAATCACATTTTGACATAATAGTTAAAAGTGCTGCCAATTTTTTCAAAAAAGTTATTACATTTTAGTCGTGTTCAATTCTACGACGAATTTGTCGCGTTGTGAAGGTTACGGAATAACAAAAAAAAAAACGACAGTCGTGTAAAACGACAAACGACAAACGGAATCAGCACGATTACAATTCTTATTCTCGTCGCTTATATCTGGCAGTTCTGCATTCAACAGTTCATATCTGTTGAACATTCATGTACTTCTATATCTCAACGTTGCCACCTCTGCTTGTGACAATGGAGTAATTGTTTTATTTGAATTTTGTTATTTTCCTAAAATTTAATTATTCATTTATCAGGCGATCTATTAACTTTACTCTCTTAGTTTAGTTGATCATATTTAACAGTAACACAATTGACTTCTAATCATGCTTATTATCTGGGAACTGTAAAAAAAATATCCCATGGGTCCTTTTTAAAGGATATTTTTTGTTGTTGCAACTGAGCATGTCAAAAAATTATAAGAAAGAAAAAAAAAAATTGCATTTATCTCGCAACATTTCTCGGGTGTGGTGTTTTTAGTTTTTAATTTTTCCCAACATAATTCCTCAAATAATTTTATGATTTGCCAATTAAGCTTGGTATGGAGATATTTGTTAACAAGCAATGTGATTCTATCGGTAAATTCAATCAACTTGTAAAACCGTGAATCCTAACTCGATGTCAGGATAGCTTGAACCATCCCAGCATCACATCCCGAACCTTAACCATATTTGTAAACGTAATTTTTGGAAAAGTTGAAGCAAAGAACTGAGTTAAGTTGAAGTATAAATTTACGATGGAGAGCAATGAGATTTCTATGTTCATGGACGTGAAGCTAGACATTCATGACAAGAAGACAGAAGCACTCAAATTTAAGGTGGGTAAATACTTATTGCAATAATTGTGGGTTCTGTGCACAGAACTAATTGTTTATTCATGGCACATTTGCTTGACTATCTGTGGAATTCGTGCGTCGTCGTTTTCAATTTGCTGAGTGCTGCTTTATTGTTTCGTTTTAAATTGATTGTGAACTTTGATTACTCTTATTTGAAAGTTTGAAACAGCTGGTCTTTATGCAACATAGGCACAGTCTGTAAATGATGGGCCTTTGACAACAAACAAATAGGAGCGAATATTTCAATGATTCACCACGAATCCTGTTTTTTTTTTCCTTCCCCACCACAAAGCAAAGTGGAATCACCTTTCTTATAAGTCATCTTTAAAAAAAAAAACATTTCATTTCAGTCGTGGATCAAGTGTTTAGTTAAAATCGAGGCAATCAAGTGTTTGCCGTGTTTCCTGCGGATTACTTTCATACGAAATGTAGAAGACGAGGCTGCCAATTTGAGTGTGTCGATTAATATTCCCGGAATCACGATAAGCTTAGCATCATCACGCACAAAGCAATACTCGTATGGAATTTTCTGGATGCAAAATCGCAAGCGATGCTTCATATATTTTGCCGTCGACTCAGAGTCCAGCTGCCGTCGTCACATGAAATGGATGAAGAAATCTATCAAGAATCTAGAGCTGCATCGACAAAGTAAGCTGAACATTATTTCAAGCGACGTTTACTCTTGAAATAACTTCAATTGTGATTAACTTCCTTTTAGTATTCTTGGAGACGAGGCGTTCAAGCCGTGGCCGCCTCGAGGGCAATTCCACAAACAAAGTGAAGAAACAAAACTTGCAAGACATTCTTGGACCGTTACCAAAAATTCCAGACAGCGACAGGTTGGCGGCAGATAAATTAATTTGAATCGTAATAAAATGTTCTTTGCTCTTGTAGTATCAACTGGTCAAGAAGGGTCTCTGGAATATCTGGAATTTATGAGGAAATACCCGATGGAATCGATGTAAAACTTTTGCGGCAATCACGTGGATCGGTGGCCTCCGGAATATATGAAGAGATGAAACCAACAGCAATTGAATGCAAGGCAATAAGGTTTGTAAATATATAAAAAAAAACGTTCGCCAAACACTGTTAACTTGCGGGTGGCAAAGGAGCTTTTCGTCCGCAGACCATAGTTTTAATAACAAAAAAAAAAATAGTCAAGGAATACTATTTTCTTTGGTAGCTCACGCACTAAGGGCACTACCTTCCAACCTAATGGACTTCCAAACTGTCAAATGTTGCTACGATACACTGCAATCCCTTCCCACATGTAGGAGTGAAGCTGGCCTGCATCCCTGGCAGAAGGGTTTTGTAGAAAATGAATGCAACAACTAAGCAAGTGGTGATTCCTACCCCGATGCCCAAAATGCTGGGTTTGCTGTTTCTAAATCCTCTCTGAATTTTTATGAAACTCATCTGCCATGAGCGATAAACGACGACGTTTCATTGCGAGGCTTAATGAAGTAATTAATCACTCTCATTAGGTTGGTCCCATTGACTTCATTTTTTGTATTGGCGCTCTGGACTCTGGAGTTCAATATAAACCAAGCAAGCTCTGAGTCATTGTGTTTCAAATATTCGAATCATTCCCATCGAATTAGATGTCAGAAAGTTTATCCCCTTCCATCTAACCTTACCTCTTGCTGATTTCATTTCAAAAGAAGTTAAACTTGGTTTCGATCAGTTTAGCTCTATGGCCATCCGATCTTAATTTGATCTTGGTAGGATCCATTGGTCTGGATTCTTGATACCAAACGAACAAACTGAGTTGACTTTTTTGACTGTATCACAGGAAAAGTTTAGGGCAGATGAGATTGACTTATTTTATCCTCAACTAGATCTTTTTATTAAACATGCATTTTTGTCTTTCCAGTGAGGAGGCTCTTGAACCGGCTCCACCGCTTCCACCCCGCAAGCGCATCAACACATTCGAACAAGACGTAGTAGGAATTCCTCGTTCCAACACAAATCCTGAGTCTGAATTAGCCAAGAAGAAAAAATATAAGAACGTTCTGGAGAACATATTCGGCCGATCAAAGCGCTCAGAGAGTGTGAGCGAAGGACAGGTAAGTACAACTGAAGATTTAATCAGCGCTAGTCCCGAAGAGGAAAAGCCCCCGGAACAGTTCTATGTTAATACTCCCAACAAAAACATACGACGAAAGCAGAACCCATCATTAGCCCGAAAAAAAGCGATGGCCAACAAGCGAAACAGCTTCTCAAGTCCGGATCTATCAAAAATCAATGTCTTCGAAGACTTGTCCACTTTAGGCGATATCAGCTCTTTATCTTCAGACTTGTTGCTCAGCAACAGCCTCGATGACTCCTCAGTTATAAGAAGCAGAGATGTATCTCAAGAAAAGGCCGAATCCGTCGAAAGTTTGAATATATCAGAGCAAATCCAGCCGAATTTCAATTTCTCATGCAATTCATCAACCGTGAATTTGGTCGGTTCCAATCTTAACAAGAAAACTACCCAGCAAACAATAATAGATGACAAGTATGGCTACTGTGCCATGGCCCCGATACTTAAGGAGCAACCATCTTCGAACAACGACAGTGATAAGGAGAATGATGATCAAAAGACTGCCGATAAAGAAAAAACATCGCCCACCCAGCAACAGCAAGTCAATGTGAACGAAAGTGTTGTCTATGAAAACATGGCCAACTCATCGGCCTTAAACCAGTCCCATTTGTACGAGAACGTTGGAAACCGTGCCCCTGTCAAGGAAAAATCACCGGCAGAAGCGGACGAAAGTTACTATCAAACGCCAAGGAAGTCAATTATTAGCATCGACGATAAGATTCCATCCTATTATCCAAACAGTTGCGATACTGCAAAAATGCGTCGTCGCAGTCCATCCAGTGGCGAGAAGACATCCAGTTCAAACAATTTCAGTCACTTGGCAAACATTAAGGTGACGAGACGTGAGAATCTTTACATATCCTCACCTCAGAAGATTATAGACGAACGCCTACGTTCGAATGTAACTGCTGCCGACACGGAGAACCATTCAAATCACTCGAAGAAATCTTCGCCGTTGATGGCGAGAAAAATCTCTGAAAACGTTTATGCGGTTACTCGCCAGATCGATGGCGGCGCATCTGATCTTGTTCATAGCCCATCTCAGAGGCTTTTAAATCTATCCGCATTGCAGAATATTGATTTCAAGTTCGATGACACTAAGAACAAATCCGATCTGAAGGACAACTGTATGCAAACGAATGAAAGCGCCGCAAGGATCTATCAAAAGTATGCCACATTGGCGAGAATCAATCCAACCAACAAGTACATCGAGAAATGCTCAAAGACCAAGGCAAGCGCTCCAATTGATATCAGCAACATGAAGAAATTCACATCCTTACCTAGATTTAAGAAAATCGATTTTTCGCCACTCAAATTAAGGATTAACAATGTTTTGCAGCGTCACCACAACAGCGAGGTTTGAGATTCATAATAGTTTAGCTGCATTTAGTTTAGATTAGTTAATAAAATACATAAATATTGCTATTGAACGTCGGAAATGCTTTGTAAACATATCATAGTTGAATAGTTGTGTGCCAGTGTAAATGTATGCTAAAAGTTATAAAATGCGCTCAAAAAGAAATGCTCAAAGTAAGAATTTTGCATTTATCCGAAATAAGTTATAAATAATATTAGTTTAGTCTTTTCTATGTAACTTAAAAAATTAAATTATTTATTTCTTTTATTTCCCCAATTTTAATTGTATAAATTTGTTTATTTTTACTTTCGTTTTAATTGTGATGCTGGAAATTATTTGATATTTGTTTTTTTTATTCATAATAAATTGATTTTTATAATTTTGTTTATTGCTTCATTATTTTTTTTATCAAATTTAGAAGACCATGTTCGACGTGTGTGATGGACTGAGCCTCAACCAACATGCAGCCAGGTTGATCCATAGCTAGCTGCATGCGATTGTGTATACTTATTTAGTACAGATCCCTTTCCAAGAGGTTAGGTGTTTTTTTAGGCGTTGTTCGTAGAGCCTTCTTGGTTAGTTCCATGTCACTGTGCGCTTTAGCTACGCAAAGATGACCAACATCACACGATATTCTTTAGTTCGTCGACGTGCAACGGAATATTTATATGATCAGACTGCTCTAAGGCAATTGCCAAATATTTCTATTAGCGCCTCTTCAAGCTTGATATCCAGTGCATCAGGCGATATTGCGAAATGGCACCTTGGCAACGACAAGGTGATTTGAATCGAAGGGTTGGAGATAAACCAGCAGACATATTGCTTCCTTTATGAAAGATAGTTTGTCTTTTGTAGTGGATCTTTTTTGTTACACTGAAGTGTAAGTGGTCCCTGTGGAAAATATGTTGCCTTAACCAGTGTAGTGCCGGACATTCACATAAAATGTGTATGGAAGTTTCATCCCTTTTCAGGCACGGCCAACATTCTTTATCGCGGCAAAAATTTATTTTGTTAAGGTGGTAATCCAGGACACAGTGGCCAGTAAGAAAGTTCGTTAGCTTTCATACTTTCCTTGTCAATGTTGAGGAAAATAAGGCCTAATTAATCGCCTGTGTTGTCTAAGACCTTTTTGCCCATTTGTTGATCGGCATTGTAGCCGTTGTACAATTGATGCTACATAATGGTTCTGGAGCAATGAAAGCAGTTTTCGATCCCGTCTGTCCAGGGACCCGGCCCAGCTTCACTGTTATGTCTGGCAAGGGATTGCAGTGCATCGTAACAACGTTTGGGAGACCATAAGGTTGGATGATAATGTACGAAGTGTTTCCTGGCTTTTTGAAAAGTTTTGGATTTTAGCGCCATATCCGACTTTAGCTTCTAGAGCTGTTGTGCGGCAGCTACGTTTGGCACCTGTTAATCCAAGACATGCAACTCTGCAACTTCTGCAACTTATTTGCCATTCTCTGTTTGAACATTTTTGGGCACCAAACGATGACCGCATATGTGATTTTGGGAAAGAGAGGTCCCAATTTGTGCGATCAGCACTTTCGTTCTTGATATTTTTTTAACAATTTGATTTTCTTGTTTTTTTGTGGTGGGAATAAAAAAAAACAAAGTTTGATCATGGAAGTGGAAGGCCAGCACCAAACCGCGAAAACGCGGCTTAAAACACAATATTTCCTCCGCCGTGCTTAACGGTTTTCAAAGTGTAACGAGTATCCAGTTCCTTGTTTGGTGGACGTCTTACATACTTTTCTATCTGAGCCAAACAAAGCAATTGTATCCAAAAATCAAGTGGTTTTTCAGCGTGATCCCTTGCGAATTGTATTTTTCGTAACATATTTAGTTTTGAAACGTGCGACTTTGGCCAATGCATCCGCGCAATCCATTTTCAAATAATTTGCGTTTTATGATTCTTGCTGAGACTCCTTTTTCTAAGATGCGCTCTTCTCTCATAGTGGTCTTTCTTGGTCAAGGCTTTTCTGTTCTTGTTGTTAATCTTTCCATTCTCTGTGTACTCCTTTTTCGCATTGTGCACCAAAGTTTTCGATCACAAACGATTTAAGATCTGTCGGACGGATGGACTTCTTTTCTTTGCAGTATTTCGTAAATATAATTCTGCGATTTACGAGGTTGTGACCCATTTCTAGATATTATAAATCATTATATCATGCTATTAAAAATACAATACACCACTTTTTTTTTGAAAAAAATTTAAGTCATTTGATGACTAAATAAAACGAAATAAAAGCTCTCACTTACTATGCAACTGCCACAACAAAAGGAGTTGTCCCTAATTATGTGACCATCACTGTATTTCTTGATCCTGTACGGACACCAGATAGACGATCTAATACATTCGCAGATCTAAGTGACTGCAGTTAGTCTTAAAAAAGCGCACAATATTAATTACAAAGGCAACAGGCTCGCTAACCAGAGCTAGAAAAATTTCCCAACTTCTTGTTTCCGGTGTAAAGTGAGGTACAATGTGAAAACTTACAAGGTGCCAGCAAGAGCATTTACTCTTGCTTCTCAATGATAAAAAAGACCAAATGCTGTCTGTTTTCCAACCCTCAGCACTTCATGTGAGGACTCGTTTTTTCGAATTGTTTTTTTTTTTTAAGTTACAAAAGACCAAATAAAAAGTAGCAAACGCGATCTGCTGAAGTAATGAAATTTATTTAAGATAATACTGAGAACATTCGAATTGTCTTCAAAGAAGAAATGGTACTCCTGCTAGATATTCCCAAAGCGAGATTTGGTAATACGCCTTCTCGCATCACCAGCATCTATCTGGATTTAATAAATTGGCTTTAAATAATCATGGAAGAAAGAAAACTAAATCTTTTTCACGAGAGGAGCTCAATCATACGAACTTTAAGCCAGAGAGTCTGATTAAATAGATTTTCTTTGAAAATCCATCTACAAAGAATTTCGATAATTTTGCGAAAAAAAAATACTCCTGTGCGTCGTCTAACTTTGTTAAGGTTCATGCTCAACGTGATCGCAACGTGATCATTCTTTTGGTAGTTTGGCTAATCCGGAGAACGCCAGGTCCTCTTCCTACTGCAATAAGATTACTTGTTGATGTCTGAGAAGCAAATACATCCATAAATACTCTGCGGCTCTCAGATGTTCAAAGACCTACCACCTTGATCAAAAAGTTCCCGCAATTTATTCAGGAAATGAAAAATACAAGTTTATTCATCTAAATCTATTTTGTCCCCTTCAAAGTAATCCCCATCGAGTGCTTCACAATTATGCCAGCGCTTGATCCAATCCTCGAAACATTTTTTATATTCGATTTTCGGTATGTCCATCAGTGCTTCCTGCGATTTTTCCATTACTTCCTCTCGGCTGCTCAAACGCGTTCCCCGTAATGGTTTTTTAACTCGATTGAATAGAAAGAAGTCACAGGGAGCCAAATCGGTGGCTTTTGGATGCTATTTATTTCAATTCTCGTGAAAAAATTACGAATAATGATGGCACTGTGCGACGGTGCGTTATCATGGTGCAAAAATACACGAGTTTTCTGCCCACAATTCTGGTCTCTTTCGGCAAATTACTTCACGCAATCGTCTCAACGTGAGCATTGCCTTCTTTTTTGACTGAAAACGACGTGTTTTTATTGGTCTCGGCTTTGGTAAACGCCATTCGCTTGCTTGATTTCTGGATAGCATGTAGTACTCATAAATCCACGTCTCGTCTCCAGTGATGATCCTTTTGATGAATGTGGGATCGGATTCAGCCTCGCAAATCATGTCTTTTGCGACGTCCGTTTCTTAAATTGTAAAAAATCGCCAACACACACAGATAGATGTACTCTTGCCTACGTCACTTTTTGGAAATGTCAAGCTATGATGCTTAAGGTTAGGGGAATATCAACAACAGATGTACCAACTTAACAGAACTCAAATCGGAACGATGGGAGCGCCACACGGTGGTTATTCTAGGAACTTTTTGATCAAGCTTGTATATCCAGTCACAGTTACTCAAAGGATGTGGAGCTAACCCTGCAGGTGCAGGACTGACTATCCACCTCTCATTGAATAATAGAACTTTAACCAAAAAGATGATTGTTAGTTATCAATAGAAAAATGTTGGCATCATGGAGTTGATTATTCGATTTCATCCGCTTAACTATCCGCTACTATTGTCAAACGATACTAAAGACCCAAACAAAACCGAACGAATTCAAATTTACTAACAATTGTTATTGGACCTGTGTATCTAAGTTGCCAAACTGAGCAGATTGATTGGCGAAAGCAAACATTTCACTTTCCCACTATAAGTATTTCGGCACCAAGGTGTCACAGTTTTCCAATTCAATTGACTTTGTTTCGTTATTAACATTTTTTTTAAACAAAAGAATACTTAACAATAGAAGATGTACAAGTTATTATAACTATCATCCACCTAGCTGTTTGAAGCAGTTTTTTTCAATTCGATTTATGCTAATAATGTGCCCTTGGGCAATGGGTATTGGAAGTGTCAATATTTTAAACAATATCACAGACTTTCGGGGCATTCGACTCATTTTGGCGCAAAGTGTCTGCAGAGAAGAAGTAGAAACAGAGATTCTGCTTGGCTTGCTTTGTGGATATACGTAGGCTGCTAGATATATTTCTGGCCTAATAGTGAAAATGCGAATATTTATCATCAAAAGTGGTTTTATTGTTTTTCAAAGTATTCTCCAGCATAATTTATATACACTTTTACATGCGCTCAAACCAATTGTCGAAACACTCCGATTGAGACACCTCCAAAACATGATTTTTGAACGCTTCAACAGCATGTTATGGCGAGGAAAATCTTTGACCACGCATTTTTTTGTTTGATGTGCTGGAATAAAAAGAAGTCATTGGGTGCCAAGTCATGGCTGTAAGGCGGATGACTCATCAGTTCGACATTTTGGCCGGTCAAAAAGGCGCTGGTTTGAGCCGATGTGTGAGAGCTCGCATTGTCATGGTGAACAATGATTCGTCTTCTCTTGTTCGTTTTTCGAATTTCTCCGAAGACTTCAGGCAAACAAATTGTGGTGTACCACTCAGAATTGACCGCCCTACGTTGCTCAAGCGGAATAGACGCCACATGACCAGTTTTGCTGAAGAAACAGGCGACAATTTGCTTCGAAGTGCTTTTTCCACGAACAACTTTTGTTGGATTTGGCTCGTCTTCGAAGACACACACGGTCGATTGTTGTTTTGTTTCGGGCTCATACGGATAGATCCATGATTCGTCACCTGTGACAATCTTACAAACGTCTTCAAAAGCACCGCGATCGTATTTTCTTTTTACATTTCTTTGCACCAATCGACACGAGCCTTATTTTGGTCGATTGTCAAATTGTGGGGGATCCAACGAGAACAAACCTTTTTTTACGGCCAGGTGTTCATCCAATATCGAAATGCCCAGGGATGCTTCTATCTCACGGTATGTCACATGACGATCTTGGATTATCAGTTCATGCACGGCATCAATGTTCTCTGGAGCAACGGCCGTTTTTGGACGACCTTCATGGAATTCGTCTTTGTGTGAGCGTCGGCCATGACTGGATTCATTAAACCAGTTTTTCACAGTGCTATAGGATGGTGCTTCATCGCCATACAAAGATTTAAGTTCATCAATGCACTCTTGTCGTGATAATCCACGTCGAAAGTTGTGAAAATGATCGTACGAAAGTGTTCCCGAGTTATTTCCATTTTCTTGCCGAGATGAATTTTTCAATTCTCTGTAAATAAAACAATTCACGATTAAATGACAACACGTTCTGAGTGATGTTATGCTAAAAAATGTCAAACTTTCCAATGGAAATGTCAGATTGCACCTGGCAATACTTACTGTTGCCTACGCCAGAAATATATCAAGTAGCCTACGTAACATTTTGGTCACTAGAAGACGGTCTATTTTGCTCTTCAAGAACTGCATAATCCTTCTAGATTTCATGGTGCAATTGATTCAATTAATTTTTCATTATTTGCAACTTAATGAAGACGTTACGCATCATCTCTATTTCTTTAGCATTGCCCTCATTACCCTTTTTTTGCAAAGCTCTCCGGAAGGATGTTAAAATTGGAAGGTTAGAATTTCTGTCTAATGTTTCTTGAAACTGAACTTTAAAATTTTTGGTTGCAAAATGGTTAAAAGCGAGGTGGCTTGTCTAGACGAAAATTCAAGTAAGACATTTCTATGGATTGCTCCATTAAAATAATCTTAAAATAGGTCATAGGTCGGCTAGAGCCTCCATAAAGAAAAAGTCATGGTCTGAGTTGTACCTTGCACTAGGAGAACCACCTGTACTGGTGTTTCTCTTCGATCTAAATAGGTTTCAACTTCTTGGACTCTAATTCGGTGTTTGTTGGAGATCTGATTACGAAGATTCTATTTATGATTTGTCCTGATTAGAATTTCTGTGGCATACTAACTTTACGACAACACTGTGGTTCATTTTCTTTTTTATAAGTCGTACACTAAACATATTTCACAGTGATCAGTGTCTACTTAAGGGGGGAAATCACAGCAGCACAAAAAAATAGGCATATTTTCGGGAATTTATTTTGGCTGAATAAAAGTATCAATCGAAAATCTGTAAAGTAGGCTTTATAGCAATACTAAAAAAAAAGTAAAAAATGTAATTTTTTCAATAAAATATATTCAAAAATGGCGGCGTAAACTCCTTAATTTTTGACCTGGAAGAAAACACCATAATTTTTTGGTTTTCATGTAACAACAGCTAGCGAGCTACGTACGATTTTTTTGAAATATTGATTTTTTTTCAAAATGGTGCATGTTTGAAAATAAAGTTAAATTTTTAACAAAAAAAAAAAACGCCATAAAATCGTCGATAAAAAAAATTAAGCCATATGAAATAAAAAATCCTACGTAGCTCCTTGGAGAAAGATATTTCGAAGCTAATGTCAAAATTTCAAGTCGTTCGGTAAAGATTTGCTCGAGTTATGTCTTCGGCGAGCTCAAAAAAAGTGGTTTCGAGAAAAACGCGTTTAAAGTTTTTTACCGGAGAGGCGTTACCGCACAGTGAAAAATTTGGTCACTCGGACACTTTTGCCGTATTCCATCATTTTGTGTATTATTTTTAAGACCCTAAAGCACCTTTTAAGCGATCAATTTTTTTTCGAAAAATTGAAAATTTTACTGTGATTTCCCCCCTTAAAGTTTTATAATTAAAACTATTCAAAGAGTAGTAATTGATAAGTGTATTGAATTATAGGGATATTCGGATGGTTTTTCTATTTCAGGCGACTTTAAGGAACTTTTACGATTGTGTTGAGATCAAAGCCTCACTTGTAGACATTGGCATTAAATTTTTATTAATTGATTAATATCATTTGTGAATAACAATTGGAATGTAAAATGCTCTCAGGTTTGGTATTGTTTTTTTAATTTAAATTAATTTTATTGACTTATCATTTATAATCCTTTTTTTTTCTAAGATAAATTCGCTGACATCGAAATAACAACATTATTTTAACAAAAAATAAAACAAATACCTTTGTCGCTCACCGATTAAAACCAACTATAAGCTTATATAAAAAACTAAATTATATAATTAATAAATTTAAAATCTGTGATTGATAAACGTACAAACATGTTACTATACAAGATTATGAAAATTGATATTTTTGAAATAAAAACGGCTTGTTTGCATCTGCTTTTGAATTTGAATTAGGCAATTTCGTGAAATAAAAGAAAATTAGTTTGAACTATAAATAATCATATCATCTAGCTATAGTATATCAAAAGCTTAAGCTTAAAGTCGAAAGAATATAAATATTGCTTTTAGTAAATGCGCCAATATAAAAATTCAGTGTAAGTGTATGCTTTAACTATTGTTTAGAATGTCATTTTTAAGTTGAAAATCATAGCTGATAATAATTTATATATGATAGATAAATTTAAAAGGACATGTGTCAATTGAATGCTTTCTACTTACAAATAAAAAAAACTATCAATTGGATATCATTGTTGTCTATTAAATAACTATAAGCTTAAATTGTTGATTAAATTTATTTGGAAATGAAATACATTATTTGTATCTACTTTGTATCAAAAGAGACTTGAAACGTGTAGTTTACAAATAATATACATTTAGTGTATAAGTATACAACAAAGATAATTATAGAAAACATTATTGTAATACAATTTTAAAGAATTTTCATTGAATAAAAATTCAATCAAAAATGTGAAAATGCTATCAGTATGTTACGCCACGAGAGGTATAAAAGCTAAGCTTTACATTTTTGAAGGTGCCTCTCAGGAAAAATAGATATAAATTCAATATTCAAAGTATTGCCCATCGCTAGCCAAACATTTTTCCCATTTTTCTGGCAATTCATGGATACCCGTTCTGAAAAGTTCGACCGGTTTGGCTGCAATCCACGAATCGATCCATTTTTTTACATAATCGAAACGACGGAAGAGCTGGTCAGCCAGGCCATGTTGCATTGATCGGAAGAGATAGTAAACGGATGGCGCAAGGTCTGGACTATACGGCGGGTGGGGCCGTTTCAAGGTAAGTTTTGACGACATTTGCAACATGTGGCCGAGCATTGTCATGTTGCAAAATAACTTTATCTTGTCTTGCGACCGTTTCCGGTCGAAATTTTAGCTCTGAGAACCTTTTATTGGCAAAAATATAGAGCTGTGAAATCCGAGGCTTTTTTGCAAAATTCTGCTGAACTATAGCCCATGATTTCAAAATGCACTTTTTTCCTGAAATCGACAATTACGATTTCTGAAACACTGATATTGAAGAGAATCAGAAACTGAACACATATTTGAAATTTTAGTTCTGAGAACCTTTTATTGACAAAAATATAGAGATATGAAATCCGAGGCTTTTTTGCAAAATTCTGCTGGACTATAGCCCATGATTTCAAAATGCACTTTTTTCCTGAAATCGAAAATTACGATTTCTGAAACACTGATATTGAAGAGAATCAGAAACTGAACACATATTTGAAATTTTAGCTCTGAGAACCTTTTATTGACAAAAATATAGACATATGAAATCCGAGGCTTTTTTGCAAAATTCTTCTGAACTTTAGCCCATGATTTCAAAATGCACCTTTTCCGGAAATCGAGAATTATTACTACTAAAACGCTGATAGCCAAGAGAATCAGAAACTGAACGCATATTTGAAATTTTAGCTCTGAAAACCTTTTATTGACAAAAATATAGAGATATGAAATCCGATGCTTTTTTGCAAAATTCTGCTGAACTATAGCCCATGATTTCAAAATGCACTTTTTTCCTGAAATCGACAATTACGATTTCTGAGATACTGATAATAAAGAGTATCCGTTACTTAGAACAAATTTGAAATTTTAGCTCTGAGAACCTTTAATTGACAAAAATATAGAGATATGAAATCCGAGGCTTTTTTGCAAAATTCTGCTGAACTATAGCCCATGATTTCAAAATGCACTTTTTTCCTGAAATCGAGAATTATGACTACTGAAACGCTGATAGCCAAGAGAATCAGAAACCGAACACATATTTGAAATTTTAGCTCTGAGAACCTTTTATTGACAAAAATATAGAGATATGAAATCCGAGGCTTTTTTGAAAAACTCTGCTGGACTTTAGCCCATGATTTCAAAATGCACTTTTTTCCCGAAATCGACAATTACGATTTCTGAAACACTGATAATAAAGAGTATTCGTTACTAAGTACAAATTTGAAAATTAAGCTCTGAGAACCTTTTATTGACAAAAATATAGAGATATGAAATCTGAGGCTTTTTTGAAAAATTCCGCTGGACTATAACCCATGATTTCAAAATGCACTTTTTTCCTGAAATCGAGAATTATTACTACTAAAACGCTGATAGCCAAGAGAATCAGAAACTGAACACATATTTGAAATTTTAGCTCTGAGAACCTTTTATTGACAAAAATATAGAGATATGAAATCCGAGGCTTTTTTGAAAAAATCTGCTGGACTTTAGCCCATGATTTCAAAATGCACTTTTTTCCTGAAATCGACAATTACGATTTCTGAAACACTGATAATAAAGAGAATCAGAAACTGAACACATATTTGAAATTTTAGCTCTGAGAACCTTTTATTGACAAAAATATAGAGATATGAAATCTGAGGCTTTTTTGAAAAATTCCGCTGGACTATAACCCATGATTTCAAAATGCACTTTTTTCGTGAAATCCAGAATTATTACTACTAAAACGCTGATAGCCAAGAGAATCAGAAACTGAACACATATTTGAAATTTTAGCTCTGAGAACCTTTTATTGACAAAAATATAGAGATATGAAATCTGAGGCTTTTTTGAAAAATTCTGCTGGACTATAGCCCATGATTTCAAAATGCACTTTTTTCCTGAAATCGAGAATTATTACTACTAAAACGCTGATAGCCAAGAGAATCAGAAACTGAACACATATTTGAAATTTTAGCTCTGAGAACCTTTTATTGACAAAAATATAGAGATATGAAATCTGAGGCTTTTTTGAAAAATTCTGCTGGACTATAGCCCATGATTTCAAAATTCACTTTTTTCCTGAAATCGAGAATTATTACTACTGAAACGCTGATAGCCAAGAGAATCAGAAACTGAACACATATTTGAAATTTTAGCTCTGAGAACCTTTTATTGACAAAAATATAGAGATATGAAATCTGAGGCTTTTTTGAAAAATTCTGCTGGACTATAGCCCATGATTTCAAAATTCACTTTTTTCCTGAAATCGAGAATTATTACTACTGAAACGCTGATAGCCAAGAGAATCAGAAACTGAACACATATTTGAAATTTTAGCTCTGAGAACCTTTTATTGACAAAAATATAGAGATATGAAATCTGAGGCTTTTTTGAAAAATTCCGCTGGACTATAACCCATGATTTCAAAATGCACTTTTTTCGTGAAATCCAGAATTATTACTACTAAAACGCTGATAGCCAAGAGAATCAGAAACTGAACACATATTTGAAATTTTAGCTCTGAGAACCTTTTATTGACAAAAATATAGAGATATGAAATCTGAGGCTTTTTTGAAAAATTCTGCTGGACTATAGCCCATGATTTCAAAATGCACTTTTTTCCTGAAATCGAGAATTATTACTACTAAAACGCTGATAGCCAAGAGAATCAGAAACTGAACACATATTTGAAATTTTAGCTCTGAGAACCTTTTATTGACAAAAATATAGAGATATGAAATCCGAGGCTTTTTTGAAAAATTCTGCTGGACTTTAGCCCATGATTTCAAAATGCACTTTTTTCCTGAAATCGACAATTACGATTTCTGAAACACTGATAATAAAGAGAATCAGAAACTGAACACATATTTGAAATTTTAGCTCTGAGAACGTTTTATTGACAAAAATATAGAGATATGAAATCTGAGGCTTTTTTGAAAAATTCCGCTGGTCTATAACCCATGATTTCAAAATGCACTTTTTTCGTGAAATCCAGAATTATTACTACTAAAACGCTGATAGCCAAGAGAATCAGAAACTGAACACATATTTGAAATTTTAGCTCTGAGAACCTTTTATTGACAAAAATATAGAGATATGAAATCTGAGGCTTTTTTTAAAAAATTCTGCTGGACTATAGCCCATGATTTCAAAATGCACTTTTTTCCTGAAATCGAGAATTATTACTACTAAAACGCTGATAGCCAAGAGAATCAGAAACTGAACACATATTTGAAATTTTAGCTCTGAGAACCTTTTATTGACAAAAATATAGAGATATGAAATCCGAGGCTTTTTTGCAAAATTCTGCTGGATTATAGCCCATGATTTCAAAATGCACTTTTTTCCTGAAATCGAGAATTATTACTACTAAAACGCTGATAGCCAAGAGAATCAGAAACTGAACACATATTTGAAATTGAATACCTTTTATTGACAAAAATATAGAGATATGAAATCTGAGGCTTTTTTGAAAAATTCCGCTGGACTATAACCCATGATTTCAAAATGCACTTTTTTCGTGAAATCCAGAATCATTACTACTAAAACGCTGATAGCCAAGAGAATCAGAAACTGAACACATATTTGAAATTTTAGCTCTGAGAACCTTTTATTGACAAAAATATAGAGATATGAAATCCGAGGCTTTTTTGCAAAATTTCGCTGGACTATAGCCCATGATTTCAAAATGCACCAATTTCCTGAAATCGAGAAATATGATTTCTGAAACACTGATAATGAAGAGAATCAGAAACTGAACACATATTTGAAAATTTAGCTCTGAGAACCTTTTATTGACAAAAATATAGAGATATGAAATCCGATTCTTTTTTGCAAAATTCTGCTGAACTATAGCCCATGATTTCAAAATGCACTTTTTTCCTGAAATCGAGAATTATGACTACTGAAACGCTGATAGCCAAGAGACTCAGAAACTGAACACATATTTGAAAATTTAGCTCTGAGAACCTTTTATTGACAAAAATATAGAGATATGAAATCCGAGGCTTTTTTGCAAAATTCCGCTGGACTATAACCCATGATTTCAAAATGCACTTTTTTCGTGAAATCCAGAATCATTACTACTAAAACGCTGATAGCCAAGAGAATCAGAAACTGAACACATATTTGAAATTTTAGCTCTGAGAACCTTTTATTGACAAAAATATAGAGATATGAAATCCGATTCTTTTTTGCAAAATTCTGCTGAACTATAGCCCATGATTTCAAAATGCACTTTTTTCCTGAAATCGAGAATTATGACTACTGAAACGCTGATAGCCAAGAGACTCAGAAACTGAACACATATTTGAAAATTTAGCTCTGAGAACCTTTTATTGACAAAAATATAGAGATATGAAATCCGAGGCTTTTTTGCAAAATTTCGCTGGACTATAGCCCATGATTTCAAAATGCACTTATTTCCTGAAATCGAGAAATATGATTTCTGAAACACTGATAATGAAGAGAATCAGAAACTGAACACATATTTGAAAATTTAGCTCTGAGAACCTTTTATTGACAAAAATATAGAGATATGAAATCCGAGGCTTTTTTGCAAAATTCTGCTGGACCTTAGCCCATGATTTCAAAATGCACTTTTTTCCTGAAATCGACAATTACGATTTCTGAAACACTGATAATGAAGAGAATCAGAAACTGAACACATATTTGAAATTTTAGCTCTGAGAACCTTTTATTGACAAAAATATAGAGATATGAAATCCGATTCTTTTTTGCAAAATTCTGCTGAACTATAGCCCATGATTTCAAAATGCACTTTTTTCCTGAAATCGAGAATTATGACTACTGAAACGCTGATAGCCAAGAGACTCAGAAACTGAACACATATTCGAAAATTTAGCTCTGAGAACCTTTTATTGACAAAAATATAGAGATATGAAATCCGAGGCTTTTTTGCAAAATTTCGCTGGACTATAGCCCATGATTTCAAAATGCACCAATTTCCTGAAATCGAGAAATATGATTTCTGAAACACTGATAATGAAGAGAATCAGAAACTGAACACATATTTGAAAATTTAGCTCTGAGAACCTTTTATTGACAAAAATATAGAGATATGAAATCCGAGGCTTTTTTGCAAAATTCTGCTGGACTATAGCCCATGATTTCAAAATGCACTTATTTCCTGAAATCGAGAAATATGATTTCTGAAACACTGATAATGAAGAGAATCAGAAACTGAACACATATTTGAAAATTTAGCTCTGAGAACCTTTTATTGACAAAAATATAGAGATATGAAATCCGAGGCTTTTTTGCAAAATTCTGCTGGACTATAGCCCATGATTTCAAAATGCACTTTTTTCCTGAAATCGACAATTACGATTTCTGAGATACTGATAATAAAGAGTATTTCTAATTAAGTACAAATTTGAAAATTTAGCTCTGAGAACCTTTTATTGACAAAAATATAGAGATATGAAATCCGAGGCTTTTTTGAAAAATTCTGCTGGACTTTAGCCCATGATTTCAAAATGCACTTTTTTTCTGAAATCGACAATTACGATTTCTGAAACACTGATAATGAAGAGAATCAGAAACTGAACACATATTTGAAATTTTAGCTCTGAGAACCTTTTATTGACAAAAATATAGAGATATGAAATCCGAGGCTTTTTTGCAAAATTCTGCTGGATTATAGCCCATGATTTCAAAATGCACTTTTTTCCTGAAATCGAGAATTATGACTACTGAAACGCTGATAGCTAAGAGAATCAGAAACTGAACACATATTTGAAAATTTAGCTCTGAGAACCTTTTATTGACAAAAATATAGAGATATGAAATCTGAGGCTTTTTTGAAAAATTCCGCTGGACGATAACCCATGATTTCAAAATGCACTTTTTTCGTGAAATCCAGAATTATTACTGCTAAAACGCTGATAGCCAAGAGAATCAGAAACTGAACACATATTTGAAATTTTAGCTCTGAGAACCTTTTATTGACAAAAATATAGAGATATGAAATCCGAGGCTTTTTTGAAAAAGTCTGCTGGACTTTAGCCCATGATTTCAAAATGCACTTTCTTCCTGAAATCGACAATTACGATTTCTGAAACACTGATAATAAAGAGTATCCGTTACTAAGTACAAATTTGAAAATTTAGCTCTGAAAACCTTTTATTGACAAAAATATAGAGATATGAAATCCGAGGGTGCACTTTTTTCCTGAAATCGACAATTACGATGTCTGAGATACTGATAATAAAGAGTATCTCCAGCTGAGTACAAATTTGAAAATTTAGCTCTGAAAACCTTTTATTGACAAAAATATAGAGATATGAAATCCGAGGCTTTTTTGCAAAATTCTGCTGAACTATAGCCCATGATTTCAAAATGCACTTTTTTCCTGAAATCGAGAATTATGATTTCTGAGATACTGATAATAAAGAGTATCTCCAGCTGAGTACAAATTTGAAAATTTAGCTCTGAAAACCTTTTATTGACAAAAATATAGAGATATGAAATCCGAGGCTTTTTTGCAAAATTCTGCTGGACTTTAGCCCATGATTTCAAAATGCACTTTTTTCCTGGAATCGACAATTACGATTTCTGAGATACTGATAATAAAGAGTATCTCCAGCTGAGTACAAATTTGAAAATTTAGCTCTGAAAACCTTTTATTGACAAAAATATAGAGATATGAAATCCGAGGCTTTTTTGCAAAATTCTGCTGGACTATAGCCCATGATTTCAAAATGCACTTTTTTCCTGAAATCGACAATTACGATTTCTGAGATGCTGATAATAAAGAGTATCTCCAGCTGAGTACAAATTTGAAAATTTACATCTGAAAACCTTTTATTGGCAAAAATATAGAGATATGAAATCCGAGGCTTTTTTGCAAAATTCTGCTGGAAAATTCTATAGCCCATGATTTCAAGATGCCCTTTTTTCCTGAAATCGACAATTACGATTTTTGAGATACTGATAATGAAGAGTATCTCCAGCTGAGTACAAATTTGAAAATTTAGATCTGAAAACCTTTTATTGGCAAAAATATAGAGCTGTGAAATCCGAGGCTTTTTTGCAAAATTCTGCTGAACTATAGCCCATGATTTCAAAATGCACTTTTTTCCTGAAATCGACAATTACGATTTCTGAGATACTGATAATAAAGAGTACCTCCAGCTGAGTACAAATTTGAAAATTTAGCTCTGAAAACCTTTTATTGACAAAAATATAGAGATATGAAATCCGAGGCTTTTTTGCAAAATTCTGCTGGACTTTAGCCCATGATTTCAAAATGCACTTTTTTCCTGGAATCGACAATTACGATTTCTGAGATACTGATAATAAAGAGTATCTCCAGCTGAGTACAAATTTGAAAATTTAGCTCTGAAAACCTTTTATTGACAAAAATATAGAGATATGAAATCCGAGGCTTTTTTGCAAAATTCTGCTGGACTATAGCCCATGATTTCAAAATGCACTTTTTTCCTGAAATCGACAATTACGATTTCTGAGATGCTGATAATAAAGAGTATCTCCAGCTGAGTACAAATTTGAAAATTTAGATCTGAAAACCTTTTATTGGCAAAAATATAGAGATATGAAATCCGAGGTTTTTTTGCAAAATTCTGCTGGAAAATTCTATAGCCCATGATTTCAAGATGCCCTTTTTTCCTGAAATCGACAATTACGATTTTTGAGATACTGATAATAAAGAGTATCTCCAGCTGAGTACAAATTTGAAAATTTAGCTCTGAAAACCTTTTATTGACAAAAATATAGAGATATGAAATCCGAGGCTTTTTTGCAAAATTCTGCTGGGCTATGGCCCATGATTTCAAAATGCACTTTTTTCCTGAAATCGACAATTACGATTTGTGAGATACTGATAATAAAGAGTATCTCCAGCTGAGTACAAATTTGAAAATTTAGCTCTGAAAACCTTTTATTGACAAAAATATAGAGATATGAAATCCGAGGCTTTTTTGCAAAATTCTGCTGGACTTTAGCCCATGATTTCAAAATGCACTTTTTTCCTGGAATCGACAATTACGATTTCTGAGATACTGATAATAAAGAGTATCTCCAGCTGAGTACAAATTTGAAAATTTAGCTCTGAAAACCTTTTATTGACAAAAATATAGAGATATGAAATCCGAGGCTTTTTTGCAAAATTCTGCTGAACTATAGCCCATGATTTCAAAATTCACTTTTTTCCTGAGATCGAGAATTACGATTTCTGAGATACTGATAATGAAGAGTATCTCCAGCTGAGTACAAATTTGAAAATTTAGCTCTGAGAACCTTTTATTGACAAAAATATAGAGATATGAAATCCGAGGCTTTTTTGCAAAATTCTGCTGAACTATAGCCCATGATTTCAAAATTCACTTTTTTCCTGAGATCGAGAATTACGATTTCTGAGATACTGATAATGAAGAGTATCTCCAGCTGAGTACAAATTTGAAAATTTAGCTCTGAAAACCTTTTATTGACAAAAATATAGAGATATGAAATCCGAGGCTTTTTTGCAAAATTCTGCTGGAAAATTCTATAGCCCATGATTTCAAAATGCACTTTTTTCCTGAAATCGACAATTACGATTTTTGAGATACTGATAATGAAGAGTATCTCCAGCTGAGTAAAAATTTGAAAATTTAGCTCTGAAAACCTTTTATTGACAAAAATATAGAGATATGAAATCCGAGGCTTTTTTGCAAAATTCTGCTGGACTTTAGCCCATGATTTCAAAATGCACTTTTTTCCTGGAATCGACAATTACGATTTCTGAGATACTGATAATAAAGAGTATCTCCAGCTGAGTACAAATTTGAAAATTTAGCTCTGAAAACCTTTTATTGACAAAAATATAGAGATATGAAATCCGAGGCTTTTTTGCAAAATTCTGCTGGACTTTAGCCCATGATTTCAGAATGCACTTTTTTCCTGAAATCGACAATTACGATTTCTGAGATACTGATAATAAAGAGTATCTCCAGCTGAGTACAAATTTGAAAATTTAGCTCTGAAAACCTTTTATTGACAAAAATATAGAGATATGAAATCCGAGGCTTTTTTGCAAAATTCTGCTGGACTTTAGCCCATGATTTCAGAATGCACTTTTTTCCTGAAATCGACAATTACGATTTCTGAGATACTGATAATAAAGAGTATCTCCAGCTGAGTACAAATTTGAAAATTTAGCTCTGAAAACCTTTTATTGACAAAAATATAGAGATATGAAATCCGAGGCTTTTTTGCAAAATTCTGCTGGACTAAAGCCCATGATTTCAAAATGCACTTTTTTCCTGAAATCGAGTACAAATTTGAAAATTTAGCTCTGAAAACCTTTTATTGACAAAAATATAGAGATATGAAATCCGAGGCTTTTTTGCAAAATTCTGCTGGACTATAGCCCATGATTTCAAAATGCACTTTTTTCCTGAAATCGACAATTACGATTTCTGAGATACTGATAATAAAGAGTATCTCCAGCTGAGTACAAATTTGAAAATTTAGCTCTGAAAACTTTTTATTGACAAAAATATATCCGAGGCTTTTTTGCAAAATTCTGCTGGACTAAAGCCCATGATTTCAAAATGCACTTTTTTCCTGAAATCGAGAATTATGATTTCTGAGATACTGATAATGAAGAGTATCTCCAGCTGAGTACAAATTTGAAAATTTAGCTCTGAAAACCTTTTATTGACAAAAATATAGAGATATGAAATCCGAGGCTTTTTTGCAAAATTCTGCTGGACTATAGCCCATGATTTCAAAATGCACTTTTTTCCTGAAATCGACAATTACGATTTCTGAGGTACTGATAATAAAGAGTATCTCCAGCTGAGTACAAATTTGAAAATTTAGCTCTGAAAACCTTTTATTGACAAAAATATAGAGATATGAAATCCGAGGCTTTTCTGCAAAATTCTGCTGGACTATAGCCCATGATTTCAAAATGCACTATTTTCCTGAAATCGAGAATTATGATTTCTGAAACACTGATAATGAAGAGTATCTCCAGCTGAGTACAAATTTGAAAATTTAGCTCTGAAAACTTTTTATTGACAAAAATATATCCGAGGCTTTTTTGCAAAATTCTGCTGGACTAAAGCCCATGATTTCAAAATGCACTTTTTTCCTGAAATCGACAATTACGATTTCTGAGATACTGATAATAAAGAGTATCTCCAGCTGAGTACAAATTTGAAAATTTAGCTCTGAAAACCTTTTATTGACAAAAATATAGAGATATGAAATCCGAGGCTTTTTTGCAAAATTCTGCTGGACTATAGCCCATGATTTCAAAATGCACTTTTTTCCTGAAATCGACAATTACGATTTCTGAGATACTGATAATAAAGAGTATCTCCAGCTGAGTACAAATTTGAAAATTTAGCTCTGAAAACTTTTTATTGACAAAAATATATCCGAGGCTTTTTTGCAAAATTCTGCTGGACTAAAGAACATGATTTCAAAATGCACTTTTTTCCTGAAATCGAGAATTATGATTTCTGAAACACTGATAATGAAGAGTATCTCCAGCTGAGTACAAATTTGAAAATTTAGCTCTGAAAACCTTTTATTGACAAAAATATAGAAATATGAAATCCGAGGCTTTTTTGCAAAATTCTGCTGGACTAAAGCCCATGATTTCAAAATGCACTTTTTTCCTGAAATCGACAATTACGATTTCTGAGATACTGATAATAAAGAGTATCTCCAGCTGAGTACAAATTTGAAAATTTAGCTCTGAAAACTTTTTATTGACAAAAATATATCCGAGGCTTTTTTGCAAAATTCTGCTGGACTAAAGCCCATGATTTCAAAATGCACTTTTTTCCTGAAATCGAGAATTATGATTTCTGAAACACTGATAATGAAGAGTATCTCCAGCTGAGTACAAATTTGAAAATTTAGCTCTGAAAACTTTTTATTGACAAAAATATATCCGAGGCTTTTTTGCAAAATTCTGCTGGACTAAAGCCCATGATTTCAAAATGCACTATTTTCCTGAAATCGAGAATTATGATTTCTGAAACACTGATAATGAAGAGTATCTCCAGCTGAGTACAAATTTGAAAATTTAGCTCTGAAAACCTTTTATTGACAAAAATATAGAGATATGAAATCCGAGGCTTTTTTGCAAAATTCTGCTGGACTATAGCCCATGATTTCAAAATGCACTTTTTTCCTGAAATCGACAATTACGATTTCTGAGATACTGATAATAAAGAGTATCTCCAGCTGAGTACAAATTTGAAATTTTAGCTCTGAGAACCTTTTATTGACAAAAATATAGAGATATGAAATCCGAGGCTTTTTTGCAAAATTCTGCTGGACTATAGCCCATGATTTCAAAATGCACTTTTTTCCTGAAATCGACAATTACGATTTCTGAGATACTGATAATAAAGAGTATCTCCAGCTGAGTACAAATTTGAAAATTTAGCTCTGAAAACCTTTTATTGACAAAAATATAGAGATATGAAATCCGAGGCTTTTTTGCAAAATTCTGCTGAACTATAACCCATGATTTCAAAATGCACTTTTTTCCTGAAATCGACAATTACGATTTCTGAAACACTGATAATGAAGAGAATCAGAAACTGAACACATATTTGAAATTTTAGCTCTGAGAACCTTTTATTGACAAAAATATAGAGCTGTGAAATCCGAGGCTTTTTTGCAAAATTCTTCTGAACTATAGCCCATGATTTCAAAATGCACTTTTTTCCTGAAATCGACAATTACGATTTCTGAAACACTGATAATGAAGAGAATCAGAAACTGAACACATATTTGAAATTTTAGCTCTGAGAACCTTTTATTGACAAAAATATAGAGATATGAAATCCGAGGCTTTTTTGCAAAATTCTGCTGGACTATAGCCCATGATTTCAAAATGCACTTTTTTCCTGAAATCGACAATTACGTTTTCTGAGATACTGATAATAAAGAGTATCTCCAGCTGAGTACAAATTTGAAAATTTAGATCTGAAAACCTTTTATTGGCAAAAATATAGAGCTGTGAAATCCGAGGCTTTTTTGCAAAATTCTGCTGAACTATAGCCCATGATTTCAAAATGCACTTTTTTCCTGAAATCGACAATAACGATTTCTGAGATACTGATAATAAAGAGTATCTCCAGCTGAGTACAAATTTGAAATTTTAGCTCTGAGAACCTTTTATTGGCAAAAATATAGAGCTGTGAAATCCGAGGCTTTTTTGCAAAATTCTGCTGAACTATAGCCCATGATTTCTAAATGCACTTTTTTCCTGAAATCGACAATTACGATTTCTGAAACACTGATAATGAAGAGAATCAGAAACTGAACACATATTTGAAATTTTAGCTCTGAGAACCTTTTATTGACAAAAATATAGAGATATGAAATCCGAGGCTTTTTTGCAAAATTCTGCTGGACTATAGCCCATGATTTCAAAATGCACTTTTTTCCTGAAATCGACAATTACGATTTCTGAGATACTGATAATAAAGAGTATCTCCAGCTGAGTACAAATTTGAAAATTTAGATCTGAAAACCTTTTATTGGCAAAAATATAGAGCTGTGAAATCCGAGGCTTTTTTGCAAAATTCTGCTGAACTATAGCCCATTTTTCCTGAAATCGACAATTACGATTTCTGAAACACTGATAATGAAGAGAATCAGAAACTGAACACATATTTGAAATTTTAGCTCTGAGAACCTTTTATTGACAAAAATATAGAGATATGAAATCCGAGGCTTTTTTGCAAAATTCTGCTGGACTTTAGCCCATGATTTCAAAATGCACTTTTTTCCTGAAATCGACAATTACGATTTCTGAAACACTGATAATGAAGAGAATCAGAAACTGAACACATATTTGAAATTTTAGCTCTGAGAACCTTTTATTGACAAAAATATAGAGATATGAAATCCGAGGCTTTTTTGCAAAATTCTGCTGGACTATAGCCCATGATTTCAAAATGCACTTTTTTCCTGAAATCGACAATTACGATTTCTGAGATACTGATAATAAAGAGTATCTCCAGCTGAGTACAAATTTGAAAATTTAGATCTGAAAACCTTTTATTGGCAAAAATATAGAGCTGTGAAATCCGAGGCTTTTTTGCAAAATTCTGCTGAACTATAGCCCATGATTTCAAAATGCACTTTTTTCCTGAAATCGACAATTACGATTTCTGAAACACTGATAATGAAGAGAATCAGAAACTGAACACATATTTGAAATTTTAGCTCTGAGAACCTTTTATTGACAAAAATATAGAGCTGTGAAATCCGAGGCTTTTTTGCAAAATTCTGCTGAACTATAGCCCATGATTTCAAAATGCACTTTTTTCCTGAAATCGACAATTACGATTTCTGAAACACTGATAATGAAGAGAATCAGAAACTGAACACATATTTGAAATTTTAGCTCTGAGAACCTTTTATTGACAAAAATATAGAGATATGAAATCCGAGGCTTTTTTGCAAAATTCTGCTGGACTATAGCCCATGATTTCAAAATGCACTTTTTTCCTGAAATCGACAATTACGATTTCTGAAACGCTGATAATGAAGAGAATCAGAAACTGAACACATATTTGAAATTTTAGCTCTGAGAACCTTTTATTGACAAAAATATAGAGCTGTGAAATCCGAGGCTTTTTTGCAAAATTCTGCTGGACTATAGCCCATGATTTCAAAATGCACTTTTTTCCTAAAATCGACAATTACGATTTCTGAAACACTGATATTGAAGAGAATCAGAAACTGAACACATATTTGAAATTTTAGCTCTGAGAACCTTTTATTGACAAAAATATAGAGCTGTGAAATCCGAGGCTTTTTTGCAAAATTCTGCTGGACCATAGCCCATGATTTCAAAATGCACTTTTTTCCTGAAATCGACAATTACGATTTCTGAAACACTGATAATGAAGAGTATCTCCAGCTGAGTACAAATTTGAAATTTTAGCTCTGAGAACCTTTTATTGGCAAAAATATAGAGCTGTGAAATCCGAGGCTTTTTTGCAAAATTCTGCTGAACTATAGCCCATGATTTCTAAATGCACTTTTTTCCTGAAATCGACAATTACGATTTTTGAAACACTGATATTGAAGAGAATCAGAAACTGAACACATATTTGAAATTTTAGCTCTGAGAACCTTTTATTGGCAAAAATGTAGAGCTGTGAAATCCGAGGCTTTTTTGCAAAATTCTGCTGGACTATAGCCCATGATTTCAAAATGCACTTTTTTCCTAAAATCGACAATTACGATTTCTGAAACACTGATATTGAAGAGAATCAGAAACTGAACACATATTTGAAATTTTAGCTCTGAGAACCTTTTATTGACAAAAATATAGAGCTGTGAAATCCGAGGCTTTTTTGCAAAATTCTGCTGGACTATAGCCCATGATTTCAAAATGCACTTTTTTCCTGAAATCGACAATTACGATTTCTGAGATACTGATAATGAAGAGTATCTCCAGCTGAGTACAAATTTGAAAATTTAGCTCTGAAAACCTTTTATTGACAAAAATATAGAGATATGAAATCCGAGGCTTTTTTGCAAAATTCTGCTGGAAAATTCTATAGCCCATGATTTCAAGATGCACTTTTTTCCTGAAATCGACAATTACGATTTTTGAGATACTGATAATGAAGAGTATCTCCAGCTGAGTACAAATTTGAAAATTTAGCTCTGAAAACCTTCTATTGACAAAAATATAGAGATATGAAATCCGAGGCTTTTTTGCAAAATTCTGCTGGGCTATGGCCCATGATTTCAAAATGCACTTTTTTCCTGAAATCGACAATTACGATTTCTGAGATGCTGATAATAAAGAGTATCTCCAGCTGAGTACATATTTGAAATTTTAGCTCTGAGAACCTTTTATTGACAAAAATATAGAGATATGAAATCCGAGGCTTTTTTGCAAAATTCTGCTGAACTATAGCCCATGATATCAAAATTCACTTTTTTCCTGAGATCGAGAATTACGATTTCTGAGATACTGATAATGAAGAGTATCTCCAGCTGAGTACAAATTTGAAAATTTAGCTCTGAAAACCTTTTATTGACAAAAATATAGAGATATGAAATCCGAGGCTTTTTTGCAAAATTCTGCTGAACTATAGCCCATGATATCAAAATTCACTTTTTTCCTGAGATCGAGAATTACGATTTCTGAGATACTGATAATGAAGAGTATCTCCAGCTGAGTACAAATTTGAAAATTTAGCTCTGAAAACCTTTTATTGACAAAAATATAGAGATATGAAATCCGAGGCTTTTTTGCAAAATTCTGCTGGACTTTAGCCCATGATTTCAAAATGCACTTTTTTCCCGGAATCGACAATTACGATTTCTGAGATACTGATAATGAAGAGTATCTCCAGCTGAGTACAAATTTGAAAATTTAGCTCTGAAAACCTTTTATTGACAAAAATATAGAGATATGAAATCCGAGGCTTTTTTGCAAAATTCTGCTGGACTATGATTTCAAAATGCACTTTTTTCCTGGAATCGACAATTACGATTTCTGAGATACTGATAATAAAGAGTATCTCCAGCTGAGTACAAATTTGAAAATTTAGCTCTGAAAACCTTTTATTGACAAAAATATAGAGATATGAAATCCGAGGCTTTTTTGCAAAATTCTGCTGGACTTTAGCCCATGATTTCAAAATGCACTTTTTTCCTGGAATCGACAATTACGATTTCTGAGATACTGATAATGAAGAGTATCTCCAGCTGAGTACAAATTTGAAAATTTAGCTCTGAAAACCTTTTATTGACAAAAATATAGAGATATGAAATCCGGGGCTTTTTTGCAAAATTCTGCTAGACTATGATTTCAAAATGCACTTTTTTCCTGAAATCGACAATTACGATTTCTGAGATACTGATAATGAAGAGTATCTCCAGCTGAGTACAAATTTGAAATTTTAGCTCTGAGAACCTTTTATTGAGAAAAATATAGAGATATGAAATCCGAGGCTTTTTTGCAAAATTCTGCTGGACTATAGCCCATGATTTCAAAATGCACTTTTTTCCTGAAATCGACAATTACGATTTCTGAGATACTGATAATAAAGAGTATCTCCAGCTGAGTACAAATTTGAAAATTTAGCTCTGAAAACCTTTTATTGACAAAAATATAGAGATATGAAATCCGAGGCTTTTTTGCAAAATTCTGCTGGACTTTAGCCCATGATTTCAAAATGCACTTTTTTCCTGGAATCGACAATTACGATTTCTGAGATACTGATAATGAAGAGTATCTCCAGCTGAGTACAAATTTGAAAATTTAGCTCTGAAAACCTTTTATTGACAAAAATATAGAGATATGAAATCCGAGGCTTTTTTGCAAAATTCTGCTGGACTATGATTTCAAAATGCACTTTTTTCCTGGAATCGACAATTACGATTTCTGAGATACTGATAATGAAGAGTATCTCCAGCTGAGTACAAATTTGAAAATTTAGCTCTGAAAACCTTTTATTGACAAAAATATAGAGATATGAAATCCGGGGCTTTTTTGCAAAATTCTGCTAGACTATGATTTCAAAATGCACTTTTTTCCTGAAATCGACAATTACGATTTCTGAGATACTGATAATGAAGAGTATCTCCAGCTGAGTACAAATTTGAAATTTTAGCTCTGAGAACCTTTTATTGAGAAAAATATAGAGATATGAAATCCGAGGCTTTTTTGCAAAATTCTGCTGGACTTTAGCCCATGATTTCAAAATGCACTTTTTTCCTGGAATCGACAATTACGATTTCTGAGATACTGATAATGAAGAGTATCTCCAGCTGAGTACAAATTTGAAAATTTAGCTCTGAAAACCTTTTATTGACAAAAATATAGAGATATGAAATCCGGGGCTTTTTTGCAAAATTCTGCTAGACTATGATTTCAAAATGCACTTTTTTCCTGAAATCGACAATTACGATTTCTGAGATACTGATAATGAAGAGTATCTCCAGCTGAGTACAAATTTGAAATTTTAGCTCTGAGAACCTTTTATTGAGAAAAATATAGAGATATGAAATCCGAGGCTTTTTTGCAAAATTCTGCTGGACTTTAGCCCATGATTTCAAAATGCACTTTTTTCCTGAAATCGACAATTACGATTTCTGAGATACTGATAATGAAGAGAATCAGAAACTGAACATATATTTGAAATTTTAGCTCTGAGAACCTTTTATTGACAAAAATATAGAGATATGAAAACCGAGGCTTTTTTGAAAAATTCTGCTGGACTATAGCCTATGATTTCAAAATGCACTTTTTTCCTGAAATCGACAATTACGATTTCTGAGATACTGATAATAAAGAGTATCTCCAGCTGAGTACAAATTTGAAAATTTAGCTCTGAAAACCTTTTATTGACAAAAATATAGAGACATGAAATCCGAGGCTTTTTTGCAAAATTCTGCTGGACTATAGCCCATGATTTCAAAATGCACTTTTTTCCTGAGATCGACAATTACGATTTCTGAGATAGTGATAATAAAGAGTATCTGTTACTAAGTACAAATTTGAAAATTTAGCTCTGAGAACCTTTTATTGACAAAAATATAGAGACATGAAATCCGAGGCTTTTTTGCAAAATTCTGCTGGACTATAGCCCATGATTTCAAAATGCATTTTTTTCCTGAAATCGACAATTATGATTTCTGAGATACTGATAATAAAGAGTATCTGTTACTAAGTACAAATTTGAAAATTTAGCTCTGAGAACCTTTTATTGACAAAAATATAGAGACATGAAATCCGAGGCTTTTTTGCAAAATTCTGCTGAACTGTAGCCCATGCTTTCAAAATACACTTTTTTCCTGAAATCGACAATTACGATTTCTGAGATACTGATAATAAAGAGTATCTCCAGCTGAGTACAAATTTGAAATTTTAGCTCTGAGAACCTTTTATTGACAAAAATATAGAGACATGAAATCCGAGGCTTTTTTGCAAAATTCTGCTGGACTATAGCCCATGATTTCAAAATGCATTTTTTTCCTGAAATCGACAATTATGATTTCTGAGATACTGATAATAAAGAGTATCTGTTACTAAGTACAAATTTGAAAATTTAGCTCTGAGAACCTTTTATTGACAAAAATATAGAGACATGAAATCCGAGGCTTTTTTGCAAAATTCTGCTGGACTATAGCCCATGATTTCAAAATGCACTTTTTTCCTGAGATCGACAATTACGATTTCTGAGATACTGA
Organism: Orthonevra nobilis; assembly: GCA_963555765.1. Lineage (NCBI taxonomy): Eukaryota > Metazoa > Arthropoda > Insecta > Diptera > Syrphidae > Orthonevra > Orthonevra nobilis. The sequence goes on from OY743226.1 coordinate 36,671,324, forward strand.
TAATAAAGAGTATCTCCAGCTGAGTACAAATTTGAAAATTTAGCTCTGAAAACCTTTTATTGACAAAAATATAGAGATATGAAATCCAAGGCTTTTTTGCAAAATTCTGCTGGACTATAGCCCATGATTTCAAAATGCACTTTTTTCCTGAAATCGACAATTACGATTTCTGAGATACTGATAATAAAGGGTATCTCCTGCTGAGTACGAATTTGGAAATTTAGCTCTGAGAACCTTTTATTGACAAAAATATAGAGATATGAAATCCAAGACTTTTTTGCAAAATTCTGCTGGACTATAGCCCATGATTTCAAAATGCACTTTTTTCCTGAAATCGAGAATTATGATTTCTGAAACACTGATAATGAAGAGAATCAGAAACTGAACACATATTTGAAATTTTAGCTCTGAGAACCTTTTATTGACAAAAATATAGAGATATGAAATCCGAGGCTTTTTTGCAAAATTCTGCTGGACTATAGCCCATGATTTCAAAATGCACTTTTTTCCTGAAATCGACAATTACGATTTCTGAGATACTGATAATAAAGGGTATCTCCTGCTGGAAACGAATTTGGAAATTTAGCTCTGAGAACCTTTTATTGACAAAAATATAGAGATATGAAATCCGAGGCTTTTTTGCAAAATTCTGCTGGACTATAGCCCATGATTTCAAAATGCACTTTTTTCCTGAAATCGAGAATTATGATTTCTGAAACACTGATAATGAAGAGAATCAGAAACTGAACACATATTTGAAATTTTAGCTCTGAGAACCTTTTATTGACAAAAATATAGAGATATGAAATCCGAGGCTTTTTTGCAAAATTTTACTGGACTAAGGCCCATGATTTAAAAAAAAACACTTTTTTAATGAAATCAAATGTAACCTTTTCTGAAACATTAACAGTCACGAATACTGAGCACGGATATAAAAATTGAGTCCTAAAAACCGTTTAAGGGTAAAAATATTAAGATATAAAAATAAGGAAGATATAAAAGCACCTCTCAATTCATAAGACATAGAGTGATTTTATTTTTCCGCCTGATGATAAGATACAAAAAATTACCTTTATTGAGTACCCGAAGCCCGAGAGAAATGGAGATCTGGTTAGACCTCCAGACGTTGCAAAGCGAGTAGTAAGCGTGGCGGGTCAGTTTCTGCACCTCAAACTTTGCACAACATGCTTCCGAGGATAAAGGAATGCGTTGACATCCTCCATTGGTTTCCTGAATAGCAGAAGAGGTGCCTCGCATCTTGCGCCGATTCTCATCAGCTTTGTCTTTTCGACTTTGATTTTCAGTCGAACACTTCTGGCGTTGAGGTTAAACGGGTGTAGTTTTCCTGGGCACCGCGTAGTTGAGGTCGTGGAGTTTCTCTGTCAGAATTGTTGTTCCGGTCTGGGACAAGGTCAATGACAATGACGAAAAGCAGGGGTGGTAATAAGCACCCTTTTCTTACTCCTCTAGTTTTGGTGAAGTAGGTGCTGTCATTGCCCTTGACTACGGCTGTTCACCAAGCGGGTGCGGCTTGGAGCGGTTGTCTGTTTTGGAGCAAGCAACTCGCTTCATAAGCGTGCACGAAGGCCTGTTCGGGAAACCTTATCCCGAACCATAATACCCTCAAACTTTACTGCGGGTTTTTCGTCGGCCCGAGAAGCCACAAAATAAAAAAAAAAACTAATCATCAACAAAAAGGAACACAGAGAAAACCGAGCAGCGTAATGAAATGTAATTTTTTCGGGGTTCCTGTAATGCTCTTCATGACTGCCTTCAGGGCAAGTTCGTCCTTTGTTGCTAGCAAAATTCTGGCCTTGCTTGCAAACCTATGCCAACGAATTCTATGCATGCGTCGTACATATTTTTAGCTGTATTTTAAGGAAGATTTTCAAAAATATTTTTCAGTCGATATATAGTATGTACAGTTAGTCCCAAAAGTAAGTATACACGTCTTTTACTCCACAAAAAATGCAGAAAAAAACGCCAAGTTATTATAATAATGTCTACACAACTGCATATAAGTTCTTCTCACGAAACTCTACATTCAGAAAAGCACGAAGATAACGGTCAATACTGAATGTTATGCGGAAGCAAAAAATAAAATTGAAGAGAACAGACAAAAGATCGTCCCAAAAGTAAGTATGCGGCTGCGACATTAACAAATGTCTTTTTCAGGGAAATAGTCGCATGCTGTTTTTTTCTTCTTAAATTGGTAACATTATTAATTTGGACTGAGTGTCATTCTTATTCCAGTTTTAATTAAAGATTCATTAATAATATTGACGATGGCGCCACGAGGAAAGGAATTGTCAACCGCAAGTCAATAAGGCAAATAGCGAAAATTGTTGAAAAAAGCCCCGCAACAGTCCAAAAAATAATAAAAAAAAATAAAAGCCAGGGTAATGTGGAAAACAAACATCGATTAGGTCGCCCACGCAAATTTACGGAGCAGGAAAATCGTCTTATAGTTCGTAAGATAAAAAAAAATCCAAAGACAAGTGCTCCTAAAATAATGGCAGAGGTTATTAATGAAACATGCGAGTTGTGTCACCCTAATACCATTCGCCGAGTACTTTATGATGCTGAATATCATGGTAGAAATATCAGAAAGAAACCCTTTATCAGCAAAGTCAACCGACAAAAACGACTAAATTTTTCCAGAGCATTCAAAAACCACGAACAAACTTACTGATGAAAGTAAGTTCAATATCTTTGGATCCGACGGTCGTGGAAAAGTTTGCAGAAGAACAAATACCGAGCTCGCTCCAAAGAATACGATAGGCACAGTGAAACATGGCGGAGGAAACGACAATGACCCAAAACAGTTATAGTTAAAGAATGGCTCTTATATAACGTACAAAATCAGCTGAAAACGCCACCCCAGTCACCGGACCTGAACGTTATAGAACACCTTTGGGATCATTTGGACAGCCAAATTAGGAAACAAGAAATCAAAACCAAGGAAGATCTTAAAAGAATTCTTAAAGAAGAATGGTCCGAAATCGATAGAAACGTAACTTAAAATTTCGTAAACTCCATGTCATCAAGACTTAAAGATATCATTAAGGTTAAAGGATATGCTACGATGTATTAATTGAAAAGTTATATGCCGCAATTTGTGCAATGTATACTTACTTTTGAGATGTAGTTTTCTTACCTCTGTTTATTTAAATATTGTTTTTTGTTATTTTTTTAGTTTTTTTTTTTAATTGTTGTTCCTTTTCAATCAATTGAAGTATTTGTCATCCGAAAGTCAATAAAATTATTTTAAGTTGTTAATATACAATGTTAGTTTTGAGAAAATAATTCCATAAGTCTGGTGTATACTTATTTTTGGGACCAACTGTACCTTGATTTCCATCTCGTCAGTTGTTTCTTGTGGAAAGATATGTTTCTTATATTTATTAGGTTATGTTCCCTGCGAGCGATTCGTCAGCACACTTTGAGCTGTATAAATGATGAATGGATCTTTGTTTTATCCTTTACAAGTAAGGAACATACTGTTTTAAACGCTCGAAATGTTTGTGGTATTAAAAATTGAAACTATCGCACTGATGAAAGAGTTGAAACTGCTCCAAAAGTTTTCGATTTAAGGGATACCCCTATCATGCATTCTGCACATAACGACTAGAAGAATCAAGAGAATAATCGAAAGTCTGTGTAGTGGTTTGAAACTAAGATTTGTTTTGGTTTCGACTGATCCACGGTTGGAGTCCGAATAGGGACGAGAAGTTTGATAGACTTATTTGGATTCGTTTAATTCTCGGTATTTAATTCGTCATTGGTTGATACTCTCGTAAACGCCAAAGTCAACCATCACATACTTTTATTTTCCCACTACTATCGTTCGGCGACAACAAATGGTGGCCAAGAAATGTTAACGTGACGTTTACACCGATGTTCGTAGGATTGTGGCGATTGCAACATTTGTTAAGAAGGACTGGATACCTCGTAACCGGCTAGACTTAAGGACGGATCGAACTTTATTGAATGACCATGTTGGCGGAAAGTTTCCGTAACCCATTCGGTCGGCCAATCCGCAGAATTCGTTAAATATTCGTTTGTCGTTTTTACATACTGAAAGGGTAATCTAGTTTTTAATTGATTAGTTGCCTGAGATCATGTCATAAATACCCAAGTGAAAAAGAAGTCTCTCCTTTCGACTAGACTTATGAAGGCACGTAATTACTAATTTGCTTAATTAGAAATTGAACACCGCTCTCTTATAATTGAGTGTTTTTTTTTATCGTTTTAATTTCGCTGTGGGAATATTTTCAAAGCGAAACGCCAAGATTTGCATTCCATGGAGGCGCGCATGCTCATTGGAGATTAATCCGAATTCAGATGATGTGAGACACAAAACTCATCTGAGTGTGGAAGATAAATTAATTTTTTTTCTTTCTCAGGCATGCCAAAGTCACACCCACAATGGCGGAAGGAATTTCGCGAGTAGACGTCTCTTAAATATAAGTCTTTTGAAACTTGTAATCAAATTCCAATGTTTAATTGCGGGTACAAAAATGCTGGTATTACTGTCAAAGCAGGGATTAGATTGCGATGGTAATTATGTAAGACACTGGAATTTGCATTTGTAAGCTGTGAGATTGAGTTGCATATGTTTTTGTTCTAATTTGAATAGATTATAGGATAATGTTAATATTCGTTGAAGGTCATAGTTCTGTCGAAGCATATACTTTGCTCTTTAGCCGATTTCAAATAAGGATTGTACTGGCGAAGAGTTAGTTGACATGACTATCGTATTGCTTTTGGGATAGTTGGATCTTTATTAGGACAAGTGCAGCCGAAAAGCTCGCAGGGGCTCTAGACCGCTTTGGACAAGAAAAAGGGTGAACGACCTTGACACCTTCGTAAGTTGTTTTCGAAGCCAGTCTTGAAGTATAATTAAAATATAATAAAGGGTCCGCCAAATAATTTTTTTTTGAAAATGCTATAAAAAAAAGCTGCTGAATATTTTCTCAAATTTCCTTTTCTTATTTGAAAGTACAATCCTTCCGGTTAATAATGGAAAATAATTTCATTCAAATGGCTGCCTCGGCTGGCCATGCAGTAGCCTACACGATCGGTCCAATTTTTAAGCACATTATCGATTGTGTGCAGCTGTATTTCACCAATGGCTTCACGAATATTGTCCTTTAAAGCGCCAATTGTCTCTGGCTTGTCGGCGTAACACTTATCTTTGAGGGCACCCCACAAATAATAGTCCAACGGTGTCAAATCGCAGCTCCGTGTCGGCCAAACGACATCAGCTCTGCGGCTGATAATGCGATCTTCAAAAATAGGGCGCAAAACATCGATTGTAGCTTCGGCTGTGTGGCACGTAGCACCGTCCTGTTGAAACCAAATGTTGCCAATATCCTCCTCTTCTATTTTTGTGAACAAATATTCGTTCAACATGGCCCGATAACGATCGCTATTGACTGTAACGGCCACCCCTTGCTCATTTTCGAAAAAAATGGCCCAATTATGCCTCTGGACCAAAATCCGCACCAAACAGTGACTCGTTTTGGGTGCATCGGGTTTTCAATGTATGCGTGCGGGTTTTCTGTGCCCCAAATGCGACAATTTAGCTTGTTTACATACCCGCCAAGATCAAAATGAGCTTCATCTGAAAAGACGATTTTTTTTGGCAAAATCGGCATCTTCTGTAAGTCGATCGCAGGCCCACTTAGCGAAGCGAAAACGCCTTGGATGGTCAGTTTGCTTCAACTCCTGAACCAATTGAACTTTGTATGGCATCATTACAAGGTCTTTATGCAAAATTCGTCTCAATGATGTCTCCGAAATGTTCAATTGTTGAGAACGACGGTGAATTGATGTTGATGGCGCTTCACGCACACTTTCTGCGACAGCAGCAATATTCTCGGGTATACGCACTGTTTTTGGCTTTTCACGCTTTGGTTTATCGATGAGGATGCCAGTTTCTTTCACTTTTTTCACAAGATAACGAACATACGGAGCTGACGGTGCTTTCTTCTTCCAAAATCCGTACACATTCTGCAACATTACCATGATTTTCAAAGTAATGTCGCAATATTTCCCAGCGTTGTTCAAGCGTATACACAACCATCTTCGTTCAGCGGAAGGATAAAACTAATTATCTGTCAAATCAGACATGAGCTAAGTGTTACCATTCACGAAATAAGCACTGGATGAAAAAAATGGCTGACCCGTTAATATGATTTATAGGATAGTGTCGTAAAAAAATATTCCTGTAAACCTAGAAAATACTGCCCAGCTCTACTCGCAGACTCTCATTTCTTCACTTTCCTACATTTCAGATAATCTGAGCAAAGTTTTGACGTATTTTTACGGCCTTCCCTTCGCCCATTTATCTTACTTTTTTTTCCAATATTGGCAAGTACTTGAACCGGATTGCCGATTTGATTTAAAGAGACCATATCAGAACCGTCCCCGCATGCATCATCCATGCTTGGTTATTGTACCGCCAGTCTTTTTGTTTTTAATTCGAAAAGAGAGTAGTGGTTTGAAACTCAGATTTTTTCTGTCCTCGATTGATCCATGTTTGTAATCCGAATATATCGAGATATTTTCATTCGCTCAATTCGCAGTATTTTATAAACCAGTCATTAGTGGATACATCAGCAATTTCAAGTGTTTCTACTGTTTTTAAGATTTCATCATTACTTGATTACTTTACGGGCTCCCGACACGTGAAAAGTCTCTGCCTGACAGGAGGGCATCCTTCCACTCCTGTTAATCCCGGGCACGATGCTTTCAATTTGCTAGACCAAGCGCTCTGGCATCAGTGATCACTTGATCCTTGCAATGGAGATTCCGTCTTCCTTGTCGTCTCGAACTGTATGATTCGAAGACGTGCAGTCTTCGAATTTTGGTTTTTGAACTACATCAACATCTCGATACAGCTCATTAAGTTCCTGGTTATCTATATCTGCTCCTTCAGTTGCCCTCCTCGCATAAGAGACCAAATATTCGACGAAGAGTCTGCTCTGCCTTCGATAGATGATGTCGATATGGTCCGCAAATCGCAGCAGCTGGGCAGATTCGTTGAAGATAGTGCCTTCCGTGTTTTTACACCTACTTTGCGCAGTATCTGCAATATGAGATAAAAGGACACGGCGCACGTTTGGAATACTTCGGAGAAACTGTTTCCAAATTGCTCATTGCACCGTATGTTTTCCAGCATCACGTGGCACAGCTGGATTTATTTTGTCAGGATCCCGAATTCGGCTTTCGCCTTGTTGGGTTCAAGACGATGAATGTTATCATATGTGGCTTTGAGGGCCATGAAGCGATGGTGAGTCTCGATTTGAGTTTCGTTGGTCTTTTTTAGGATTTTCCTTTGTATAAATATTTGGTCGATCGTCTTTCTGCCGTGCTGGAAGCCACACTGGTACGTGCCAATTATTGTTCTGCAAAAAGTCTTTGAAGGCTTGAAGGTGGGGCTAATAGACCTCAGTCATCGGGCATCGCTTCATCCACCCATACTTGGCTGATTATTTGGTGCATGCACATCACCAAAGTATCGCCAAGATGCTTGAAAAGCTCCGCTAGCAGACTATCAGAGCCGGCCGCCTTTTAAATGTTCAGCTTTCTGATAGCTTAACCAACCTCTTCCTAACTGAGATGGGGCGATAGGTACTGTATTGACTGGACGGATACTCCTCTTGCCCTATCACTCTCTTTACCTCATGCCCATTGAGCAGCTGCTGGAAATACTGCTTAAATAAATCTACTATTACCTGTGCTTCGGTGACTAGGTTTCCTTCAATGTTTCGAAGAGCCTGCGTCCCGGGCTTGAAGCCAGCTGCCAGCTGCTTAGCTTTCCTGAAAAAACATTGGGGTGTCGTTCCTATCGTAGACTCTTCGATTTCCTTGAGCTGGGCGGCTGCCTAGGCCCTTTTCATCAAAACTTCGCTATAAATTTCTTTGATTTGCTTGAATTCTTCCTTCGGTATGGTTCGGTTTAGTGCAGGCCATACGACTTATCTAGGAGACTTGAATAACCGTTTACGAAATTATTTAAAAACAAGCAGTTACCCTGCTATTTTTCGAAAGTCTGAGGTTGCTTACCAAGTAAGCTGTAGATCAAGTGGCAGAAGGTAAAGGAACGTGTCCAATGAAGCCGATGGTGTACGTAGGGCAGGGCGGTTATCCAACAGGCAAGTGCCCTTTAGGTAAGTATGAATTTGACTCCCGAATCAAAAGCTAGTCGTAGTTGTGAAGAATCGCAATCAAACGTTTTGTTACAGCTGCACATTTTCACATTCTGGTATGTTTTTCAATTTAAATAGCTTCACAGCACTCAGTGATTAAATGATGAAGTTAAAGCATGATGCCTCATGTCCCAAAGTCTCAGGTAACAAATCAACACAAGCCCCATCTTTAGAAAGACAGGCAACCATAAACGTATGCTCATGTCCCCTATGGTCACACTTTGCTGATTCCATTCCCACAAGCCGCTCGCTGTGGTCGCATTGTTTTCGTTGTCATCGTTATTGTTGTTGTTGTTGCTACAAATTCAACATAACATAGAACGACGAACAAGAAGCAACCATTAAAGATGCACAAGTATGAAGCGAACGTGAGGGCTAGAAAAGAAAAAAACTCCAACAAGATAGGTTCATAACATAGCCACACCAGACCAAAGACACCAGCAACAGGTAGATTGGTTACCTATGTACAAGATACACCTGAGCCGAGGGAAAATACAATAATAACAACAACAACAACACCAAGATACATTTCCACATTATGCGCTCTTCTTCTTGGCCCAAGCACGAAGCACAAGCCATGGCTTAGCTGACTGCTCTCATCGGCCAAAGGCTGCAAGTCTCCGATCAGTCATATCTCTTCGTTCGTCGGTTCTTGATATCTCTTATAGCTTCGGTTCAAGCCACATTTGATCGCTGTCAATTTATCCGACGTTATTTTTGTGTTTTGTGTTTCCATTTCTGCATTCAATTGTATTTGGTAAAAAAAAAGTGAAAACTACCCAAGAAGGAAAACCTCTTTGGAAATAAAAAAAAAAAAGAAAAAAATTTCCCAAAGAAGATCGTCGAGCAAAGAAAGGAAAATCGCATTCAGTTTGTACATCAATCATCAATCCATCTACGAATAAATAAAAAGAGAAAATCATCTATTTCATTATTATTGTTATTTTCTTGTGTTGTGTGCCTTTCTGTGATGTGCTGGAAAATTCTCTAAAAAGGAAATAAATATAAATATATATCTAAAGCTAAAGAGAAGTGATTAACTTTTTTTTTTTGCTTTTTGTGTGTTTGAATTAAAGTCTGTACATACATCCGTATAGTGGCTGCCTGATTCCGGTGGGCCATATACTCACACAAACTGAGTACATGTATCTATAGGATACACAAAAGAAGGGAACCATAACTTCATCTAGAACCTAACTTCGAATTGGAATAATCTTCATCTTTAACTTAACTAACTGACTGTCACAAACCAGGTGAGTGCATCTAAGGTTCTTTAGTCTGAACTAAAAGAGTGACCTTTATCAGAAAAAAAAAAATCCCTTCTACTCGAGCGACAATCACTGGAATTCCTGTAGTCTATGTATGGACCTATCGTTGTCTTGAGTCAACCTGTGGAGGACTGATAGATACATTTGGTCTAGAGTGGATCTTCGATGGCTATCCATGTGGAGAAGGCCACTCAACCAGAAGAATGTGTCTTAATAATGACGTCCAATCAAGTTTATGTTTTTTTTTTTTTTTTTATTTATGTAATATCGTCTCATAGAGTTTTTTTTTTCTCTCTTATAAAAACAGTGTGTGGGCCGAGTGTTTTGGTAGGCGTGTGTGTGTACATTTTTTTTTTTCAAATCCAAAAACCAAAAAAGATTCTGTTTGTTGTGGAACGCCTACGGGAGGTCGATAATATGCTTTTTTATTGTATCACTTTGACAGCATGCATTTTTATTGACCAAAAAAAAACGTATTTTTTATTTCCAGAACTGAGCCTATTCAAGCTTAAAAAATCGATTTGAATTTAGGTGGCAGTTTCTGAAATCATTCTTAGGCGTTTCAATGAGTTAATCCAAATACTGAGACATAAAATAGTAAAAAAATATTCGAATTAGGAGAAGAAAACTGGATGATGATGATAATGATACTTAATTACTTATCAGTCCGTATAGCCTTGCATTTGCTGTTACTGCTTTTCAAATCCTTCCAAATATTTGACCAAGTGTGATTAAAAAAAAAACTCAAAGAAGAAGCATGAATGATGTAGCCGAAGCGTTGAAGTCGGCGGATTTTTCACATTCAATCCCCATCCTTCTGGAGCTCAGTGTTCGCGATTTTCCATTCTTTTTCTTTCGCCCTTACGCAGACAGGGTCGTTTTTCTCATGGGCAGTTTTTGTTTCGAAGGTTTCATAAATCTGTCCTTCAGTCTGTTTTGCTTAGCATCCAACTATCAGCATAGATGAGTAGAAGAGCTGGCAAGAATCATTTTCGTCCTTCGAGTCGGTAATTTTCCTAATTGCTTCGATAAAACGAATTGACGTCGATCTCTCAGGATGAGTCTTAATCGGATCTGTTATTCCAACTAGTGCTCGATGGATCGGTTCAATTTTTTTAAATTTATCCTCCTCAATTTAAAGGTTTCAGCGACTGCACGTTGAGTAGGAGCTATGATGTCAATATCGCCTGCGTATTCTAGCAGCTGGACGGACTTAAAACAGATATAGTCTTCCATGTTGGCATCTACCCTGCGCAATAATTGTATCTTGTATCTTGGTTCCAACAGCACAGCACGCGGCGTGTTTTCGAACGTTGTGCGTTGTAACTATATCAGTTCTTTTGGGATCCCAAACTATACAATTGTGAGTATCGACTTAAGATTGATGGTCTTTTCCAGGATTTGATGATGTGTGAAAATTCGGTCTATTGTCGATTTCTCGCCATCGCAAATCTGACAGGTGATCTTATGCCAGAAACAGATACCAAAACATCTCCGCTCTAACAAAAAGCTCAGCTTGTAAGCTATCTGAACTTAATTCCCAGCGGGTGGGAGAACTATTTCACCATATTTTTGTTAAAGCCGTAGTGATAACATATCACGACTCTTCAGTCAGCTTGATTCTAGTTAGTTTTCTTCAAATTGGTTAAGGAATCTTTCAGCTAGATTTAATTATACGTAGGCTGCTAGATATATTTCTGGCCTAATAATGAAAATGCGAATATTTATCATCAAAAGTGGTTTTATTGTTTTTCAAAGTATTCTCCAGCATGATTTATACACTTTTGCATGCGCTCAAACCAATTGTCGAAACATTTTTTCCACTCCGATTGAGACACCTCCAAAACATGGTTTTTGAACGCTTCAGCAGCATGTTCTGGCGACGAAAATCGTTGACCACGCATTTTTTTTCTTGATGTGCGGGAATAAAAAGAAGTCATTGGGTGCCAAGTCAGGGCTGAACGGCGGATGACTCATCAATTCGACGTTTTGGCCGGTCAAAAAGGCGCTGGTTTGAGCCGATGTGGGAGAGCTCGCATTGTCATGGTGAACAATGATTCGTCTTCTCTTGTTCGTTTTTCGAATTTCTCCGAAGACTTCAGGCAAACAAATTGTGGTGTACCACTCAGAATTGACCGTCCTACTTTGCTCAAGTGGAACAGTCGCCACATGACCAGTTTTGCCGAAGAAACAGGCGACCATTTGCTTCGAAGTGCTTCCTCCACGAACAACTTTTGTTGGATTTGGCTCGTCTTCGAAGACCCACACGGTCGATTGTTGTTTTGTTTCGGGCTCATACTCATAGATCCATGATTCGTCACCTGTGACAATCTTATAATCGTCTTTTGAAGCACCGTGATCGTATTTTTTTAAAATTTCCTTGTACCAATCGAAACGAGCCTTTTTTTGAGCGATTGTCAAATTGTGAGGGATCCAAGGAGAACAGACCTTTTTTACGGCCAGGTATTCATGTAATATCGAAATGCCCAGGGATGCTTCTATCTCACGGTATGTCACATGACGATCTTGGATTATCAGTTCATGCACGGCATCAATGTTCTCTGGAGCAACGGCCGTTTTTGGACGACCTTCATGGAATTCGTCTTTGTGTGAGCGTCGGCCATGACTGGATTCATTAAACCAGTTTTCCACAGTGCTATAGGATGGTGCTTCATCGCCATACAAAGATTTAAGTCCAGCACTCTCGTCGTGATAATCCACGTCGAAAGTTGTGAAAAATTATCGCACGAAAGTGTTCACGAGTTAACTCCTTTTTTTGCAGAGATGAATTTTTCAAGTCTCTGTAAATAAAACAATTCACGATTAAATGACAACACGTTCTGAATGTTGTTATGCTAAGAAATGTCAAATTTTCAAATGGAAATGCCAGATTGCATCTGGCAACACTTAGTTTTGCCTTGGTCAGAAATATATCTAGCAGCCTACGTATCGCTGTTTAGCCTTCACTCCCTACACTATATCCACGTAAAGGAGACCAAAAATAGCCCGAGGTTTTTTTTTTCTCAAGGCGACCAATAACACGATTAGGGGTATTGTTTAAGCTTGGCTTGGCGAACACGTTAATACTCAGCTAAAGAAAATGAAAGCAGCACATATGTCGCCCAAAAGACTTTTTTACTCCAACTGTCTAAGTTCTGATGTGAAGATCATTTGCTACCAAGCCTTTGTGCCACAAGAACCGCACATTCCAACTTTCGGCATAACGTCTCTTGCAAAAGACTATTGGAAGCTTCCGGCGTGTCTAGGATTGACAACATTATCATGGAACCTGTGAGGAATAATTTTGCGCGGCGGATTTTGTTGAGAATGAGCTCATATCGGGCTTGTTTTATCCTAAATCGGGATATTTTAGAATCCATTAGAAAAATGCCACATACCACCTGAGGCTTTTCTTTACTTGGACGCACATGGGTACTTTTTAGACTCGAGCAATGTTCCTATTATATTATATATCATGCTGTTAGAAGGGCAACAAATTAGAGGATGCATGAGCATATCTGAAACAATTTAAGTAACATCAATTGATTCAATAGAACAAAATAGTGGTGGCTTGACTGGAGTGGAGAAGTTAATAAGGCTTAGGTGTTTTTTTTTTATTTCCTTTATTTTAATTGTTAGTGTAGAAAGTTTAAATTAAGCTTTTTTAAGGAATATTCCATCATAAGAATATTCTTTCATTTAAACAAAAGTAAATCAAATTGTTAAGTGTCGAAATAAATGTTTTTTTTTTTTTTTTTTTTTTTTTAAAAAAAGCTCGATTCTGTCGCTCAAGAGAGGGCATTTAATTACCTTTAAAGTCCAAAGAAACTTTGTTGAAATTCCCTTGCTAAATTCCCCGCGGCTTCAAGGTAGCTTAAGTCCTTTGTTTATGCACGAACAACCAACCATACTGTTTATTTTAGGTAGTCAGTAGCTCGATTTAAACGAGTTGTCGAGAAAAGTTTTTTATATTTTCTTCTTGCAGACTGCAGAGACGGTGAGGCCTTTTTCATTTTCGAAGAAGTATAGACCAATGTCGGCTCCTGAGAATGGAGACCCAGGTTCAAATCCGTGTAAGACCATCTTTTCTCTCTCGCGAGTAAAGAAGAGTGACAAGCACTCCATTGGGAGATGGCAATAAACTGTAGATCCAACCCCTGCCTTTTGCGAAAAATATAACACGCACACACAAATGGTGAAGCTTGGCCCTGGCACTTTAAGGAGCTATTGTGCCACCAATTTCTTTGTTTTTAAGACCATTGACACCATCAGACCAAAATTTTTATTGACTCTTTGTGAATGCAAAAGTCTCTTCAAAGTTTCATGTGGATTTTCACACTCCCATAGCCTACAATTTAGTTTGACAATATGTCCATCGATTTAAAAGAGCCCCAACGCTGAAGTAAATTGTGCGTGAAAATTGTTCATCCTAGCGCTGATGTTGAAGCACCCAAACGGTGTATGTTCTTCACATTCTGTAGCCAGCTGGCTTCAATTCTTGAGTGAATTCAAATGCTATTTTCTCCGTGAAATCGATAGATTTGGATCTTCTACAACGCTTTCACTATCGGTTTCGACGATGGTTATGTCTTTGAACATCTGTAAAAACACCAAACTCTTTGATTTCTTACGGATTTTCTTAAAGAAGCTAAGATAGACGATTGTTCTGATCATAATCGGTTGGTTATGCGCAAAATAATTTTAAAACGCTAAGCGATTTTCAAACGATTAGTATTGTGAAATGGCAAATCAAAATTAATACTAATAAAATAAAATAATAAAATAATAATAATAATAAAAATTCACATTTTCGGTCGACAAGTTATTACAACGAATGTTATCGTAAAAGGGATGTCAAGCCTGGTTCATTTTATAAACATATTCTCTGCAACGTCCACTTTAGCACAAAATAACAAAATAAATAAAATGTATTCTGTCGCGACGTTCAAACTTTAAACCAAAGTTTAAAGTTTCTTTTTTTTTCTTTTAAAACTGCCATCTTTGAGTAAGAGATACTTTTACTGCTAACGACTGCAATTGACTATGAAAGATTTCATTTACACTTTCTCGCTTATGATGGAAATTTATGATACTTCTCTTAAAAGGTTTTGGGTCCATTAAAAGATTTCGCTTGCGCTCTGCCATTAGCTTTAAGCCAACCGAGTATTTCACTGCAGAAAAACCATCAACAGAACCCATCGTAAACTGAATAATTTCCAACCCTGAACCCATTACGTGTAACTATCTCTTACTCAATTTTAATTTCATTCTCATATCCGCGAAATGAGCCTCCATAAAAAAAATAAACATTATTAAAAAAAATATTCACTCCTATGTCCAACAATGTTAAAGTCAAAAAAAAAAGAAACCATTAAAAGCTCATTTACGGTATAAGCTCGTTAAGGCATCGAAGTGAAACAATTTATGCTCATTTTGCGTGAACCGATAGTCAACAAAAAATAAAATGAATTTCCCATTAAAATAGCTTTGGCCAAATCCCGAACGGTTCAAACGGATTAAGACAGCAGCAAAAAAAAAAGAAGTAAAGATAAAACTTGGTGAAGGGTACTAATATACGACTTGTGACAAAAGAACAGATACCAGACTTAAGACAAGACAAAAAAAAATTAATTACTTCGTTGAGACAATATTTGTATGCAATTAGTTAAAAAAATTTACTTTTCTGTTTTAGAGGTCGTTCACCACAAAACTGCTTTCTTTGGTGATTTCGACTGATTCCAATGTTCTCGTTAAGGCTACAAGAATAATAATTAATCCACTTAAAAAAAATACAGAAATGTTGGAAAGGAAATTGCAGAAGACAAACTGAAATGAAAAATAATTTATTTGTAAATGTCCCGCTGGTTTTGGAGATAAAATATAATATTGGTCTTAAGTAAAACATGATAAATTCTGGAATAGAACTAAGAGAAAAGAATGAATCTATAAGTAACTCGTAAGACGTAGAAAAAAAAAATATTAAGATTCACAAGACTGGTTCAGTCACATTTGAGATTCTTCCGATACAATCGATGTCGGATTAAGGTGACCAACACATTAGTGTTGACCTAAGAAGACTACGGAGATGGAAATTTTATCAGATATTCGTATCTGTTTTGAATACAGATAAGAAGCGACAAAATTTAGCTATTGGCGGTACGTGGGCGGTTGGAAAAAAAGTTGACCTACAAAACATAACATATTCCGAATGATTTCATTTTGTTTCTCAACGTATTCGTTATTCAGGTGGAAAGGTATTCCAACCCTTTTAAAAAAGGGATTTATTTCGAAGAAGACTTCACCGTTCGAATCGGCGCCCTTTGCACATTTTTCTTGTTTTAAAAGTTCCGTGCCTCAAAAGGAGAAACGAAATACTTTTGACATCCCTTAAAGCTATTAAAGATTCAAGCTTCTAACTCGACAATGTCAAAAGAATTGGCTGTTTTTGCTCATATTTTGATACTCACAAATAACATCTAAGCCTATGGGGTGTTTCCACATGCCTTAGAATCATGAAATTTAGCATGAAGCTATGTCTTGTAGGAAAAAAGTTAATTAAAGTCCAAAAAATTGTACTCACAAAACGAAAAATGATGTTTTAAAAATCGCCTACAATCTATCGGATAAGAGACAAACGTTTTTTTTTAAATAAAACAAAAACGGTTTTGGATATCAATAAAATTCTTCATTCCTGTGAAAGTACGATCGATGCCATTATGTATGGAACTTGATTTCTTTTGCATGGCTACCATGGGCACGCTTGCAGAAGTCCAGACGCTGAACCCAATTTGCGACGGTTTTCAAGCATAAATCGGCCGATACTGCATCAATTTCACGTTCGATATTCGTACGAAGTTTATCAATCGTCGCTGGCTTGTTGGCATAGACCATTGATTTGACGTAGCCCCACAGGAAATAGTCTTACGGCGTCAAATCGCACGACCGAGGCGGCCAAGCGACTGGACCATTTCGTGAGATTATACGTTCTCCAAACTTGGTTTCCAATAAATTGATTGTGACATTCGCTGTGTGGCTTGTGGCGCCGTCCTGTTGGAACCACATGTCCTCCAAGTCCATATCATCCATTTGGGGCCAAAAATATGGTCTTGGTCATCACGGAAGAAGTACACCAAACCGTAATTTTTTCGGGATGCAATGATGGAGTACGTGTGGATTGCTGCCTGACCAAAACCGCATATTTTGTTTATTGACGGAGCCATTCAGCCAAAAATGAGCCTCATCGCTGAAGATGATTTTTCGATGAAAATCCGAATCATTTTCAAGTTGTTGCTCAGCCCAATTCACGAACATACGACGCTTCTGGTGGTCAAGCGGCTTTAGTTCTTGCGTCAATTTAATCTTGATGTAGGCCAAGATCTTTTCGCAAAATCCGCCACAACGACGTCACAGAGATGCCCAACGCCTGAGAACGACATGTGAGAGACAAATTTGGGCTTCCTGACACTACGGGCACTTCTTTGTCTCACTCGCACGGGAACATTTTGTACTGTGCCTGTGGATTCAAATTTTTCCACTAGACGCTCAATTGTTGATCTGCTAGGACGATTATCACAACCATAAATTGGATGTATCGTTCTTAACGTTTAGGCCACTGACTCCGAATTTCGGCAACAAATTTTAACTCGTTGTTGGCTCGTATATCTTTCCATCATGAAATGGCAAACCTGAAGAGAAATGTCAAAAGAGCGTCAAGAAATTTGGCATCGTTTGCTGTCCCTATCGCTCTATTTTTGTAGCGTGTTGAAAAACCTGTTACTTAAAAGTTTGTACGGGACCTTCGTTGCGCTAGTCCGACTCGCACTTTTCTTTCACTTTTAGTTTTGCAATATTTTCCATTGATCCATTTAATTAATACGAGAGGCGTTCACAAAGTAATGAGAATAACAAGGATAGAATATGGTTAGGTTTAATATTTTATTTCCGTAATCATCCTTTAATTTAATACATTTAGCATACATTTTTTCTAGAAAAAAGCCCCTTTTAAAAAATCTTCATCTTTGGCACTTAAAAAAATCGATTTCGGTGGCTTTCACTTCTGCGTCATCAAATCCGGTGAATATGACTTATGCTTGAGAATCTCAGAGCTTATATTATTCATTTAAGGCAATGTGTTGTGGTTAACAGCAAACATTCAAGATTTCTCAAAGTATCAAGTGAAGTCCCTCAAGGATCAATTCTAGGACCTGTACTTTTTTCATTATATATTAATGATCTGCCTAAAATTGTCCAACGGTGTCTTATACACATGTATGCCGATGATGTCCAGTTAACTCAGAGTGGTAACGTTAATTGCTTTGTCCAAGTCATTACGCAGATAAACGATGTGTTGGAAAATATCGTCTCTGGGCTCAATTTAACTTTCTGCATCTGAACCCAGCAAAATCGAAAGCTCTCGTTATTTGCAGGAAGACACAGGACTTTACTACACTGCCACCAATAAAGCACGGGCGTGAAATTGTCCCCTTTGTAGATACTGCAAGAACTCTTGGATTAATTTTTAACAGCTCCCCAACCTGGACTAACCATATCAACGCGGCTATTGGCAAGGTCTATGGAAGTCTACGATTGCTCTGGTCAAGTCAGGTGTTTACTCCTACAGCTATAAGGACAATGCTGGCGAAAACACTCCTGCCAAATTTACTGTATGGGTGCGAGATTTATTGAAAAGTTGACTTTATTAGTAAAAGGAAGCTTAATGCTGCATATAATAACATCGCTCGTTAAATATAGTATATGGCCTCCGTCGGTACGATCACGTGTGCGTTTTTTCCAAACGCATTGTCGGCTGTTCGTTCGATAACTTGCTAGCACTTCGAGCCTTAACATGTTTGCACGATATCATACAGACACATCAACCTGATTATCTCTATAACAGATTAGTTTTTCCTCGGTCACAAAGGACTTTCACTTTGATTCCACCTTCTTGTTCATGTCTAAATTCCGAGCGACAATTCTTCGTTCATGCTACTCGCCAATGGAACTCCCTCCCCCGTGAACTGAGAGGAGTCAGAAACAATAAACGTTTTAGGTTTTTGCTTATGAGGTACTTGGCCAGATAGTATAATAGATAACGCACAAAAATAAAACTAGTTATTATTACTTTTTTCTTTTCTCTTTAAAAAATTATATTTAAATTAAATTTTGAACCGAATTTCAATACTCTCTTTTTTAAAACTATTTTCTTATTTTTCTTTTGCTTTTATTCTTATGATAGTATTAACAATTTGTGAAACTTATTTTAAGGCTTTCGCTAGATTATAGGATTTATCTTAATGTGAAAAGCAATTTTAATTCAAAAAATACAAATTAGGTTCATTTTTAAGGTTCCGTTCCTCAAAAGGAAAGACGGAACCATTTTAGGATCACTTTGTTGTCCATCTGTCTGTCATCACCTTTTTTTTTAGGAACGCGCGGAAGCATCAAGTTGATATTAATACCAAAAATGAACTATGACTATTCCTAAATGCTGTAAATATTTTAAAAATTATAAACTAGCATGCCGAAAATTTTTATACTTGCAAGGGAATCAAAACTTTAAGGGTTCCACATTTGAACAAAGGCGGGAAAACAATTCAAGACTCGATATCCGTGATGAGCGAATTATTTGCATACCTACAAGTTTGTACGGAACCTTCGTTGTGCAAGTTCGACTCACACTTTGCCGGTTTTGATCGAAACGCATCGACAAGTCACAAACATATCATAACTGAGACCGGAGAGATAAAAAAATTATTTTTTTGTAGGCATTCTAACATTGACCTGATCTATAAAAAAAAATTTACTTTGTCAAAGAAAACCCCAAAAATTGTCATTCTCATACATTTTTGAACGCCCCTTGTAAAATAATGAGTTTATGTCAATTTTTTGAGCGCAAAAGAAGCTGTCAGAGTTCAAATAACGTATGATATCGAAATTCTTCTGATTTTCTTTGGGTTCATAGTTAATATATTTAAAGTATATTACTGCACTATAATAAAGCTGCAATAATATATATTTTTTTATTTGTGGTTCGACCACTTTAACCCTTTATTGACACTCTGTATCTGATTTCTTTTAAATTGAAACAGTTCTGAAAATAAGTTTGAGAAGATGATGCCTCATTTGCATTTTTTTTGTAGTTTCAAAGTAAACAATTCAAATTCATTGTTTTACTTTTAATTTATAGACACTGACAAAGGAAACGGAACTTAATATTGCATTTTCGCCAAGTTCAAATTCATAAACATACATACTTTATTTCCAAAAAAAAAAAACTTATTCGAACCGCATGATTTGTAATTACAATTCTTTCTGAAGGCTATTAATTAGCCAAAATGTACTCGAAGAAAACGTTTCCGATTGAATGTTAGTCAAGAGAATGGTTTCGGATGACATTGAATTCACTTCACATTTCCTAGCGAAAACTTATGAATTATTTCATGATTGAAAGAATAAAATCTTCATCGGAAATGGGGCTTCTGAATAAAAATTCTCTTGTGGTTATGCAGAGTAGATTTGTTTTGCTTCCGTAGAAGTGTTGTCCCGTCAACGGAAATGTTAAAATTTAACTCAACTGACACAGTGCATGTCCCTGAAGAGTTCGGTAAATCCTACAAGCCTGAGTAATAACACATACACTGCGGGTTAATTAAATAGGTGCAACCGCTTAAAGATTTGTTTTAATCAAAATCTCGAGTAGCACAGAGCAAAGCCCAAAACTTGTTTTGTTTTTAATTTTTTTTTTTATATCTGAGTTAGCCGGTTTCGTGTACGTAGAAAAGTTGAAGGATTCAAAAAGGTTTACTCACCGCCCTGTTACATCAAAGTTAACTGATTATCCAAAAATTGTTATAAAATTTCCTTCCGACTAATTACTACCCTGACAGATTGAAATTATTTAAAAATATATTTTTTAATCTTATTTGTACTGACCTTAACATATGTCAGCGTGGACTACTAAAATTATTGATCACCACGAAAGACTCATTAATTTATATGGGATAATTTAGAGACTTAGTTCATTGTAAGATCGGTGGAAGAATTTTTTTTAAATCGGCTGGGTCGTATCGAAGATTACCAACAAGATTCAAACTAACAAATTACAAACTTTTACTCTTTATAAAATTGTGCCAAAACCTTAATATATAGATATGTATCATCGCGGACTTTTTTGTAAAGCTTTTTGAGTTCTTGAATTTTTCTATAAAGAAAGCCTTTAAAGCGGCGTTCGCAAAAACGCATTCGCTTTTTTAGTTACATAATTGGTCGCCACGAAAGACTGTTTTATTAAAATGGAATAATTTATAGCCCATATTCATTCTGAAAATCCATTTTTAGTATTGGTGGAAGAATTTTTAAAATTTGATGGATAGTTTCGAAAATTACTTCGTACATACAAACTTACAAATACTAGCCCGTTATAATATAAAGTACAATAATTTTGATTTCTCCAGCGTTTTCAGTAACAATCGGATGTCTATTATCTTCCACATTCACATTCGCACTGTGAAATATCCAGAAGGTGACGTTCACAGCAGTAGGTGATGTCTATGCGGTATTTGCAAAGGCTTTTACTGCAGTTTCACCTTTTCCTATAAAATATTATTGGTTTAAGAGTCAAATCAAAATTATCCACGTATATATGTGCATTCAATCAGATCGGTGTTTTCACAAATTGTTCTGAGATTCATAGGCAACCTCATAATAGACCAAAGATAATTTCATTGAACATCAAATGCACCCTGTTAGGTGCAGGTATTATCATTGAACAAAAATTTTTCGAAAACGACGAAAAAGTTCTAGAACTGTAGTTCGAGCAACATTGGTCAATAGCTCACAATAAACCTCAAACAATGACTATACTGAAAGCAGCTTTTGGCATTCGAATAATACCTTTAATAATTTCAACTGGGAACCGCCAGCACCTGATTAAACGGAACCAGACTTCTTGTTTCTTTGGTGTAAGCAAAAAAGCCATGCCACGAACCGATACTAAGGTTGTGACCTGAAATTCTAGCAAGAATATTAGAAAATATTGGGCATGAAAGAGCACATCAGCTCGAAGGACCATTTGCCGGATGTTATATTCCAAACATAATATTTCCAAACTATAAGATTAAAGCATAAGAACTACCAGAGTTAAAAAAATTCTGATTGAAAAAAAAAAACGATTAAGTGCCAGTCGGACATGCGCACGAAGGAATCCGTACCTCCTTCTTTTTAAAATACTTGCAAAAAAATCGCCAAAACAAATATTATATGCGGACTTCCCTTTATTTCATAAGTAAGCCATAGAAGCTTACAGTGTATGCAAATTGCAAGTGGAGCATTAGTTATTGGCGCCAATTGGCTACAGCTCTTTGAAAACAGTCTGATTGCGAAGACACCTCCGATTTGATGGTGAAAAAAGTTTTAACCGTAAATTAATTTTACGATCAGTAAGTTGATGTTTAAGAAGTGATGAGTGTCCATCATTATCCCATTTTATGGTCGAGAAGTTAGAGGCGACTATCTTTTGTTTTTTTGTTTAAAAAACTACCAATTGAAATTTATTTGCAAATCGTATCCAGAGATCTTGTAAATTTTTCTGGAGTCGATATCAATAAGGTTCACAAGAGCACGAACGTACGAACGTATGACTGTGGACTGTGGATTGAATTCAGACTCTAGAGACCCTGAAACATGGAGAAATGTCAACATTTTCATATCAGAAAATCCGACCAGTTGAAACGTTTGTTTACATTACGCTTCTCGTGTGCCAGCCTGAACTCGTACATAGATAGCACATGGCTACCACCGACAATCAAAGGTAAATAAAACTCCCAGTTGGCATTATTATCACGATCTACCATGACCAAAACTCTGCTTAAACGCACCGCGCCGAGTCGAAATAATAAGCCCATTTGAACTTGAAATTCACGTACTCATCCAATCAAGGCAAACAAAATATACTTTTTTATACTCACAAATTGAACAGCACGAACATTCTAGTATTCCACGTACGGCAATTAATTATAATTTTGAATATCGTTGTGCTATCTAAACAGTTACCGAACACGTTTAGAATTTTTTTCAGTGAAACGAGTATCTTCTATCTGATCTTGCTGAAGATACATTTTAGATTATGGGGCTCGTTATGCAACGGATTACGTTGTAAAACATGTTTCTAGTGAATCGAGAGCATCTGGGAATTGCACATGTGCAGCGATGAATCTTGTTTTTGGTAACAAACGTATCGAGATACGTTGGGTGCTCGGAAAGTAGTCAAACGAGGTGGCCCAAAAACACACAACCGATGTTGTTTTTCTGTATCCTTTTTTTTATTGCCTTAAGTGGCTTGCTTTCATACGGAGGAAAAAAGCCCTAAAGAAAGAAGTTTGTAGTCGTCAAATTAGGCATTTACGGCGGGAAATAAAAGTTTATCCTCTCACGTCAATATTACCGATGACATCTCAGGATGCTGTGTAATTTTGTGAATTGTTCTTGGATTGTTAGCGCTTCGGAAGTGCAAATTTAGTTTATTGATGATGAACTTCGACTTAAAAACGCCCAGAGCATCGCGAAATTTTATACTTTTCAACATATTCAAGATATATCTTTGGCTGTTTGGTTGCGTTCAAAAGACTTGCCTAATGTTATGGATAAGATTGTGTATTTGGACTTTAACTGTGCGCAAAATGTCACTGTTCTCCCTCCTTTACTTGTAAAGGGTTTTTCAATAAGAGCGCCACAAAAGTTTTTTTTAAATAAAACAAAAACGGTTTTGGATATCAATGAAATTCTTTATTCCTGTGAAAGTACGTTCGATGCCATTATGTATGGAACTCGATTTTTTTTTGCATGGCCACCACGGGCACGCTTGCAGAATTCCAGACGCTGAACCCAATTTTCGACGGTTTTCAAGCATAAATCGGCCGAAACTGCTGCAATTTCACGTTCGATATTTGTACGAAGTTCATCAATCGTCGCTGGCTTGTTGGGATAAACCATAGACTTGACGCAGCCCCACAGGAAATAGTCTAAAGGCGTCAAATCGCACGACCGAGGCGGCTTATCGACTGGACCATTTTGTGAGATAACCCGTTCTCCAAACTTGGTTTCCAATAAATTGATTGTGACATTCGCTGTGTGGCTTGTGGCGCCGTCTTGTTGGAACCACATGTCCTCCAAGTCCATGTCATCTAATTGGGGCCAAAAATATGGTCTTGATCATAACGGAAGAAGTACGGCCCAATGACGCCGCCGGCCCATAAACCACACCAAACTTTTTCGGGATGCAATGATGACTCATGGAGTACGTGGGGACTGCTGAAATTGCAGAAATGAGCCTCATCGCTGAAGATGATTTTTCGATGAAAATCCGAATCATTTTCAAGTTATTGCTCAGCCCAATTCACGAACATACGACGCTTCTGATGGTCAAGCGGCTTCAGTTCTTGCGTCAATTTAATCTTGTTAGGATGTAGGCCAAGATCTTTTCGCAAAATACGCCACAACGACGGCACACAGATGCCCAAGGCTTGAGAACGACGTGTGAGAGACACATTTTGGCTTTCTGCAACTGAAGCCTCAGCGGCAGCAATATTCTCGACACTATGGGCACTTCTTTGTCTCACTGGCACGGGAACATTTTGTGCTGTACCTGTGGATTCAAATTTTTCCACTAGACGCTCAATTGTTGATCTGCTAGGACGATTATGACGACCATAAATTGGACGTAGCGCTCTTAACGTTGAGGCATCTGACTCCGAATTTCGGTAGTAAATTTTAATAAGTTCGACTCGTTGTTGGCTCGTATATCTTTCCATCATGAAATGGCAAACCTTACTGAAGAGAAATGTCAAAAGAACGACAAGAAATATGGCGTCGTTTGCTGTCCCTGTCGCTCTACTTTTGTAGCGTCCCTGTTGAAAAACCCTTTAGTTCCGTGCTTTGCAACTGTTGCTTCATGTTAGCATTATTGATTGACCTTGGTTCTTTTTAGAAACCGAACATCTAACCTGCTTCCAAAGCTACTCAAGTCTGTTCAATGTGGGTCAATTATGCTCAGAGAATGTCGATGGTTAGAAAGGTAGTTCTCCATTTGGATCTCAACCAGCAGTTAAGCGTATGTTCGAAAGGCATTTCTAACTTAAATATTATTCATAACACTAAGCAGGTTGACTGTGTCTTCGCCCTGTACGAATATTTTGACTTACTACCAATACGGCATCAATTAGCTTGGTCCCCCGCCGCCGTTGGAAACGCCTCTTTGAAGGCAGACGTTCTATTTATCGGCCATCATTTAACTAGATTTATGTAAGCCGAATATGTCGTTCCACCTCCTTTAATTTATCAGATATTCAAAAGCCGTCTCACTAAACATCCAAAATCAATAACTAGGCTTGCCCTAAGCTCTTTAGGATTTGCATACATTTATTTTATTTAAATTTCTTCTTTCAAAATTCTAGAACATTCGATTAAATCTTATGTAGATTTAAAAAAATAAAAAAAAAAATTCAACAAACATTCTTTTGTCCGTGTTACAGATATTCTAATCAATAGAAAATGCTTAGGGGGCAGAAGAACGTTGACCCTAAATTTTGGACCAACAAAATTTCGCAAGATAAACATCGCAAAGGATGATTTTTAATAGACGGAATAATTTATTTGTCAGCAGTCATTAACAAGCTTTAGAAATCTCCCCTGTGTCTGTATAAGGAGCATCAAGAGATTGAATAAAATTCCAATTTTGGTAATTCAGATCGAAAAAAAAAAAAAAAAATTAGCATTGATGATGAAGAAATCGAAAAATCTGTTTTGGTTTCGGTTGCGGTTGATATTAGCCGGAAATTTATGGTAAAATTAGTTTCTCCTTTTGATCACGATGACGCATTCAGTTTATTACATAAAACTTAATATTTAATGATTGTTGAAACAAATATTAAAATATTTTTAAGACAAATGTTTCAAAATGGTATCGCCTGGAGCTGCTTTAAGTCCATCCGCATATGGAAAGTATTTTTACGTAAAGTTAGGTGTTCAAAGTAGACAGGGGATCTGTCATTCGAATAGCGAATAGGTTTTTACTTATGGTCTCTTGAGTTTGAAAATTCTAGCCCTTGCAAGTTGAATCATAGTATAGGGCCACATCAGGAAAGGTATCATAGAAAAACGCTATGTTTGCTAGTGATTTAATAAGTTATTATTTCTAACTTGTTTTAATATGCTAGTGATAAAAATAAATAAACAAATATTCATGTCCAAGCTCTTAGCTAAGTTTAAGTTTAAGTTTAAGTTTAAGTTTAAGTTTATTTAATCAAAAGAATTCTTACAATGTAAGATTATACAATCTTTTAAATTATGTAAGACTTTAACAACTTTTAGTAAGGTACTACTTGTATTAATTTAAAATATGGCAATAATAATTAAATTGCAATAATGGAAGAGGCAAGCAAAAATTAAAAATACAAAGGAAAAGCAAAAATAAATAAAAAAAATTAAGTGGATAAATAAATAGAAAAGCAAAACAAATAAAAGGTTGCTTTAATATTAAATGAAAATAAAATTACGCAATTCATTCTAAATGGAATTCATTGAACAATGGATAATCAGCTCGATTCAGAGGCCAAGTGCTCAAAAAGAGATATTTTAAAACTATTCGTGTTTCCTATCCTCCTTAGGTGGCGGGGCAGAGAGTTCCACTGTCGAGTTGTCTGAACAAAAAATTGACGTTCTGAAGCAAGGCATGAATATCTTGGTTGGCATCTCTCTTGGACTGTCTGAAATCCAGAGACGTCTTGTACTTTTCGGTGAATAGCAAACACCTTAGATTCATCAGCATTTAAACGCAAATCATGTCTAATTGACCATTGGTAGATATTGTTGAGATCTTCATTTACTACTGTGTCCAAAAATAAGGTGACATATGAATTTAAACTGCGCGCGTCGAAGGATTTGGAAATTTTTCTTTCTTTTTAGGTTGGTAGTACTGTCAGTGACATCTATGTGAAATTTAATGTCAAAATATATTCATAGTGTTTGAGATACGCGTCGTTTTGTGAGCTGCTAAAAGTGAGTTTTTCGTTTTTTGCGATGTCGAAATTTATTGAGCAAAGAATTTGCATTAAATTTTGTTTGCGGAATCAATTTTCTGCTGCGGATACGTTGAGGATGGTGCAGAAAGCCTTTGATGATGAGGCTATGTCTAAAAACAATGTTTACAAGTGGTATAGTGATTTCCAAGCCGGCCGTGAACGTGTCGAAGAGCGTTCTGGGCGACCATCAACCTCAACCGATGAAGCTCACGTCCAACAAATAAAAGATTTGGTGTTGAAAAACCATCGATTAACGATTAGAGACCTTGCTGATGAAGTTGGCTTATCGAAAGGCTCAGTCAATACCATTTTGAAGGATGCTTTGGGCCTCAAGCGCGTCAAAGCTCGACTGGTACCGAAAACATTGAATTTTTTGGAAAAAAGGCGTCGCGTTGAAGTGTGTGAAACAATGCTTTCCGACTACCAGGATGTCATGAAACGCATTATAACTGGCGATGAGACTTGGATCTATGCTTACGACCGCGAAACAACCGATCAATCGAGCGAATATCGTGCCAAAGGAGAGCCGAGACCAAAAAAACCGCGCCAAAGTCGCTCGATTATCGTGGTGTTGTGCTTTATGAATTCCTTCCAACCGGCCAAACAGTCAACAAGGAATATTATTTGAACGTTATGCGTCGTTTGCGTAACGCTATCCGCCTAAAAAGGCCGGAATTGTGCAAAGACAATTCTTGGTTTTTACACCACGATAATGCACCATCCCATACCGCACTCGTAATTCGTGATCATTTCGCCAACCCATATCCGTTCCGCAACCACCGTATTCACCTGATCTGGCGCCGTGGGACTTCTGGCTGCTCAACAAGCTCAAAAGACCGCTCCGGGGACACCGTTTTGATACGATAGAGGAGATTCAAGCTGCAGCGAAGACGGAACTGAAGGCCATCCCGGAAAGTGACTACAACCAGTGTTTCAAAGATTGGAAAATCCGTTGGCATAAGTGCATTGCATCGGGAGGGGATTACTTTGAAGGGGATGAAATTGATTTGGAAGAATAAATAAAGAATTTTCAAAATAAATACAATGTCACCTTATTTTTTGGACACAGTAGTATAAGGCTGATGGCTTCGTTAGCTTGAGTGAGGGAGCTGCTCATGAGAAGTTGTACGTCATCCGCATACATGTGGATCTTGCAGTGTCTTACAATTTTGGGCAGCACGTTGACGTAGAGCGAGAATAAACGAGGCCCAAGAATAGATCCTTGTGGGACTCCACTATTTACGTTTATCAATTTCGAGAATTTGTCACCTGCTTCTACGCGTTGCTGCCTCCCATTCAAGTAGGAAAAAATAAGTTTAGCGGAAGGCGTTGAGAATTTAAAATCCTTCCTAAGTTTGTTGCAGTGAACCGAATGGTTGACTAAGTCAAAGGCTTTCGAAAAATCTAGAAGCGTTAGAAATGTTAGATACTTACAATCTAACGCATTTCGAATCTCATCAGCAATAAAAATAAGCGCTGTTTTACAACTTCTTTTTGAACGAAAGCCACTTAAGAGGTTTCTGTTAGAGACAAAGTTCTTTATTTGTGGAGTGATTATTTTTCCAAAAACTTTTGACAGATATGGAAGAATGGCTATTGGTCGATACTCGACTGTACTTCCTTTACCTTTCTTTGGAATGTGGATAATTTTGGCTTTCTTCCATTCAGAGGGGAAAATTGACGTCATAATGATTGTATGTATGTAATATATTTGAGTATATGTGGGAGTAACAGTTTAACAAACTTTGGTTTTAAGTTGTCAAGGCCAGTAGCATTTGATTTAATAGATAATATCGCTTGAACAACGTCTTCTTCACATATTCTTTGAAAACAGAAGCAATCTTCATCTTCTCGTTCTGAGTTAATTCCAAAAAAATTGTTTAAGACTGTGGAGTACCAGGTGTGTAGACAAATTCTACGTTGATCTTGTCACAATCAATGTCATCTGCGATTTTCGGATTCTTCTTACCAACCCCGATTTCACGGAGCATTTGTTGGTTTGTTTTTAATAAGGCTTGTAGCCTTTTATAAACTTCAATATTTTTCAACTTTTGTAGCTTTATTTAAAAGAGAAAAAGAGAAAGAAATTGTAGGCCTTCCTGTCAATCTGATTTAACAGTACAACGGAGCTAATCTTACTCTTATGGATAACGTACTTAAGAATCCTATAACGACCACGGACAACAACATAATTTTCAGGGCTTTTCACTGCAAGTACATGTATCGCCAAACTATGCGCCTTAACTTCCTTATTCCTTCAGAAATTTAACTCAATTCCGACGATTGGTTTCATTTAGGGTAGACGAGAAGTGCCATTAATTTTAATGTAGAATCTCCTTCTCGGCCTTATCATACCAGGGTTAGGCAGGTGAAGGTTAGAGCATTCCTCCACGTTATTATCTTTATAGACAATGAAATTTTTTGAAGTTTTTTAGCCTAGCCTAAATTTAAAAGGAAAATTACTATACATGAGAGCATAAAGATATCAAGAAGGTTGTTTACATAAACTTAGTTTTTCGGGATAAACTTTTTTCTTAAAAATAAAAATATTTGTTTGGTCCTTACTTACCCACTTAGGTTAGGTGGAATATTGTGGAAGAAGTTTAATATGTTGTTTAACCTATAATTAATAAAAACTGGCGCTGCTCCATTTCATTTTTGATTTTCAAATGAAGCTCGTTTGTTAAATTAATTTAAGGCTGGAATTCACAAAAACTAACTCACAAACTGAGACGGTATAGTTCCTGACTAAACATCAACTATTTTTAACTTGATCTGATCAGATGAGGTTTGAGAAGACCATAAGGTCTATTGTGGATATCTGCATTCGGGCCACTCTTAAGCTGGAATTGTGTCATTTCAAGTCTTCTTCCGGTTATCGCTCGTTCTTGAAAAGCCTTCATTTTCAGTTCTTTCGTTAAAAGGCAGATGGTCTTCTGGCCGAGGGACATATTTGAGATTAAAGTAACCCGCGGCTAGTTTTTGAACTCAACCCTCACATGGACGTTTCTGTATTTCATCTTTACAATTAACAAATCATCACAAGCTTGACTTGCTTTTTTATATTAACTTTGCAGAAGTGAAAGAATTTAAAGTGGCATGAATACACATTTTGGCCTTCCATCTTCAAACGGTTGACAGATTTGCGAAACCCTTAGGTAAAGTTAGGTAAGAGTGGCTGCCATAAAGCAGAAGCTTATTTGGACCCTTAGGTTATAATCTATGATTCTCTCAAATATTTTCAGAAGAAAGATTGAAAGACTTCCTTGACCTTGTGCCATCTTTTGGGTATGAAAGTGAGGGAAAGGTACGGTTCATATATGGCTTTGAGCCAGGGGATCACAAGGGATGATGCCATCAGGGTCCGGTAATTTAAATGGAGAGAAGGATTTTATTGGCCATTCAAATTGGATGTTACTTATTGGGCAGGGTACCTGCTGGAGATCGAAGTTTATCGGAGCAGGGTTTTTTGTCGGTACCATACTTTCTGGAAAGTGGACATCAAGGCGAACATTTTACGTCCATCGATTGAGTGACCATCAGGTCTCTTTATTAAAGAAGAGGGGGATGGAGCTGTCTTGTGAGTCTTACGGAGTCCACAAAAGCTTGCTCTGTTAATTCTTTTATGAAGCTTAAGCTGTCAGCTGTAAAATGGCATAGCTTTTTTATTGGCGTGCAAAATCTTGACATCTTTTACTTAAAAAAAAAATCATCTGTCGAAAAATGTGTCGAGACTTTTAGGTCTTTGAAGATTAGAAATATATTTCGAATTTGTTCAATTGTCAGAGTAATTTTGGGAAGCCACACCGGTTCTTCCGGTCTTTCTTTTGTAAAAGCATTGATGAAAGCATGTTTGAAAAACACATTCGCACTTCCGGCCTTTCTTTGTTTTTCTTTATTCCAACTTTTTGGATGTTGATACTCATTTTCTTACATCACTTTCATAATTTGTCACGTTCTAAGTTTAAAGTTTGACTATTACTTCCTACTACGTGATTTATTATTGTTACGATTCATTCCAATTCTTAAAGCTTAAGCATGATGGTTAAAAGATCCGGCAGCTTATTTTTGCAGATATATGGTTTTTAATGAAACTTAATTGAAATAATTAATTTATTGATTTTTATGCCTGGGATGTATCACATACGTAGCTTTACACAAGAAATGCTTAAAACTAACTTATAACCAACGAAAGGACATTTTTAAGGACTCTTCTGTTGAGGTGGAAATTGAAAATGTGGTATTGGCCTTACACAACATATGTTCATGCGAACCGTAGTTGGTGCGGTGTGGGTCTAGGCGGAAGTGGGGGACAGAGGTTACGGGAGTTGGTGTATATAGAGATCGATCGAGGCAGCGTAGGACAGCCGATGATACCGGTTAAGAGCTGTTGAATGAAAAGAATGTCGGCAATTTTATGACGTTGCTTAGGGGAATGTAGATTGATGAGTTGCAAACGGTTTTTATGTGGTGGTAGATTAAAGCTGTTCATCCAATGGAGAACACGCGGTACGATGCGGAGATCAATCTTCCGATTTGGGTTTCATAGTCATGGGGACTAGAATGGGGTAGCATATTCGAGGTGGTGTCTATTAAAAGCAATGTAAAGGCTAACGTAGGTAACGTAGCTTAAGAGCTTACGTGTGTATGTGACGGCTTGGCATTTGCTAATGTTGAGATCTAGAAAGTTATTTTGGTAACAAATTGAAAATCTGCTCAGATCATCTTGCAGAATGAAAATCATGGGGCCAACGTGACTCCCTTGAACGACTCCTGAGGTGACCAAAAAAGAAAAAGATTTGAAGAATTTGAAAATAATAACGTCTTGACGGTCTTCTAGGTAGAACTTTATCCAATGAATAAAACCGGCAGGGAAGCCAAGAGCTTTAAGGTTGAAAGCTTTAAGTTGGAGAATCATGATTTTGTGCGATATTTTATCGAAGGCCTTGCTGAAGCCGGTGGCTACAACTTCAACTTCATTACCTTCCTCCAAGACACATAGAGTTCGGCAGACGAATTTGAATTCCATGTTGATTTGGTGATACGATGGATTTGTAGTAGAAAAGCATTGCCGCATAGATGATGCTGGAATAGACGATAGATTAGAATCAGTCTATGGTTTGCAAACCCCTTTTTGGACTTTCCGTAGATATCGGAAGCCTGTAAATTATGTTCGGGTTCTTCGTCGTGGACCGCGTAGGTGGAGGTTTGGCAGTCATCACTGACATATATCAACGCATTTCACGATTCACATGCATTTGTTCCGGCAATACAGACCTTGCTGATGCTTCTTGCTCTGGACGTCCACCCATCACAAATGACGATCAATTCTTAGCAGCAGTCAGCATTGACAGTATTGAACGACACGAGAGATCGGTAAGCGGGTCAATATTGCCCATGCAATCGTTTCATGGAGATGGAAAAGGCCTGGAATGTGGACAAAGTGAAAGAAATATTGTGCGGATCGCATAATGATCTGTGAGTCTTTTGTTGAGGTGGAACTCGCTTGAGACTTTTTTGAAAAGAGTGTTTACGGGAGACGAGAAATGGGTGGTTCACAACAACATTCGGAGAAAGGAGTCATGGTGTGCTCCTAGTGATATCACGCAGTGAGACAATAAATATCATCAAATATTGCTTTCCAGCTTGATAATTTAAAGCAGGCAGTGGAAGACCAACGGCCAGAGTTAGTGATCAGGAAGGGCGTTGTTTTCCACTATGACAGCGCCAGACCAAACACAGCTTTTGTGGCAAAACAAAAGCGGAATTTCTTTGGCTGCAAGGCGCACTCTGAACGGAAGTCACTTTGATTCCGAGGAGGAAATAAAAACGCACCTGTAAAACATTTTTGGCCAAAAGTATACTGGGTTTTTACAGAAGAGGAAGGAATAATGTCTCTTCCAGAACATTGGAAGAATGTAATAGATTGGCATGGACAATAATTGATTGATTAAATATATGATTTTAAACCAAAAATGTGTATTTGACTGAAACTAAAAAAAACCCCGAACTTATTGCACAACCCAATAATTTATTTATTATGAACGAATTAAGATTTTGTCTTGAAATTGATGAGGTGCATTCTGTCGACGAGAAATCGATCTGTCAGACTATATTCGGGAGAATATAACACAATCAACAACTCTGATAAGTGAGTAAAGGGGGTTTTCTAACTCCATTATCAAGACTTAAGTAAATATCCGACGAATCCAAACAATGAGAAACGAGATTTCTCACTCGGAGGACAAAAATTATGCTCTAAAAAAGGTTCATTTTGCCGGTTTTTCTAACTGGAGCCGAATTTTGTAAGAAAGCGGAAGCAATTTTAGGATCTTTGAAAAGAAATATATAACATCGAGTTCTACTAACTTTTCAATGGCTACTTCAATAGCTCAGCCACTTGGACCGAATGGGAAACAACGCATTCGCTTAAAGTGTTTCCGAACCCTACCCACGAGGAACGCTTGTCTGATAAGCAAGTTAATTGACCGCGATGGACGGAAATCAACTTAAGCTCCAAGATCGATGTGGATGACGGGTAGCATTTTAAGTTGAAACTCAGATCCTCGAAAGCCTGATAAGTAAATAATATGTATACAAAACAATTAAAAGAGCAAACACAAGGAAAGCTTAACTTACCAAGTGGACAGTGACACAATTTTCCCTAATTGAATACTGAATTCATGCGTTTATCAAATAGCTTTATTGGTTTCATCAAATGTTGACATAAATATAATTAGTAAACAGTTTTGAACTTGATTGTCAATCAAATCAAAAAGCAAAAACTTAACGGTAACAAATTTATTGAACAATTCAAATCTAAACTGTCCATTTCCACTTTAACAGCGATGATATCTTTGACATTTAAGTGTCATTTATTTGTTTGTTTTATTGTTTTTTTTTTTTTGACTGTGTGGGATCCCATCTGAATAAGGCAATTGTTAGTTGAGGAACATTCAGATGGAAATGGGTGAACGATTGGTCGAATGGTAATTTTTTTCTATATAAATGGTCATTATGTTGTTAAATTATAGCTAAAGACTTAAGTGAAAGGAGGAATACTTAAAATTTAGAAAATAAAGAGTTAGTTCAAAAAGGAAATTTTGGGTTGCCACTGTTTCTAAATGCGTTGATCTTCAACGAAATTTTAGTTTAAATGTTTGCATAGAAATTTGAATATGTTGAATTTGTATCAACCTCAATACATTTTTTTTCTTTAATATTTATTTCAATTATCACAGATTAATAAATTATTTATTCCAAGCAAAAATACGATTAACTTGATTTAATTGGCATCGCTTTCGCTTGGACAATGTCTGCTAAGCCTCGTGGTGCGACTTTAACGCATTTAATTTTATTCTCAAGACTTATACGTTATTTGGATTACCTTTGGGGTGGATTGGAGGATTCAATTCTTCCAATGGCATGAAAGAATTCAAACGGGGTAAAGTACTGATTGAGAGTAAGTTTGAATATTTTTATAAGGGAATTATTGTTGGGTATGGGAGAATAAACGCCACATGCTGCTGAATATTTTCTCAAATTTCTTTTTTTATTTGAAAGTACAATCCTTCCGGTTAATAATGGAAAATAATTTCATTCGATTGGCTGCCTCGGCTGGCCATGCAGTAACCTACACGATCGGTCCAATTTTTAAGCACATTATCGATTGTGTGCAGCTGTATTTCACCAATGGCTTCACGAATATTGTCCTTTAAAGCGTCAATTGTCTCTGGCTTGTCGGCGTAACACTTATCTTTGAGGGCACCCCACAAATAATAGTCCAACGGTGTCCAATCGCAGCTCCGAGGTGGCCAAACGACATCAGCTCTGCGACTGATAATGCGATCTTCAAAAACAGGGCGCAAAACATCGAGTGTAGCTTCGGCTGTGTGGCACGTAGCACCGTCCTGTTGAAACCAAATGTTGCCAATATCCTCCTCTTCAATTTTTGTGAGCAAATATTCGTTCAACATGGCCCGATAACGATCGCAATTGACTGTAACGGCCGCTCCTTGCTCATTTTCGAAGAAAAATGGCCCAATTATGCTTCTGGACCAAAATCCGCACCAAACAGTGACTCGTTTTGGGTGCATCTGTTTTTCAATGTATGCGTGCGGGTTTTCTGTGCCCCAAATGCGACAATTTTGCTTGTTTACATACCTGCCAAGATCAAAATGAGCCTCATCTGAAAAGATGATTCTCTTCTGTAAGTCGATCGCAGGCCCACTTAGCGAAGCGAAACTTATTGGATGGTCTGTTGGCTTCAACTCCTGAACCAATTGGACTTTGTATGGCGTCATACCAAGGTCTTTATGCAAAATTCGTCTCAATGATGTCTCGGAAATGTTCAATTGTTGAGAACGAAGGTGAATTGATGCTGATGGCGCTTCACGCACACTTTCTGCCACAGCAGCAATATTCTCGGGTATACGCACTGTTTTTGGCTTTTCACGCTTTGGTTTACCGATGAGGATGCCAGTTTCTTTCACTTTTTTCACAAGTTAACGAACACACGGAGCTGACGGTGCTTCTCTTCTTCCAAAATCCGTACGCAATTTTCGCACACATTCTGCAACATTACCATGATTTTCAAAGTAATGTCGCAATATTTCCCAGCGGTGTTCAAGCGTATACACAACCATATTCGTTCAGCGGAAGGATAAAACTAATTATCTGTCAAATCAAACATGAGTTAAGTGTTACCATTGACGAAATAAGCACTAGTTGATAAAAAAAAACGTTAGATGGCGGACCCTTTATATGATCTAAACCACATACATCAACCAGCCACGCAAAGTACTTAAGTTATGAGATGCGAATGTACCTCAAAAATGAAGATGATACGGCGCGAAAAAAGACAATGAATAAATTTTTGTAAGACTCTGAAGAGCCTGTCCGAAAAAAGGGCGTCAAAGTCATGCTTGAGGAACTTCAGAGCTAAATTCGGGACGGAAAACATGTTCGACGGACCGGTGCAGGCTCCCCGGAACGAAAACGACAAACGTCGACAATTTTTGGTGCCAATATTGTCACCAATTTGGAGTGTATTGTTGATGAATTCAAAGCACATTTCCTGTAGCACTTTAAGGATCATGACAATGATAGATAAATAAGGATTCTAGGCGATGAAGTAATATTCCATCTATTGGTGTAGACATGTTAAAAAGGTTAAAGGCAATACATTCATGAAGTTAGATATACGACCGAAAGCAGAAAGCATGCCCAACGACTTGAATATAAGCTAACTTTAACCTCTGTATGAAAAGACGATCATATGTATTATTACTAAAAGGTGATTTTTTAGCTATTATCTTTTCGGCAACACTGGTTTAAACAGCTGACGCACGTTTCGTGTTTTGTTTCACTGTCAACCATCTTCAGTTTGGTCTATAATTTAACCATGAGTCTGTCAAACGAACAACGCTTGCAAATTATTGAATTTTATTATCAAAATGCGTGCTCTGTTAAGAAAGTTCATCGCGCGCTTCTTCCATTTTATGGTCAGTTTAATCGACCCAATGAAACGGCTATTCGCACCAAATTTACATTGTTGGACATTAAACCACCAACACGCTTACGTTGAGTGCGAACTGAAGAAAATATCGCAGCTGTATCGGCCAGTGTTAATGATGACCATCAATTATCGATTCGTCGCCGTTCGCAGCAATTGCGCCTCTGTTACTCAACAACGTGGAAAATTTTGCGGAAGGATTTAGGTGTGATGCCTTTCAAAATACGGCTGGTGCAAGATTTGAAGCCGAACGACCTACCGCAACGTAAAATTTTTGGTAAATGGTCTCTGGAAAGTTGGCCGAAGATTCATTTTTTTACCGAAAAATTGTGTTCAGCGACGAAGCTCATTTTGGCTCAATGGGTACGTAAATAAGCAGATTGTCGATTTTGGAGTGAATATCAGCCAGAAGCATTGCAAGAGCTACCTACCAATGCATCCAGAAAAAGTCACAGTTTGTTGCGGTTTATGGGCTGGTGGCATCATTGGACCGTACCTCTTTAAAGATGATGCGAATCGTAACGTAACTGTGAATGGTGAGCGCTACTGTTAAATGATACCCAACTTTTTTTTCCCCAAAATGCAAGAACTTGACTTGCATGACATGTGGTTTCAACAAGACAGTGCCATATGCCACACAGCATGCGCAAGAATGGACTTATTGAGAGGCGAGTTCGGTGAACATTTTATTTCACGTTCGGGACCGGTCAGTTGGCCGCCTAGATCGTGCGATTTAACGCCTTTAGATTATTTTTTGTGGGGCTATGTTAAAGCTCATGTCTATACAGACAAGCCCGCTTCAATTGACGCATTGGAAGACAACATTGAAGCATTTATTCGTGAGATACCGGCTGAAATGTTGGAAAGAGTATGCCAAAATTGGACTAAGCGGATGGACCATTTGAGGCGCAGTCAAGGTCAACAATTGCATGAAATAATCTTCAAATATTATATAATATGGACCGTACTATCGACTCAAATAAAGATTTCATGCACTTTTCTGAATTTTATGTGTTTTTTTTTTGAAAAACTTTCCCTTAGCCCATAGTGCCGTCATTTAAGCTTAAACGGCGGTTGAAGAACAAACGAGAAGTGAAAGCTAAAAGCCTAAGGGATGAATAAACTCTACAAACCACAAATTAGTAGAGATCTGAGATCTGAAGATCACGAACACGGACTATGAAGGATCAAGATGTAGCAGACGCCATGGCGCTTGATTTACACGCACCATGCTCAGGATCGAATAGAATGAAAGGTACAATGCCTTAAGCAGAGACTCTTCATAGGTCAGAAACCATTTAAGTAGTTTTGTAACTTCGACGTTTGTCGAGCATTGGATACAGACTTATATTTGCTTAAGATTTATGATTGTAAGTCAAAAGGCTACAAAGATACATGTAAACTGTTCAAATTTGACTCGCGTCAAACATAGTAAACATTGATAATAAAAACTTTAAGCTGTGCCGTTTTGATTTACTTTCTTCCTCTTTATGGTGGTCCCATCTCACGGTTTAATGAAAACCGCAATAAAATGCCATGAAGCTTAATCCCTTGACGTGAATGCAGTCACAAACTGGCTTAGCAACATTTTTTGCCCACAATTATTAAATCATAACCACGGCAACTCATTTCACTAAAACATCTCTCCAACCTAAAACCACTGAAGACTATTCACCCGTCAAAGCATCTAGATCCATTTCAACATCTAATCCAGTATATGGTCAGTGACCAGATTCAATAAATGTAAATAAAAGTTTCTATAATTCCATCGACTTCGCATGCATGTACGGTCATTTCGCACGCAACGCAACTAATTAGTCCGTTGAGGTGGACGTTGTTGCGCCCATCACAGGTGAAGCATCATGATCGAAA
Source organism: Orthonevra nobilis (assembly GCA_963555765.1). NCBI lineage: Eukaryota > Metazoa > Arthropoda > Insecta > Diptera > Syrphidae > Orthonevra > Orthonevra nobilis. The sequence goes on from OY743226.1 coordinate 36,709,269, forward strand.
GTCGTCCCAAATGGTCAAACATGCATGCCGTTCACACTATGTACGCATTCAAAGAATGAAGAAGGCAAACAAAACGCTGCTCATACATGCTTTACTAATTAATGGCTTTAAGCCGTGCACGCATTTGGTCATTTGAATTCTCCTCTTCCAGTCAACGCAACTGGTTTGCTCCACTGAACACCTTTTTGAACGGCTCTTTTCCATTTCACTTCATGCGTAAAAAATATAACATAAAAATGTTACATGTCGAGAGAAAACTTTTGCGTCGCGTCTGCCAACTTTGGATCTGGACAATCTGCCGAGACGCTTCCAAACGAAAGCGAAATGAAACGCCACAGACAAGTACAAGTAGTGTGACGAAGTACGAGCAAGTAAAAGAATTTTCTTAGGTGTACTACCGGCTTTCTTCGGCTGTCATTTATGATTTAAAGTGTCCAAAAAAAAAAAACACAAAACGAAAAATTAAGTCCGCCTCGGAAAAGGTGCAATCCCCTCACTGCCATACAATGAAATGAAAATAAGATTAACCTGATTATGATTTTGTTTATGGCCTTCATTAAGATCGCTATCTCTGTCCGAAAAGTGTGTGTAGAGTTATCACAACAATGAAGCCCAAAGAATAAGAAATCACTTACTGCGTTAAACGAGTTTTAAGATTTAACACTGCGCTGACGCATTGTTTGACGCTGTCAACTTGTTACACAAAAACGTGATTGATCGCTGAACTTGATGACCCTTTTGACAGATGGCTTAGAGATCAGCTGGAATCAAATGTCTGACGTTGGAAGTTGGAAAATTTTCCAATGGTTTACTTTGAACGAGGAACGTGTCATTGGCTTCGATTGTCAAACTAGTTTCAAAAGTCTTTCTTTAATTTTCTTGTTTTTCTTTCGTTTTCTAATGAGGTCAATATCGATTTTTCTTTTAGCCGAATTTCCTAAGCGCTTGTTGTTTGGCCCCTCCCAGAGTTTTTTAAGTCTTTTGACTCTTAAAACTTGAAACACGATTTCTATTGAATGGAATGCCATCATTTATGTGTAAGTCGATGATGACCAAGAGACACGACAAGAAAATTAAATGATCTTTACTGGATGATACTTTATTCAAGCATCGATCAAATGGTTTCAAAAAAAATTAAGCAAGCACTTGACAGATGAAATTTTTATCAATTCGCAGAGAAACTTCTTTCATATTCAAATTGACGACGGCAATTGCGTTGATGCAAACTTTTGACAGATAATGAAAAATTATCATGTGAATTGAAAGACGCCTGCTGGGTAATTTTTGTATGATGAAATATGAAAACGTGAGAGTAAAAGGTTTCCTTTTTATGCGAAAACTTACGAACTTTTGCACACTCAATTTCGGTGTGAAGTCAAGGAACCTAACAATCGAATGAGGTGTAAAGCAGATGTTTAAGGTATTAACGTTTTTTTAACGCTGGCTTTGAATGCGGCCAAGCTGATGAAAATTTACATCCACCGTTCATTGTGATGAAATTTCTTCAGGGGAATAAGGGAATTGACAGTATTATTCGGCACAGAGGAGGTCATGGGTTCGCAAACGTATTCCTTAGAAGACATAGCCAATTCGACGAAATGCTGGTCCATAAGTCGTCTTCCAAGCATCCGTTAATTTTTTTTAAAAGCGAACAAAAGAGTTTTGACTAAATGGATAGACGACGAAAATATATTCTCGTATGACCAATTCGGTTCCTGAAACGCATTAACTCCTTAACTGGCTGCGATTATCGATCGGAAAAAAGCAAGAAACAACGGACCGGTGCTTGCTCGGTAGATAATTCTTTTTATAAGCTTCCAAGTAGACATTTTTTTTGTGATCTGCAACGAGGTGTTGCTTATTTCCTGATCAGTTTTTCGAGTGATCTTGTAAGATTTTTCGATCTTAAAATCGATAGTTATTGCGAGGGTAAGAATTTGAAGATCAACTTCGAAAGGTGCGATTTTTCTTCTTTGCTGTCGTTGTATGGGGCCTCTAGAAATATCAGAAAATATTGGGACAGTTCGACTGGTGAGTCGAAGCGAAACCAGACAACTAGCTATGTATTTATGGGCCAAAAGAGACTTCCGAACTTTGACAGTTGTTAGCGGCCACATCTGTCAGATTGGTTGCCATTTTTTCAGTCCATTTTGCCAAATCACCATGGACGGATATAGCATTCAACAACACATGAAAAAAATAAAATTGGTTTGTCAAAATTGGTATTCTGTTCGCACAACGTTTACGCGTCGCCCATTTTACAGTCGCCATAATCGTCCTTGCGAGACGATTATTCGCAGTGTCCACTGAAATGCAAGATCTGACGAAAACATCGCTGTTGTTCGTGAGAATGTACAGGAGAATCCGAGGCAGTCGATTACAAGTCGCTCAGAAGAACTCGGCCTTTCGTAAACCACAACTTTGGGATTTGGACCTGCAACCGTAAAATTGAAGAATGTGTGACGAAACCAATCCACATGAGATTCAAGAGCGTCCAATGCATCCTGAAAAGTCCATATTTCTTTGAGAATGATTTTGGCCACCGTCAACGGCGAACGCTATAGGTCGATGATTACTAAATTCTCTTTATCTTTATTGGATCATAAGGACGCCAACAGAATGGTGCTATGTAATACACAGCTCACGTCACAGGAAATTCTGTACGAGCGATTCGAGGGCATAGTCGTCTCATGTGGAGGTGATGTGAACTGGCCTCCAAGATCTTGGGACTTGACTTCGTTAGATTGTTTCTTGTGGGGTTTTCAGAAGTCGCAGGTGTATGCGAATATGCCGCAGAGAGGCCCTCAAGGCCAACATTACGCGTGCCATCGGTCAAATTCAGCCTGATTTATGCGCCAGAGTTATGGAAAATTTTACATTTCGAATGCGTGCCATCCAGAGTAGCCGCGGAGAACATTTGAATAAAATATTTCGATGACATGACACACTTTGTTTTATTTAAATTTAAAGATTGGAAGCGCTTTACAAAAGACCCTTTATTTTAAGAACATTATACAATATTTAATTGGTGCTGCTCTAGCAAGAGTCAAAGCGGCATATGTCCAGAGAGGGTGACTGTTTCATCGTAGCCAGTTTTATGGCAAGTAAAGGTGATCTGCGAAACGGCCTTCAATCCTTCTATGCTTGTACGAGTGTATGGATATCCCGTGTGGTTTAACTTTGATGGAAAGGAGTCGAGCTTACCTTCATTAATGTACATAGATAAATTCTATTATAATGAAGTCCTGTTCAACGGGGCCAAACAAAGGCGTGTGGATTACTCTACGATATTATACTGGCTAAACATGGATTTTTAAAATCAATTTAACAATAACAATAAAAGAAATAATCAATATCTTTTTGCACTGCAAATTAACGTGTGTTTAATACGATGTAAAAATTAACATAATAAGGAAATGAGGCAAAATCAAGAAAACCAGAGCAAATGACAATTTACGGCGCTGTTCCCAGTTGATTTTATTTTTTTGGTTTGAGTACCCTGATCTAGAAAAGCTAAGTCCATCTTGTGTCCGTCTGAAGTCATCGAACTCAAATTTTCAAAATCATATAAAATATAAAAATCTAGCACTATCGTTTTGCACCAAAATCAAATAATGCGAAAATGTATCGACGGCAACTCTATTGCAGGGGTTTGTTTGGCAGTTTGCAGACTGCTTATTCCCACAAGTGTATCCAATACACACATGAACGCATACTGTGTATACTGCAAAGATGTGAATCTGTCTGTGTTCGTGCAACGAAAGGTTTGCGATTATAAAAAAAATACTGCAGCCCTTAAAACATCACTCAGATTAAAATTCTACAATCGCGAATCTAAGCCAGATATTTATTGACTTAATTTGTTTACAGCACAAGCAAGCTAATCAGTGTACGTGTTTGGCAATACTACAGTGACTCACAGCTAAAATGGGCCAATCTCTAAAACTTCTATTTTTTTTGTAACAAAAATTCGGTTGAAATAAGTTTAATGTTAACATAGTATGTATAAATTTTTGAATGTTTTTATAAATATATAGTAATTCCTTGAAATCAAAAACCATTTGAAACATTTGCCTTTTCATTCACCTTTTTTTTCTGACAGGTAGAGAATTTTGCGATTCTGGAAGCCTTTTCGTTGAAACAGCCATGTTTTTATGCAAATCTATCTGTAAAACACTGTTTTCCAAGTGGATATTGATATTGCCATGATATTTCGCCATTTTCAAACTTTTGTCATTCTCGATAGGCAGCAAGTAAATCTTATCCCACTGATTAAAATGTAACGATAAAAGCTAAAACAACGCAATAAAATTTTTAAATACACTATTAATGAAGACGTCGACGCATACAATAGACCCCTACTATGATTAGCAATTAATTGCGGTAATATTTATTTGAAACCGAAGAAATAAAGTTTTAAAAAATTTACTCTTTGACATCTCACTGTCATTTCATAGTGTTTGGTTGGCACTATTTGTTTTCAAAGGCGAATGAGAAAGTTCGCTGACTGTTCGCCACGACACCAGCATTTCGCCAAGGAGTTCGACTCGAGGCGAAGGTCTGATTCGCTAACCATAATAGGGGTAATAATCTCTTTTTGGCGAACTAAGTATGTATTAACGTACAAAGCAGGATCGCCTGAGCTATCCGTTGCTACCTTTCGCCCCAGGAGTAAAAATATACTTGCCCTAACAAAATAAACTTAACTTAATCTCAGTATTAGGGTGTTAAATATCCTTTATGAACTCTGCTTTGATTCCTTTTTTTACTTTAGTCGCCAACTTTCTACTAAATCAACTATTGGCATTTCAATAAGATTGAATTAAACCACGGGCACTTAGTTATCCTTTATTTTATTTCATAAATATCTCATAAAATTAACATTTAACGCCCATCTCTTAGCTTATGTGCAGCTTCCTGTTTTTCTTCTTGTTTATGCAACTCGTCAATAGTGTCAATGATTTTCCTCTTTAACAATCGCTGATTATTTGCCGACAATGACAGTATATCTGACGCCATGCCTCTAAAGAATGACATTAGTGACTGTTCTTCTTTGGTCTCTCTGATGAATTGACAGCTCGTTTCTCTATCGAAACAAAACTTTTTATCTGGTGGCTCACCCGATTCGGTTTGATCTACCAGATACTCCTCTTTAACATTGACTGGACAAAAAACTGAAAAAAAATCCATTTTCTGCTCGAACGCATTTTCAAAATCATCCAAATCATTGAATTCATTCTCCAACATTTCCGCACAATCGTCCGACTTGCATGCTTCCGTTTCACTGTGATCCGTCAAACTATTTGATAAACTATTTCTACTTCGATTAATCCTTCGAAACGCTGATTCATTTTGCAAAATCGACGGTATTAGAAATTTGATATGATCGTATAAATAAAACAGTTTTTTTTTCTGCAAAGCGGCACCACTGTTTTCGGGATAATCACGTAAACTTCTCTGAAATCCTGTGCGCACATTTTTCCATTTTTCTCTGCAATAATTAACTAAAACGCAACAAAAATAAAAAAACCAAATTCATAAACAATTGATGGATTTTTTTCAATTGATTTGACGCTACCTGTACTTCCGCATTCGTCTGCAATTTCTTGCCACGCTATATCCATTTGTTTGCGGTTGCCATATGCCTCGCATGAATTGTCCCATAAACACGGTCTCTGATGCACACTTTCTATTACTTTAGTTACGAATAGTTTTTCTGACATTTTGTTTTTCATTCGAATGTAAAACAAAGAAAAGTCAAACACGTCACTCGAAAATAACCAGGCGATGGTGACTAAAATCCAAACATCACTTCATCGCTTGTAGTCACCGGTCACCCCTTCAGCGTGATCACTCCGCATAAGGCAACAGTTTATTTGTGTTGGTTGTTTATCACCACATGCGCATACATACATACATACATTTACCTTTTGACGTTTGAAACATGTTTTTTGTGATGTCGTTTTGTGAATGTATTTTGGCCTTATACATACACATAGATAGTAAATGTAAGTTTGCAGCACATGTTTGGAGAATCGTGCAGTCGGCATTTTTTTGTTTGACACAAATTTGGAGAGTTTTCAATTTTATTTGTTTTGTTTTTGTGCTAATGAGGCTGAACGAGCATCGGAAGACTGTAGGTACTGTTGGTCACAGAAAAACGCAAACTTTGACAGTTGTTGGTTTAAACTTAGCTGTCAAAAACGTGTTTTATGTTAATACTCTGTGTTCGATGTGTGTGTTTTTTAACTTCCCATCAGTAAGTTCTTGTAATTCGATTTTCGGAATTAAAAATTTTTCCATATCTCCATATTTCGAGGTCCCAGTTGTCGGATTCCATTGTTTTAAGAAAGAAGTCTGTGTGTGTGTGTACGTGCGTTTGTGCCGGATCATTCATACAGCCTAATTCGAGAAAAGCTATCGAATCCAAATTGGTTTCATTCGAAGCGTGGGTACATAAAGATCACCTGATCGCTTTCCCAAAGACGTTGGTTAAATTTGACGGGGTGGTTTAAATTTTTTAACGAAAAAACTGTCAAAAAATGGACAATTTCACTTCTTCAATTAAAGTCAATTAAGTTTGCCAATAAAAAAAGTTCAAAATCAATTAAATTTGTAGTTTACAACTACTTTATCAGATAAAAAAAATATGTACAATGAAGTGACAGTTGTGAATACACTGCCGTTCATAAGTTTCTGTACAAATTCATATAATTTTTTTTTGTTCAATTTTAATTCGAAAAGTTTCATCAATTAGCCGATTGACTGAATTTAGTTAGTTCTAAAATGCACAAACAAGTATATCCCTACTTTTTTGTTTGCAATGCATTAGTCTAGGGAATGAATGATGTTTTCAAAACGGCAAATTAAATAGCACCTACATTTTTTTATATCTTGAGATGGGAAGTTGATGGTATGGGCAGGCCTTCTCGCACTTAAACTGTTTTTTTTTTTTTTTTCAAATGATTCTTCGAGCTTAGAATTATTGGACGCATCGGTCGATAAAAGTGCTGTTCAAATTCCATAACCAATTTGTTTCTGACAGCTGTCAAAATGCAAGTTAAAAACACGACAGTCAGTATGCACATCGGATTTACGAAGCTTTTTACTTTGGTAGTTAGAAATTTCATAATTCACAAATGTAGGGAAATGACGATTTAGAAACACGAACACTACGGAACTAAGAAACTGCGCCAGGTACGAATGAACTACGTATTCGTATTATTCTTATTCGTTTGTATTCCGATTTCAGAGTCAGAGTTCTCCAATGAAACATTGCCTACCCCAAACCTCTTTTTATATGTGGTTGCAATGCCACACTTTACTTCACAATACATCCGAGAGTCACCTTCGGCTACCCGTCAAGAAATTTGTGGTATGATGACAGGAGATGAAGATGACAGATGAGACGCATAAAAAGTCGCTACAAGAAAAACCTCTAGCAGAAAAGAGAGACTACAGTAGCTCAGTACTAAGAGAGAGAGAAAAAATTACTCCACCATAATTTCGAAACTTCATGGAACAGATATTAATCTCATAACTTGAATATAAAAGCCAAGCCTTGCTGCAGACTATTAAACAGGCAATTGTGAAGGAAATTTTGTCATTGATCCGCAGGGGATTTGAGATGTATTTTAAGAACATTTCCAGTATCCATCTGCTGAACGATAACGACCAGGGATGAGTGATAGGTAACAAGAAAATTCAACTTCAGTCGATGAAGCCATTAAAGGATTTAAGAACAACAAAGTTGCCTGTTCAGTTATTTTAAAAGTTGTACATTTTAAAATGGCGGTGGGGAATATCCAACAGATAATTTGTCAGGTTTGAGAGAACGAAAGCATGTCTGACGAATGGAATAACTAATTCCATCTAAGCGTTGCTTCCAGTATTCTATCTAACAATGACTCATCAAACCCATTCTTCTCTCTTATAAAGGGTCCGCCAAATAACTTTTGTTTTTTGAAAATGCTATAAAAAAAACTGCTGAATATTTTCTCAAATTTCTTTTTTTATTTGAAAGTACAATCCTTCCGGTTAATAATGGAAAATAATTTCATTCAAATGGCTGCCTCGCCTGGCCATGCAGTAGCCTACACGATCGCTCCAATTTTTAAGCACATTATCGATTGTGTGCAGCTGTATTTCACCAATGGCTTCACGAATATTGTCCTTTAAAGCGTCAATTGTCTCTGGCTTGTCGGCGTAACACTTAACTTTGAGGGCACCCCACAAATAATACTCCAACGATGTCAAATCGCAGCTCCGAGGTGGCCAAACGACATCAGCTCTGCGGCTGATAATGCGATCTTCAAAAACGGGGCGCAAAACATCGAGTGTAGCTTCGGCTGTGTGGCACGTAGCGCCGTCCTGTTGAAACCAAATGTTGCCAATATCCTCCTCTTCAATTTTTGTGAACAAAAATTCGTTCAACATGGCCCGATAACGATCGCCATTGACTGTAACGGCCACTCCTTGCTCATTTTCGAAGAAAAATGGCCCAATTATGTCTCTGGACCAATATCCGCACCCAACAGTGACTCGTTTTGGGTGCATCGGCTTTTCAATGTATGCGTGCGGGTTTTCTGTGCCCCAAATGCGACACTTTTGCTTGTTTACATACCCGCCAAGATCAACATGAGCTTCATCTGAAAAGATGATTTTTTCGGCAAAATCGGCATCTTTTGTAAGTCGACCGCAGGCCCACTTAGCGAAGCGAAAACGCATTGGATGGTCAGTTGGCTTCAACTCCTGAACCAATTGGACTTTTTATGGCGTCATACCAAGGTCTTTATGCAAAATTCGTCTCAATGATGTCTCCGAAATGTTCAATTGTTGAGAACGAAGGTGAATTGATGTTGATGGCGCTTCACGCACACTTTCTGCCACAGCAGCAATATTCTCGGATATACGCACTGTTTTTGGCTTTTCACGCTTTGGTTTATCGATGAGGATGCCAGTTTCTTTTACTTTTTCCACAAGATAACGAACATACGAGCTGACGGTACGTAATTTCGCACACATTCTGCAACATTACCATGATTTTCAAAGTAATGTCGCAATATTTCCCAGCGTTGTTCAAGCGTATACACAACCATATTCGTTCAGCGGAAGGATAAAACTAATTATCTGTCAAATCACACATGAGTTAAGTGTTACCATTCACGAAATAAGCACTAGTTGAAAAAAAAGTTAGATGGCGGACCCGTTATGTAGTCAAATGTTGGAGGATATGCTCGTCAACAAAAAAAGTCGAAGGGATTTTGAAGAGAACAGAGAAGTTACTCGTACAACAAGCTTAGCAATTGTAAGGAAATAGCCCAGAATATAAAAATCCATCGATGGATCTGGAACATTGAGCAAATAGAGAACATTGCCCCAACTAAGATTGTGTTCAAATCGAGCTATCAAGCTCACGGGAGCGGGAGGGTCAAATCTCAAGTTCAATGATGAAGCGAACGCGGTTGGCAGGAAGCTTGGTTTTACCAATTCAAGAAAACATGCCCGGGACCACCAATTATGGCTACATAGAGACTACATTTTTCTGAGACTAATGGTAAGACTTCGACCTTAGCATTCTGTAGCTATTGTAGTAGCTGTTTGTAGTTTTTTTTTAATTTATTTCGACACTGATCGATACGAAATTTACATTTTTCATGGCCACTGTTGGAGGCGGCAGTCTTCACTTTTCGACCAATTTGGTTATAACCATTGACTAGCCCATCACTTGAAATATGAGCCAGTCAGAAATGATATTGAATAACTTTTTCCAAACTCATCGATGCCTACAATAGAACAAGAACTAATCCAAAAGAATTAATTTTTATAATTAATCGGTGGTTGACATAATCGATAATCAAGTATGTAACTGTAGCCCCGGATTAATGCAAGCTTTGTTTAAGGCCGTGACATTCCCTTCTCACATTACATCACTCACATTTAATGAAGTTGGTATGCTGATAGGTATTTGATTTACACCTGACCATTCGCTTATGATAATCAATTCGAAAGATCTAAGAAGTTCGTTGATCCGATTCCCAAAGAACCGTTGCCATGATATTGAGATACCTTTTTGGAGAGGAAATCTGAAATAAAAAAAAGTTGCTTTTTAGAGTATGTCAATGATCTTGTATCTGATGTGATAATGGACGTCAAATTTATGTTAATTCCAGATTCTATTGACTCGAGAGGAAGTTTATATTGTCTGATCTTCTTAACGAGAAAGTAGCGCGTGAAGCTTATAAAAAGGCTTCGCTAGGAAGATAAGAGGATACTTTCGAAAGCGCACAATGTTTTAACTTACAAATTGGAAATGGATACATAGTTTTCCAACAAGTGGTTATATTTTTAATGGTCTCCTATTTGACAAAAATGTGTTTCCATGCAAGTTTTTTTATTAAATTGAACGATACTTAAAAAAAAGTTTTCGCAATCGACTTAAAATTAAGTTTTTATTCAATTGGTTAAGAAATTTAAGTCACTGGGATGATTTTTAGGATTTGGGACTAAAAAAGTCTATTGACAATGTTACTGGCTGCACATTCCGCTGTTCCTTTAGGGTTCCGTACCAAAAAAAAAATCAACGGAATCCTATTACTTACGCTAGTTCGGACACCGGCGCTCGCGAACACTATTTCAATTAAACTAAATACTTCCATTTCGTAATCCTTTTATTCATAAAGTTTTAAAGGTTTTTTTAGGTCAGAAGCTGTAGCTCGAATTTTGAAAAAAATGTAGCGTACTAATTGAGAAAAAGACATGTCATTGTAGAACTTAATTTCATTGTCCCCATACATTGGAGTTTTTCAGTTAGATCACTCTTAGATATCGCTTTCCCAAAGATTTTAAGATATGGCTCTTTTCAAGATCCGAACTGGAGGGCTTAATTCAGGTAATATCATTCTGGCTTTTAATCTGTAATTAATTCGTAATTCTGTCAAACTTTTTCCTTTTCTCTTCGCGCCCTGTTGAAACTTAAAATCATATCAATCGTTTCTCCAGTCATTTTGCAAAGCGAACTACATCGCAAGTTTGTATTTTTGCATTTAGTTATTGTGTACACGTTTTTAAAATATTGTTAATTAACTGAATTCTGTTATAAATAATAAAAGAAAATATATTTTTACGTATAAAATATAAATTTTTTTTTTTAAGGCGGAACCGTGTTCTCTTCCTTTTTTTTTTAAATTAGAATACCTAGAAATGTTGGATTATTTTCTAATTTCCGGAATTCAAAATTTTGACATTTCTCCACATCGATGTTTTGCGTAACTTGAGAACGAATCAAGCTTTGGTTTCATTCGAATTGGTTAAATTTGATTCGGTGGTTTAATTTTTAAAACACAAGGACTGTCCATAAAATAGACAATTTCAGGTAGAGAGTCTATAATCGATATGTTTTCCACTATTTTGTCGTTCATAAGTTTGCAGACATTACATTCCGTCAGAAAATTTTATATAAGATTCAGTTTTCTTTTCAATATAAATAACGACATCCTTTGCAATAGTTTCATCAACATTGTGTATATTAAGCTAAATGACTACATCAAGTAAGCATAGTAGCTGAAAAGACTTTGGTTATTAAGTATTGTACTTCCTCAGTTTTTTTCGAAAATCCAACTCAAACTTGCACCAATTTGGCCGACGACATTCGATCGATCAAAAAGTTTTTCAATGATATTGATCCCAAGACAACTTGAAAGATTTCCTTAAATATATTTCTCGATGTTGGAAACTCTGTCTGTCAAGTTCGGCCCAACACAGTATTTGAGACCTTTTCATATTTTTAGGTGCGCCTTTTTCTCTATCTAGATCCACGGAATATAGTTATATATTTTGGAAATGTGAATCCTTTAAGTCTTTACTTTTCCGTTTTCATGGTTCAGGATAACGTCTGCAACAATGACGCATGACCATTTTTTTTTTGTTAAAAAACTTTCAATTTCTATTCCTCTGTAAATGTGTCCGTTTAATTACTTAGCCAAATATTTTAATTTCTGTAGCTTAACCTCTTGTTTCATGAGGAGCCAATTGATTCCACAGAAAAAGCAGTGTTTTTCAAGCGTAAATCTACAGTTACCCACAAAATTATTGATACACCCCCATTACTAGGTAGTATACTCCGAATTCCAGCGTAAAAATCTAAAATAAACAAAAATATTCAATTAATTTATCTTCATTTTAGTACTAACTTGCAGTACTAAAAAGTACTTAAATACAACTGCAATCAAAATTAGTCTGATATATTAAAAAAATATGTAAATAAAAATATTGACAAAATGCCAAGTCACAAAAGTAATGACGCACCTCCATAGCATCCAACAATATAGCGGTTAGGCCATGTGAGTAATTTGTACTCTGTCTGCCGCGATCCTTGTTTTGAGTAGAAGATATTGGCATTTGTAGTTCGTATTAGGTTGTAAAGTAAGAGACTGTTTCACAGCAGTCAACTCGATACCAAGGTAAAGGTGATTTGCTACACGGTCCTCATTCGGCCTGTCCTTGCCTATGGATGTCCCGTTTGGTTCAACGTCGGAACAAGCTTAAGAGAAAGGATTCAGGTTTTCGAGGGACGATGTCTTAGGGCTTGTCTCCATTTATATAGAACTCCAGAGTCTTAGTACAAAAATTTTTATAGTAATGAGGTCCTGTACAACGGGGCAAACCTGATCAGAGTGCATAACTTCCTGACTTATTCGAAGTCATATTGCAAGAGCAATGACTTCGAACAACAACTTGATCTCCGGGGCTTTCTACCCCAATGATATGCACCTGGGCGTCTTAACGGCCTTAGTCTCCCGGAAGCTTTCCTCTATCTTGATCCAGGTCCAGGATAGATTAGCGGTACCGTTGGTCGAAAAGCTGTGGACGGGCGAGTCAACTACGACCAAGACGTCGCAAGTAGCTCACCGGGGACCCTCAGGTTTAGTAGGGCGGTATCAGACCGCGACAAAGCTGATGTCGTAAGGCAATATCGATGCTATTGGTGATTGGACGATGATAAGAACTCTCTCGTCTTTTACTTATCTTTTATGCCCTTTAAGCAATGATTATAGCATGCTCTTGTCAGCCTTGGACGACTTACTTATATTTAAGGTAGTATAAGTAGTAGTAATTAGTAGTTAAACGTTATTTAAAGTTAGGTTAAGATGTTAGGTTTTAGATTAGAATGTAGTTTAACTTAAGGTTTAGTTATAAAAAAAAACAACACAAGTTCTTACACTAAGTTTTTTATTTTTTAACAGACAGCATTTTTCTTAGTTTAACATATAGTTACATAAATTTAAATATAAAAATTAACATTCGTCGAAAGACATATATTAAATTGTTAGGATTAGCTTAGAGCGCCCACAGAGGGCTAGTAAGTTAGATTACATATAGTTAAGTTAATTAAGCTAGCTTTAAGCGTTTATGCTAGCAAGTAAGTTAATGAAATGAAAAATAAAAATTATGTTGTGAAGTTTTCGTTTACAGAGTACAAAAAAAGAACACGCTGAAGGGCAGTATTACATAACTTAAAAAATTAATGGAAGGAGTTTCGCAGAAATACAGAGAACGAATCGAATTTTTTGGGAAACAAGAGTCGCAATTGATTTTTCATGGAAGAACTGCATTATGCAAACCCTTCATTTCGGTGGTAAATGAGAAGAAAAGGTTGTAATTCGCCAAAAGTCATCGTCACAAGCCAGTGGCGAGAGTTAAATTGGTGTTCTTTCTTTGGATGGTTCTCGAAAATTTTGGAGACAACCCGGAGAATCGATTAAGGCAAAATACCTTTGACCGAAAATAAAACAAGGAGATCGGGACCTTCTCGTTGTTTTTCTTTAATCTTGTATTAATTGATGGCTTAATGGACCACTTTAAATTCGTAGACAGATTAAAAGGAAAAAAAGCATGGGAACGGACTACGTGTTCCATCAGGGCAAGGACTTTTTGGGCCACAAAGATGTGGCTGCTGTTTAACGCGACTAAAATGCTCAATTCTCCACCGCAATCACCCAATTTGAATCGTTTTCGGTTCACTTAAAGAAACAAATCAGGAAACACAGAGTTTTAATGCAAAGAAACTTTAAAAAATTTACCCTAATTATTCCAAAAAGTTGGTGCAATCGATGCTGTGAAGACTGGAAATTTTAATTTAATCCCAGAGTAACCCGACTTAATACTGAATAAATTATTTCATTGCTTAGGCTACAATTTGTAAAATGCATCAATATTTTTGTGGGTTCGATTTTTCTGCGTTTTCTTGTCTATTTGATTAATACCATTCTGACAGGCATTGTAGAAAAATATCGAAACGCAAAATACAAAATAGCAAGACAAGGGCTGTCTCAGAAGCAGACAACTTTCTTAAGCTTCCAGTTTCGAATTTGTTTGATGTTTACTAAAGGCTATACTAAACTAAACCAACTGCGAACTGCAAATCATTTACAACGAAATCTGTAATGGCTACGCTAAAGAATATGAAGATGAGCTTTACTCATTTGACCGTTGACGAGTGGAAATGAGGTCTCAACTTATCTAACCGAAATACAAGCATTTTTTTAATCATCAAATGACAAGTTCACGAGCAAATTTCTAACTAACCAATTTTTACTTTTAGATCACATTTCGCATCTATGATCTTTCACTTTCGTTTAACCACCAAAAACCCATCGAAAGACTGTTTTGGTGTCAACTCAAACAATGCCCTAGAAAATTGCCAATAAATCCCTTTCACTTGTTCGAAAACCAACCACTTATTTTACTCACATTTCCTCAGAGCTATCTGAGAATTTATTGCCTCCATTGACTTCAAAATCAATGATCGTGTGTCCACAACTCTGCGCATAATTTCGTGATCTTATGCGGTAAACCGCCCGTAAAAGTCCGCTTCCAGCATGCCGCCTTAAAGCGTTTATCATGGGCACGCACACAAGATATACTTGAAATTCAGGTCAGCATTCGTGACTTACATTTTTCTTTACTATTTTTCATAAATCATTTGGAGGGATTTCGAGAGATAAACACGCACCGCTTGTCAGTTGAATGCGTCGGTTATTTATCTTGAGTATGTCACCGTTCTTGCGCCTTCGGACGAGGCTTAATTGATCTTTTCATTGCCTTTTTATGGCCTGTTTAGTTTTATTAGCAGGGGTATCGAGAGGGCACTTTTTAACTTTAAGCCGAAGCCGAAGCCAAACCCAACGTGCCTGATAGCATCAACCTAGAAGATCGGCTGAGTTCAACTAACTCCTCGAGGCACTGAACTCACACGAGTTTCGCAAATAATCGCTGCGATCATGCAACTTGGCTGCACTATTATTCCATATGCAAATCCGGAACCCATGAAGACAACCCAATTTATCATTATCTCTGGAGGAACAATGGGATTTTGTCACAATGGCCATTGAGTCTACGAACGCGACAAAGACGACAAATGATTACAAGATACATACTAGTGCAGCGCCATCTTTCGAGCCGCTCTGTTTCTCGATGCAGGGAAGAAGTGCTTCAAGACTCATTATGTCGCCCGGTTAATTAATTACACGAACGTGATATGGAGCTCACCTTATCCAGCAAATCAGCCACCTTACAATGCGAACTTGCACAAACCTAAATATTGCATGGTGTGGCGTGGGTGTAATTATCTTTAACTGAAGCTTAGAAGATCCATCCATCGGATTGTGGGATGGGAAGACTGCGCCGTGCATGCCTTTTGTCTATCGTTGCTTGCTGGATGGATGGATGCATGGATGTTTGTAGCGCTGGAATAATGATATAAATGACGACGATGGAGATCGTTTTCTATTCACTGTTAGATTATCATCAGGTACTCCGGACGGCTGGCGTGGAGATCGGAGATCGGTTAACCGGTAGTCGCTGGTGGTGTTGGTGGTGCTGAAGTTTCGCTTAAGCGCTATTACTTTGTGTATGTTGCAATTCAATTGTGTCTTTGGGGTTCCGTTTTATTTCTTGTTGTTCACTTGTATCTTGTGGATGCAATGGCGAAATGCTCCGGGGGACAATCATCCCGGTCTATCCGACCTACTTCGCTTCGATGGTGAGTGAATGCTGCAATAAATCTGGAAAGTCATTGGCTATTCGGTTGGGCCTGGAGGCTGCTGATGAGTAAACGTACTTGGTTGGTCTTTTGAGGAGAAATGGGACTTCGTTTAAATAGATGGAGCTTGATGAAGATTTATATGTGAAGAAGATGCAATGGAATAATTATGCTAACTTTGAAGCTTGAGAATGCTATGAACAGATTCCACGGAATAAGCAACGACAACGTTTTTTTTCAAAGTATTTGTATTTAAGGAACCCTGCAAATTTGATTTCCTGAGTTATTATTGTTAGTTTCATTTTTGAATTTATGTGTGCGGCGCTATATCAATCAGACATAAGCTTAAGCAACAGAATCACGGCAAAGAACGCCACGCCAGGCACGTCTTGATCCTGAACCAGGAAAGTTGAAGATTGGAAGGCGTCTGGACACCGGAATTCGAGCAAGCTTATATTTCTTTAAGACATAGGCTTACAGGATTTTCTGTTTTGGAAATAAACAGGGAATAGATGATTGATAGGTTTTATTAAGATTGATAAAGCAATTGATGACAATTTTGAGCGATTTTTTCTGGGGGTGCTCGGGTCACGTATAAACTCTTCGATTTCGAGCGGGAACATTGTTTCGACGTTCCGTTTTCCGGTCTTCCTCAACAAAGTGTTATTGTCCATGCAGAAATGGGGCCATGCCAAATGTGAGACAAATGATTTGAACCTATGGACCGCTCTTACTGCTGATCCCCGGGGATCTGTTTTTGGAATAGTGAATACAGAATTACTAGTAATCTGCATTTTTCAAAAAAAAAAAAAAAAAATAAAGTATAGCCGCGACATGAAAAGCTTATCTGTCAGTTTGACAACCGAGTAAGGTAGGGATAAATTAAAAGACACAATAGCCCATTCCTTTCGAAATGTGTACCCTACTTTATTGCGGCCAAAATATGTACAATTTGATTTTTCTTTAAAAAAATATTGTATGTACGAGAATTTGGTTTAAAGATTAAATATAATAAAAGTAGTTTTAAAAGAAAAGCATCTAGAAAAACTGTCATACGATTTAAGTTGCCCAGGGCAAGAGAGAAGGGGATTCAGATCAGTTGCTGAGAAGAGTAGAACTTGATCCCAATCACAGAGTTGGTAAATAAATAAATAAAAAAGTATTTAGGTCAATAACTTTATAAATGCATAAATAATTTGATAAATAAATTTAAATATTAAAATAAATATATACTACTGTGTCCAAAAAATAAGGTGACATATGAATTTAAACTGCGCGCGTCGTAGGATTTGGAAATTTTTCCTTCTTTTTAGGTTGTTGAGTACTGTCAGTGACATCTATGTGAAATTTCATGTCAAAATATATTCATAGTGTTTGAGATACGCGTCGTTTTGTGAGCTGCTAATAGTGAGTTTTTCGTTTTTGCGATGTCGAAATTTATTGAGCAAAGAATTTGCATTAAATTTTGTTTGTGGAATCAATTTTCTGCTGCGGATAAGTTGAGGATGGTGCAGAAAGCCTTTGATGATGAGGCTATGTCTAAAAAAAATGTTTACAAGTGGTATAGTGACTAAGCCGGCCGTAAACGTGTCGAAGACGAAGAGCGTTCTGGGCGACCATCAACCTTAACCGATGAAGCTCACGTCCAACAAATCAAAAATTTGGTGTTGAAAAACCATCGATAAACGATTAGAGACCTTGCTGATGAAGTTGGCTTATCGAAAGGCTCAGTCAATACCATTTTGAAGGATGCTTTGGGCCTCAAGCGCGTCAAATCTCGACTGGTACCGAAAACATTGAATTTTTTGGAAAAAAGGCGTCGCGTTGAAGTGTGTGAAACAATGCTTTCCGACTACCAGGATGTCATGAAACGCATTATAACTGGCGATGAGACTTGGATCTATGCTTACGACCCCGAAACAACCGATCAATCGAGCAAATATCGTGCCAAAGGAGAGCCGTAACCAAAAAAACCGCGCCAAAGTCGCTCAAAAATCAAGGTCATGTTGACTGTTTTCTTCGATTATCGTGGTGTTGTGCTTTATGAATTCCTTCCAACCGGCCAAACAGTCAACAAGGAATATTATTTGAACGTTATGCGTCGTTTGCGTAACACTATCCGCGTAAAAAGGCCGGAATTGTGGAAAGACAATTCTGGGTTTTTACACCACGATAATACCTTACCTTACTCGTAATTCGTGATCATTTCGCCAAAAACTCAACTCATATCGTTCCGCAACCACCATATTCACCTGATCTGGCGCCGTGCGACTTCTGGCTGCTCAACAAGCTCAAAAGACCGCTCCGGGGACACCGTTTTGATACGATAGAGGAGATTCAAGCCGCAGCGAAGACGGAACTGAAGGCCATCCCGGAAAGTGACTACAACCAGTGTTTCAAAGATTGGAAAATCCGTTGGCATAAGTGCATTGCATCGGGAGCGGATTACTTTGAAGGGGATGAAATTGATTTGCAAGAATAAATAAAGAATTTTCAAAATAAATACAATGTCACCTTATTTTTTGGACACAGTAGTATATGCATACATACAATAATACATATATGCATATGTATATGCATAATATATGCATACATATAAAAATACAATAATTTAGATTAATAAATAATAATAAATAAATATATAAATAAATAAATAGACAATAAAACAAAAAGTAGATTAAATAACGGGTCCGCCATCTAACGTTTTTTTTTTTAACTAGTGCTTATTTCGTGAATGGTAACACTCAGCTCATGTCTGATTTAACAGATAATTAGTTTTATCCTTCCGCTGAACGAATATGGTTGTGTATACGCTTGAACAACGCTGGGAAATATTGCGACATTACTTTGAAAATCATGGTAATGTTGCAGAATGTGTGCGAAATTACGTACCGTCAGCTCGTATGTTCGTTATCTTGTGGAAAAAGTAAAAGAAACTGGCATCCTCATCGATAA
This sequence comes from Orthonevra nobilis, assembly GCA_963555765.1. Lineage (NCBI taxonomy): Eukaryota > Metazoa > Arthropoda > Insecta > Diptera > Syrphidae > Orthonevra > Orthonevra nobilis. The sequence goes on from OY743226.1 coordinate 36,728,266, forward strand.
ACCAAAGCGTGAAAAGCCAAAAACAGTGCGTATACCCGAGAATATTGCTGCTGTGGCAGAAAGTGTGCGTGAAGCGCCATCAGCATCAATTCACCTTCGTTCTCAACAATTGAACATTTCGGAGACATCATTGAGACGAATTTTGCATAAAGACCTTGGTATGACGCCATACAAAGTCCAATTGGTTCAGGAGTTGAAGCCAACTGAACATTCAATGCGTTTTCGCTTCGCTAAGTGGGCCTGCGATCGACTTACAGAAGATGCCGATTTTGCCAAAAAAATCATCTTTTCAGATGAAGCTCATTTTGATCTTGGCGGCTATGTAAACAAGCAAAATTGACGCATTTGGGGCACAGAAAACCCGCACGCATACATTGAAAAACCGATGCACCCAAAACGAGTCACTGTTTGTTGCGGATTTTGGTCCAGAGGCATAATTGGGCTATTTTTCATCGAAAATGAGCAAGGAGTGGCCGTTACAGTCAATGGCGATCGTTATCGGGCCATGTTGAACGAATTTTTGTTCACAAAAATTGAAGAGGAGGATATTGGCAACATTTGGTTTCAACAGGACGGCAGACAGCCAAAGCTACACTCGATGTTTTTCGCCCTATTTTTGAAGATCGCATTATCAGCCGCAGAGCTGATGTCGTTTGGGCACCTCGGAGCTGCGATTCGACACCATTGGACTATTATTTGTGGGGTGCCCTCAAAGATAAGTGTTACGCCGACAAGCCAGGGACAATTGACGCTTTAAAGGACAATATTCATGAAGCCATTGGTGAAATACAGCTGCACACAATCGGTAATGTGCTAAAAATTGGACCGATCGTGTAGGCTATGCATGGCCAGCCGAGGCAGCCATTTGAATGAAATTATTTTCCATTATCAACCGGAAGGATTGTACTTTCAAATAAAAAAAGAAATTTGAGAAAATATTCAGCAGTTTTTTTTTTATAACATTTTCAAAAAATAAGTTATTTGGCGGACCCTTTATATCTAGCAGCCTTCGTAGAGGGGAGCTTGGAAAATTGCTTTGAAAATCAGTAATTTGTTCTCGTTGCCGATTTTTGATTTTCTATTAATAGACGAAAAACTTTTTCTTGCATGTGGAGATTGTAGGTCAAGCGTTTGTCCAAATGCACTCCAAAATACTTCGCCCACGATTTCCACTCGACCACTACTATAAGTCTTTTGCTTTGAAGTAAACAAGCTTTTCTTGTACAAGTAAAAAAGATAGCTTGGAGCCTAGAAGCATTGATTTTTATTTTCCAACTCTTATCTAAAAAATAAAAGGATTTCAATTAATTTTCCCACGGAAATGGAGGAAAAATTCCCCTCAAAGCTCACCGAGAGTAAAAAATCAAACGATTTCTAATTATAGCCAACTTAACGTCTGTCATTCACCTGAAAGAAAGTTACATCGTCATCCATAAAGCTGCTCTCGCACTTTCATCGTTTTTCTTGCACAGAAAAGCCGTTTAATATTTTCTTTTGCAAAAGAAAAAAAAATAAATACATATAAAAGAAAAAAAATCTACAGATTTCCTTCGAGCCGGATTTGAACCAGCGACCTATGGATATCGGCTGAATTTATTATGAAGTAGAATGGATTCGGAATCGCTTTTACACTCTTCTGAACACACCACCAAATCATTGTTGTTTGCGTCTACAGTCCACCGCTCTACCAACTGAGCTATCGAAGGCGTTGGAAGGCCGTTGGCAAACCTCCCACAAAAAGATTCCAATTTGCATTCTCCATTTGATCGGATGGGGTCATCTATTTATACTTATATGACTTTTGCTGTCGACGCTTTGTGTTTGCTTGCGTGTTTTATTGGACAAAATTAAAAAAATAAAAATTGGATTCGCGTGTTGGCATGGGGGAGGGAAGTCGCCTTATGGAGTGGCTCCCACACTCTTTAGTATGCCGGCAGTCGGCTGGTATTCCAATCGGTAAATGAAAGTGAATTAAGTACTTGCCGGCACTGATGGAGACACATGATTTTGGCCAAAAAATGTCTCAAGTTATGTAATACTTTGACATTGCACGAGCGAACAAATTTAGTTTGCAGTTTAATTTTGTTGAGCTGATTTCTTATTGTGCTAATTGATGTCATGGTAAGGGGGAAATAAACAAATGTATATAATGCCATTTAGTTATGGTGGATATAATCAACTGGCATTGTCAATGCATTTGAACTTGGCTACTTTCTTAGGCTCCAATGGCATTACACATTTCAAGCTGTTTTAAGGAGTCTGTATATAAAGTGTGCCAGCAAGCCTCAATTTTTGCCGTTCCGATATTTCGCGATTCGACACGGAATTATTGAATACATACACTGCCGTTTATAAGTTTACGGACACTATCTGATAACTCTTACTTTTCAAAGCAATAATCAAACTTCCGATTGGTTATGAAATATTATTTCATTTTTATGATAACTTTGGCTATCTTTTTATTATTATATTATTATTTTTTCAACTCAATTTTTCAATTTTTAACTTCCCATCAGGAAGTTCTTGTTATCGGCCGGATTTTCGAAATTCAAAATTCGAAATCCGTTTAGGCGGATTCTTTCGTACAGCCTAACTCGAGAACAAATCAAGCTTGGTATCATTTGAAGCGTGTGTGCATAAAGATCAATTGAAAAGCTTTTGGTTAAACACAGGGTGGTTTGAATTTTATGACGAAAAAACTGTCAAAAAAGCACATTTTCACTGCTTCAATTAAAACCAATTAAGTTTTCCAATAAAAAAAGTTCAAAATCAATTAAATTTATAGTTTACAGCTACCTTATCAGATAAAAAAATATGCATAAAAATATACGCTGCCGTTCATAAGTTTCTGGACAAATTCATATACATTTTTTTTTGTGTTCAATTTTAAAGCAAAAATTTTCATCAATATTAGGTTTATTTAGCCAATTGACTAAACTAAGTAAGTAACTAACTATAGAGACTACCAAAAAGACTAAAACAGTATTTAGTTGAGGCCCTTTCATACATTGATGTGTCCCTTTCTCTATTTCTTGATCCAAATTTCCACGGAAGTTCTTTGAAAATTGTTTCAGAAATGTGAATCATGTAAGTCTTTCCTATTTTTCAAGACTCAGAGTGACGTCTGGAACACTGACACATGAAAACATCCTTAGAAAATTATGGAGTCACAAGCTTTTTTCAAAAACTGCTCGGCTGTAGCTTGACGCTTTTTTCTCGTTATAACATACATATTAGCAAAAAGAAGCTCATGGTGCAACTTACATGAGGCAATTGAATTCAAAGAAAAAGCATCGAGAGAAAGCTAAATGACAAGGTTAAGACACATGGTTAAAACTGCATGACTCGTGGTTTCTTATCATAAACCCAATCTTTGATGTCTTTCCAGAAAATTACACATGGATAAAAAATCTTTCGAAATCTGAATCTCGAACTGAATGTGATCCTCTTAAAGCCATATATTAACCAGAAGAAAAAGATCCTATGCTGAGCAATTCCCAGCTCGGAAGGAAGTGGCGGTCGAAATCTCGGAACTGAAACTATGCCCTTTTGAACTTAATCGACATAAAGATAATCACGCTTTAATAGTTCGAGCACAACAAGTGCATCGTACAAGGTCGTAGAAATATTTTCAAAAATGAATTGAACAAGGAGTTGACATTAGCGATCTTTCACAATGTTAATATCGAAACAACGATTTAAATTCCGCAATCAAAAGCCAAACTCTGGTCACAAATTTAACTTTTTCTCATTTTCTCATTTCTAAACTTTTTTTACTAGAATAGTAATAATTTGTAAGTGACGTTTCCTTGTTAGCTCAGATCAATTTTAACATAAACTCTGGATGCCTGTCCCTAACAAGTTTGGTGAAGTTGAAAAACAATTTCAATAACAAATTCAACTTTCAATGTAAAAGTTGTCGTAATCTAACTCCAAATTTGACACATCTTATCTTAACGTAGAGTTCTATGCTCTTAGAGCGATGCCTGTGTGCTACTATGTGCCTACAGAAGACTTGCTAAGAATTTGTGTCGTTGGTCCTATATTTTTTCTAACTTGATTCAATCTGATTGATTTCACAATTTCCATTCGTTTGGCAAACAAAACTCCTACATTAAATGAAATTCAGAGACTACACTCTCTTGTTTTCTATTGAACAGAACAATAAATGCAATCGGCCGTAAGTTGGAACAAACGGATTGTAAAACAGCTAAATGCGAGAAATATGCTGTAATTGCCACGCGTGACAAATTAATTTCGTGCACAACATTCTCAAGCATGAGAAACGCGCGATCGATGATGTTGACATATAAAGAAACAGGAATGAGGTTCGAAAAAACAATTATCTCAGGGTTACAGACCCCAAACCAAAGCCTGCACAGTTCAAAGTGGAAAAATCATAGTCGAATTGCAGTCAATGCTGAGGACTGTATTAGACGACGCTGGCCAACAGCGCCTACCCGACCTAGACGAAATAGATAGCAATAACATATGAGCTAAAATCTAATGAAGCAACTTTAAGTGTCGAACATTTCAATGCCACGGCAATCAAACAATAAAGCATCAAAGCATGCCAATTGTAGAGTCCTAAATATAATATATCGGCAGGTGGTTTCTGTTTGTCCACAGAGACGAGATGTATGAAGCCATGTCAAGGTTTGGCATCCCATCCAAGCTCGTCTTTATGTTTAATAGGGCAAAAAGAAATATATGCTGTCATCAAGAAAGGACACCCAAATGCGACGTCTGGTTCAGAACGTTAACATAGACAGCTATAACTTGGTAGTTAGGTGGTAGTTAGGGACTTTGCTTAGGCTTCGCTGCAAACACAGATAATAACGCCAGCGTTGAGGTTAAACCGAGAATACCCGTGGCTAAGAAAGCAATTATGTTAAGCCCTTTCTCGAAGAACCTAAGTATCGGCCTACCATCCCCGTCCTACTTTGATATATGATGCAGAAGCATGGAAACTTTCAAAAGCAGATGAAGGCGACTTATGTAGTTTCGAGAGAAAAGTGTGAAAAATTAATATTAAATTCGTAAGTTTTTTTTAAATGATTCAATTTATATTTTATTTTTTCTATTGTAATGCATTTTTCTAGGAAATTCATGATGTTTTCATAACCCAAATGGAATTTGATGGTGGCGGTAAATAAAACAGCACCTAGATTTTTTTTCAGTTCATGGTATGGGCAGACTACTACTTACTCGCTACTACCTACTCGCACCCAAACCATTTTTTTTTTTTCTTTGGTTTCGTTCCGTAATAATCTCTTAATTGTTCAAAAAGTATCGATATTTAATGGCACTGTCGAAATGAAAACCTAAGGAGTCAAAACGCAGAGGAGACAGATGAACCGTCCATCCTTGACGGTCTTGAGTACCCTGCAGCATGACACAGTGCGCCTTAACGGCAATATTCTCCCTGAAGCGTTTCTCTAGCTCGATAGAAAAGCTCTACTTCAGAATAGATAAGCGGCACCGAAAATCTTCCACGTTGGCCGAAAAGTTTTTCTAGTTTAAGTTAAAATCAAAAGTCCTTTCACTAACTTTTTTTTGACATATTAACATTATTTCTTAGTTAAAATTTAAATAAAATAAAAAATATTAAGTCGAAAGACATACTTTTCACATGTTAGGCTTAGCTTAGAGGGCCCGCAGAGATACAGAATTAATAAAAATTCAATTGAAATGAAATGAAAAACCAACACCTTGGTTCAAGTTGGTTAGACTAAGCGTTTTAGTTTTTCATAACATCGCAACTCAGAATGATCCCATTTCATGTAGCGACTTAAAAGCTTTTGAAAGTATGCAATCAAAAACTCGAATTCCAATAAGAAAAATGAAAACAAAAAACATTTTACAAAAGATCATTTGTTGGGAACTTATGGAATGAATGTCCAAATGTTCCTACCCTTGTTTTGCTTTCGCGACGGCTTTTTTCTTGATCCGAAAAAATTCATTACAATATGATTTTCTGAAAATAAATAATTAAAAAAGTATTTCAAGTGATTTTGATGTGTGGTTGAGTTATGATTGTCTCAGCATTTCAAGAAATCAATCAAATCAGAGGGTTGAAAAATAAAGAAAAATGTAAACATGGCATAATATTTAATGTTAGGATAAATCTCTCCCTCATCTTCGGCCGTGGAAATGGAACGCCAGCGTAGGATTAACTCATTAAATTCCGATATTAACAGCATGCTATAATGGGGCTCTATGAAAAGATTGGAATTTAATGCCTCCAAAACTCAATGTTATCTTCTGTCACTAAAGCGAAACGAAAACCCTCGACCGTTATCCATGAATGGCGCTTGCATTGCTGAAGCCGAAAAACTTTCAGTACTTGATATGTGTATCAATAAAAACCTCGTTTGGAATGATCACATAACCTTTATCGCCAAAAATGCTGCGAAATGTTTAGGTTTCCTGAAGCGGTGCAAGAAATACTTTACCCCATCTGATCTGGCTACCATATATAAAGCGTACATTCGCCCCAAACTGGAATACAACTCCCATTTATGGGCAGGCGCTCCAAAGACCATCTTGAGCCTACTTGATAGAATTCAAAATCGAGCGATTAAAACACATAGGGGACAAAAATATTACAATGTCAATTGACTCTCTTCACCACCGTCATAACGTCTCCTGTCTAACCATGTTTTATCGCTTCTACCATAAGCAGTGCTCCAGCGAATTAGCCAGCTGCATTCCAACCTCCTATCACTTTCACCGTAACACCCATCTCGCTAGGAATGCTCATCAGTTTACCCTCAAGCCCAACTTCGGTCGTACAGTCAAGTATAGAGACTCGTTTATTAGCCGCACAACACGAATGTGGAACGCTCTACCACGCTCGGTATTTCCCACTCATTACAATCTGCAGAAATTCAAAAATAATGTGCATCAGTACTTATCCCTATTTCCACCCTGATCCCTTCCACTCGCGTTATGTACAAATATTTTAAGGGTAGTCATAACCCCTTGTACGCGTGTGTTCGTTTTTCAATATTTTCCAATCACTTCTTTAGAGCAATTTTTTGAATACGTTCACAACAATCACTTAAACACGCTCCAGAATCTAATGTTACACTTTTCTTTAATTAATACTTTTCAAGAAAATACCATAATAATCAATGTCTTTAGTTGCTATAGTAAAACACATACACGAATTTAACACGCTTAGGGTGTGAATTTGAAGTTCTCACTAACACCACAATATTATGACGTTCATCAACGAATTCCGAACGAATTTGCACTCGGTTTGAGATGAATTTCAGCGCATAAATTTGCCAAAAAAAATGTCAGAATCATAGATTCACACATTTCAACAGTTTGCCTGGATCAAACAATCCTTAAAACTTTCTGTCGTTTTAAATTCCCAACTGAGAGTTCTTCTTTTTATTGGAATTGCAAGTAAACCCTAAATTAAAGAAATCTACAATTAAAGAAATATCGTGATGCATACGCTTATGAGGCGCGGAACCCTTCATGTGAGAGTCAATTCTAACTTGGCTACTTTTTAAAATGTACATACGGTCGGAGGCCACTCATCGTTCAGTTCGATATCGCTATTGATTTCATGTATCAACATAGTTTTCATTCACCTTTTATTAGGCTGATCGTCATTTAAACAATTAAGTGCAATCGCTGTAAAATTTGTTGACCTATATTGTTTATTAGTACTAAAATATTAAGCGGACTACCGATAATTATTTTCATACATTCTCCATGATAGATCATATGCGTAACTTTTTTACTGCACATAAATTCTGCAGACTGCAGGCAGGTAACCTGCGCATGACAGCTGAGATGCCATTCATAGGAGTACCTACCATGGAAGTCCAAACGAAATGTAACACCTTAAATTTTATCGCATGTAATCATATAGCCAACGGGTAGTTTCCAAACGAACATTGAGATACTATCTGTTTGATTGGAAGAAGCTCTTCGGGTCCGAGAAGCTAGTGCTAGGGAGAAGCGCATAACTAGTCGCAGAGCGCGTACTCCGCACTCGAAATGTTTCTCATTCCATGTGCACAAGAGAGTTCGCTGAACCTGGCTGTGGTACATCGTTTCCATTCTGCTGCCTTGATTTGTGGCGCGCCATGAACTCGCAAGGCTGTTCGACTAGATGCCTTTGCTGCTGTTGTATAGTCTTTCGTGGAAATCTATTTCGCATTTGTAACTTAATAACCAACTAAAATGGAGCGGAAAAAAAAGCACGAAGAAACACAGAACAAGTAGAATGAACGTCATGTTCCTTCTGTCTCTCTTTAAAGACATTCATTGGATTTGGTTAGATAGGAGTAGCAGGCAATGCGACTGTATTGCATTTGCACAAAGGTTGGACGTACTATATAGATACTCGTACTTTGGCGCTTATTCTTTTTTATCTTTAAGAATTTACCGCAAAGAAATCGAAATGTATCCGACTTCGATTTCATTAGTTATAGACTTGACGAGGAGACAAGGTCGGACTGGAATTGACTGTGAAGTCAAGTGGTTGTGTCACATGGAATTTATGTCCAAATGCAATGCTTCAGCTATGGATTGTTACCATGGTTACTTGAAAACTATGAATGTATGAGTATAAAAATTATATTATAAACATTAAATAGACCAACTACTTGCGGAAGCTTATCTTCAGTTTCGGTAAGTCCCAAAGAGATTTCGCTTAAGATCGAAATGAGATTTTTAACAGCTTTCTCTTCAGTTTCTCAAGGTGTATAGCAATATGAGCACTGTACAAGTTTAATGGGACTCCGAAATAAAATTCGTTTTTTTAAAGAAACTTTAACGAAGCTATTTTTTATCAGTTTCACCAAAAAAAAAAAACAATACTTTGATTTCCATTCAATAATAAAGCTCTTTTAATATTATATTAAACAAAAATCTTGTCCAATTCGACTTAGGAAATTTTATTTTATTCAAGCACACAATTGCTGCCTCTTTATGTATTAGGGATTCCTTAAAAAATTTAAGAATGACCCCTTTTGGATTATATGGAGAAGTGTTTGGGTTTCTCATACGACAAGTTGTACCGGAAATTTGCCTCACAGTTGAAGATATCAAAGTGCTGCGTAAAAGGTACCACTGAACGACGCCTGCATATCTAAAGTCTTGAGGACAAATCAATTTATTTATTTCGGCGGAATAGGTGCTTACTGTTATGACCACAGGTATGCATAAAGTTTTGGAATGAGCTAAAAAGCATAAAGACCGCACGTACGAGCACCCAAATATAGTGCTATCGAGCGATAAATCTAACTTCGATGTAATTGGCCAAATAGGGAATATTGTACTTCAACTTACCGGTTCTGAAAAGACCCGAGAAACACTGTTGAAAGGAAACGTAGTGACCTGAGGGCAAATATTAATGGGCGCACTTTAGCAGGGAAACGGTTTTTAGTTAATTTGGCAAATGATGTCATCGCCAATGAAGGGGTTTATCCTCCCAGTCTTCCCAATCAGTGGGAATCGACCAAATACCAAACATTGTTGTTAGACACCTCCCTAGAGAAGTGGTAGACATTTACACTACCCTGTTTAACAATTTGCTGAATAATGCACATTATCCAGCTCATTGGAAGTCAGCGGTGGTGCAACCAATTCCTAAACGGAATAAAGACACATCCATTCCGTCAAATCTCCGGTCGATAAGTCTCCTTCCGAACATCAGTAAGGTATTTGGAAAAGTAATCAATAAAGCCCTGACCGTGTGGGTTGAGGACAAAAATATTATTCCGGATAACCAATTCGGTTTCAAAGCGAGGCATGATTGTATACATGCCGCGTCTAAACTGGTATCGGATATCCAATGGAACAAACGTAAGAAACAATGACTTGGAAAAGGCCTTTGACACTTTATGGTTGCAGGGGCTCTTTTTCAAGTTGGATCAGCTGGGCATAAGCAAACCACTGCTGTACATACTCTTTAATATACTCACCGGTAGAACGTTTTTTGTGAAGAATGGCAATGTAACTTCTGCTGGAAACTTTGAAATTAACAACGGTCTGCAACAGAGTGTCGTTAATTCGCCGATTTAATTCATTATTTTCACGAGTGATCTTGTAGGTTCCCTTCACCAATCTATAGCGTACGCAGATGACTTGATCGCGTACAGATCAGGTCCAAAAATCGAGGCCATTGTAAGCCTTTTGCAATGCGATTTCAATAAGAATCAGCGTTATTGCGACGATTGGAAGTTGCAAATCAACTTTCAACAACGAAACTATTTTATTTAGGACACCATTGTCTGGGGCCTCTACGGATACCAGAAAGAATTGGCGAAAGTTCTCTATCGCTGGTCATCTTGGGCAGCCACTTGCAAATCGAAGGGTAGTTAGATATCTTGGGGTCTGGCTTGATCAGTATCTATATTTTAACAAACATATAGATGCTGCTCTGGCCAGGGCCAAAGCGGCCTATGCCTTGACAAAGAGACTGTTTCATAGCAGCCAACTCGATGCCAGGGTAAAGGTGATCTGCTACATGGCCTTCATCCGGCCTGTGCTTGCATATGGGTGTCAAGTATGGTTCAACGTGGGAGCAAGTTTAATGGAAAAGATACGGGTTTTCGAGAGACGCTGCCTAAGGGCGTGTCTCCATTTATATAGAACTCCAGAGTCTCATTACAAAAAATTCTACCCTAATGAGGTCCTGTACAATGAGGCCAACCTTATTAGAATAGATAACTTTCTGATTAAACTTATTCGGAGAGATGTTGTAAGAGCAATGACCTCGGGCAACAACCTGATCTTTGGGGCTTATTACCCCAACTGCATGTACCACGAGTCAGTGCGCCTTAACGGCTTTATTCCACCTGAGGCTTTCCTCTACTTTGACATTAACGGGCTGATTCAGAATAAAAATGCGGTGCCGTTAATCTTCCACTTTTCCCGGAAAGGTGTGGATAGGCGACTTGTATACAACGGTGACGTCGCTCGCAGCTCAGCGGAGAGTCTCCGGTTCAGTAGGGCGGTATCAGTCCACGACAAGGACGATGTTTTAAGACAGCACAAACATTTTTGGTGGCTTTATGAAGGAGAGGAAACGCCGTCGTTGTTGAATTCACACATATAAAAAAAAAAAAAAATTGTTTCTTTTTCTCCAAGGTCAAGGTGCTTTAAAGTGCCTTACAAGTAAATTAAAGCCTTGCCGGCTTACATAATTTATAAGAAGTTATAAGTTAAGGTAGTATATATTTATAAATAGCACAGCAAAACAACAAAATATATATATATAGTAGTTTAGTTAGTAAGCTAAGGTTTATATTAAGGTAGTTTTTAAGTTTAATTTATTCTTTTTTTAACTATTATTTACTTACTAAGTTTCCTTGTATATTTTTTCTTAGTTCGCAAGAGTAATATTTTTTACGGATCTCTTTTTTTTAACATCACCTAAAGCCCGATTACGTCGAAAGACAAAACATGAGAATAAGGTTAAGCTTAGAGCGCCCATATAGGGTCAGTAAGTAAATAAAGTAATTAAATTAAGTTCATTTATTTAAGCTAGTTTTAAGCATTTTTGTCTAGCAATTAAGGTATTCTGAATTACAAATAAAAAAGCATTACAAAAAAAAACGATTCTTAGCACATTTCGAAAATTTTTTAAGAACATGTGCGACAGATGGATGGTGATGCAATTCTACAAATTAGGATAAGGCGGCCTCAACGACCAGTTTCAAACTTCATTAAGCACGATAAAAGTATCTGGAATCAAACACGATCGTCATAAAATGCAAAATTTTAAGGCACTTAGAGATTGCCGGAGCTATATTCCGCAGACAGCAATTAAAAAATTGAAAGAGTAAATACTTGAATCTTTAATGCCGATTGTTGTATTCAAAAGATAAATGAAACTTTATAGAATTTGAAGCATTCAAAAGACTGATACATTTGATAGAATTGTGTAGGCACAGAATCAATAGGTGTCTACTTTGCTTGCCTGTCTAAAAAAATTGAGCTTTAAACGCCTCGATTGGTTTAAATGTTGTGTTAAGACCATAATACCTAAAACGATTCCCGGCAGGGCAAATTGCATTTTTTAAAAGATTACTTGTGACCAGAAAGCTATTTTCTATAGTCCGAGAGTATTATAAAACGGAAATGCTATTTTTCATTCGTCAGATATACACTGTCGCAGATGGTATAGCCTCTGAAGTTTTGAGCAGTGGCTTTTGAATGCTAAAAAAAACATTGCGTAACATTTTTCTTTTCTTCTGGCCTTTTCCGAGTTGATCGCAAACATCATTTGTCTAATTAGAACCCAAAAAAAGCCTCTTTGTGTAATGGGCCTGTAACTACAGACCCCTTGCACTATCAACTTTTCTTCCTAAAGTAATGGAAATGCCTGTTAAAAGTCATCCTCATTATCATAAACTGCTAAATGACTGGAATTGCTGTGGTAATCGAGGGTGCAAAACACGGATGTAGAAGAGTGGCAGACCTCACCTCACACATCTTGTAAACAGCATGAAACCACCAAGAATCTACTAGGTCTGTTAAATTCGCTGATCACAGAGGTTAAGGCTACGCGATAATTCCCGTAGAGTAATTTAACCATAAATATTTTACCCAAATAACTTCGGGTAATAATTTACACTGAAAAAAGAAAAACTTCGACAACATTGCGCATGTTTTCGATTTAAATTTTTCAGTTAATTGCTACCCCATATTGGTAAATTTATTGGAATGTCGTTTAATGTGTAATAAAAGCCAGTAATCATTAACAATTTTGTTTTGCTAATAAACTTTATTGCTGTTTATAGCGAAAACATGAAAAAAAAATTAAATATTAAAATCAAGATGCGTCTGGGAGGTCACTCTTATTTAAATTATGAAATTTAACGACTTTCTGCTTATACATTTAAGAAACAAAAATTTCAGCTATTTACGGCTATTAAAATGATATCAAGTTATGAATTGCAAATGATTTGATATAACAAAAATGGTTTACAGATCGTTATGCCTCAATTTGTATTAATAAGCGTGTTTGTCTCTTGAGAAAAAAATTTGATTTGAAAAAAAAAAGATAATTTATAGCTGCATTTTAAGAGAAATTGAGATACTTTTTTTGTTTAAACAAAAAGACATACTCAGAGTTAAGTAAAGAAGAACAATATTTGCTGAATGTCCTCCTCCTACAATTTGTCATAATATTTTCGGAATAAATATAAGCGTATGTCAACTCTGAAATTATTATAAATTATAAAGGCTTCACTTTAAACATTTTCCCAAAAATAATAATACAATATAGTGTCCGACCGAAATATGATTTTCAGCCGAAACCGGAAATTCGGCCTCGGTTTAAGTTTCGGCCGAAACCGAACCTTTTTTTAGACAAGTTGAAATTGATTATGTAGTTTAATTGTTATTTTATTTTTACACATACAGAAAGTTATCTCGTCCGAAGTCACCTGACACGTCACGCAAGCACGATAAAATGAACAAATTCAAAAATTCGGCTCACGGATCAAGAACTCACGCGAACTTAACCGTGCTATAGATAGATAGATAGATAGATAAATACTTTATTAGTCACATATTTGACTTTAGATTTACAATTATTAATAATTACAAAAACAATATATAGGTATATACATAGATACACATTGATCAATAATTTAGTTTTACGTAATTCACAATACTTCTTTTAAATTGATTTACATTGGATTCGTTTTTAACATGCCTTGGTAATTCATTGAAGATCTTAAAACCTTTGTAGATCAGTGAATTTTGAGCTTTTGTAGTTAGAACATTCGGAAGCCTTAAATCATTCATATTTCTTAACGAATATGGTTGTACTTCACTTACATACTGAACATATCTTGATAAATATTTTGGCATTAAGTAATTTTTTATTTTAAAGACAAACATTAACATATTCCTAACGATTCTTTGCTTTACCGTTAGCCATTTCAGAGCTTCTAACATGGAATTAATCGATGTAAATCTATTACACTTCAAAATATTTCTCATAGCTCTGTTCTGTAGTATTTGAAGTCTACCAATTGCACTTTCGTGACATAAAAACAAAACAGTTGTACAATATTCAAAATGTGGTTTTACAATTACATTATAAATATTAATAGCTGATAACAACATTACATCTCTACGTATCCTTTTAATAAAACCTATCTTTTTAGCAATCTATGACTTTCAAATGTTAGTTTGCTGTCTATCATAAGACCAAGATATTTTATTTTCTCAACTCGTTCTATTATTTGGTTCTCCATTAATAAACTTGTATTAAAATAAACATTGTTTTTATTCGATATAATCATACATTTGGTTTTATTCGTATTCAATTTTAGCCTATTTTGGCATAACCAAACATATATATTATCGAGGTCTTCCTGGATCTTCTTGTGGCATTCTTCGATATTCTCACCAGCTATGTAAATCAGTGCATCATCAGCAAAAAGGGCGATTTCACAGTGTTTTAAAACACAAACAATGTCGTTGATATAGATGACAAATAAGAGAGTACCCAAGACAGACCCTTGAGGAACTCCCAGTTCAACATACTTTGGGTTCGACAAATGTCCATTTATTTTTACTTTTTGAGTTCTCTTTTCTAGGTACGTTTTAAACCATTTAAGCTCCAAGTTGTTAATTCCGTATTTTCGCGATCTATTGTTTCGAAAGCGCGCTTTGGGTCTATAAAAGCACTGTATACATACTTTCCTTCCGAAACAATTTGCTTCCAGTTTGTTATAACTAAGTTACAGGCACTTTCACAGGAATGCTTCTTGCGAAAACCAGATTGGGACTCAATTATAATGTTTTTATTTTCGAAGAAATGTTCGAGTTGCTTAAACGCTGTATTTTCTAACAGTTTTTCATACAAGGGCATACCGTTCACTGGTCGGAATTCATCACATATTTTGGTATTTGATATTTTTTCAATCGGACTCACTATTGATTCTTATAGATTCTATAGAGTTGATTTTGATCAGTCCTTAATCTTTGGAGTAGATTTCCCTTCCAACAGTTATAGACTATATACTCGCAAAAACAAATTTTCCAATATCGGCCGGCAACAACCGATGGGTCAGAACTCGATCTAAAACTGGAAGTTTATCTTTTTGAGTAATCTTAGTCTAGAACTCTCCTTCCATGTTTTACCATGAACGCGAAATCGCTGTTGTATAGTAACATTTCTGGAAATATTCACTTCGACCGACAGCCAAGCTGTCATAAAATCTAGATCTAAGCTTGTCAAGGAACGTCGGATATCCCTTAAGGAGATAGCGAACTTTTTAAAGGTTCACCTTTACGGGGTTCCAGGCCATAGGAAAATCCACTGAAACTGCAGAGCAGATGAGCTTGCAACATCACCAGACCTCACCTAGAATCTCCTTAACAAACAGAGAATAAGAAAGCTACAAAATCTCCTCAATGAATGTCCGGTCATAGCAATAACAAGACATGAAAAGCTATGTTCCCATTTCTTCACAGCTTTGCCAAAAGACCTCGATCAGTTCATTTGAGAAGCAAACTAGTTCTCTCCACCTTCTCCTTCTTCACCGTCCGGGAGGAAAACTTCTCAATACTCACTTACTCCCCAATATAGGTAGATTCGTTAATCGTGCCTTGTGGAAGACTGAGTTTCGGTACCGCCGAAGCTTCGGCAGATTTTTTAGCCGAAACCGAAACTGTGACCGAAACCATTATTTTGGCCGAAACCGAATGTTCCATCGGTCACTAATATTTACAATGCCGTCAAATATTTCGTTTCCGGCGACCAATTAAAGTTTACATATGGAAAAATCACTCCTTCAAACAGCTTAAGAATAGAATATATTAAAAGAACTGCAAATAGGAATGAAACAATAAATAAATTTAAAATAACCAAGAAAAAGAAAATAAAACAATACTTATAGTATTTACGTTAAATTGAGACTATAAATCACGGATCAAGTATTTAAAAAGGCCATACTTGTATTTGGTTTTGTTCTCTCTCTGTAGCGCAAGGGTAGTAAGTTCCATTCAAAAGTAGCATAGGCAAGAAAAAGGGTTCGTTCAGATGTTTAACAAGCGATTCTCGGTCCAAACAAGCTACATGATCTGTTATGTTTTGAAAAATGGAAATCAGGCTGCTGTTTTTTTATATAATTTCCTGCAAGACTATTAATGTTTCATAAGGCTTACATGCAGCTTTCAAAAAAAAAGTCAGATCTCTTTAAGGATATATGATCACAGCTCAAAGTCCAGAATGGAAAACATTTTCCATCCATACAAGAGAATAGGCAGAAGTAAGGACTTGATCAGCATCATTTTAGTTTTTGTTGGCACGAACTGTTTAGTGGACCATAGCAAGCGAAGCTCAAGCCGCCAAATGATCTGATTGCCCCAAAGTTACGAGCTATGCGACAATAATTAAAAGACCGAACGTACCGAGCTGATGGAAAAGAAGATGTGACGAGTTTATTTTATAAATACATGTAGTGTTCGATTTGCCGGGGCTTAGAACCAAATTCTTATTTATGGCCCACTGCCCACTGGTCTTGGTTCATTTAATTGATAGCCGATGATATGCTTGAAAATCGTACCTTACAATAAGTTGAACATCATCCGCATACATGTGAATGAGACAATACTTGACTAGTTTAGGGAGCTCATTTACGTACAAACAAAAGAGTAGAGGAGCCAACATGGAGCCTTGTGGTACACCATCAGGTACATTGAGGATTGTGGAGGATTGATAACCTTCAACAACACTTTGTTGCCTTCCGGTAAGATATGAATACAGGAGGTTTGTTGCCTTCGTAGAGAAATTAAGATTTTTAAATAATTTGGCACATTAAATGGAATGATCGACTGATCCAAACTGAGTTTCTTCTGAGTTATCAACAAGTAAAAACGCTGTTTTACTATTTCGATTCGCACGAAAACCAGACTGAGCTGAACTAAGTATACTTGCAACTGCTTGAGGACTTATTTTTCAAATACTTTCGGCTCTTAGACTTCCGAAAAGACGTTATTTTTGTTCTTTTCCACAAGCTAGAGTGCTAAAAGGTGGTGAGAATTGAATTGAAAATGTATGTGACGTAAGTAAAAACTCACGACAGAAGGAGTTTTAAGAATTAAGGGTTTATGTTATTCAAACTTCAACCACATCAGGCTCAGTTAGTCAAGCAAATCCAAAGCGTGCATCATTTTCAACTCCTGCATATTGCCTTTGTAGCCTACTGTGATTGTTGGTCCCAAGCGTTATTTAGCCCAGATTGGATATCGGGATTAAGAAAACGATCATAGTACTCTTTTTTTTGCAATTTTTGAGTTTTGGATTACCAACTTCTGGAGCAAATAGTGCTCATCATAGAAATTTCTCAAACAAATAACGGGTCCGCCATCTAACGTTTTTTTTTTCAACTAGTGCTTATTTCGTCAATGGTAACACTTAACTCATGTGTGATTTGACAGATAATTAGTTTTATCCTTCCGCTGAACGAATATGGTTGTGTATACGCTTGAACAACGCTGGGAAATATTGCGACATTACTTTGAAAATCATGGTAATGTTGCAGAATGTGTGCGAAAATTGCGTACGGATTTTGGAAGAAGAGAAGAACCGTCAGCTCCGTATGTTCGTTATCTTGTGAAAAAAGTGAAAGAAACTGGCATCCTCATCGATAAACCAAAGCGTGAAAAGCCAAAAACAGTGCGTATACCCGAGAATATTGCTGCTGTGGCAGAAAGTGTGCGTGAAGCGCCATCAACATCAATTCACCGTCGTTCTCAACAATTGAACATTTCGGAGACATCATTGAGACGAATTTTGCATAAAGACCTTGGTATGACGCCATACAAAGTCCAATTGGTTCAGGAGTTGAAGCCAACAGACCATCTAATGCGTTTTCGCTTCGCTAAGTGGGTCTGCGATCGACTTACAGAAGATGCCGATTTTGCCAAAAAATCATCTTTTCAGATGAAGCTCATTTTGATCTTGGCGGCTATGTAAACAAGCAAAATTGACGCATTTGGGGCACAGAAAACCCGCACGCATACATTGAAAAACCGATGCACCCAAAACGAGTCACTGTTTGTTGCGGATTTTGGTCCAGAGGCATAATTGGGCTATTTTTCATCGAAAATGAGCAAGGAGTGGCCGTTACAGTCAATGGCCATCGTTTTCGGGCCATCTTGAACGAATATTTGTTCACAAAAATAGAAGAGGAGGATATTGGCAACATTTGGTTTCAACAGGACGGCACACAGCCAAAGCTACACTCGATGTTTTGCTCCCTGTTTTTGAAGATCGCATTATCAGCCGTAGAGCTGATGTCGTTTGGCCATCTCGGAGCTGCGATTTGACACCGTTGGACTATTATTTGTGGGGTGCCCTCAAAGATAAGTGTTACGCCGACAAGCCAGAGACAATTGACGCTTTAAAGGACAATATTCGTGAAGCCATTGGTGAAATACAGCTGCACACAATCGATAATATGCTTAAAAATTGGACCGATCGTGTAGGCTACTGCATGGCCAGCCGAGGCAGCCATTCGAATGAAATTATTTTCCATTATTAACCGGAAGGATTGTACTTTCAAATAAAAAAAGAAATTTGAGAAAATATTCAGCAGTTTTTTTTTATAGCATTTCAAAAAAAAAAAGTTATTTGGCGGACCCTTTATAAGCATGTTTTGCTTAACTCTCCTACGGCTCCCTACAGTTTGTCTTGGTTTGCCAAAATGAACAAAGTGTTTATCATTGTGATACGAGATAGAATTCTATTTAGAAAATAGACATAAATATGTTAAGTACGGGAAGGATTACTCCTCGTTTAAAGCCCTCCATAAAAAGCCCCTCAATAGTCACGTTTGCAATCGATAAGCCGAAAAAGATTTAAAAATCCTTGAAAAATGAAATCATGGCAAATAATGCATTCCAGACGAATTCGGCGCAGCGGAGCCGTAGTATCGTTTAGTAAGGGATGCTTGGAACAAGAAAAATGTCTTACCAGAAAAATGCATTCAAAATAGTGCGGTTACGTTATTTATTCACTGAAACAATTGTATCATCATTATTTTCGAAAAAAAAAACAAATGAAACCGCGAGTCCAAAAATCATATCAAACTTTTACTGGCTAAATCAGAGTTTGATCTACTTCCTTTGTTCCAAGATCTGCACGCAGAATTCAGTGCAGTATGGTTGCAAATAGGCCCAATTCCTGTGACCGTCTCGAAATGTTCACACATGGTTTTGTAGTCCCATATTCACCTACGATCAGTGGCGGTAGTTTCAGCTGCTCTTGACGAACGAACAAGAGGTCGGAGACGTTCGTTAACGCTGTACGAAAGGTGCTATAGGATGACCAAATAAATACAATACGAACATTCGAAATCAAATCTGCGATTTCCGAGAACGTTTTTGAATAATTTTGAGGAAACCATTAAAGGTTTCGAAAGAATATTTTTCCGGAACCGCGTCATGAGACTCTCTGCTGCGTTCTTTGGTTGGACATTTTTCTCTGTGACTTTTAAAAGAAGAATATGACATTTAATTCAAGCATTTTTTACATCACGCTATAGGCTGTTAAATGTAAAAAAACACGCCAACGAATAATTTGAATTTAAAGGTCTATCCACAGTGGTTCCACGATTGGAGCCATTCTACTACCAGCTTGGTGAGGGTATTACCTAAACTAAAGACACAACAAATAGCTGACAAATCACATTTACTGCAACGATAGATCATGTATCCTGCTACCATTTGCGTTGATCGCAGACAAACCATCATAATTACACTTAGTCACTTGCTTAAGCACTGTCAAACATGCAAGCAAGGTTTAAGTTCCTCAATCCCATGCCTTCATTCACGAATCCAAAATGTAAAAGAGACTCTCTGGAAGCTTGACCAAAGACCAAGTGTCATTTTAGCATACGAAAATATTTAATTCTATTTGATTAAGACATAAAATTTTCGCCTACTAACGCACTTTTCCAATTTCCATTTTCAGGGGTCACGAAGGTTATACTTTCTACGTTCTAACCAACTAAGCCGCGTCGGCGGTTAAAGAGATCCGGAAACAAGTAAGACCGTAGCCTAGCTACAGTTGCAGACATCGTTAACAAGTGGAAGAGCCTTAAGAATTTGAATGAGACTTCAACCTGTTTACGATAGAGGTTACTGCAGTAGCAGCGCCAGTGGGACGAGCAGCATGCGAGAAGAGGACATTGAAATCGCAATCAAAGTGAGTGTGTCTAGAATGGTGGTGTGGGGAATCTTAATTGATGTTTTGTGCTTGTTCCTTTGTACCGGCACAAGAGATTATCTAGCGGGGGCTTGTATTAGATGTGCATGTAGTTTTCTATTTGAGCCGCCGAAGTACTCAAGTAACTTTGAAATGATTTGAGTTGGTTGTAATTAAGGAAGACCACGATGTTATTCAAGAACCTTGCTTGTAAAGCGGAATTGTATTGTTCGGATACTTAAGGATTTTATATTTGTTTTTATATCTCTGCGACCTCATATATTATTTAGTTAAGTGTTGTGCGTTGTAAGGAGGGATTTATAGCTGATCCAGAGCCTGATACCGCTGTCAGAGGATTTATTCATAATGAGCTACGAGTCTTTTTATTCTTCCTTGAAGGCGAGGTTATGATTCTTCCGCTCAAGTACATTCCAAATGGCCCTCCTGGGAGGATCGGTCATTTGGCCTCGGGAAATGAAGTATCCACAGGCCCGTTTCGGACCGCGTCATTACTGAGCTGATGTTAATTTGGTCTCAATATGCCGTGTACGATTTTCTTGGCATTCTCTTACATGCCTAAGTCTATTAAATCCATTTTAAATTAGGGAAGCTTAAAAATGTCTGAGGATGAAGTTATAGAGCAAATTTCCCTTCTTAGCGCAATAGGTAAGCCGGCACCCGATAATCTTGTAAAAAGTGTAAGCATATTCTAGCTTGTTGAAATATTAACTCCTGGCTGATTGGTTGGAAATTCTCTCCGGACAACGCCTGTATTAAAATCAGGATCGAAACAACTCGTTGAAAATTATAGGCCAATATTTGCTCCAATACCTCGAAGGGCAATCAAGTTGACTGTTTTACACAGATTTCTCCAAAGCCTTCAACAGAGTGCAACATGATGTGCTTACCGATAAGCAACGCCATCTTGGATTTCTTTCGAATCTTCTGGAATGGATTGCTAGCTATCTTTCAAAAACGTCGGAATGGGTGTAAAAATTTCTTAAGCTATTTTTAATTTTTCAGGTGTACCTCAGTGTAGCCACTAAGGACCGCTTTTGTTCTTACTTTTATTAATGATACTCTACTTTAGGTCGAATGGTGTTATTCCTGATTACTATCAAAGAAGTTTGTTGCTAAACTTTAAGTCTTTAAAATCTAGGAACAAATGCAGTTCGGTAAAGGTTGCGAGAGACTCCTTTCCTTGCTCTTTAATATATACAATATATGCTCCTACCAGAACACCAAGGTCTAGGAAGTAATTTTTTGTTCCTTTGCCAAAAAGAGCTTGTAACTCATTTATCAAGCAATTGTTCTTGGGAGGATCTGAGTCCGAGCTTAGGCTTCAAGCTTCCTGACATTCACTTTTGCAACGAGCTTTGAACCGGAGGTTCTTTCTTCCCTTTTTTTTCCGTGAACCTAATGGCTGTGGTTCGAAGACTGTCTTAGCTAGAGAATAGTTACCTAATCGCTCATTTTGACCGAGCTATTGTTGTTGATAGATTTTAATGTTCCGGTCTTAATTCACATCATTGAATAGCTCGTTCAATGCGAGGTTGTATCTTTTCCTCCACTCGCCCTCCTCGCAGACAGAACCCTTTATCCGACGAAGAATTTTAGAATCGAAGGTCTCTTAATCTTGTTCCGTTGATAAGTGTTTTGTACTAAAGTTCATGAATTTTGTTCTTGAGGCTTAAAGTATTGCTTCTAGTTGATTGGACAAACCGATTTTGCATCGATTGCCTAGAATGATCCTTCATCAGATCTCCTCTAAAATGTCGTTTGTGGACTTCTACTACTTGCTACTTCAATGTTCTAAGTGTCGGCTTGTGATCTTTTGTCTCAGTTGGTGTTCGACTAATCGATTCCTTTTGGCCGTGGAAAATGCCCTGCATTTTGACACCTGCCTGCCTGACTGGATGCAAGTTTTGTAGTCTATAACAAGGCTTTTGATATTTTTGCTCAAATAACCCTGTACCATGAATTAAAGAGCGGTTTCATGACCACATTATTAGGTAATAGATCTTTTTGAGAGTCTCAAGCTTAGTAACTATCAGTTGCCTCTGGGTTATTCTGCCGTGGTCAGAGTCAAGAAGTTTGACGAGTGTTTTTCGTCAACCAGCACGTTGACAGTTCGAACGTCTGTGGGATAGCCACGTTGTTGTTCAGATCTTTTTGTGAGGAGATCTCTTGGTACTTATCCACGTATAATTATCTGCTGCAAGGTCTGTGATTTGGACGCTAGAGGATTATATGGAGAATTACTTCCCATGTTTTAATTCCAATGGCTTCGATATAGCCAGTGTAGTAGATGTCAATTTTTTTTATATTTTAAATCGCAGGGGGTCTTTTAGAGTTAGCTTTATAAAAAGAAGCTCATGAGCATTGGACAAGTCGTCAATGATTTCTACGAATTACTAGAGGACTAGAGCACATTTTTCGTATTGGCATCTCACCCACAGAAAAATAATCAAGATATTCTCGAGACGATTTAATTTTAACGTCGTATCTTTCCCAAACAAGGAAAGAAATGATTCTATGAAAAATAAAACGTTGAAAAGCTGTAAAAACCCAATTTATATGGTTTGTGATTTAACGTTGTTTCTCCTGTTCAGATGTGAATCATTTACCTTTAACGAGGAATACCAATCGGGCAAATCAAGACTGGTATTAATCCAAATACAACTCTGACAAGAATGCATAACTAAAGTTTGAGGTCATGGCAATGAAGGTATTTTTTACTCGAAGGCGCAATAAAACTCCAATCCGATGGTCTTGTTAATCGTTTCAAAACTGATCATCAAAAGTTCAATAATAAACCATAAAACTACAAAACACAGTCGCCGCCATAGAATAAGATTAAATATAAAGTTCCTATAAACTCGAATTGCAATCAAATGGAATTCCATTTAAACTGGCTACCTTTGGTTTTGATTTCAGGTCGTAATTGTGGGGAACGGTGGCGTCGGGAAGAGCTCAATGATACAGCGCTACTGTAAGGGGATCTACACAAAGGACTACAAGAAAACAATTGGTGTTGATTTCCTAGAGAGACAAATCGAGTGAGTATCTATCTATTTATCTGCGCAGGAGCCTTTAATGTATGCCTTATTCCATTTACGTGCAGAATTGATGGTGAAGATGTCAGAATAATGCTGTGGGATACAGCTGGTCAGGAGGAATTCGACGCTATTACCAAAGCCTATTACCGCGGTGCGCAAGCGTGTGTGCTGACATTCAGCACAACAGATCGAACGTCGTTCGAGGCTATAAAAGATTGGAAAATGAAGGTAATTTGCATTAAATGTGCGCCTCTGTTTTTGTATTGCAAGTGGGATCGATTAAGTTGAGGTGGTGATATTGTTGCAACTATGCCCACTAAAGCCTTTACTTTTGGCGGCAGCATTGACATATCCTTACGCATTGCAACGTCAACCGTCTACCCCTTTTCGGCTGCAGTCATAAAAAGAATAATTGCTTTTTGACGGCATTTTTATTTCTTCATACAAAGACGGAGTATGGAGAATAATTGAGTTTATTTTTATGACACTTTGCAGGTGTTTTAAATGTGGATCTGAAATTTTAGTAATGGGCGTAGGAGTAAAATGCGAATTTTATTCATTTTGTGTTAGTAAAGATAAAAGTTTAACTAGTAAGGATTTTTGTTTTCGAAAATAACCATTTCCTTCAATGTCATGGAAGCGTCCAAACAGTATGAGGTGTTGTTTGTTTACATCCAGTGGAAACCAGTGTTCATGGGTAATTACAAAACCGGCGATTGTGCGTTGCTTCTACACCCAAATAACTTTAAACAGCCCTTGTTATAAGAGTGTAAGCTTCCTCGAAAACGAATGACCTCAAAAACGCTGAAGGTGCGGTTGGTATACGAACATACACCGCAGGAGCCGGAGCTACTCACAATTTGAAAACGTAGTACGTAGGCTGCTGGATATATTTCTGGCCTAATAAATGAAAATGCGAATATTTATCATCAAAAGTGGTTTTATTGTTTTTCAAACAATAAAAAACAATGCTGGTGGGAGAAATGCCCAGGGATGCCTCTATCTCAAGGTATGTCACATGACGATCTTGCAATATCAGTTCACGCACGGCATCAATGTTCTCTGGCACAACGGCCGTTTTTGGACGATCTTCACGGAATTCGACTTTGTGTGAGCGTCGGCCATGACTGAATTCATTAAACCAGTTTTCCACAGTGCTATAGGATGGTGCTTCATCGCACTCTTGTCGTGATTATCCACGTCTAAAGTTGTGAAAAATTATCGCCCGAAAGCGTTCACGAGTTAGCTCTATTTTTTTGCCGAGATGAATTTTTTCAAGTTTCTGCAAATAAAACAATTCACGATTAAATGACAACACGTCCTGAGTGATGTTATGCTAAAAAATGTCAAACTTTCCAATGGAAATGTCAGATTGCACCTGACAACACTTATTTGTAACCAAAAACAAGACCAACGCTTAAACAATATTTTAACATTATTGTAAATGGCCGAATGGATGTTGGCTCTCATTACTCCACTTATAATGTTTTTAAATTGCGATAGCATAAAAATATTCGTATAATAATATTTATTTCAATTACGAATTAACAGAGAAGAAAATGTGGATGCGAAAAAAATTCCTTTATTTTAATATTTATTACATAAAAACCTACAGATAATAAAAAGAAACCAAAAATGAACTTATTCTAAATGGGCATTTCCACTTGAGAGTAAAATGTCTGAGAGTAGCTCTCAGGCTACTTTCGAGAGTAGTTTCGTGTTGCAGTGTTGCCAAGTTTTTTCTGAGCCAAAGCACCGTTCCTAATATTTTCAGCGTTAATTTTGATACCTTGGGCACCAACAAAATTATTTTTCCAGTTTCCCAAAAAAAAAAAAAACGAAACATTTATTTAGTGCCAGTCATCATGTGTTACCAAGCCTTTGTGCGTCCAATTATGACCTATCCTAGCGCAATATGGTGGAACATAATAAAGAGTTTTCGAAAGAAAGTGCTTGCGAGCTTGCACACGATTTACAGAAGCGCTTATTCCGACTTTCGCCATGAGCAAAAAATAAAAGACTATTGGAGGTTTCCGGAGTGTCTAGGATTGACAACGTTATCGTGGGCTTTCTGAGTAATCATTTTGCGCGATCGGCAAATCTAATTGAGAACGAACTCATATCGGTATTGTTTTATCCTAACACATAGCACCTCAGGCATTTTAGTATTTAGACGCACATGGCTGCTTGTCAGACTCGAGCAATATTCCCACTATATACCATGGTGCTAGAATAGTTCTGTAGAGCTCGTGGGCGGAATTTCTGTATGAGCGTACACTAAATAATGAAAGGCTAGGTGGCTAGCACGAAAATAAAATTAATAATAAATTTATCCATTTATAAACGAACAGCAAAAAAGATGTGCCATCAAATAAGTTCAGAGATATACGATTTTAAGGTTCCAATTTAGCAAATCACGCATTCAGGATAATTGTAACTATTAAAGCATTTTTGATTTCTTTGCAAACCAAAGCGAATTTGCAAAATTGCATTTAATATCACTAAACTCATTTTGTTCCTAAGTTTACTTTTGATTAGGTTTACTTGACTAAAACCCTTTCAACATCGCCATTGGAATGTGGCAAACAAAGCAGTTTCAAGGCTAGTTCGCAAATGTTGGCAAAAGGGTTTTCTCTTACTGAATGCAAAAGTAGGTTTCAGCGTTAAAAAACAGATTTAATGAAGCACTAAAAATTAAATGAAAGTACTAAAATAACGCCCGAGCACTAAAATTACATTTTTGGCACTGAAATCATTTTTTGAGCGCTGAAATTAACGCTGAAAGCACTGAATTGGCAACGCTGTTCGTGAGTGGACAGTGTTGAGAACAGTTCTAAGAGAGTTCACGGAAAACTCTCGAGTTTTTAAGTTAAATTGATTAAATGTTTTGTTTAAAGTATTCGCAAAAGAATTTACATGCACTGAAAATTAAATTAAAAGAAAGTTTCATAATATGAGAAACTAGTTTGGGAGGCTGGCTTGGGGCGCATTGTGGTTGTGCATTTTCCCAGCCTCAAGACAAAAATATGAATTTTCCAAATTGTCACAAACTCCTTGTACTATTCTTCGTGCTATACTAAAACGGTAGTAAAAAATACGATTTGGTACTTTGGATTAGGCTTTAATACAAAAGTAGTCATAACAAAAGCACCTTCTGCTGGAAAAAAGTACGGGACGGGCATGTTTCTACCAGGAAGTGGTTCCGGATCGCAGAAATGAATAATGTTTTGTATGTGTCCCTGACTTCCACTATTATTTGGAGTTTGCATTTCATTGTTCAATGAAGAAGATTCCAACGGCTTTCATATTCTTCGGCAATCTCCAACCAAGAAAAGGAAATATTAAATTGATGAGGAGAATTTTCTCAAAGTTGCTATACCAATTTAAGTCAAGGAACCGGATGAGCATAAACAATTTTTAGAGTATGTTGCCCAGGAACTACGTGTTGCGATATGATTTTTGAAAATGAAAGCTCAAACCTGAGATTTGTAAGGCTATTTTCCGTAATGTAAGCGAAGAAGCAATCAATGCTTCAACATTGTCAACTTCAGAGCAGCTTCAATTTCTGGAGTTCAATGTTGGCACAAACGGATTGAGATATGTATATACTCCGTCTCACTACTTTTCATCCGGCAAAACGTCGTGAATTGTTGCTTACGGATCACTTTCACAAAAATAAACTAAATGGACACGGGTCTGAGAGCTTTCAGCGAGAATTTGCTCACAAAATGCTCGCATAAGACACCCAAAATCGCACTTACAGCTGGGTGGCGAAGTTGGTAGAGCGCCTGCCTTTCAATTGATTCAATTGATAGGTCCCAGGTTCGATTCCTAGAGTAGTGGTCTAGTTTTTCGAATCTGGTCCAGTCACCATTTGCCATTGGGATCAAGTTAATGGCACTATCATGGGATTGGTCGACCAGTGATAGAAGTCTGACTAATGGGTGGCTTTGTTGTTGTGGTTGTTGTATCGGCTTAGTTCCTAATTCGTGTTTTCAAAATAGCTCTGTTTGTGTAGATTGTGTGTAGATGGCTCTGCTGTGAAGGCATAACACTGACAGCGGGGTGTCTAAGCTAAATCTTCCAAACTCTCAAAGTTGTCGAATGTCGAACGAAATCCTGTGAATTAGGTTAAAGTTAATAGGTCGATATCAAAAAAATCCTCCGTCCCGTTTCGGGCTCCACCTACGGAAGTGAGTTGAAACCAATTACACCAGAGTTTCTCAAACCACTACACATTCTTCTCCTAATTCTTCCGCTCGCTCTGTGCTACACGCATTATAAGAGTCTTAATATCCTCTTGAAGAGCGAGCAAATAATTAAAAAAAATAATTAAAAAAAAAAAACTTACAGCCTCCTGAGAGCTGCTCTCGAGAGTTTACCAGCGATAGTGCTCTCAAATGGACATGCACCTTAAGGTGTCAGCTTCACGCCAATCTAGCCACCAGAATTATTCATAGTTTATCTCTATCAGTTACGCTCTTGCAGTATCTCCAGCATAAGGCTGCGGCCCTTCTATGAGCTTTTATTATAAAAGGAACGTTACAAGAGCCTGATAGATAGCCATGTGCATTCAGTTATAAAAAATGTTTGAGGAGGTAATCGTCCACTTTCCAATGTATTCCTAAAATAACCAGGGTTAGAATAAAAAAAAAAACCATATGAGTTCATACTCAGTAACACTCGCGCGAAATGATTCTTCACAAGTTCTAGAACAATATTGTCAATTCTGGAAACACCGGAAGACTATTGGATGTCTTTTGTTAGAGATGTTATTGCGAATCTTACAATGAGCGTTTCTATATAATCTCGTGCAAGCACTGAGGCATTTTCACTCGAAAATTCTGTAAATCTCCATATAAGATGAACAAACGTTCCACCATACTGGACTCGCATATGTCAAAATTGAACGCACAAAGGCTTGGCAGCAAATGACCTTCACAGCGGATCATACATAGTGGAAGAAGAAAAGCCTTTTGATCGACACAAATGCCGCCCTAGCTTCTTTGAACTTGGTATTTATGTGTTCCTTATTTTCCAAAAAAATTGTCCCAATGAACACCCTAATACTTTACTGCAGTCCTCGACTCGATGTGAAGTCCATTGGAAGTCTTAGTAATCATATTTTTCCAATAGTGTCGCAAGTCTGAATTACCCTGTCGTTTTAGGCTGCGGAACAGTCTCCAGTCTTGGCAGAACTATTGAAGATTATCGAACTCAAATTGAAGTTCGTTTTGTATTTCGCTTATTTTTGAGCTATAAGCAAATAGAATGATATATTCAGCTACTATGCAAATCCCTCAGTGCTTTAGAAACGTAAATTTGAAAGAGTATTGGTGTTGAAACTGTGCCTTGTGGCAGACCATTAATAGCCTCAAAAATCTTTGTTGACGTAGGCTTTCTACCTTTTACCACAAATTTCGTCTGATAGATGTGATCATTCTAATAAGATGACTTGCAGACCCATAAGTGATTAATTTGCAAATAAACCCGTCAATCCAAACCGTGTGTTAGGCTTTTTCGACATCCACTAGACAGGCCACTGTACATCTTTTGTCATTAAGGTTCCAGTTGAAATTGGATAACAGTTTTGTCAACAACTACTTCAAAGACTTTCCCAATATTAGGCAGAGGCTAATTGGCCTAAACATAGAAGGATCAGAACGATCTTTCCTTCGATATTTACCAACAGCTTTGGAAGCAGCAGCTGTTAAGCAAATAATTGGTTGTTTATTCTTAATATTTCCTCAAGTACCTCGACAGATTTGCGGCTTAAGTGTTTTGCCGCGTAGATTTATTCTAAATGGGAGCCAATAAAATCGAATTTTTTTGTTCCACTGTCGAATATATAATGGTCTTCGGCTAGAGGACAAAGAGGAGTTCATTTGACACTAATCGAACTCCCATTTTTGGAACGTTGATAATACAACGAGGATTACAAATCTGTTGGATCTGAGGAAACAAAGTCATTCCATAAACAATCTGTGCTATTTTTGCCTTTAAGCTTCAGTACCGACGGTATTGAGTTTCCTGATACAAAAGTCACACTCATCAATCGTGAAGTTTCTGTTACCAAGAACTTCAGAAGACGGGCGTTAACTTCTTTATTTTCTTGTGCCACAACAAGCGAATCTAAGCCAATCTTTTTTTTATAAATTAAGTTTATGGACCTCACGTTGAGTTGCCAGGCTACAGCTAGAAGCTGTCACGAAAGGTTGCGCATATTAGGACGCGGATTCGTCGCGGTAAAAACAAATTAGAACGAAGGTCATCGATTTAAAGCCGATAAGTGATCGCAGCATTCTAAATTGTAGACGCGGCTGAGCTGGGCTTGTTTAATTGCTGGGCTTGTTACTTTCAGACATTGCGGCAGCGAATAATCTGGTGAAGAGTAGCACAAGAATTCCTAAAAAAAAATACACAGCAAGTTGGCTACTGCTAGACATTCAGAGGGCTAATGTCGACTCTGACCACAATGGCTGGAAATCAGCACCAAGCAATAATATTGGACTTCTCAACAAACCGGAACTAGCCAAGATCTAATGAGGCATCGAAGTGGAACACTCTAAAAAGAACCCACAAACGTCATCAATTTGCCGTCATGGTGCAGCTGGGATGCAGCCGAAATGTATCTTTGGTTACCAACCAAATCCGTCAAGAATTGTGTGATATGATGACGGGTGTGTCCAGAAGAAGAAGAAGGTAACACTTGCGACGCATAAAAGGGCACTGTAGAGAAAAACTCAAGCAACGTAGGAGGGCGGAGAGCTAGACGAGAATCAGAGTAAAGCAGTAAATTTAGCGCGGCCTTAAGAAAGACTTTAAAATAACAAAGCTACGGGTTCATCTGTCAACCTTGCGAGGATGAAAGCATGTCAGCTCTCTTTGCCCTTACTTCAAAGAAGGCATATCGAGGCATATATCTGCTTACCGTAGCTGATAAGATCCTGTTCATTGTAGTCTAACGCCTTTTTTAATTACTGTCAAAAATGTGACGTTTTGGTCGAAATCTCCGAATTATTCAAAACCTGTTCCAGATTATGACAAGGAGATACGCTGTCATGTCATTTCTTCAACCCAATATGGACGTAAGCGCTTGGAACTAATGAGCCAATATTGAAGCTTTTTCTACCATCTATGAAGAGGCCAGAAGAATAGAGCCGAATGTTTGAGGATATACAAGACAGCATAATAGATTTGAGAGATCCTTGAAAGAAAAAAATCCAGTAGCACAGGTTCAAGAAAATTTAAGAACCAAACCTCTGGTTAAGGAATCAACCAATCATTTATGCCAGACTTAACAAATAGAAGAAGCGTTCCAGTGATCGGGAAGAATGAAAAGCAGCTTTAGCTAAGGCTCCGATCATTCAAAGACCTTCTTATTGATAAGTCATAAGTGTCAATTGTTTCTATTAGAATCTTTTGTGACAGAAAGGTTTTTATCATTGACTTCGTCTATCGAATGTTAAATAGGAATCATTTCTTGTCTTTTGTACTTCAATTTTATTTCATTTTTTTGTTTGTTTTTATGCTTGTAATATAAATGCATTTACGAATTTATTTCTAGGTGGAAAACGAATGTAATGAAATCCCGACAGTGATAGTCCAAAATAAAATTGACCTAATGGACCAGGCTGTTGTCACTGCGTAAGTTCTGCTCCTTTATTCAAAATGCTTCTTTTAACTTCTTTTTGTTTTCAAAGTGATGAAGTGGAGACTATAGCAAGAAATCTTGGCTGTCGATTGATAAGAACCTCCGTCAAAGAAGACGTCAATGTGGCATCAGTGTTTCGATATTTGGCCACAAAATGTCACCAACAAATGACACAATCATACAACACAATTGTGACAGTTGGACAGCCAACAATAAGTATGTTAAATCTATTGCCTGTCAATTTTATATGACGTTTGTTTTTTTTTTCTTAATTAAAAGGTGCCCTTAGTCCGACATTTACAAAGTCAAATGGAACCATAATTTTAAGGCCGGCCAAAAAGTCATCCAAGAAGAAACTCGTTTTGAAAAAGTGTGGAATACTTTGAGTGCAATGCCGTTTTTGTTTTAGCCAAGAAAAAATAAACACGTGAACTAATTTTACTTAAGATGTGAAATGTAAATGATTTTTTTGTTTAATATTGAATTTTGCTTCTGAGAATTCGATATTTAAAAAAAAAAAGCAAATATCAATGAAAAGAGTCATAATTTAGTGCTTAAGATGGATGTGTAAATTTATGTTGCGTAGGTGAATTCAAAAGTTTCTAATTTTTTCTTTAATAATTTATAGCTTTAGTTTTTTTGATAAGATGGTTTGATGAAGTCCTTTCTAAGGTAGAATGGAAAGTTTTAAATATTGGAAATAAAAGTAATATATGAATCAGTGGCTTAGTTTTTGATTCTACACTAAAATAAGGTGCTACTTGTAATCAGATATCAATTTGGCAATCAGATATTTTGATTTTTATTTATTTAAGTTCGTGTTTTTGGTCCGCACTCTGTTGCGGGAAGAGCTTATATTTGGCCTTCTGCGAGCGCCTTCACAAAACATTTAATTTTATTTCTCGATTTTAACTACTTTTTTATTTTTTTTGTACATTTGATATTTATCCTGCGAGTGTTGTTTAATTGAAAAGTTTCGCAGGAGGCCATCCTGTCCCACACAATTTTGTTTTTACATTTTCGATGGTTCGGCCTCGATTACAAGAAGGGCTTGACCAATATTATTCTCGAGTGCAAGAGTAAGATCATGGACCCATGATGTGACAAATTAATAAGACAAAAACGACTGATAGCACGATCATTAAACTTAGCGGTGTGCAATGGCACGTGGCTTGCACTACACTTGGCTACAACTTGCTGGTTTCATAGCTCACGTGAGTATATCGGTTACAATGCTTCGATAGCGCTTCCCATTGATTGTATAGGTTCTCACCATCGCCGTCTTATAGGAAAAATAGGCAATTATGTCCCCACTCCAAAACCTTCAGAAAACAATCACACATCTAGAATGCATTGGCTTCTCTAGATTTAGTATGGATTTTGTTTGAGCCTTAAGTATGGCAATTTTACTTGTTTAATTAGCCGCTGAGGTGGAAATAAGGCTATTTTTTAGCATATTTTCGTCAATTTCGAGCTCCTTTAAAGCCCAAACAGGGAAACAATGGCGAAGCGGTTGGGCATTTTACCAGTCTAACGAGCTTAACAAACTTGCGAAATTTCTTTTAAAAATTCGCGCTGTCGCGGTAACGAACAATTTCGGTAAAAATTGAATTTCCACCCGGAAATATTGGATAAATCCTGGAAAAAACGAACGAATTTCAAGTCGAGGCTCACCATTTCTTCATCGATTTCAAAGCCGCATACGGTAGCATTCTTCGTTTACATCTCTTCAAGGCGATGGCGGAATTCGGGATCCCAGTAAAACGGATCAAACTGTACCGCGTGATGCTGGAAAACAGTTTGAAAACAGTTCCTCCGTACTATTCCAAACATACACCAGACTTCGGCAAGGAGATGCGATATCATGTTACTTCTTCAATCTCAATAGTGTGAAGGGCAGGTGCAAACACAGAAGGCACTATCTTTAACAAATCTGGCCAGCTGCCGGGATATGCAGACGACATTGACATCATCGGTCATTTCTAGCGCGCGAGGCGGCAATTGGAGAGCAGCATTGCTTTTGGCAACAGTTATATCCAGGTGGTTATGGAATTACATCTTAGTGAAGATTTGGTGAAGACTCATCTTTAGAAACCGATGCTAGTTCGGTTTGCTCTTCAAAACATTGATACTGGCAGTTCTACAATTTGGAGCCGAGTGATGGACGATTAGCAGAAAGGCGGAGCAAATATCACTTTTGAGAGAAAAATTCTTCTTCGACTATTTGGTGGCTTAAGCGAGGAGAGCGAATGGAGAAAACGAGAGAAGATGTAACCGCGAACTCTATGGGCTGTATAAAGATATGGATGCAATTTTAAAAGCCAAAATATGACGACGAATGGACTTTAATGCTCCAGCAAAGAGGATATTCGAATCACAGCCCCCAGGTTGGAGATGACAGGAAAAAGTAAACCTCCGTTGTAAGATAAGTCGAAGGAGCATGCCCAGGATCGACAAGAACTGAAGACTGCTGTGTCTCAGGCTAGCCGGCTAAGTTAGTAAATAAAAAAAAAGTGAAAAACCGAAGAAAACAAGAATTCAAAACTTTGTAGAGCCTGCATCATCAATTTGAACAGAAGCTTATTCTGTATCTCAATTCTGCATGGTGGATTTAAAAAAATTAAAGACATCAAAATTCGAGCGAACTAGAAAAGCAACCGAGCACCTCTG
The DNA here is from genome assembly GCA_963555765.1 of Orthonevra nobilis. Classification (NCBI taxonomy): domain Eukaryota; kingdom Metazoa; phylum Arthropoda; class Insecta; order Diptera; family Syrphidae; genus Orthonevra; species Orthonevra nobilis. Next base: position 36,761,852 of record OY743226.1, read on the forward strand.
AATGCGTCCATTTCATACCAAATCGTTCCCGTATCGTCAAATACCTTCAGACAACTGTCAAAATATTTTCATTCGCTCCACATACGGTACCTCTTTTCCATCTCGATGTAAAATTATTCTCAAAACAATGTAGAAATTATTTCAATATAAAAACAAAAGTTATGGTTTACCAATGTTATATCAAAACAACAACATAAATTATCTGTTGAAAATAATCAGGAGCAAAGTCCACATATAAACATGAGTGGAAAAATTAATGCAGAAATCGAGAATTGTGTGCGAAACAACATCAACTGGCAGAACCTGCCAGTGCATCTAAAACAGGTAATATCTTAAAATTGCCAACCGAGATAACAGAAGTGTGATTTCCATTGGTTAGAATACGCCCGTTTTAGACCATTGATGACTTTTTATTTTAAGCGTAGTTTGTTCGCAAGGGATACGATCGTTTTCTTGCGAGGGACACCTGCAGATGCGTGGGATCACTTAATTAAGTTTACGAAGGTGTCCGTTTGGAAGTTAATAGAGCTTTACGATTTACATACAATTGTTGCCTTCATGCGTGGCTGAAACTTAAGACACATGACTGAAGATTCGGTTTCTGTGGACCTTCAAAAACATAGTTGGCTTTGGAAATCAATTTTGTTTACATAGCCACGGCACGACGGCCAAGCCAGAGTTCAAATAACCCATTACAATTTCGAATTAAAGTTGATTTTCGTCGTCATTCTGGATGTGAATTATGGAAAAAGTTCTTTGCCCATTTCATGGCCATAAAATCGGTGTCATGAGACAAATAAAAGTTGAGTTAACATGTGTGTGCATCTGAAATGAAGCTCAAACAAATTATAAATGCAGGGCTAGTTTGGCAACATTCTCCCACAATTTATCGATTGAGATATGCTTGGTTATTTTTATTTAACGAAAGCAATAAGCGATTTTCGGAACTGTTTTCGAGTGTAATTGAAATCATTGCACTCACCCTTGAAACATCAATTAACGCATGGGTTGTTATTTATTTATAAAAGCTTTGTTGAATTTATGATTTCTTCGTGATTTTTTTGTGAGTAGTGAGCAGCAATCGGAATTTTGATTGCTTTGCTCAGTCATCGGTGGTGGAAATTTTGTTGGTTCGAATACAATCTTTTAATGATAAGCTGGCAACGTAGGCAATGTTTATCTCGTTTGAGTAAACATTTTTATTTAAACGCTTGGAATGCTACCGGAAATGAAATGTTTGCTCGTCTGTAAATTGTCGTCGACTTAAATCAAACTGACCTACGATTCGCTGTCTAGGTTGAAAAAATGAATACCAAATTAATTTTATTGCAGATCGGCGTTTTCAAGCGAATGCCCTCTTCAGTTTCTTCTTTATTCCAAAAATTAAAGGACTGGGAGTTACTATTCTAAGTTTAAGTCGCTTTTCTTACTTCTTCTACTTACTTAAGATGCTGCTATTGTCCGGAGTGAACCAGGATCTCAACCAACAAGGCCCTCCAGTCAGCTCAGTCCCCATCTTGTTGTCTCCAGTTTTGCACGCTAAATTGGTTGGGGTCCGCTTTCACTTGTCAGAGGATTTGAAAGCTTACCGGGTCGGAGCATTGTTTCCATTCGCTCTACAAGACCTAGCCTTTTATCCTTTTGGCTAAGTCAGTGTCGCTGCACAATTCGTTCAGATCGTGGTTGAATCTTCTCCACTCACCGTCTATGCAAACGGGCCCATAGATCACACATGCAATTTTTTCTTTCGAAACAACTTAAGACGCTCTTCAATGCTTTTGAGTGTCCATTCTTCTGAACCATAAACAGTCGACTCTCGATAATTCGAACTGGTTGTTAGGACCCTTGAGAAAACCTGGATAAATCAAGCCGTTTATATTTCAGCAATAATCAATCGTCATTATGAGTGCAAAAATAAATAAAAGTGTTCCTCAATCGGTGAGAAAAGCCACAAAAGCCGTGGAAAGTGGAGGAAAAAAAAAGGGATGTAGCGAAAACTTAAAAAAAAAACATTCTCCACATTGTAAACCATTCTTAAGCAAAATTATAACGTAGCTGGAAGTGCATTACGCGGAGGGATGAAGCGGAACCCGGACAGTGAGTAACCCGGCTTTGAAAAATGCAGTAAACATGGTCGGATCACAAAAAATAAAACCTCTCATGATAGGGAAAGTTGCTAACCTATGTGTTTCAAGGGTATCAAATCCTTTCCCACAGCACAGAATTGTTCAATGAGTGGCAGTGAAACAGCAGAAGCGGACAATTTTAAATTACTAACACCCCCTCTAAATTACAACCCCTTGACCAGGGAGTGATTCAGAATTTTAAAACTTTGTAGTGTTGGATAGCATTTGAAAACGGACAGAGAGCCAACATAAATAATTTAGCATCAATGGCCATGGCTGATTAAGCACGAAAAAACGTCAAATCGACGACGATTTTAAACTGTTTCAGGAAATGCGGATTCATTACTGAGCCAGTGAATCAGTTGCAACAGGAGGGAGAAGAATTGGATCATTCCACCTCGAAGGATGGATGGAGCTTTCTTCCTAATTTTGGTGAATCTACGACTTTAGAGTCCCTTGAGTTTCGAACTATCGAGAGTCGATTGTAGTAGGAAAAGATATTTTATACTAGTGTGTCCATAAAATAAGGTGACATTGTATTTTTTTTGAAAATTCTTTATTTATTCTTCCAAATCAATTTCATCCCCTTCAAAGTAATCACCTCCTGATGCAATGCACTTATGCCAACGGATTTTCCAATCTTTGAAACACTGGTTGTAGTCACTTTCCGGGATGGCCTTCAGTTCCGTCTTCGCTGCGGCTTGACTCTCCTCTATCGTATCAAAACGGTGTCCCTGGAGCGATCTTTTGAGCTTGTTGAACAGCCAGAAGTCGCAAGGCGCCAGATCAGGTGAATACGGTGGTTGCGGAACGATATGGGTTGAGTTTTTGGCGAAACGATCACGAATTACGAGTGCGGTATGGGATGGTGCATTATCGTCGTGTAAAAACCAAGAATTGTCTTTCCACAATTCCGGCCTTTTTAGGCGCATAGCGTTACGCAAACGACGCATAATATTCAAATAATATTCCTTGTTGACTGTTTGACCGGTTGGAAGGAATTCATAAAGCACAACACCACGATAATCGAAGAAAACAGTCAACATGACCTTGATTTTTGGCACGATATTCGCTCGACTGATCGGTTGTTTCGGGGTCGTAAGCATAGATCCAAGTCTCATCGCCAGTTATAATGCGTTTTATGACATCCTGGTAGTCGGAAAGCATTGTTTCACACACATCAACGCGACGCCTTTTTCCAAAAAATTCAATGTTTTCGGTTACAGTCGAGATTTGACGCGCTTGAGGCCCAAAGCATCCTTCAAAATGGTATTGACTGAGCCTTTCGATAAGCCAACTTCATGAGCAAGGTCTCTAATCGTTAATCGATGGTTTTTCAACACCAAATCTTTGATTTGTTGGACGTGAGCCTCATCGGTTGAGGTTGATGGTCGCCCAGAACGCTCTTCGTCTTCGACACGTTCACGGCCGGCTTGGAAATCACTATACCACTTGTAAACATTTTTTTTAGACATAGCCTCTTCATCAAAGGCTTTCTGCACCATCCTCAACGTATCCGCAGCAGAAAATTGATTCCGCAAATAAAATTTAATGCAAATTCTTTGCGCAATAAATTTCGACATCGCAAAAAACGAAAAACTCACTTTTAGCAGCTCACAAAACGATGCGTATCTCAAACACTATGAATTATTTTGACATGAAATTTCACATAGATGTCACTGACAGTACTACCAACCTTAAAAGAAAGAAAAATTTCCAAATCCTTCGACGCGCGCAGTTTAAATTCATATGTCACCTTATTTTTTGGACACATTAGTATAACGATACTTTAGTTCTTCGATTAGCGATTAGCAAGAGTTATTCTTCATTTGATCTTAGCGCCGGTGTTATTAACAGTGACCACAGCGAAGCCTCGGAAGAAAAAGTGCCTAACTACCTTAACGTCATAGCCAAGACTGACCAAGATATCGGTCTTGGGTGTCCTTCCTTGATGACAGCTTAAATTTGGTTTTGCCCTCGTGAGCTACTATATATCCAATCTTTGCCGCTTTTGTCTTAGTTCTCACGAAGGCACTATTAATATCACGCTGCGTTTGTCCGATTATGTCAATAAGATAAGTGCCTCTTATGTACACGCTTTCTCAAGTACGATGTTGAAGAAATCGCATGCCAGCGCATCACATTGTCTTACACCTTCTTGAAATCAAAGGTGTCAGTGCCGTCCTTGCCAAACTCAATGGAGCATCGTCAGTTCTCAATCGTCATCCTGCACTTACGGACGAGCTTGGCAGGGATGTCAAAAGTTGACATGGCTTTAATCAGTTGTTTGCAGGCTTCGGTTCGGGGCCTCTATCCCTGAGATAATTTTTTTACCTGTTGATAGAATTTTCGAACATCATTCCTCACTCTTAATCTCTCAACATCCTCGATCGCGCGCTTGTCATGCTCCCTCTCTTTCTTTTTTCTGAGAAGCCGGTGTTCCTCTCTCCTCTTCTCCTCGTAGAGCTCGCGAGAAGCTCTCGTCCTTCTGTGCAGCGCTGCGTTGTAGGCTTGTTGTTTGGCTGGAATGCGCCCGCCGGCATCTCACTATGATGTGAGAGTAGGAGTTGATAGGCAGAGGTTTTATCTTGAGACAGTCCTGTGGACTCTTGTGTCATTCTCAACATTCTCACATAACAATGCATTTAAATAAAGTTTTTTGTTTCTGAAATTTCAGATTTTACATAACAATCAAAGAGACTACGATCGCTACGTATTCAATTATAGCTTGAAGAACCAACTCCGCCACCGTGGGAATTTGGGTGAGTCCCTTTAATATTGCAATTGATTTATTTGTTACAGTCCTTTTCATTTTATGTACATAGCTAGAAAAGTATTTCGCAATGAGCAACGCTACTATGAACTGCTTGTGCAGAAAAGTGTCAATTGTCTGTGCCTGTTCCCGTATCACTTGGCCGATATTGTAACAAAGGGATTGCGGGTCACTCCATTCAACTATTACCTGGACGTCATTAATAATCTGGTGAAGAATGACAAGAGTTACGACACATTGCCAAATTTTACAGCTGCCGATTGTAAGTCGTCATCATACCAAAAATTTGTCTCTTAATCTGTTTGTGTGATTTGCTTTAGGTCTGAGAGTGCTTGGAATCGGCCGTAACGAGTACCTGGCACTAATCAGTGACCTGAAAACGAACACGTCCAAATTGCTCTTCAGCAAACCAAATCCAATGAGTTTTCTACCGAAATTCCCAGTCAGAATTAACATTGAACCCTGGTGGAAAGTCGAGGTTGGCTACGTCTTGGAAAGTGATATTAGGGTATGCAATGGGATGCTTGTATGTTACAAGAATTGTCCTTACATTTGTATTTCAGTATGTTAATGATGCGGAACGAGGTCTTATTGACGATCTGATAGATTTTGGCTCCCAGACAGCTGGCAAGTGTGATTACAATGTCATTCATAGTCTTTATCGGTTTGTTGCGATAGTTCAAAAGCTTTGCAAGATTTTATGTTTTACCTGATGACTTTCAGGAAGGGTCTGATCTATTTGGATGTCCCGATCAGTGGTGAAGATCGAATATGCATTCCGCCGCTTAGGAATTTCGTTATGAACCGCGTGAGCGGTGATTACTTTGAGAATCTGCTCTACAAAGTCTTTGTTAGTACGGATGAGCATATGACAATGTCGGAGTTGGCGCACATGCTGCAGATTGATTTGGATACGGTGAAGCAGGCTGTGTCGCTATTTTGTCGCCTTGGATTTGCCAAAAGAAAAGATCCTCTGGATGATTCTATTATGGCTGTATATCATGCGAGTTGGGAAAAACGCAATCGAGAAGCGAACGAAAATAATCGTCCGCAAGTAACTCCGCTGAACTACCATTCGCTGCTGTTGAATGAAGATGGAACGGGATTGATAACACAGGAGAATAGCCCAAAGCAACACAAGGACAACAATTCTATTGAGTATGTTTCCGATGAGAATTGCAGTGATTTCTCGTTTACGAACCTGCCCACACCGTCGCCAGTGTTGGAGGAGGCCAAACGCAATGAAAAGAATGGTGGCTCAGAGAATGAGCTGAGCTCTGAATTGGAAGATGTTAGCGAGGCAACGAAGTCAGTGAAGGAGAGCCCCAGTCCTAAGAGTGGGAAGCGAGTTGGATTCCTATTTGATTCGACGCTTACGGCTTTCCTGATGATGGGAAACCTATCGCCGGGATTGAAAAATCATGCAGTCACCATGTTCGAGGTGGGTAAGCTGTGCGACGAGAGTATGGACACGTTTCTTGCAGAGTTGGAGAAAGTCTCTTTACTCGATGCCGAAGGGGAGGGCGATGTTAGCCGTTATTTCGCTCATGCGGTAAGTTCAAAGTTGAATTTAAAGTGGATTCTTTTGGTTGAATTTTTTTTTCATAGATAATCCTGAGGTCGACTATCATAGCTCTGCGGAATATTCTAGGTGGAGGACTAGATCTCTTGCGGCTAGAGTGCTTGGAGAGTTTGGATCACAAAACAAGAGATCGTCTTCTTGAAAAGAAATACAAGTATATAAATATGTGAAACAGCTTACAGCCAGAATATAATTTATTCTTTTCAGATTTATCATATCAGCTTCACCTCTGACTGGTTCCATAACACATATGTTCAACATTCCTTTCTTTGGCCAGTTCTACAAGAGTTCAGAGAACTCTCATCTCTGGTCGAAACTGTTTTACTACCATATCTCTGGGTATGGACCGCCTAGTTTGCTTCTGTGTAAAGGAGCCACACTTAAAGTATTGCCCCGCCTCTTCCTCGGATATGGCAAACTTCTGGTCAATATTCTGCACAGCGATTCATATGTCATAAATTCGGAGAGCTTTCGAAACCTTAATGATCAGTTAAAGAACGGCTGTATCCTTCTTCAAGGATATGGAATCAGATCGCCAGGCGAACTGCGCTACGAATCATTCCCGTTCAACGAAAAAGATGCTCGCACCACCAAATGGTCAGAACATAAAGCTGTTCTGAAACTTCGTGAACACCTCGATTTGGAAAACACTTGCGGTTTCATAACATTTGTGAACACTGGAGTTGCTGACATTGGTTGCGAGAGTTACGACATGGACGTACACCTAGAGCGTCCACGTGTGAAGAAAAAGAGTTTACCTGGCGGTGCGATTGAAGCTAAATCAACATCCTGTCCACCACCTCCAGCCGCACCTCTGCATACAGTCCAAACAAACATTCCAGATTTAACATCGCCAACAACGGATCCATCCGAGGTGACGAGTTTCAATCGACTTACGCCGCCGAATCGGACAGATTTAAAAAGCCCCGATGAGGACTACTTCTGCGTGACACCACAACACGGCTCACCATCGAATGTATTCATGTCTGAAGATTGCAATGAGTTGTTGGCTTCAGAATTAGCCAAATGTGAACCTACCAGAGAACTGGTATCGCAAGGTTCAGTTGAAATTCCAATGCAGTCTGCTGAGGGTTTGTCGTCGGTTGACTCGCAATCTGAAGAGGACTTTGGCGAGCCATGGACTGTGCTGGATGTAAACTTTGGTGTTCCACTCTTCGATGTGGACTGCAATACGAGGATTTGTGAATATATTGTGAGGAACCTTTGCAAAGACGAAAGGTAAGTGTAACATAGAAAATTGCCAAGAGCACTGATAAAAGTTTTTTTTTGTTTTTTTTTATTTATTTATTCTTTTTCTTTATCAATTCGATAGAAAAGTAACAATAATTCAAGATAAAGTCATACAAAAAATATTAATTAGTAAAGAAAAAGAAAAGAAGCTATCTATAGTTCAAAGGGAACAAGAGACGATAGCATAAACAAAGTAAAATTTAACAAACTAAATACAATCAAATGCGGTGGGGTCGCAGTGTATTAAGCAAACTTTTTTAACATTATTTAATTAACAATATATTGCAAGAAAGAAAAGAAAATAAGTAAAAATAGAAATAATAAAATAAAACAAAATTCAAATAATAATACAATAGTTCAGATTCAGATGGTAACAGAGGTAAGGTTTGATAACACTTCATAGCTTTTATCTAAAAGCCATAGTTTAACCTTTTTGAGAAAAGCAGACTTAGATCTTACGATTCTAATGCTGATCGGTAACCTATTGAAGAGCCTAGGAGCAAATGCCGTATAGAAATTGAAAAATATTTGTAGATTGTGATGTGGAACTAAAGCAAATTTAGAATTGTTGGTTCTGAGGTTATAGTTTGAATCCCGACCTATTGAAAAGGATCTTTAATGCTTTATAAAAACATAAATGTTTAAGTGGGAGAATTTTCAGATATCTAAAAAGTGGAAGACTATTAACACGACGATTTTTATTGCATATAAGACGAACAATATGTTTCTGAGATATTAAAAGTGGATTCATTTTATTGTCGTGAGTACCGCCCCAGGATACTAGACCGTATTCAAGCCTCGAATGAACTAATCCATAGTAGATACATTTAAGAAGATCTTGAGAGCAATATGGCTTTAAAAAGAAAAATTGCCTTGTGGCAGCTATAAGGTACTTTTTAAGTGCACTAGTATGAACAGACCAGTTCATTCTCCAGTCAAGTATTACACCAAGGTACTTAAACGAATAGACTCTCTCTATGGCGAAACATTTATCAGAACAACACCCCGTTGCTAAAAATGTTTGCGAACTCGTACTAGATTTACAAATATGATCACCGTATTTGAATTTATTACAATTTGCGCAATGAAAGCAATAGGATCCATAATCAAACATTCTTCCGCACACATTGAAAAACATGATTTTCGTTTTATCACTTATCACCAACTTATGTTGTTGAAACCAGTGGCCTAAAACTTCCAGGTCATGATTTATATCGGCAGTTAAATTTAGAGCTGAATTACTTTGAAAAGTACATGCCATATCATCAGCAAAAGCATTAACCTTACTTCGATAGTTTTGTAACAAAAGCGAGTTAATGAAAATCAAAAAAAGTATAGGACCGAGAACCGAGCCTTGGGAAACTCCTATAGTAATGTTTCTGCTGGAACTCATGTGACCATTTACTTTTACCCTTTGACATCTATTGGAAAGATAATAAGAAAACCATTTATGTACCATACCTCTGAAACCACATTTGTCCAATTTATCCAAAAGTAAATTATGATCTACCGTATCAAACGCTTTAGTTATATCAATGAAAAGAGCGGCAGTTAATTTTTTAGCGTTAAAACTATTAAAAACATCAGTGCAGAACTTCAACAGTGCTCCTTCAGTTGAAAAACCAGAACGAAAGCCGTATTGAGACTTGCTAAAAAAATTGCTTTTTTTCTAAGAATTTTATCATTCTGCTTTTAACAGCTTTCTCAAAAATCTTAGAAAAGACAGGAAGAAGTGAAATAGGTCTATAACTATTAACTGATGTCTTATCACCTTTTTAAAATAATGGTATAACTTCGGCCTGTTTTAGTTAATCTGGGAATACACCAAGGGAAACGCTTAAGTTGCAGATATAACATAGAATGTCAAATATTGAAGGCTATTTTCTTAACTAAGCTATTCGAAAAACCGTCATTCGTCTTAGAGCATGACTTATTAAGAGAAGAAATAATATTGTATATCTCGAACGATGTTATGGGTTCAAAATAAAAACTGACGCAAGAAGATACATCATCAAATGAACAGTCGCATTTAGAAACATTAGTACAACTATCAGAAACAATTTCACTACCAATACCAACAAAAAAGCTGTTGAATTTTTCAGCGACTTCCATAGGAACACTGATTACAGTGTCATTAACTCTAATATTTTCAACGCAACTGGTGCCAGTAGATTTATTTTGAATTTCTTTGATCAATCTCCATTCTTTTTTCGAATCGCCTTTGACTTCCCGAAGCTTGTTTAGGTAGTAGTTATGTTTACAACTTTTAACATCCTTGGCAATATCTTTGCACATTTTTTTGTAAGCATCAAGCACGCTAGAGTTGTTATGAGATTTGGTTTTCTTTTTGTACAATTTATTTTTTTGTTTAACCTTATTAAGCAATTCCGTCGTTATCCAGGGTTTCAATCTTTTTGTTTTGTTCACACTTTTTTTTATTTTCTTCGAACTAAGCATAATGTAATTAGACAGAGTCCCAACAAAATTACTATAAGCCTTTGAAGGATTATTTTCATTATAAACATTTAACCAACTTGTTGCAAATGCAACCATATTTTCTAGCTTGTGTGGATACCGGAGTAATACTTTTATTTCTCAAGAACATGCTATTTTCAATGCGATAAACTGAGTGTTGAATATGGACTGATTGCTTTTTGATTTTTTTTTTTGATTCTATTATTGAAACGAAAAATAAGGAAATCATCAAATTCACCATACCATTGGTGTAATCACGATTAATTTCTTTAACCCAAGGCTAGTACGCGCGGCGTTTAGTTAAATGCTTATTGCAGATCTTTATCAATGCATTTGTAAATAGGCTCAAAGTCTTCTGGTTTGATTTTTGATTGTTGATAGAGATGTTTCCATTCTCTATGCATTGCTTTTTCAATCATCAGTTATTTTATATCAACCTATTAAAAGGACAAAAACCACTAACGACAAATTTTTGTTTGTCGAACAAAATAAAAGCTGTCCTCAATTATGTGACCAGCTCAAATCATCACACATTTGCAACTGCTACAACACAAATATTTTTTGTTGGTGCAGTGCGAAATAACTCTTAAACCCAACACGTGTTCACTGCTTGAGTATGATCGTAGTTTACCGTGTCAATAATGTGAACATCGCTGTATATACATACAGTAAATTTGGATAGAAACAAAAATCATGGTTTCATTCAATCATGTTTTAAATTCTTATGTTTTGGCCAACACTGTATTATTGCATCAGTCTATAATTCGTCTTAGAAGATCTACAGTATACAGCTGTTTATCCAGTTTATTTGCTTTGATTTTAATTCTCATGATATTCCGAAATTCCTTCTACATAATAAACCCAATTTTGAGTGTTCTTCGAGATTTTTTTTTTAGATTAAGATGTTTTTATTTATCGTCCAAAAATATTTACAATCATGAATTAAAATTAAGGTAAGGTTTTGTCGGCTCAACAATAAGGGCCCGACTTATTTCTTATGGTATTTATACAATATATATTATTTTTTTTTACAAAAACGTATTACAATGGCGACTTAATCTTTTAGGTGACTCTAAATTTTCCAAACATTTTGAAAATTTTTGTTGAAGAATTTGTTTTAAAAATTTATAATTTTAAAACTAATTACAGGGTCCTAACCTTTGTAATATCGGCTGTCTGCTTTTTCGTAGAACGAAGTCTCGTAGCAATTTACGATGTCCTCGAATCTCTCATCGATGATAGCTCGTGGGCTGAGGTACCTCAGCGCTGGCTCTAAGGTCTGCTGGCTGATGTTCCTGATGTCTCGATTTGGATGGTCTTTTAATTTGTCCAGTATCCTTCCGGAAAGCTGTAGCATGTATAAATCGATTTGCGTCACGCAAGCATCTTTATACAGCTTCGTGTTACTGAAGTGTTTCAGCGAGTCCGGTTTTCGCCAGAGTCCTGTACAGGACCGAAGTATCCTTCTATCCATTAGTCTGATTCTCTTCATGGTTGTTGGTGACACCGTGAACCATATTGGGCAGCCATAGGTTATTACTGGTCTTATGAGCTGCTTGTAGGCCAGTAGTTTGGTTTTCTTGCTTAACCCGTTCCTCTTCCTCAGCAGTGGGTAAACAAGATGTAGGGCAAAGTTGGCCTTCTTCATCACGTTGTTGGCATGGGCGTTAAATCTGAGCCGCTCGCTGAAGTTGATTACCAGGTATTTTGTCGTGTCTTGTGGCACAATTTGTGTGTTGTCCGGGAGGATAACTTTGATGCGACAACGTGCTGCAAATCTTCGTCTTCCTCTGAGATTCATCTGCCAGATATATTTATAGTTGTCATGTCCGAAGCTTGGCTTGAGTTCAGAGTTTTTTTTCGATATTCGGATTTTCGATAAGTTATTCAGTCATATTGACAACGACATATTCAGACAACGTAAGTCTGTAACTTCTGCTGATTTTGATTTTTTTTTTTAAAGATTTAAATACTTCATCTTCTGTTCATCTTTAAACAGGTTATTAAAATGAGAAAAATCCAATTAACTTGAGAGCAAATCATAAAGAGGAGACGTTTATAAAGGTAACGCTTCTAAATCTTGGGAAAATTGTATTTTATAAGCGCACCAGTTAAATGTTTACTATTGAATTGAGGTCTGGACTCTGTGTAATTTACGACAAATATTTTTTACATAAATTCACTTTCATTCAAATATGTACATTAGAGTGTCGAAGCATAAATTTATTTCCAACAAATATGTAGTTGCCCTGCAACTGTTGCAACATCGTCTAAAATGTACAAATAATGTGATTGCTTTATTTTCTCGGGGTATCTTAAGATGGAGCCAAAATCATTTCATGTTATGTATCCCCTTACAAGTATTGCGGTCTGATTAATTGTTTCTTTTGGCCAGAAGAAAAGTATTTCCTTCGTTTCGGTCGTCAGTCGCTTTCATCAAAAAGGAGTAAGCGTCTTTTTGCTGTGGAGTCAACAACGTTCGTTCGATTTACTTGGATTTTGATGTCTGACTATTTTCATTGTAAAATTTCTATAAATAATGACATAAAAGGGCACCTTGGTCTACAATCATCATCATATTTCAGCCAATTTAAACAAAACTGTATTGGGTTATACACCTTAAACGTTCTTTTCATGTTGCGCATGTTTTTCTAGTTATTTTAGGATATTTAATGTCTCCTTATTTAGGTTTAGGTTTTTGCTTAAAAAGGATAAAGTTCGGTATTTTAATGTCGAAATCTAAAAATAATCCTTTGAAATGCAGTTGCACTTCTAGAATAAGCTTGTAGTTCAATAAATTCCCAACAACATTGATTTCTAATCATTCTTTACTTTCTATGCTTTCAGTTTACAACGATTGCCGACCATCAACGCCTCAATGAACGAAAAATTCCTAAAGTTTGTCAAGCAGTGTTTGGTAAGAATTTCACTTCCTGAAAAAAAATTTATCATTGTAAACTGTTTTTTTTTAGTATTTTGATGATGAAAATGTTGAACTGATAAAAATTGGAAAACTCCTGCCACATCCACGAATTAACTTAGCATTTGAGAATGGCAAAGTCTGCTATTGGAATGGCAAATGAAACCACCTACCTGCTGCATTCCATTTTTACATATTCTATATACATAATTCTTATTTCTATGTAGTTGATTAGTTCGTATTGTATCTCCTTCATACTTTCCAAGTGATTTTTGTATAACAGAAATATTTAGATAATTCATAAACAAGACCATGTAAACACTTGTTCTGCAAGTGGAATGACGTAGAAGCATTATGTACCTTATGCGTTCGTTGAATTGAATAAACGAAATGCATCCGACATGCCAAAATAAACAGAAAAAGAAAACTTGCAATATATACTTTGAATTATCGCCCATTTATGTTTCTTTGTGAAACTTAAATTATCAGTTAACTTCTTTGTTTAGAAAACATTTAACTCTAATATTGAAATTTGTAAAATTTTCTTGTTTTTTTTTTTGTTATTATTTGGAGCGCTATGTTTACTTAATTTTTTTTTGTTTAGAAAATAAAATACAAAACAGAATTTGATTATTATCCAGAATGTAGTTATTTATGATTCGCAATTAAAAGGAAAAATCTTGAACAGAATCAAGGAGATACTTCAGAAAATGGAACAACCATTAGATCCAAATTAAGTTTTGCCCGATGCAAGATGTACAAGGACACATATTCTTTGATGTTCTGTTAGTGATTGATTAAATTACTGCAGAAATGCAAAACAATCTAATTGAAGCGCATATCAGTTCTGCTGAAATAGATAAATTCTATTTGTCGAAGAAAACAGATCATACCAGTACTTCAGGAGAAGCACTCAACCAGCCATCCATTGAGTAAACCAAAGAGCGATTTTATTGATGACAACTATTGCATGTCTATGGAAAAAGGGACTTATCTTCAAACTTATCAAGATGGAATTTCATTTTCAACAGCGAAGATGCTCTTTTCTGCAGATGACTTCTGCTTTTCTCAGAGATTACAGGTTAAAGCATGGGAAGCATGTCGTCAAATCAAATAACATCCAAACATCCTGCCAAGCCAGAAGGTTGCCATAGGCATTGATAGTCAAGCAGCCATCAAAGCTATTGCCTCCTTTACTTCACATTCAAAACTAGTACAGGAATGCCGAGCTGAAATAGCGTCGTTAGAAGGTAAGCTCATTTCCCTTATATGGGTTCCCGGCCACAGTGCCATCCCAGGCAATGAGAAGGCCGATGAACTTGCTAGAAAGGGATCTGCCCTTTAGCGCTCGCTTGCAGGTGAGATTTTCATCTCACTACAAGCAGTTAAGGCTAATATATCCTCATACTTTCTTGAAGTAGCAAATCTAAGATGGGTCAGACTTACGAACTGTGCAATATGAAGGAAAATATGGCCGGAATACAAACAATCAAAAACAAAAGATCTCCTTCTGCGAGCTCGACATGATATTGCTAGATTAGTGGCGGTCTGCACAGGACACTGGCCGATTGGAGATCATGCCATTAAGCTAGGTATCCCACACAACTCACATTGTCGCAGCTGCAAAAACACAGCTGAGAGGGAGACCCTAACACACTTCTTTTGCGACTGTCCGGCTCTTGCTAGAGCCAGACAACGGGCGCTTGGTAGACCCTTCTTCAACTCAATTAATGAGATTTCTGCTAAGGATATTAAGGAACTAATGTCCTTCTTAAATACCTCGGGCTGGATTTAGAGATATCTCAAATACACCAAAATAACATCATAAATAAAGTAACAGAGCTGTGGTATTAAAACGGCACTTAGTGCTAATTAGGTTCTCACTGAACCACCACTTTTACCTACCTACCTACAGGTTAAAGAGTACAATACAAAATATCTAAACTTTGCGAGTATTGTCTCAATTGGGGACTAAAAATTAAAAGCAGCAAAACAGAACTCATATCTTTTAGGATACCGACAGCGGGAGGAAGACGCATATTTCCGCCTCTTGGAATAAATTTGGCGAACGCTTCAAGTTTAACCAGACCGCCCGCAAAATATTGCAGAAGACCAATTTCTCCCTGCATCTGGTACACCCACTAGGTAGGTAAAAGTGGTGGTTCAGTGAGAACCTAATTAGCACTATGTTCCGTTTTAATACAGTGGTACACCTACTACTGAACAAAAGAAATGGGTCCTACCAAAAACACCAAACTAGCGCAGCTCATAAGGTCAGTCAAGGGTTGTCAAGTTTGATTTACTATCTCCTAACGCAATGAAAAAGATCTCAAAGTTTAAGAGAAGAAGAAGAAGGATTGTGTCGATACCGAACCGTAAGGAAGTACTACCATATCACAATGTTATATACAAACGCAGGGATATTCTCACTAGAGAGGTTCATGTTACAACCAAACCAACAAAACATTCCCACGAATTACAATCTGCAGCAATTCAAAAACAAAGTGCATCAGTACTCATCCTTATTTTCTCCCTGGTCCCTTCGACTCGCACATAATGTGCTTACAAAGGTAGTCATAACCCCTTGTACGCGCGTGAACCTTATAAAAAAATCATACAAAACCACCAGATTCGTTCATTTCTTTATTTTTTAACAGGATAATTGTCTTATAACGTTCGTTTACCTTTCATTCGATTATAACGACGAAATAAAGAACACATAAAATAAATAAAGTTGTTTGACTCTCACACGAAGGGTTCCACACCACCTTACAGTATGCAATACAATATGTCTTTAAATTAAGCATTGATCATATGGAGACTCGATTTTCCGGCGTATCCGGCCCTCAGTAATACGGATTCGCAATTAACCGGACTTTTTACAAGTCGAACACATGTTAGCGCGGATGTGTCAGAACTGGCATTACAGCGGCAAGCAATACCTTTGCTCCATATCGGAAAATTCAAAAACTTCAGAAGTTTTAAAAATATAAGGGTTCCCTTGATTATTAAACTTTAATTTGTTTTTGTTGTATTAAATAAACACATATTAAAATGTATTGTGCAACATATAAAGGGTTTTCCAATAAGGACTTGACACCTTTTTTTTACCAACACGCAATCTATTTGAGATATTTCAAAAACTTTTATGAATGGAACTCGACTTCGTTCATATGGCCACCGCGGGTACGTTTGCAGCGGTCGATTTTTTGGACCCAATTTTCGATTACTCGGCCTCACAGTTCGGCCGAAATGTCCATTATTTCGCGTTTAACGGTGGCTCTGAGCTCTTCCAACGTCGCCGGCTTGTTGGCATAAACCAATGACTTAACGTAGCCCCAAAGAAACTAATCTAGAGGCGTCCAATCGACTCGCTATGTTGCTTGTGGCACCATCCTGTTGAAACCACATGTCGTTGAAGGTCGTATCTTCCAATTCGGGCCAAAAATAATCGGTTATAATGGCGAAATTTGGGCGACGAAAAAATATGGCCCCATAACGCCGCCGGCTTGCAAACCGCACCAAACAATTATTTTTTGTTGATGAAGTGGTGATTCATGAAGCAAATGTGAATTTTCACCCGACCAATAACGCATATTTTGCTTGTTGACGAACCCATTGAACCAAAAATGAGTTTCGTCACTGAAGATTGGAAAAATTGGAGTTTAATGTTCTTAAAGTTGCAGGCACCGACTCCGAATTTCGGTAAAAAATTTGACGAAAATGTTGAGTTTACTGAATAAATTGGCAATGACAGTTCGATGATAAGTGAAAGGGTGCGTTCACAAGTTTAATTCAAAGTTGTCAAGTCCCTACAATCAACCCGATATAATGTAGGTACAAACACCGCTTCTTTTCACGCATTCAATTATCCAGATTTTCGATTATCCCAATGTCTAACGACAACATTTAATCCGGTTAATCGAGTTTCCACTGAACGAGCAAACCAATTAACAATTGGTAGTACTGTGCTGTGTCGCGATCCTTTTCGACTTGAATTTAAAGCTCGAAATCGGTTTACACGTTATTCAAGAGACATTTTTTAAACGAAGGAATTCAAAATTATGAAATAAAAGTATCACACTTAAAAGGTTTTTTGATGTAAACTTATTGTTGAAATTTTTGAATCTACATTTGTTTGTCAATTTCATGCGAAAAATAGTGCGAATAGTTTTCCACCCAACCAAAAAGTAGCGTCGTTATGAGCAACTTCTTCTGTACCCTGCCAATTGATAGTCCTTAACGATAAAAACTTCATCTTTATAATTAAAGTATGCATTCATATATTTTATGTGTACACAATAACTTAACTTTACTTTTAATCCATTGACCCTGTAAATTTAATTTGCTTAATCATAGTAAAATAGATGCTTGGTGGACAAAACTAAAAGTCCTACTGATCCTCGAAATTCGTCGGGTGGTAATGCCTTGCTTTATTCATTATATTCAAAATCTCTATTTTCGCAAAATGTTTTTGCTCTTCATTTAATTTCTTTAACATGGGCACAAGCATCAGAGCGAAACTTTTGTCTTCGTCAATTTCTTCGTGTTTCCGAACAGTTGATATCTGCGAAAGCTTGTTTTCCAATGTTGTATGCCTAACAGGAGATACTCGTATTTTTGAAATAGCAAGTGGATCATTTTTTTGATTCGATTCGATGTGTTCAAGTTCTTCAGTCATCTCAACGTTTTCCACACGAAGTCGCATTCTCTTTCTTGACTGCCGCTGCTCAATTGTGTTGATTAGAAAACGCAACGAATCGAAGTGAATGTATTTACGTTTCTTTTTGCCACCACCTTTACAGGCGCGTTGCCTTGCGAGATCTCTTGCGAAGCAATCCCTTAAATTTCTCCACTTTGTTTGTACTTCTTTTTCTGTAATAAAAATTGTTCTTTGTAATAGATTTATTTTGTCGAATAAGAAAACTAAAATTAAAATATTTGAATTTGCGATTCCAACAGTGTGAAGTAAATAGTTTGAAGCCGCCCTCATTATAATCATGACGATATCTATAAAACCAAAATAAAATGAAAAATGTTGCTAAAAAACGAATCATCCATTTAGTTTGTCTTAGTTTAGGTGTCACTGAATTTTCTTCCAATGTTGTTTTGTATCCTTCCTCACTGATTCTTCGATAAATCGCTTGAGGACAAACATTCCCACACTAGTTATCTCAAACTAGAGGTCTTCGTTCCATTATACTTTTGGGGCCATTTTAAGTCTTTGAACATTTAATCGCCGTTGATAAGGACACCGAATTATTCAGTAGTTTGGTCAAAATATGCGTTCATTTCTAAGTTTACCACCAGCTTCACGGAAAAAAGGAAAGACAGAAGCACCGGTTCAAAATCAAGGAGGCTTGGTCTAACCAGTTGGAAACAGGGTGTCCGGGATCGTGAAGGATGGTGGTAAAGGATTTGACGTCACCACCAAAGGTTTCGCTGAAGCCACCGCTAATGAATTTCGTCACAAATTCATGTATCCGATTCAATGGGGCCCACGAACTGTTTGTTCTTGAAATTCATTTATTCAAGGCCCAAACGTTTTGGTCCTTCGAGTCGGATTAAGACCTGCGACCTATCGATATCCGCTGTGTTATGAAGTAGAATGGTTTTGTATTTGGACGATGATAAGGACAAAAGCTTCGTGCTGGAGGAAACATACAATAGGTTCCGTATATTGAATTTTGATTATCGTGTTGATCTGCTGGATGCAATTGACGAGGTTAAGTTTAAGAAAATGAAAGAAGAAGTTATAGAAGTACACTACTTGGAAACCAGCAATTCGGATGTATCAGTTCAGCGTTTTCTGCAACACGGGACTTTCTGTGTCTTGAGGAAAACCTTCAACACTACATCACCATTAATATACTACTGTGTCCAAAAAATAAGGTGACATATGAATTTAAACTGCGCGCGTCGAAGGATTTGGAAATTTTTCTTTCTTTTTAGGTTGGTAGTACTGTCAGTGACATCTATGTGAAATTTCATGTCAAAATATATTCAAAGTGTTTGAGATACGCGTCGTTTTGTGAGCTGCTGAAGGTGAGTTTTTCGTTTTTTGCGATGTCGAAATTTATTGAGCAAAGAATTTGCATTAAATTTTGTTTGCGGAATCAATTTTCTGCTGCGGATACGTTGAGGATGATGCAGAAAGCATATAGTGATTTCCAAGCCGGCCGTGAACGTGTCGAAGACGAAGAGCGTTCTGGGCGTTCATCAACCTCAACCGATGAAGCTCACGTCCAACAAATCAAAAATTTGGTGTTGAAAAACCATCGATTAACGATTAGAGACCTTGCTGATGAAGTTGGCTTATCGAAAGGCTCAGTCAATACCATTTTGAAGGATGCTTTGGGCCTCAAGCGCGTCAAATCTCGACTGGTACCGAAAACATTGAATTTTTTGGAAAAAAAGCGTCGCGTTGAAGTGTGTGAAACAATGCTTTCCGACTACCAGGATGTCATGAAACGCATTATAACTGGCGATGCGACTTGGATCTATGCTTACGACCCCGAAACAACCGATCAATCGAGCGAATATTGTGCCAAAGGAGAGCCGAGACCAAAAAACCGCGCCAAAGTCGCTCAAAAATCAAGGTCATGTTGACTGTTTTCTTCGATTATCGTGGTGTTGTGCTTTATGAATTCCTTCCAACCGGTCAAATAGTCAACAAGGAATATTATTTGAACGTTATGCGTCGTTTGCGTAACGCTATCCGCCTAAAAAGGCCGGAATTGTGGAAAGACAATTCTTGGTTTTTACACCACGATAATGCACCATCCCATACCGCACTCGTAATTCGTGATCATTTCGCCAAAAACTCAACCCATATAGTTCCGCAACCACCGTATTCACCTGATCTGGCGCCTTGCGACTTCTGGCTGTTCAACAAGCTCAAAAGACCGCTCCGGGGACACCGTTTTGATACGATAGAGGAGATTCAAGCCGCAGCGAAGACGGAACTGAAGGCCATCCCGGAAAGTGACTACAACCAGTGTTTCAAAGATTGGAAAATCCGTTGGCATAAGTGCATTGCATCGGGAGGGGATTACTTTGAAGGGGATGAAATTGATTTGGAAGAATAAATAAAAAATTTTCAAAATGTCACCTTTGGACACAGTAGTAAGTATCCATTAATCAACTTTGCACCGCGTTCGATCGATTTTACGGTACCCGATCTTTTTGGGCTAAAGTGCTTCCGAAAAAGACAAGAACCATAAAACAGTTTAACTGCAATATTTGAGAAGTTGTTAAGACCTCAAATTCACGCAGGTACATAAGTCACAAAAATGTTAATGATAACAATGCCCCATTGAAAAGGGTAACTACGGTCGGCCATCTGTTGCTTTTCATATGTAATTTTGAAATTGTTAGTTCTTACACGTGCAAAAAAATGTACGGAAATTCAGTATTGTGCCAGGTCTGTCCGAAAAGTATCTGTCCTGACGTCGATTAACCTTTGCGGGCATAATCGTAACAAGTTATCTCTCACGAACTTCTTGGATATCGTAGTTGCAGTCAGGACTAGCATCAACGCGCCAAAGCTCTAAGCAACTAAGCATCATTCGGCATGAAGCTACGATTTGATGCCGTGCGATATTATTTATAAGGTGTCATTAAAGATCGATGCTATGCGAACAATCCAGAGACGATTAAGGCCCCATAGAAGAATATTCTTCCAGCTCTTGTTGAAATAGAGGCCGATACCATCGAAAATGTGTTGAAAAGTTGGGTAAACAGAAATGGAAGGTTTACTATTTTTAATTAACCAACAAATAACATATAACAATTTCGAAGTAATCTTATAGATGGCCTACTCCCTAAAAAGTTATCCACCCTGAATATATTATCCTACTAATGATGTACCAACATGACGAAACTTCTTACTACTAGGCTAGTACTCTAAACATCCATGAACGCTTGATATTCAACGACAAATGAGTTGATATCACAGTAAGTACAAACCAATAAACATTCACATTTGCAGGTAGTCTTTGACATACCTTTGATTTCTTTTTCTCTTGGCGGCAGCTCATTCCAATGAGAAATGGCCCGTTCGCACACCTCGTCCCACAATAATTTCTTCATGTTCTTATCACTGAAATGTCGTATTCTATGGTCCCACAATGCCGGGCGTCTTTCAACCGCTTCTATCAATTTATCCACGTTAATGATGTACTCCGTTTCTTCCTCATCACAAACCTCAGTTTTAATGATTGACATCACGGAATCGTGACTAATCTGCAATTCGACTTGCGACTAAAAAATCACAAAAACAAAATAAAGGCGTCTCCAATTGGAGTTTTCGTTTGCGACTAAATAGTCGTGCGACAGACAAAAAAATCAGTTCGCGAATACACCAACACAAAATTCGCACGACATAAGTATGTGTATCTATTACGTGTGTGTTTCAGTAACACATTCAAACTTGTATCACTGATGTGAACACATGCAATACATCAACGACTTTTAGGTTATGTAATGCGTTCATATAATCGTACGATTAAAACCGTATATTCACACGAATTAAATAAGGGTTGCCGCTGTACTTTGCAGAAACGTATCACGATCTATATTATTATACCTTTTTAAAAGGTTGAACTCTAGAGTGAATCTTGAACTTTGATTTAGTTTTCAACCAACGAAAGAAGTCTGAGTTAGTGGATGTTGTGTTGTCGTGATCTATCGGCGTAGACCAAGACCGTGATGTCAATGGTTTCTGAAGAAAATGTCGTTGGCTCTGTTGTGAAGCGAGTTTCCTGCTGCTCCTTTTTCTCGCTCTATTCTAAATGCATTTAATGAGAAGTTAATTTATTAAGAGCGATCCTTAAATTGCATTAAACAGTACAGTTGAGGTATTGAGGGGCAGCTTGTCAGGACATCACACGAAGATCCTCTCTTGTTAACATCTGCTTCTCTGGGATAAGAAAGCACATGAATACTTAGAACCTGTTTAGACTATTACTTTTGAGTGACTCATGGCAGTCACGAAGAAAATATAAGGGCAGCACGTTCCACATCCAAAATGTTCCGTTTCTATTCCATTTTGTCATTATATTTCGATCGTCGAGTAGTGAGGTTGGCGGACGAACATCATAATTGGTTCGGTTGTGAGGTGAGGATCGTGAGTTAAAATGTGTACTCGGACGGAGAAGAAATAAATGCTCCATTTCACTCATTCCGACCCTATTCTTTT
The DNA here is from genome assembly GCA_963555765.1 of Orthonevra nobilis. Classification (NCBI taxonomy): domain Eukaryota; kingdom Metazoa; phylum Arthropoda; class Insecta; order Diptera; family Syrphidae; genus Orthonevra; species Orthonevra nobilis. The sequence continues at coordinate 36,784,178 of OY743226.1, forward strand.
TCAAAGTAGTGCAGCAGTGAGCACTACAGTGTGTAGGCACTTCATGACTGCTCACTACGCACTCAAAAGTAATCATCTAAACAAAGTTTCAAACCCTATCTCGAAGGAAGAAACTGACATTGTACAAGACTTAAGAACCTGTCAATGGCCAATGATTATTGTCTTGGTCGCTTTGAAAGAAAAATTCTTCGCGTGATTTTCGGTTTCAATTGCGCAAATAGAGTAAAGAGGACAAGGTTCAACGGAAGGGTGTACGAGCTGTTGAGGATTATGGGTCTTGCAATAAGTTTTCGGATACAATGACTACAGTGGCGAGGCATGGAGTTCAGATGGACATAAATGCTCAAGCTAGAAAAGTCGTCGAATGATCACTTGAGGAACGCCTTGGTTAAGGAATGCCAATCTTCTGGTAGAGCACACAAGTGGAATGGGCTATCATAAATATTTATGTAGTTTTACACAATATTATGTACGAGTATTATAATGGCAATTTTAACAAAAATTTACATACGGGGACAAGCAATTTATTTTGCAGCAAACCGAAGCTTATGCATCCGTCCAAGCTTTCTGGAATATCAAGCATAAGGAGTATAGATATTAAATCTATAAAAATGAGCAATCTTATTGTTAAATAGAGAAATATACAGGGAAACAAAGAAGACAGGAAACAAATTCAGTTCATTGTGTATTAGCATCATTGACAGCTGGGTGGCGAAGTTGGTAGAGCGTCTGCCTTTCAATTGATTCAATTGATAGTTCCAAGGTAGTGGTCTAGTTTTTCGAATCTGGTCCAGTCACCATTTGCCATTGGGATCAAGTTAATGGCACTATTACTTGGTTGGTCGACCAATGATAATAGTCTGACTAATGGGTGGCATTGTTGTAGTGGTTGTTGTATCGGCTTAGTTCCTAATTCGTGTTTTCAAAATAGCTCTGTTTGTGTAGACTGTGTGTAGATGGCTCTGCTGTGAATGCATAACACTGACAGCGGGGTGTTTAAGCTAAATCTTCCAAACTTTCAAAGTTCAAAGATCATAACCAATGTCGAATAAAATCCTGCGAATTAGGTTAAAGCCAATAGGTCGATATCAAAATCTTCCGTCCCGTTTCGGGCTCCACCTACGGAAGTGAGTTCAAACCAATTACACCTCTGTGCTACACGCATTGTAAGAATCTTAATATCCTCTTGAAGAGCGAGCAAATAATTATAAAAAAAAAACCAGTAAAGAAATAAAGCGAATAAATGAGCCTGGAAAAGGTGGTGCAGAAGCAGATGACGTCTGATGAATTTTGTGCTTTTGATAACGAAATCAATTTTTGGCGTAAGCGTAGGATGAAAAAGCTCACTGACCGAAACATGCCCCAAAGTATGCTTATACACAGCAGTTGTAAATCAGACGCTCACTTATGACTCACAGTGTTGCACAATCTAACCGAGATGAAGATACTTGACAGCAGGAGTGACAGCAGGTGAGCCAATAAGAAGTTCAAGGATTCGAAGAAGCCTTCACTTGAAACAACTTACTTTACTTCCTTACTCGATAAAAATGGGTGATAGCGGATTCAGTACGTATTGTTGTGTTCAAGGGAGAGATGCTAGTAACACTAACAAAAAGGCAATGCCAATCAATTAGGAAGCCATAAGAAGATGTGCGAGTAAATCACGCATTTGATACGCCTCAGGGAAGAAGTGCTCCGAAACTGAAAGGTCTATTAGTATTTTGAAAGACCAAGCCGGCAAAATATTAAAGGTAGCCCGTGAACTTTCGTCAGAGCGCGAGACTTACTTACGATGAAGGATACAGCTTCGATGTGACGGAGTAATTTTTATTGTTATGAAAGTGATATTGTTTCCGGAAAGAAATTGTGCTTTAGTGTTTCGAAGTATTTTAATAACATGGCCCTCCAGCAAGGAGGGTATTATTATTGTACTTCGCGTGCATTTGCCAAGGTCCGATGTGGTTATAGTTGATGTATGCTGTATTTTACATATCAACCAATAATGCATACTTTCTTCACTATAATTGCGAAAAATTTCTTATTTCCAAGCATTTGGTCATAAAAAATAAAAATCAGAAAAAAATATTTACAAGCCGCAGAAGTTATTATTATTTAATTAATTAATGTTGAATTTGTTGCGTTCGAGTAAAATCGTTAAAATTATATTTAAAACTTACAATTTAATTTAATTATTTTAAATACAATAACTATTTTCTCTTAATAAGAATATATTTATGCATATAGGCACTTATAATCATTGAAAAATTTACAAATTTTAATTTTCTTATATACCTATATATAATATTTTTATTATCTTAGTTGTATAAAATATATTTTCTCTAAATATGAATTTGTATTTTACAGAAATATATGCTTTAAAAAGAAAGAAAAGTGTGTCTTGGAAGATGTAAGTCTGGAGTTATAAGCATATTGTCAAGCTTAAAAACAATTTAGATATTAATTGATGTGGAAATAAATTTAAGCGAACTGTTTAAGAAAAAATGTTATCGAAGTTTCATTTCAGAAAGTTTAGAACTGAATGTGGTTAGATAAAATGAAAAACTTTCATGTTTCCTGATCCCTAATTTACATTTGTACATCTTCGTGATATTTCCGTTTTAATTCGATCCAAATTGTCATAAATCAAGGATTTAGTTTTAAAAATCGTAAGGCAAATTGCAGCAAACTCTTCAAATGTAATCCTGTCAGATTGTACATGGACGCCGAATCGTATCATATTTTCTTTCGTGATTCGCTCAGGTACAATACCCAGTAGACTACAGCGAACACCAAAAAGCTCAATGGAAACAGTACCAAAGAGATCTGATCCAAGCGGCCACGCTGCGATCCAGCATAAAGTAGAGCATATTCGGCCACATTCCGAAACCTGTAAAAACTAGAATTGAATAAAAGAACAGAAAAAAAAAATCGTTATCCTAGCTTTGGTCATTGGCAGGATTATGACATTGACACGACTTGATGTTTACCTTCGCCGGTGCATTGGATTGTCAGAACGATCAGCTGACGTAGATTCTTCTTGATCCGAGATTTGAGACGCCGCCGATGGATGCTCTGATGAGTTGGGTAGATTTGGACTCAAAGAATTTGTTTTGGTTACGGTTTTCGTCTCAGGATTGACTTTGTTTAATTGGAATGCTCTGCCAGCATGCTCGACACCATTCTTGCGAGGTCCAACTTGGCGGAATGTTGTCATCTGATAATAGAAAGCAATGAGATAGGAATTACGCCAGGACTAAGGTTGAGTTTATGACTATCTTATCAAACGAACTTACTGGAGTTTCTGAGCTCATTCCACTTGCAGCCAGGTTAATCGTTGGCGAAGTCATACACGGCAAACGCGTTTTCGAAGTGCGCCAATGCTTGTCGTAGCGTATGCCAAAAAGCACAATGAAGTACTCCATGAGGGCGAGAAAAACAAACAGCGTACACGATATTAGCCACACCTGCAATTAGAAGAAACACAAAAAAAAACCCTTGAAGCAAGGCACTTAGCTAACCAACACAAGGGATCAAACGAACGAATATGTTAAAAAATACTCATTAAACAAGGAGAAGTTATAAAAATAGAAAATATGAGCAACACCATGACACGGTCAGGATGTCTATTTTACACGCCATTGTCTATCCAATTGCCCACCAATGAGCGATAAGTGTTCAAAAGTATTGTGTTTGCATTTAATTAAGTCGAAAGCTTATCAAAAATAATACACAACCACAGGTAGCGACAATTAAACACACAGGTGAAGGTGTCGCACTTTCAAGGACACTCCCGAGTACAGCTGTATCTGGTCCTGGCTCGGAGGCGTGTCACTAAATTTTCTAAAAATAAATTCCATCATCCTTGACGATGGCGCTTAATATAATGTGTCATGAAATAAAACAAAAAATATTAAACGATTACTCACTTCAAGACATTTCAGTTCTAGAGCATCCGGAGAATTATTGCGTACCGTATCGAACATTGTAATCAAGGACAGGAGTGTTGTCACGAGCAATACCATGCGACCAGGTACAACCTCAGGAACGACTACAAAACTACCCCATGACATTGATACGAACAGTGTCGATGGCAAATAGTTTTCAAGCAGGTAGCTTTTGACTTCGCGCGATAGAGTTATTTCTAGCCGGGCAGATGAGTGATCCGCTGAAAGGATAAAAACAATGAGTTCATATGTCCGGCGAGAGGATTTTTCTATGTTCTCACCATCACCGTAGTTTATTATGTGCATGTCCAATTCAGGATGAAATGATACCACATATTTGGGCAGCCGGAAGAAACCATCACCGAAATCATTTGGGTATGTTATGGGGTTACCCTGTTTCCAATGAAACTCCATCTCGTATCTAGAGTACTTATCTAAAAATTGTTCACTTTAGAGAATAGGTTCCTTAAGAGATCACTAGAAATCCTTTTTACTTACAACTACTGAAATCTACTGGACACTTTTGTACATCTAATGGGTACAAAACAAAGTCCATATCACATTTAATTATAATTGTAGCACTATAAGAAAAAAAACAAACTTTTATTTATTTATTTAAATAAAAATTAAAGCAAATGTTGAATAATAAAAAATGTTTTAAGATTTCCTTTCAGAAATAAATCAAATTAACCATCTAACAATAAATAAACAAACAAAGAATGCTTGATTAAATTGCAGGGCATAACATTTTGAGAAGCAAAAAGAAGGCTTGGTTTAATATCTCCTGACCACAAAATTTCACGTCATTTTTCAATTGCCAACATTCAAATGACTTTTGCAATAAGAGACTACGATATTTTTAAATGTGGATCAATACACATTTGCAAAATATGTTGTAGTAGTGAAATTACACTTCGAAAATTGTAAAAATATTGCAAAAAAGTTTCGTGAGATTCGTTCCGCTGCTCAAGGAGATTTTGCATTGCTAAAGTGAATTATGAACGTCGCGAGCAGGTTAGTAATTTGAAGAATCGAACTTATATTCGTCCGGCAAAAGTTGCTGAAAATATTACTATTGTTGCTAAGAATGTGACAATAAACCATTTCGTTTGCCGAGGTCATTGATACCGATGATACCGGTGCGACTGGGGCAGCAAACGATGTTGCAAGTGTGCAAAACTTTAGGCAGAATCGATAAGGGCATTTTGTAAATGTTGTGTTTGAGTTTACTTATATTTAAACCACCTTTCCTTATAAAAATTTCGCTTTGTTATTAAATATGTGGCAAATGCTGGTGCACTTTTTTGACAAATTTTACTTGAGAAAACAATAACAATAATAATAATCCAACCTGTAAAAATACACAAATGGCTAAGTCCTTACATAAATTTGATATTAAATTTTCTCTCGGTTAAATACATTCCAATTTTTTGAGCAAAATGTAAAAGTATACAATTTAATAGTCAAATTGTACAAGATTAAGAATAACTAAGAACAATCTAAATAACAATAAATAAATCCCTATGTTACGAAAATCACTCTACACTATGTTACCAAATCACTCTACACTACATTTGTTAGACCCATCCTTGAATATGCTTCCCAGGTCTGGTCTCCCTACTACGAAATCCATATTCAACGAATTGAAGCCGTCCAGCGCCGATTTCTTCGTTTTGCTTTGCGTGGTCTCTCATGGTCAGACAGTTACAATCTTCTGCCGTTCTCACAACGCTTGCAACTTATTAGACTTCAGTCCCTCAAGGAACGCCGCGACTCTGCCGATATCCTATTCATCCACCAGATTCTCAGTGGCAATATCGATTGCCCTGCTCTGCTTCGATTGCTCTGCATACACACCAATCCCCGAAACCTTAGATCTGTCTCACTTTTCCGTCCAAACCCTCACCGCACCAACTATGGCTCCCATCAACCAGTGTCCAGAATGATGCAGAAAGCCAATGCCGCCCAAAATATATTTGATTTCCACCTTAGCAAACTCTCCCTCAAAAATGCCCTTTCCAACTAGTCACAACCCTCACCAAATAACTAATTTTTTTTTAAGTTCAGTTTGTAAGTTTAATGTTGCTTGTACTAAGTAAAGTCCGGGGTTATCTCCCCGGGCCACAAATAAAATACAAATAAAATAAAAAATAACAAAAAAAATTATTGTTTTGTAAAAAAGGTCGCCAGATTTTATTAGAGAATCTGTCAAATAGTGAACTATTGAAAATATTCTTGACATATAGTATGTGAATACTTAAGTACATTTTTAAGTTTAATTGAATCAGATCAAGTTAATTTTTACTCACCCTATACTTAGAGCAATTGTACTATTATTGTAAAGTCGTAAACTAGATATATCCTCGAATAGTTTTATTATTTTCAATTCTCTTAATTGTCTTATGTACAAGTCAGGTACCTGAAACGAATAATATTTTGATTTTTATTGTTGTTAAATATTTATGTACATATATTAAAAATCTTGCAATTTAATTATTTGTAAAATATCACGAGGACAGTTAAGTTGTGACACTCTTTATTTTCAATTCGAAGTGATAGTCTTGCTACTCAAATCAGTGCATTAAGTTTAACTAGGCACCGCACCATGTCCTCCGTATCTTTGTTGACATGTTGCGCTCTATAACAGAAGCTCCTTCTATAAGTCTCATCCAACAATTTAAATATAGTAGATCCGTGAATGAACAGCCAAATATCAGATATTGCTTTTGTTGGTCGGGCTAAAGAGCTGTCTTTGCTTCCTTTTTTCTTATATACTTATCAGGTCATCGAACCTTGAAGGATCTGAGACTAAGCTAAAGATTCTTTCCACGCTTCACTGTTCAATGTTCAGCTGCTTAGATGAAGCACACTGGCATCCACATTCGCTTGATCTTTGAGCCGGATGTTTGTTCTGTGCTTTTTTATGACTCAAAAGCCCTTTTCCTTCTGAACTAGATCCACATCTTTTTACAGCTTATATAATTCGCAGTTCAACACCCTCTTCTATACTTCCACCTCGTAAAGACTTTTGGTTGAGCCCCAAGTATACCCCGGAATGTAGGGCCATCGAACTATTTAAGTTACTAGAAAGTGACCATTCCTCAACGTTGAGCAATCCCGCTTATTTGATGTACAGGGTGGCAAAAAAGCTCATTGCCAATGTTTTTTTATACCATTTACCTACTTATTATTCCACTATTCCATGCAGATGGTATCGGTCAAATGGACATTTTCAATCATTTTGGAGAGGGCTTCGTGAGTTAAGTTCTCAATCCCTTGGCGAATATTCTTTTTGAAGGCTTCCAGAGCCCGTGCATTAGTCCCATAAGCCCATGCATATGAAGCGATCAAATAAGGAGATATTGCCAGTTAGTTCAGTAGCCAAATATCGTATATACCATACGACGCACAGTTCTGTTGGAATAACAAAAACTGCGGTAAGAAAGGCGTCGTAGAAAAAATGTCTCATCGCTCACGATAAACCTTGACTAGAAAACGTCCGCAACGTGGTTTAGGAACAGAGGGAGCTTGAGGGTAGTTACGATCTGATTGATGGGCTGCAGGAAGTAGCTGATGTACTGTGTGCAAGGAAAGATTTTCAACTCATTAAAATGCGCTGCAAAGATGTACGTGTAGTAAGCAATTGCATGACGCGTTTGAAAGTTGCCGCCATTTGAAAATCTTCTTTCGGAAGGGTTCTGCGTTTTGGGCCACTTTGTGTAAATGCTGACTTTGATGACTTTTGGTTGAGTTGAATTGAAGAAATACCGAAAGTTGGTGCTTACAAAGTGAAGCTGTATTGTCTAGGAAATGTGAAGAAAAAAATGCCGTCTTCGACTGGCCTGTTCAATACTTTTACTTACCCAAATTTTCTGTCTTTCTTCAATCTGTAGCTCTGTAAAGTTTTTCACTCGCGTTATGTTCGTCTCACGTGGCCGAATCCGTTGATCCGTCCAGATGACTTGAAGAAACACATCGAATGAGATTTCCTGAAAAGTTTCAGAAAACTAATCACTCAACTTAAGGACACATTAAAACAAGCGCCAATTGGCAATGTCCTTACTTCTTTATTTTCCTCCACTGCTGAGATGCGATTGATGAACAAGCCCACATCGACAAAAGTTGTTGAATCTTAAAATAAATAAATTAAAAAAACAAACACATGGAACATCCTTTTAATTTCCTCGCCTTCTATTTATAATACTTTTAGGATAATTGCAACAAAGGGCAAATAAAAAAGCTCCCGCAGGCAATTGAACTGAATGTGGGCGACTTCCAGCAGACTATTTTTTAGTTTAATCCTTGCGGCAGGGGAATCGGACTTCTTCAGGAATGGGGAACTAGGTGTGCCACCCAAGGTTACGCCATCAACGACTGTCTGTCGAGACATTTGCGGGTGGATTGTTTGCTACTCAATGTGATTGTAATAAAAGTTCCACGGAATTGTGTGATCCTTTTTAAGAACAGGAAGGTAATATTTATAAATCGCAGTTGGGACGTCATTAATTTTCCAGTACTCCGGTAATGATGTGTGCCACTTTACAAACGAAATTGACTGCGGTAATGGGACAATAACGAGCGGTATAAAAATGCTCGCATGCTCAATCGAACCGTGAATAGGTGAAAGCCCTAAATTTATGAAGGTTATGGTCTCGTTACTTCCTAATCTATCAAAATGTAAATGTCAAACTTTTTTTCTAATAGCCTGGAACATGGGGCGATAGAGTGAGGGTACGACCGAAATTCTGGTCTTGAAAGAATCGAATTGTGTGGAGCATATCACATGTCGAGGTTCGGGACCTTTGCATGCTACGATGTTCTTGACAAAAATTGAATACAAAGGTAGGGCGGGCTAATGGATGTCTGATTCGTGTCTAACGTAGGCTAATTTTAATGAATTGTGCACACAAATAATTGCAGGTTCTACAAAATTAGCATGTGTCCTCTCAGGATGGATTATTCAAGTCCTCTTCTTTTAATATTCTGTGGACGATTAATGGGTTTACGTACGTGGAGGTAAATTATATTTTGAGTATCGCAAATATTTCAGCTTTGGCTCTTGATTTTGTGCGTTAATAGTCCATTTAATTTTTAAGAATCATTTTTTCTTTAAATGAAGTTAAGCAATGCTTTGAAAAAGTAGAAGCATGAAAATGATGCCATTGATATCTTGGCGTTTTTTGGTACTCGCTTAACATTATGTAAGGATGAATTCGCATTGAATGTTTCCGTTCTTAGAGAAACAATGGACCTTTCATGTGTACGATAAGTCATGAATAATGCCAAATTTGTTTTGGAATTTTATTTTCAAAAAACATGTACATGCAACATGATTTTTTTTGCTCTTGACATTTTGTTTCAAATATGTTTTTAAAATGCTTTTTTTTTAATTTTCGATTCGTGAAAGGAGATAGTAATCATGTCTTGGTATACTAAGCGCGTCAAGATAGTCTTTGGATTAATTGTATTCGCGACGCTTTTCAATTGAAACCCAAAGGTTCCGAAGGAACCCTATTACTTGGCCTCCGTTCGTCTGCCACAGAGTTGTATCTCCTTTTCATAGATACATAATAAACGGTTTTCAACAGGGACGCTACAAAAGTAGAGCGTCAGGGACAGCAAACGACGCCATATTTCTTGCCGCTCTTTTGACATTTCTCTTCAGTAAGGTTCGCCATTTCATGATGGAAAGATATACGAGCCAACAACGAGTCGAAATCATTAAAATTTACTACCGAAATTCAGAGTCAGTGGCCTCAACGTTAAGAGCGCTACGTCCATTTTATGGTCGTCATAATCGTCCTAGCAGATCATCAATTGATCAATTTGAATCCACAAGCACAGTACAAAATGTTCCCGTGCCAGTGAGACAAAGAAGTGCCCGTAGTGTTGAGAATATTGCTGCCGCTGAGGCTTCAGTTGCAGAAAGACCAAATGTGTCTCTCATACGTCGTTCTCAAGCGTTGGGCACCTCTGTGACGTCGTTGTGGCGAATTTTGCGAAAAGATCTTGGCCTACATCCTTACAAGATTAAATTGACGCAAGAACTGAAGCCGCTTGACCACCACAAGCGTTGAATGTTCGTGAATTGGGCTGAGCAACAACTTGAAAATTATTCGGATTTTCATCGAAAAATCATCTTTAGCGATGAGGCTCATTTCTGGCTGACTGGCTCCGTCAATAAACAAAATATGCGGTTTAAGTCAAGCAGCAATCCACACGTACTCCATGAGTCATCATTGCATCTCGAAAAAATTACGGTTTGGTGTGGTTTATGGGCCGGTGGCGTCATTTGGCCGTACTTCTTCCGTGATGATCAAGACTAGCACGTTACTGTGAATGGGGATCGCTACCATTCAATGATAACCGAATATTTTTGGCCACAATTGGATGATATGGACTTGGGGGACATGTGGTTCCAACAGGACGGCGTCACAAGCCACACAGCGAATGTCACAATCAATTTATTGGAAACCAAGTTTGGAGAACGTGTTATCTCACGAAATGGTCCAGTCGCTTGGCCGCCTCGGTCGTGCGATTTGACGCCGTAAGACTATTGCCTGTGGGGCTACGTCAAGTCTATGGTCTATGCCAACAAGCCAGCGACGATTGATGAACTTCGTACGAATGTCGAACGTGAAATTGCAGCAGTATCGGCCCATTTATGCTTGAAAACCGTCGAAAATTGGGTTCAGCGTGAGGACTTCTGCAAGCGTGCCCGTGGTGGCCATGTAATAGAAATCGAGTTCCATACATAATGGTATCGAACGTACTTTCACAGGAATAAAGAATTTCATTGATATCCAAAACCGTTTTTGTTTTATTTAAAAAAAACTTTTGTAGCGCTCTTATTGAAAAACCCTTTACAAGTAAACCGATGCCGCGGTTTTACTTTATCTGGCTTAAGAAATATACTCTGTGGAGGCGCGGAACCCTTGGTATAAGAGTCAACTCTTATTTGGCTTTAATTTATTTTTGGTTGCATTTGGCAACGAGTATTCCAGGCTCTTCTCCTTATTATTGATTCTCTCGTAGATCAAAAAAGAACATTCAATATGCAGCGCTTGCCTCGGAATATCTAGTTATACCGTTGGAATTCCACGAGAATGACTATTGGAAATATCACGCACATTTTGGTACACTTAACAAAACCTTTTTTTTCTAGAAGTAAAGAAATAGAGTGTGGGAAGACGTTCATCCAGTTTCGAAGGAATTCGGTTCCTTCAACCAAACAAAACAGATAAGACAACAGAGTTCTATCAGCTATAGATAGGGTCCTTGATAACCTTTCCACAACCTTCAATTCGAATCATATAAAAAGATGCAAAGAATTTGTAGTCTTCAAAACTACAGAAACCGATCTGCAGATTTTTTCCCAATATCTTGGTTCCGCGAAAAATAATATTTTTTAAACAATGTTTCTACTCATTATTGAGATTCATCTATTCATCTCTCTATCCTCAGCTGGTTGAAAATGCCAATAAAAATGGATGCCTCCTCATCTCCCCATCCTATTCAATTTCTACCGCGTTTTGCTTATAAACACTTTAAGGGTACTGAACGCTAGTGAATTATAAAAAAAACCGAACCATTAACCCATTTTTTCAAACCTTTAATAGCTGATACCAATTTATTGAACTTCTCAAGATAATAGCGCGCTTGACCCCATCACATATGGCAGTTTAGCGGTCTATAGCACTATCAAAGTAAATGGAGACCGCACCCACAATTTTGCTGTGCTGGTTAACTTACATCCTGAAACAAGAGCTTCTGTTCCCGCTGGGTAGGACATTATGAAATAGGTCAAGTTCAATACTAATTGCATTAAGACATGGAATGGCAGTGTCTATCGCAGTAGTTACAAGATACGAGTGTCATGGAAACTTGTGAAAAAGGACATCTTCGTTACTCATGTTTATATTGAACTTATGATTGACAATTTATTCTATTGGAAGGCAGCGAGTAAAATCAACCTTTATGATGTCTACAAATATTATTGTGAGTTGTCCCTTTCTGAGCTTTCCAAATCGATGTCAGCTGAAATGTTTCAGCTGAACACCTGCCTACAGCAAGAATCAACGTAAGAAACATTGGCTTTATGAGATGGCAAATTAACCCTACAACCGAAAAGTTTGTCCTGGTCTCCGATTTTAAAAAAAGCTTTTGAATACGGTAAGCTACAATATGAAGTAAATTAAAGTCGAATTGTGTTTTCTTTTGTATAATTTTTTGGGGCTCAAAGTCTCGTGCATAAGGACCGTGAAATCAGAAGAACTCTTTTTATGGTCGTAATATAAAGGGTCCGCCATCTAACGTTTTTTTTTTCAACTAGTGCTTATTCCGTGAATAGTAAAACTCAGCTCATGTCTGATTTGACAGATAATTAGTTTTATCCTTCCGCTGAACGAATATGGTTGTGTATACGCTTGAACAACGCTGGGAAATATTGCGACATTACTTTGAAAATCATGGTAATGTTGCAGAATGTGTGCGAAAATTGCGTACGAATTTTGGAAGAAGAGAAGCACCGTCAGCTGCGTATGTTCGTTATCTCGTGAAAAAAGTGAAAGAAACTGGCATCCTCATCGAAAAACCAAAGCGTGTAAAGCCAAAATCAGTGCGTATACCCGTGAATATTGCTGCTGTGGCAGAAAGTGGGCGTGAAGCGCCATCAGCATCAATTCACCTTCGTTCTCAACAATTGAACATTTCGGTGACATCATTGAGACGAATTTTGCATAAAGACCTTGGTATGACGCCATAAAAAGTCCAATTGGTTCAGGAGTTGAAGCCAACTGACTATCCAATGCGTTTTCGCTTCGCTAAGTGGGCCTGCGATCGACTTTCAGAAGATGCCGATTTTGCCAAAAAAAATCATCTTTTCAGATGAAGCTCATTTTGATCTTGGCGGGTATGTAAACAAGCAAAATTGTCGCATTTGGGGCACAGAAAACCCGCACGCATACATTGAAAAGCCGATGCAGCCAAAACGAGTCACTGTTTAGTGCGGATTTTGGTCCAGAGGCATAATTGGGCCATTTTTCTTCGAAAATGAGCAAGGAGCGGCCGTTACAGTCAATTGCGATCGTTATCGGGCCATGTTGAACGAATATTTATTCACAAAAATTGAAGAGGAGGATATTGGCAACATTTGGTTTCAACAGGACGGCGCTACGTGCCACACAGCCGAAGCTACACTCGATGTTTTGCGCCCTGTTTTTGAAGATCGCATTATCAGCCGCAGAGCTGATGTCGTTTGCCAACCTCGGAGGTGCGATTTGACACCGTTGGACTATTATTTGTGGGATGCCCTTAAAGATAAGTGTTACGCCGATAAGCCAGGGGCAATTGACGCTTTAAAGGACAATATGCGTGAAGCCTTTGGTGAAATACAGCTGCACACATTCGAGAATGTGCTTAAAAATTGTAATTTCAAATAAAAAAAGAAATTTGAGAAAATATTCAGCAGTTTTTTTTATAGCATTTTCAAAAAAAAAGTTATTTGGCGGACCCGTTAGTTATAAGGTTGCGCAATCATAAAACACATTCTTTAAGTGGCATGCTCATTGGCCTTGGTGTTCTTTTTGCTGATTATACTTTGCTTGGAAGAATAAAATCCTCTTGAGCAAGCACTTTTGGCGGCTTGTGGTTTATTGCGCAGAGCACTCAAAATATTTCAAATGTTTTATTATTACTTCGCTATAAATCCAAAATTAGATTTATGATAATAGTAGATAAATCGAAGTAGTGTGAGGCAATATAAATAAAGAAAACCAGTGGATTTAAGTTATTTAATCAATCAAGCGAGAGCTTCTAGAAAATTAATTGTGCGTGCGAGAAGACAAATAATGAAGCTGTTTTAAACGATGTCGTTTGCACGCAAAATTAAGTTAATTGTTTAATCATTTTTCGTAAGTTGTGCCGTGTCGAAAACAATGTAATGCGATTATCGTATCTTTTTCTTAAAGTCTACAGTTAACATGAAATTTTTTATTTATGTATAAATAGCTACATTTCGTTAAATGACTTACTTGGTCTTTGGTTCTTGTCATATCCATCATCCAGTTCATAGTCTAATGAAGAACTAGAATTCAATAGCTGGGACATGGTTATCATTTTATTATTTTTAAGCAGCAAGAAAATCAGTAAGCTGCAAGTAAAATAAAGAAAGCAGTTTATAATTTTATGGCTTAGAATAATAAAATAAATTTTAACGTTGAAATAATACTTTAAAAAATATGTCAAATATGTAAGCATACAGAAAAAAAAATCTAGATATTGTAGGAGAAAATTTGAAGGATAACAACTGCATCCATGCAGGTGGTTGTTCACGAGCTTATTTATCCTTTATGCATAATAGACATAAGGCATTCGGAAAGTAAGGAAAGAATATATCCTTACTTTCGGCGCAGTTGCTTAAGCTTGTGCCTTTCAACTAAATAAATTAAGGGGGGATTCTAGTCTTGAAATTTAAAAAAAATCTATTTTTTTTTTATATTTTCAAAGTTAAACTATTCAAGAATATATCTACAAGGGGATTTTTCAAAATTAAAATTATTTTCGGAAATATCGGTATTTTGCTGGCCGGAACTAATCGAACAAGAGACATTAGTGATTCTTCGTTTACCTGAATCCATATTTCTCAGTAAAACCTTTTGTCCATTGTAAATATTGTAATACAAGAACCCAAGGTGTATTGTATCTTTTATATTTAGTATTCACTTAGTTCCAGCTGCTAACAGTTGAATTCTTACCTTCAAACCAAAATATTGCTGTTTGTATTTTTAATGAAGGTTTCAATCCTATTTTAAAAATGATGGAGCTTATGGGATTGAAAATTGGCCCGGAAGCTCATTCATTTTCTGTGAAACGAGACAACACCCGGATTGAAGATTTTTCGAAGTTGAGGAAGGTCCGATGTATGAAGCAGGAATACCAGATTGAATAAATGTAAGTCTACAATAAACGAAACTTTAAACGCGTTTTTCTCGAAACTGTATTTTTTCAAAACAATACCCACGATTTCTCAGGTTCTACTGGATCGATTTACATGAGATTTTTAGAGTCTTGTTAATAGACTTTTCTATCTCTGGAACTGTCCCAAACCCCATATTTCTATTACTTGTTTTTTTTTTAAATTCGAAACAGTAAAAAAAAGTGGCACAAACATTGTCATTTTTTTTCAGGCAGTCGCCATTTTGTGAAAAAAATCTTTCCAACTTTTCCGTAATTCCAGACATTGCAACATTATTCTAGATTAATAATCTTTTGTTTTTTGGTTTCAGATTGCTAGGAGGGTTGAAATCGTGGGTGTGGTTACGCGCCAATTTTTTGAGACCCCCACTTCATCAACTGCTAACTGCTAATTTTTTTAAATTTTCAACTTTTTTATTTTTCGATTTTTTTTCTATATTCTTGTTATGCTAATAAATAACTAATAAAAATATGGATACTAAAAATATTAATTTCCTTTTTTATGACACTTCAAAAATTACATGAAATTCATGCCTCTAGACTGGGATTCCCCCTTTATAGGTTTCAAATTCGATTTATAAAGTTAGTCTGTTCCTGTAACCACTTGCCGATGGAGTAGTCGACCAGTGATAGCAGTGTGACCAAGTGGTTGGTATTGCTTTAGAGACGTACTGCTTTTATAAAAGATAGTCTTTTGTAGTGGATTTCATTAGTTACACTTAAGTGAAAAATATATTTCCTTAACCAGTGTAGTGCCGGATACTTACCTACACTGTGTTCGGATGTTTCATCCTCTTTCTGGCACAACCAACATTCATGGTAATTCAGGCCGCTCGTTAGCTCTCTTATACTTTCCTTGTCAAGATTGACGATTGGATTGCTAAAGACCTTCCCTATTGCTCTAGTGGTCTAGGCGAAGTTTTTGTTTTCCCATTTGTTAAGCAACTCATCTGCAGATTCGTTTTCTGCAATCCTCTTGTATCCAGGGACTCAGCCTAGTTTTATTTTATTGTGTCTGGTAAGGGATGCAGTGCACATCGTAGCAACATATGGCAGTTTAAGAGGTTGGATGATAATTCCCTAAGTGCTTTGGATTCTATTGCCTTTGTGTCTCGGGCAGGTTTCAATGTCGTGGATTTCAGCTTGAAACACTGTAGGACCTGAACCCCTTGGTACAGAGATATTTGTGTTAGGTCCAAAGACTCCAGCTCCAACTCCAGATTCCTTTTTTGATTCGTCATTGAGTCATACCAGACTTTTGGGGTCTAGTATGTTTACGATCCAAAATTTCAACCTCAAATAACCTGCCGAAAGAATGCTGTCAGGCCATGATATACGGAATTGTACGGAACATGTCTCCCTCTGGGATTGAGTTGAGCGTAAAAAGTTGGCCCACATCTTGGCCGGAATTGTATTTATAATCTAGCTGCAGTTTGATGGCGTTTCTGACAGCTATCTTCCTAATGAAGATGGGAAATGGAGTTAGCCCGACTATAGCTATTAGAGCTGTTGTCGATCAGATGCGCATGGCACCTGTTATTCTAAGACATGCAACCCTTTGCAACTTAATTACCGTTGACTGTTGGAGACTGTTTTTGTACACCAAAATGCCAACCAATGTTTACTTTTGGGAGAGAGACCCTAGTCGTTCAATATAGCCGTCTGCTGGCGCACAGTACTCCAGTAGCTCGCTCTGTGGTCGACTTGATATGTGAATTCCAGTCAAGTCGCTTGTCCAGAATTATTCCAAGATATTTGACATCACTGAAATAGGCTGTAGTAGGTTAGTATATCAGGTGGTCTTGATGGAGTTCCAAGTTCGTGTCGTCAAAAAAGTGGTTTGTGAGGATGATGTGATTGGTATTACTCTGACAGCATGGTGATGAACCAATTTTCAAAAATATAAAAGTGCACTTGCTACTACATCAACTTATGACGAAAAATATTTCGTCATGATTTCCGGCACAGATGGCATGTGGATTGCCAATCTCTCCCTAGGGGTAAGCGTTAACGGACTACCGAATCGTGAGGAGAAACGGAGCCCTTCCATTGTTGTCGATCCCGGGCATGCTGCTTCCAGTTATCTAGACCAAGTGTTCTGGCATACGTGATCGCTTGATACTTTAAACGCAGGTTCGGTATTTTTTATCGTGACTCGAAGATCCTCTTCCCTTGGCCATTATTGTCCATTCGCTCGATGTGACTGAGCCAGTGTAGTCATCGTATTTCGGTTTTTAGGAATACATCCTTATCTTTAACTTTCTCTCGAAAGTGTTCAAAATTTGCTCTGCCTTCCTGGTTTTCGTTAAGCACTCGGCTTCATTAAGCAGAACTGGAAGGATCAAAGTTTTGTAGAGGAGTTTGTTTCGGCAAACCGAAGAAGCAGCGGTTTCCTAGGTTGAGTCTCCATGTAGATGAACTCCTTAAACACCACAAAATGACTGTTTCTAACAGTGACGTATTGTCCAATGCGGTATACACATGCTTCTTTGTTTGTTAACAACATGGACTTGGTTTTGTCCTCGTTTACTTCAAGGCCAACTTGTTTTGCTTGTTCTTTAATTAAGATGTGAAGATGTGAATCTTCGACACGATTCTCAGGCCTCTTCGCCACAAATTTTTGTTTAAGGCAGTTAAAAAAATGAAATTCTCAGAGGATAACGTTATAAGTCCAATGCTCTGACCTTCGGCTACCTAAAAATTAACATTTTAAGCTATACATCCCTGTCCAGAATAGAAGTTACAACTTTTCAATCAATTCGTCCTACGGCGTAAATGGGAACGTCCGCTAAAATGTTTCAAACTGTGCACGTGTTTCCAAGATGTCTTTAGTTATGACCTTGGCTCTACGTTTGACTTTAGGTCCCCTTGAAGGTAAAGACGAAAAAATTCGTCACTATTTTGGCAAACTATTCTCTTTTTTGTATCCTTGAAGTTTATTTTTATTCACAATAATGTGAAAGTAAAAATTGATCATACTAAAACACGTTCCTTTTTCATTGATAACGGGAGACGTAAAAACAAAATTTTATTGGTATTGTTAATAATTTTCCTTTTTTTTTCCTTAACGAGTTTTCAACTCCCTTGGCAATAAGACTACAATTAACTGCGGTAACAGCGATTAGCTTTAATGGCCAATCAAAGAAGCAAGCCATTCCCAGTTCGTGTAACCGCAACCTTAACATATTTACTCCTTATAAGCAACATAATAATAATAACAACAAATTAGCATCCATTCATGGCCAATTTATTTATGACCAAGTGAAAATCTAAAGAAAGTCCTTAAGTGAAAAGGCCCCAAGAAACAAGCTCTTCGCATGACGACAGTTATTGGTAAGGTTGACGCTGAACCAAAGGGTAATTCACTTCGTCACATTTCAAAAAAGCCTCAAGCCTGAACGGTGCAGAGGCAAGTCATGCAATGCCACTTCGTGTCCTTATATGTCCCGATACAAAGAATGCACTGCTCATTTCTTTAAGGACCACAGCTATTGTAGTGACCGTGTTCGTTGGAATCCTTGTACCTCTGGTTATCGTTGACACGCTCTTTTAAGAGATAATTACCCTTCTGTGTTTGTTGATATAACGATATAGGCACAATGACGTGCAAGATTAAAATTGCCTTCGCTCCATGATGGCCGATTAGGTGTAGGCCATTGGGTGGCGACGAAAAAAAAAAAATCGTCTTACAACATCAACAATTACTATTGCGCGTCCTTGTGCAGTGACTAATGTTCCCGGACGATGGATCTAATGGAGTTGACATTAGGCACACACTTAGACACAATCAAGATAATGGGAACGGGCAACTCCGGATGAAATTAGCCACTGGGCTCACCTTGCCTGCTAGCCGAAATGGCTCGTTATTAGCAGCGGATGATTGTTTCGCGTATCCTTAAAAAAAATGCAGCCTCGTGTTTAGTCGAAGAGGCATCAAAGAGCACTCGGTTTATTAGAATATTAACCGATCTTGACAAGTAAAATATTTTCATAGCAAATGGATGCAATGACATGTCACATGGGTTGTCTGTTTTGCACTGGAGACTAATTGAATTTAAGGACGAAAATTGATATACAACCCGTGCCAAAAAACACGACGCACTTGCATGTATCTTTTTGAAATACTTCTATAATTTTTTTATGAGTTATTGTCCCTTCTACCTATTTGTGACCAAACTTCTCACGAATGCCAAAGGGGAATCGACAGAAAAGTGTTTCAAATAGGATTTTTATGTACTATACATCACTAAAAAAAAAATATTATATTTGACTTTTTTCCACTTCTTTTTTTAATTAAAGCAATTAAGGGAACATTAAATAACACCAGTTAGTCATTATAACGTTCCAGTTTTTGTTTTTCTTAAGTACTTTGTAGCACCGCCTTTAGCCTTTATGACCGTTTGGGCCTTTCGTGGCACAGAGTCATGAAGTTTTCTCCTCTGTTGCTATTTTTTTTGTCCATACTTCCTCAATGACAGTATTGAACTTTAATTATTTTAGGTATTTTGTGGCGTACTTTCTGACCCATAATCGACTATAATTTCTGGCCAATTTAGGGATTCAAGGCCAATATCTGCCTTGTATTGGGCTATCTCTTGAAAGGATACGAGATTAAGAAGTTTCTTCTTTTTAATTTAAATTTTAAGTCAAAATTTATTTTTACTTTCGGAATGAGCGCGATGACAGTGAGCGGAATCATTCTGAAATATGGGATTTGGGGTGTAGAAGCATAACTCTTAAATCACTGATAATTTCTTTATATTTCACTGCATTTACGGAACTGTCCAAAGAAAAATACACCCAAGAGCCCAATTGCATCCCCAAACCATAACAAATGGTGAATGCTTAACGGTGGGAAGCAAGCATTCGTCCGAATAACGTCCAATTAAGTTAAATTTGGTTTCATCGGAAAATATGACACTTCCCCAAACGTTACCGGTCCATTACCGGTGCTCTTTACCTCACAACCTTTTTGTTTTTCTTCATTGTTGCAGAGAGTAGTGGCTTTTCTGCAGTTCTACGGGCTTTAAGACGCACTTTATTTAGCCGACATTGAACACTCCGCATGCTGTTATTAAAAGAACATCTCCGGTTCAAGTCCCTCTCAAGATGATTCTCCGTACTACTTGTCGAGCTTACTTTCTTCAAATGCCGTCTTTTCGAATACCATATTCGAAAAATCTTCGTCATACTTCGCAGAAAACTATCGTAAAATTACTTAACTGTTCAAAAAACACTTTGTGGCACGAATGCGTTATCCTCTTTAGTGTTGTCTTCTTTTATACATAAACAAGAAAACAAGAATAGCCATTTCACAGGGAAACTGCATTCGTACCTACACACATATGTGTTAAAAATATGAGTGGAACGCACCTGAAAGTCAAGGAGTAATAAAGCTTCTAAAAATAATTCACCCTCGATAGAATAGTACGTGTTTGACTCTTTTTTGAGAGCAATGAAAATGCATGTGAATAGTTCTCGACACGCAAGGTTTGGAAGCTATGGAATGCTTCGATTAGGGGAAGAAGTTGCATTTTCTCGTATTTTATGGAAAAAGTATTTGGTTTTCTCGTCATTGGAAGCTCAGACGGTCCAATTAATTCATGGCAATCCTTTTTGTAAAGATTCCTCCGCTTAGGCTTATGAGCAGCCCGAAAAAAGATTCGACGAAATTTAAATGCAACTTTTTTTCTGACAAAGTGCATACCAGACGGCTACGTAAACAAGCAAATATTTTGGGTACGGAAAATCCACGGGTTATGATCAAGGAGCCAATGCATCCCGAACTTGTATCTGTTTGGTGTAGTTTATTTTTTTTATATTGGCTGCATTATTAGCCAATTTTTCTTCATTGAATTTACTGGTTAGGTACAACAAATGATATAGGGATGTTCAGCTAGATAGTGTTGTTGTTTTTTGGTTCCATTCCTCAAACGTAAAAACGGAACCATTACTTTGATGTCCGTCTATCTGTCACCACGCTTTTTCTGAGGAACGAGAAAAGGTATCAAGTTGAAATTGATATCAAATGCTTATGCAAATTGCGGTACCTTAAAGCCTTGAAATCATGTTACTAAATGTACCCAGTCTTAAGATATGGTTGTTTTGAAACTCGCAAGTAGAATCAAAACCGCATGGGTTCTACTTGCAAACAAAAGCGGGAAAACTGTTCGAGCTTCGATTTCCGTGACGAACCATCTCTAAAAGCTTGTACATAACCTTCGTTAAAAGAGTTGATCCTTTTTTTATATTATTACATAGTCTATGAAGATAAATCGGCTTAGGAATCATCTGACTCTGTCTCCGCTTGAATGGTTATTTTCGGGGGCACTATCACCTCCAAAACTTCTTTATCAAGTGCTCAACTGCTTTTTTATGTACTTTCTATGCTTGATAGTCGTGTAAATGGATCTGATGCTAGCAATAAAGGACAGAGCGGCAGCTAGTTCTTGAGTTATTCAAACCGTCCATTTTTTTAACTTATTTGGTTTATATACACTTTTCTTGTTAGAAGTCAAGGTCGCCAGTTGCAATATTTTTACAATCAAAGAGGTCAGTGGCTACTTTTTAATTAACTGCAGATCTCGCTAAAATTGACTATATATAAATAAGAAAATTCTACAACGGAGTGTATAGTAACTTGAAGCTAAGCACAAGGAAGTTTGGGATTTTTGTTCTTTTTGTAATACGTCACACAAGCAGTCAAGGGTGGATCCAGGATTTATTTCTGGGAGAGGTACAAAGGCCAGATAGGCAAAGAGTATACCCCACAGTATTGCATTACAATTTGTCTCTGGGATTCATTATTTATTAATGACGAAATTACTATAAAAAAATCTTTTTATAAAGATTTAGTATCGAATAATGACATAGGTTTCTTATATTTGGTTGCTTTCTTTTAAGTTCCTGCTGATGACTTTTGTAATTTGTAACTCTTCCCTTCAAAGCTAAAGTACAAGGTAGATCCTCTTTATATACTTCAGCGCCTAGCAAACTACATCTTTTTCGTCATCTTTTTTTACTTTGGCAGCTTTCCCACTCTTTGCAGCTGAGCTTTAAGAAACCTTCACGACATTTCATTTAATACACAATCAAGAAAAGGATTATATACTATAAGTCGGTAAAATTCTTCAACAGATTGAGTCTGAATATTTCAATTCAATTCAATTCAATTCAATTCAATTCAATTTATTATTTATACAAAAATACAAATAAGACTTGTGTCTTCTTTAGTACATAAAAATCGGCTTGTACAGGCGTAAACATAAAAGTGAAAAATTAAAATTAAACTTAACACAATTTTGTATATTATACATTATAAGGGCAGCAGTAGGGAAACAGGAATAAGGAAGAAAAGAGAAATAAAAAACATAAATACTAAAATGTGTAGGAATCAACAATTTTTTTTTTTTAATTCGGTTCACCAAAATATTTGGTGATTGCGGTTTTAAATCTATTTGCTCCAGCTATTTGCTTTACTTCCAAGGGAAGAGAGTTCCAGAGCCTGGCGACGTGGACAAAGAAAAGACGTGACGAGTTTAAATATCGTGAGGCAGGAGTTATCAAGTTACATGTTCGGGACGACTGAGCAAATTTAAGTTTTTCGGTGAGGTACCCAGGCAATTGGTTGTGAATGGCCTCGTGCATGAAGATGCAGCATCTCATATCAATATATTCACCTAAAGTGCACCCAAGAATTAGCCGGTGATATTCAGAGACATGATCATACCTCCGCAGTCCGAATACGTATCTTGCGGTGTCATTAAAAGCGACAAGTAACTTTTGCTGGGACTGGGAATCGGGTTTGCAATAAACTACCGCAGCATTAGAGATAATTGGTATAGTTAGGGTTTTGACCATCCTTAATTTTGTCACTAATGGAGTGAATGCCGCAGACAGCCAAAGTTTGCGGAGAGTTGCATAAGTGCGTCCCACCGTATAGTTCACATGATCTGTGGCGGAAAGGCTTCTGTTTATCTTAAACCCGAGACTGGTCACTCTGTCTACATACTTAAGTCGTACGTGCGCTAAGAATACTGGCGGTAGCAACTTACTAGTCGTTAAATGCGTCCGTGTTAGTATCTCGTTGCCTCTGCAGGCTGGCTGTGTAGGTATCGACAAGCTGAGTTGCAGAAAGAACGTCAGCTTCAATGACTTGTAATGATCGAGATAAAGGGAGTATGATTCCCGAAAGTCCAATGACATTATAGCTTGGAGCAGTTAAAACGCAGGTTTAGTACAACGTTTCCTTGATCAGCCATTTTCTGCAAAACTCCAGGAAAACGTTCAAAAATGTCAAAACCTCTTCATATCTTTCTACCCATCTAGATTCACACATTTATTTTAATGCATTTTTTTTTTCTTTTGGCACTTGAGCTTGCATTTCCTCTCCGAGAAAGTATATTCGTTTAGGTCCTTCACGGAAGTAAGTTGCCACATTTGAGATAATCCTCACAACATTTCTTATGTTGGGTACGGTGCAAGTTGTACTGAAATAAATCTAATCGCTTGTACACCTTTTAATTTTTTCCACTCCTGTATGCAATTGCATCGTATGCTTGACCCCGCCAGCTCAATGTATTGTCAAGGTTTAGGTTTTCCAGCGCTTGCACAATATAGATAATGTTCTTGGATCTCATTCATATCAATATTGAAATAACGAATACGAATTGTCAGCTTTTCACAAATAGAAACATCTGTACTCTCATCAGCTATAATTCGAAACAAATATATAATAGACTCGAAAATTGATAACTGACAAGCTCGTGTTACTTGTATTAACAGACAGACACACTTCGTGTCACGTTGTCCTTGCTGAACTGAAAAAAATGTATTAGAAAAACGAATGGGAAATGAAATTGGTGTCATCAGGAGTTTAGTACCATAACTAACGGTTATAAACACGCCAAAATACGTTTTAAATTCGTGTTATTGGCGTCTTAATTGCAAAACAATTCATCTTATTGTTTTCTTTAGTCAAACTTCCGGAAAACTTTACAATAGTTGACATATTAATAGATCTCAAATCAGCTTAACATGCGAGTGTGTCCTCGCGCAAACTAATAATTACAACAAATCATGAAAACGTTTAAAAAAGACTTGATTTCAAACAAATATGAACTTGATTCAATTCCAAGTTGTTTCCATAAACACACTCGTATGTATATCCTTAATTTCCTTGAACGTCAAGCTTGCAACAGTTTGTAAGGACCTCCTGTCAAAATAGACGAAATAATCGTTATATTTTTTTCTAAATTAGCCCCAAATCTATGAATCTAAGCTTGAAAACGGTTGATAGAGCTCCTATTACAACTGCGAACTATAGGTATGAGATAGGTATGATTTTGCCATGGTAGCATGGAATGTTTTTGGTAACAAGTTGATGAACTTATAGCGTGACATAAACCTGCAAAAACAAAAAACCAAACAAAAGGATCAGAAAGCGAAAGGAAATGTGCGCTGTACGAAAGCTATTATTATGTTTTTTCGGGGATTTCTACCAACGAAGAAAGAAAATAAATACCATGCAGCAAATAGTGCCTTCCAAAGGACCAGGTCAAGGTCTGCGATTTGAGGAATTAGGTGTTAAGGCAATTCGGTATCATTATGGTAACGTTAGAACGAGTATATATACGGTTTGGATGTTCTCTAATGTTTTGGAATAAAAATACACGCAATTGTTTTGTTAATGAGCAACTGGCATTCTGGATCACATTTGTGCTCGCATTTTTGGCGGTAGTTATACGAAAATTGTGCGGAACTTGATGTCGACTGAGATACTAATCGTATAAGTCGAATTTATCTGTTCCCCCCAAACAAACGAATAAATATAGATTTTAGTGTTGAGTTTTAGTTGGCTGTTGATAGTTGATTGTTGGTAGATATTAAGTGATTTTTGATTTATGCTCATTTATCAAGCAATTAAAACACCGCAGGACATTTAACAAAAGTATAAGCTTTTATGCACCAAGTTTATTCTGATAGACGGTCCTCTTCGAGTTACTTCGGAGAAATTAGTCCTTAAAATTTAAGTCGGAAATAATTCAGTTTGCTCGAGGCATGATGTGAAGAGGGAATTCAAAGTCAAACCTTTTTTCGTTATGAAGCCTTAAGATTTCTGTCTAGAAATTTATATTGTCTGTTTACTATTTATAACTACTTAAAGTAACTTTATAGCTTTTTATAAACAACTTTGAGTTACAAATGGGTTACTGTCAAATGAAAGTGACTTGAACACTTTTCTGTCTCACTTAAAAGTTATTTTAAAATTTTCCACTCACCTCGTTTATGCAACAAATAAACGGTCGCATTTATTGGAATTTCGTATCGACTTTGTTCGCTCTAAAGGGATTATGAATATGTTGTCAGTGTTATGCCTTCAAAACAAAGCCAACGACCTAACGACATCATTTTCACAAGTTATTGAAAATACTATTGTACCTTGGAACATGTCGATATAGTTATCACTTAAGGGGGGTAATCAAAGTAGCACACAAAAAATAGGCATATTTTCGGGTATCAATTTCGGTTGAATAAAAGTATCAATCGAAAATCTGTAAAGTAGTTTTTATAGCAATACTAAAAAAGCACAAAATGTAATTTTTTCAATAAAAAATATTCAAAAATGGCAGCATATGCCCCAAGGCGCCTATTATTGAAAGCGTGTCGATGGCCGAAGACGTAAACTCCTTAATTTTTGACCTGTAAGAAAACACCAAAATTTTTTGGTTTTCATATAACAACAGCTAGCGAGCTACGTAGGATTTTTTCGATATTTCGATATTGATTTTTTAACAAAATGGGGCTTGTTTGAAAACAAAGTTAAATTTGTAACAAAAAAAAACGCCATAAAATCGTCGATAAAAAAATTAAGCCGTATACGTAGGTCCTTGGAGAATATATTTCGAAGCTACTGTCAAATTTTCAAGTCGATCGGTAAAGATTTGCTCGAGTTATGTCTTCGGCAAGCTCAAAAAAAGTGATTTCGAGAAAAACGCGTTTAAAGTTTTAAGAACTGAGAAACCACATGAAAATATATGAGCATACCGGAGAGGCGTTACCGCAGAAAGAAAAATTTGGTCACTCGGACACTTTTGCCGTATACCATCATTTGGTATATTATTTTTAAGACCCTTATGCATCTTTTAAGCAATAAAAATTTATATCGAAAAATACTGTGATTTTCCCCCTTAAGTTCTAACATGCCAATGATATTGCCACTTATTTGGTCCAAATGGCAAATATTTACCAGATTCAAAAATAAAATATAAGTTCAAGATTTATTTTGATATTTGAACCGAGGACCTTTCAAATAATCCTATTGAAAGGCAGGCGTTAAACCAACTTCGCCATCCTGCCTAAATCGTTAATCGATGTCTGAGAACAATTTTAGGGTATAAAAGCAACTTACTTCTGTACCGTTAATTTGCTTGGATGAAATTGTTTTCAAATGAATAATTTGCTGTTCTCTTGCTGTCAAATGTTTTCTTTGAAAAGCCTATTTTACTTTTTCAGTGTAGTCCCACTTCTTTTATATAGTCTATCGAGTCACCCTTAATGCTTTGGTGGACTTTGGCTAAGAGGTTTAAGAGATTGCAATCAAATCGAGTTTGCTCTTGATTCACTCTTTATTCGCTCACGCTGAGGAAGGAATCAGCATATTCATTAAAACACATCAACAGCAAATGAAAACTGCCGCATCGGACAATGTTGCATTTTGACAGATCAACAAACAGTCTCGATTGTTCAAATAACATGTTCTACTCCACATTTATTACTTCTTGATACATATGATAGAACCAAGTTATAAATCCGCCAATGATCAGTCTATGCACATAAATTTGTACCAGTTTCGAGCTTGAATTTTGACAGCTGTAATTCTATCAGTTGCTTAAAGATGAATAGCCTCCTTTGGTTTATCATCCAATGTAAGTACAGTAGAGCCTCGATTATCCGAACCCTGATTATCCGAACCCTCAATTATCCGAACGCTGACTTAGTTTATCCAAACGCTGAATTATCCGAACGTTGGCGCAAATTTGTTGCTCGAGTTACATACTTCGATGGTGGTAACCCTTAAATGAATAGATCTAAAGCTTAGCATTTAGGCCAAGCCCCACTGTGCAGCTCAATGCTTAAAGAGACCATGTTTGTGAAATAGAACTAAAAAAGGAAAAAATTAATAAAATTTCGAAGGAAAATTTGTTTGTACGTGTTTAATTGGAATTAAATTCCCTCACCTATAACTCTCGCTGTCGCTGTACGTAGGTAGGGATCGAGCGTGTTGAAAAACGTTTTGTTTCATCGAACGTTGTTTATCCGCTTACAGAGATTCTGGATGTATCTGTGTCTTACATCGCACAAATAAAAACATGACTGCCGAATTTTTTTCTTTTTCATTACATACATGTAGTTTCGTTTGTCGAGTCCTTCAACTTCCAAGCGAAAACGCAACGTTCTTACGGTGGAAAAAAATTGGAAATCCTGACGAAATTAACGAAATTAGATAAGGGTGTAAGTAACACATCTCTAGCACTTCAACACCATAAGTGTTGAAAAGGCAACTTACCTGTGACCTATAAAGCGCAAAAGAACGCTTGGATGGACGCGACCTTATTCGTCGAATGGTACACAAGCGCTTTTATCAAAACCGTAAAAAAGTGGAAAAAAGATCATAACAAAACTGGTACAGTGCTGCTTCTCTTAGATAATGCACCATCACACCCATCCGCCGGAAGCAAATTCTAAGACGACTTCTGTTAGATGATGGCACTGAAGGTAGCGTCGTTGCGTTCTCGAAGGCGCTAAACCTGCAGCACTGCTGTTGTATGATATCCGATGCTTGGGATTCTTTGACCGAAGACAATCTACGAAATGCTTTTAAGAAATTGTTGACTTTTCCTCAAGAGCCGGAAGTTGAAGAAGTGACGAACGATCTTGACGAATTTGTTGACTTATTCGGCAGTATTCCAGAATTCAAGGACTGCAATGAAGACGATGCTGTGGATTGGTTAAACCACGATTCTAATGATCCTGGGTATCAAATTTTGGACGACGATGAAATAATTTCATCAATAAAAAATCAAGATGATGATCACGACAATTACAGCAGTAGTGAAGAAAGCGTGGATGCACCGAACAAACCTTCGCTTTTGAGACGGGTCTCGAATGGTTCGAAAGACAAGTAGAATGTTGCCCGACGCAACTTCTTCTTCTCAAACGGCTGCGAGATTTGGTCGCTCGAAAGCGCGTTGCAGCCGTTCGTCAATTAAGAATTGACGATTTTATAAAAAAATAATATTTTCACTTTTTTAGATGTTACAACGTTAATATGTATGTCAAATTTTAATAGACTGTACTGTTTTTATGTGAAAAGATGTTGTTTTTGTTTGATCTTATCCCAAAGAACCCGCATTTCGATTATCCGAACTTTTGATTATCTGAACTAGTCTCGGTCCCAATTAGGTCGGGTAATCGAGGTTCTACTGTACATGAATTGAAACTAAAACTGTTTAAAAAATTTGTGGTGATATATACTTAATTTGAAACGTTGACAGATAGTCACAGAGCTGTCGATATGCACATACAACAAATGTATGAAAAATATATCAGACATCAAAGAAAGGCAATACTTTTTCTGCTGGGTATTTTATGATGATTTTTATCAATTTTAATGAAGTACAAGTTTATACTTTCTTTGAGATATACGCACACAGAAAGTGTGTTGATCTTTATGACAATCTGTCAATTGTTAGCATATTAGCCATCATGAAAGCATGATGCACAGCAAGCAATCAAAAGTTGACAACTTTAAGTTGATGAGTGGGATCAATTTTATTTAGATATCAACACTCAAATAAGACAATAGTTTTCATATCTCTTCACTCTTTCAACTACTCCAATTACAGACCCATAGCACTTACGTCCCTTCTTTCTAAGGTCATGGAAACGCTGATTAATCGTCAGCTTATGAAATATCTTGAATCGCAAAAACTTCTTAATGACCGGCAGTACGGTTTTCGTAGCAACAGGTCCACTGGTGATTTGATGACTTGTCTCACTGAAAAGTGGAACCAATCTATACATAACTTCGGTGAAACAAAGATAGTTGCACTCGATATTTCAAAGGCATTTGACAGAGTCTGGCATCCGGCTCTTTTGTCGAAAATGCGTGCATATGGGATCGGTGAGTCTCTTCTTCGATGGATTAGAAACTACCTTTCGAATCGTACAATACAAGTTGTATTGGACGGTTTCAAGTTTGAAATTCACCATATAAATGCTGGTGTTCCCCAAGGCTCAGTTTTGTCTCCGACTCTCTTTTTAATTTTCATTAACGATCTCTTGTCTATCACATCTAATCCAATATATTCCTTCGCAGATGACAGTACCCTCAGTTTCTCATATGCGTTTAATGATTCACGCCCCTGCTCTTCGGACGTGAACATCGAACGACAACGTTTGCTTAACTCATTAAATTCTGATATTGACAGCATAACCAAATGGGGACAAGCCAAGAGAGTAAAATTTAATGCTTCCAAAGCCCAATGCTGTCTTATGTCATTAAAGCGAAACCCTAACACCCAGCCATTGTCCATGAATGGCATTTGCGTCGAAGAAACCGAAAAGCTTTCAATGCTCGGTATGTGCGTCAATTCTAGCCTTAGTTGGAATGACCACATATTCGATATAGCCAAGAATGTAGCGAAATGCTTAGGTTTTCTAAGCCGGTGCAAAAAGTCTTTTTGCCCTTCTGATTTAGCCATAATTTATAAGGCTTTTATTCGGCCTAAAATGGAGTACAACGCTCACAAATGGGCAGGTGCACCCAAGACTACCTTGCAACTCCTAGATATTATTCAAAAGCGAGCGAAAAAACTCATAGACTATGACAACATATCGAAAACAATTCACTCGCTGGAACACCGTCGAAATGTGTCTTGCTTGACTTTGTTTTATCGCTATTTCTACCACCAATGCTCCGTCGAAATAGCTAATTGCATTCCGCCCCTCCAGAAATTCACTCGCAACACCCGTACATCATCGAATGCTCATCAGTTTACCCTAAAGCCTACTTTCGGGCGCACCGTGAAATTTAGAAATTCTTTTATAAGCCGCACAATGCGCATGTGGAATGCGTTACCTCGCTCTATTCCTTTGCACTGCAACCTACAACAATTTAAAACCAATGTGCACTGGTACCTCCTTTCTCTCCCTTCCGCTTCTGCTCGTGCTGTGTAAAAAACACTTTAAGGGTACTTCAAATCCCTTGAGCACTTGAGCACTATTTAAAAAAAAAAAAAAAAAATAAAAGAATTATCTGTTCAAGCTAGGGAATCATATCTTCATTTATGTAACATATTTTTCTATCTCCGTCAGTTACGGGTTTCCATCTACTATTCTAATTCTAACGTTGACATAAAATTTTCTCAATGCGCATGAATCAATCAAAATTCATCCAAACAACAACCAGTGTTCCAGAACGGGATTTAGTTGTCGTAGACGTAGTGTAGTGTAGTGTTACACGAATGCTTGTGTTTGCACCCTAACCTGCAAGTTGCCGCATATTCAGAATGACATTTCACAGCTGTCATATGACATTCGGGTTGGATGGAATATTTCAAGCAGTACAACTTATTATTTAATGGTTTTGAGAAATTGAAATTTATAAATTAAAAAAATAATGTCAGATGTTGAAGATCCAGTGGAATTAATGCTTAAGAAAACCGGATGCATTGAATTGCATTACAAAGTTCAGGTAAGATTCTGTTTTCTTGTTGTTCTCAATAAAAAAAGCTAACCTATACAATTCCATTTTTAAAGGAGTGCATAGCAGAGAATGGTGACTGGCGAAGTTGTCAGGATAAGGTAAAGGAATTCAAAGAGTGTATGTTGAAATATACAGAGCAACAAAGCGCGAAATATAAAAACGTTAAGTGATTACAAGGAAAGAGAAATGCTGTCGCGAGTTTTTCGTCTGCTTTCCAAGGTATCTGGGAACCAAACCAAGCTGGCACTGTTGGTAAGGGCCGATTTGAAGATGTCCAAGGGCAAAACAGCTGCCCAGTGTTCTCATGCTTCGATTTTGTGCTATCAGCGTTCGCAGAAATGTAATCCTAACACATTGGATTCGTGGTGTTTCTTTGGCCAACCAAAGATTGTTTTGAGAGCCGATGATTTGGAAGAGATTCTGCGGATTCAGAAACATGCACAGGAACACAATGTCGTTGCGGAAATTGTTAGAGACGCCGGACGAACACATTTAGAGCCCGGTACAGTTACTGTTTTGGGTATTGGACCAGATGACGTGGAGAAGATAGATAAACTTGTGCGGCATTTGAAATTGTTATAAAAATTGTGTAATGTTAAGATAAGTAAGCTTCAATAAAAAATGTTGAAAAAAAATATGCATTTTGAAATTATTGGCTACAGTTCATAAAAATGATGAAAATTACGATTTTTGAAAATTTCTTTTCATCCCTTTCCTTGAACTTTTGCTTCTAGAACTGTTGTTTTAGCCAAGTTGGGTGAAAATGCGTTCAACCCTCGGTATCAGTGAATATCAATAGTCTACTTAACGATAAACTCGAAATTATGAAAAAAAAAATGCATTTTAATCATGGTCCATGGAAATGATGCAAAAGTAACGATTTTATTTGAAAAATTGTGTTTATCCCTTTCCTTGAAGTTAGGCTAAAAGTTCCAAACATTTGCTGGCAGTAGTGTTGTTCTGAATAGTCCGCTAGCATTAACGATTCAGCCAGGGACATTCATGGTTCCCCAATACTTATAAAGGGTTTTTCAACAGGGACGCTACAAAAGTAGAGCCGCATGGCCAGCAAACGACGCCATATTTCTTGCCGCTCTTTTGACACTTCTCTTCAGTAAGGTTTGCCATTTCATGATGGAAAGATACACGAGCCAACAACGAGTCGAAATTATTAAAATTTACTACCGAAATTCCGAGTCAGTGGCCTCAACGTTAAGAGCGCTACGTCCAATTTATGGTCGTCATAATCGTCCTAGCAGATCAACAATTGAGTGTCCAAAGGCACAGTACCAAATGTTCCCGTGCCAGTGAGACAAAGAAGTGCCAGTAGTGTCGAGAATATTGCTGCCGCTGAGGCTTCAGTTGCAGAAAGCCCAAATGTGTCCCTCACACGTCGTTCTCAAGCCTTGGGCATCTCTGTGACGTTGTTGTGGCGAATTTTGCGAAAATATTTTGACCTACATCCTTACAAGATTAAATTGACGCAAGAACTGAAGCCGCTTGACCACCAGAAGCGTCGTATATTCGTGAATTGGGCTGAGCAACAACTTGAAAATGATTCGGATTTTCATCGAAAAATTATCTTCAGCGATGAGGCTCATTTCTGGCTGAATGGCTCCGTCAATAAACAAAATATGCAGTATTGGTCAGGTGGCAATCCACACGTACTCCATGAGTCATCATTGCATCCCGAAAAAAATACATTTTGGTGTGTTTTATGGGCCGGCGGCGTCATTGGGCCGTACTTCTTCCGTGATGATCAAGACCAGCACGTTACTGTGTATGGGGATCGCTACCGTTCAATGATAACCGAATATTTTTGGCCCCAATTGGATGATATGGACTTGGAGGACATGTGGTTCCAACAGGACGGCGCCACAAGCCACACAGCGAATGTCGCAATCAATTTTTTTGGAAACCAAATTTGGAGCACGTGTTATCTCACGAAATGGTTCAGTCGCTTGGCCGCCTCGGTCGTGCGGTTTGACGCCGTTTGACTATTTCCAGTAGGGCTACGTCAAATCTATGGTCGATGCCAACAAGCCAGCGACGATTGATGAACTTCGTACGAATATCGAACGTGAAATTGCAGCAGTATCGGCCGATTTATGCTTGAAAGCCGTCGAAAATTGGGTTCAGCGTCTGGACTTCTGCAAGCGTGCCCGTGGTGGCCATGCAATAGAAATCGAGTTCCATGCATAATGGCATCGAACGTACTTTCACAAGGAATAAAGAATTTTATTGATATCCAAAACCGTTTTTGTTTTATTCAAAAAAAAACTTTTGTAGCGCTCTTATTGAAAAACCCTTTAGGAACAGGTACTTAAGATGAATAAATTTGAAAACATGCCTGACCGCCAGCGTTAAAGTTCTCGCTTAGATATAAATACGAGCTTATGGTGGTAGATTATTATTTGTCACGTCTCGCACAGAGACAGAGAGTATGATATTACGGGAAGCTGCTTATGTAGTGATGTAGTCCTCCTGCTCTATGATATCATAAATTTGTGCTGTCTATCTATCAGTGACAATCACCTGGAAATCTCACGAACCTTGTCATGTGCGCAGAAATGTGGGTTAAAAAATATAATTTATTTTCACCGTAATTAAAATTGATGAAAGTTTATTGATAAGGAACTAAAACAGCAGTCAAACACAAACAATATGTAAAACATGTAAGGCTTAATAAATAGTCCATCAAAGGACTTTCAAGGCGCTCTAATTAATTTCAGTTCAATGCCAAGACTCTTCAGTCGTCTATAAGTCTAGAGGTATTTCATAATTGAACGCATGGTATTATAATTAGTTCTAAAAAGTGTGTATAGGTACACTGCCTTTCGAAAGTCTTCAAGTCTCGTCCGCAATCACCCAATTAAGGATCAAAAAAGATCCTTCGAAAAGACAATCTTTATGAGCCGAGATGGAAATTCACCTCTTCTGAAAACAAGAAATTGATTTTTTTCAGCAAATTGTCAGCAATTTCAACTTGTTCAAAGGCCCAGACAAGTTAGTCATAACGAACTGGGTGCTCATTTTGGTTCAACTGTTTTTCAACTGATTTTTTTTTTCAAACTTGTTTATTTCCACCATAATTTTAACAATTTTCTAAACGAGAAACAAGATAAACGCTTAATCAATAAATTTACATTTTCGTAAATGGCCAACCTAAAAATTGGCTCTCATTACTTATAATTTTATAATAATTACTTAAGACTAAATTACTAGAACAAAATTTGTTTTGTGATATTTATCTTATATATAAAATTCTCGTGTCACAATGTTAGTTACCATACTCCTCCGAAACGGCTTGACCGATTTTTATCAAATTTTGTATGCATATTCAGTAGGTCTGAGAATCGGCTACTATCTCTTTTTCAAACCCCTAAGTGATAGGGATTGTCCACCCCTAACATTTTATTTTTTATTTTTTGACCAAAATTTTAATTTTTAATTTTTTTATAACGTGTCATTAAAAAATATACAGGATGCTCTGACTTTCGTGCGCGAATATGGACGAACGTGCTTATTTATCACGTTCACATGTAATCCAATATGGCCAGAGATTACTTCTTTGCTATTGCCTGGCCAAAATGCAATTCATCGTCATGACATTACAGCACGTGTGTTCAGACAAAAGTTGACGTCCTTAATGAGTTTCATTACTAAATTACATGTATTCGGTCCCATACGTTGCCGGTCGAGTGGCAAAAGCAAGGATTACCATGCATGCACACATTTTAGTTTGGTTAATCGACAAAATCCGTCCTGAAGAAATCGATAATATAATTTCTGCGGAAATTCCAGATCCGTCTACTGACCAATTGCTGCAAACACAAGTTGCAAAAAAAATGCTTCAAACATCCCTTAAATACAAACTTGAAAAGTCGTTTTGTCCATATGAGTAAAAAAATCAACAAGTTAATTCGTAACTCACGAGATGGTTTTTATATAAGCAAGTTGCAGGAGGCGAGAGGGAATCTCAAAAAGGAATGGAAAGTAGTCAATAATATTGTCAATCGTAATGTTAGCAATTCTGCCGAGCCGATCATATTGAACTTTCAATACTTTTCTTCAATAGGACAATCATCCTTTTCGGGTAACGTTGCCTCATCTTGTAATTGCCGCACTGAAACTGGGAATGGGCTTTATGAAAACACTAACACCACGAACAGTTTCTTTTTCGAGCCAATAAGAGGGTTTGAACTTCTAAAAATAATAAATTCTCTAAAGAATTCGGGTTCATGTGGCATAGATGGGATCACTAATTTTATTCTTAAGAAAACTGCGTTTAACATTGTAGATATTTTATCACATCTGTTCAATTTGAGCATTGAATCCGGCAACTTTCCTGAGGAGTTAAAATCTGCACTTGTCATTCCTTTGTTCAAAAAGGGTAACAAGAAGGATAAAACAAACTACAGACCAATTTCCTTACTGTCTCAAAGGTGTTCGAGAAAGCAGTTAAAACTAGAATTCTATCCTTTCTTAATAGAATACGCTTTTTTAGTCCTTTGCAGTTTGGGTTTCGGGCAGGCCTTTCTACTGAAGATGCTCTACTAGATTTTTGTTCATATATTCATAAGGGTTTGGATGGCAAAAATTCTTGTGCTGGTCTCTTTGTTGATATAACAAAAGCCTTCGACATGGTAAACCATACCATTGTTTTGGATAAATTGGAAAAAGTAGGTTTTCGTGGGTTTATCCTCAAATGGTTTGAGTCGTATCTAAAAGATAGAACGCAAAGAGTTAAAATTGGAAAAAATACCAGTAACTTGAAAGTGACCAATCTTGGTGTACCCCAAGGATCTGTGCTTGGCCCAATTTTGTTCCTTATTTATATAAACTCTTTATTCGAGCAATCATTCATAGGAAAAATTAGCGCTTTTGCAGATGATCTTGGTATTGCCTTTAGCTCGTTAAGCCCCTTGAATTTGATTGCCGATATAAATCATGATGTGCACATCTTAAGACGTTGGTTTGCGAAACACAAATTGATCGTTAGTAACAAAACCAAGCTAAAGTTTTTTAGCCTAAGTTTGCAAGAACCCCCGGACTTAGACATTATATTGCATGCATCTGATTGTATTAAGCAAAGTTTATCTGACTGTAAGTGTAGGAAAATTAATAACAATAATAACAATAGTAATGAAGTAAATTGTAGTGGAGATTGCTTTAAAATTGAAATTGTGGAGGATTTTAAATACCTTGGTGTCATCATCGACCAAAATATGAGTTGGTCCAAACACATCTTGTGTTTAAAGCAATATCTACTATCATCCATTCGTTGTTTTTACCGGCTCATGAAGTACTGTTCCATACGTACCTTAAAATTTTTTTATAATGGCATATTCCATTCAAAAATGCAATATGGTATTAGCTGTTGGAGTGGTGCGTATCGCAATAAACTCCAACAGTTAACTGTCCTTCAAAAATGTGCCATAAGGAAAGTTTGTAAAACTAATCGTTTTTCTCACAGTATGCATCTATTTAAGGCCTTGAATATTTTGCCTGTGAAACATTTGTTTTATTATAAAGTAATGAAAGTTTTCTTTGCGAGAGGTGGTTACATGCAAAGCCCAATCTTCGACCGGCAGAACTTACGTAGTAGTACAAACTACGTTGTTTGTGTTCCCGCGTTTCGAACCACTAGCTACAGAAACTTCTACTCAATCATTTCATGCAGATTGTTTAACAAGCTTCCTATAGAAATAAAAATAACTAGGAATCTTACCGCGTTTTTGAAGAAATTAAAGTTGTGGCTTCTAAACTTTGACCATAATCAAATCGAAATTCTGTTGCGCTTCCATATTTAAATATCTGAATTATTAAATATAGGAATTATTATATAGTATTCCCAAGATCATTATTTGCTACCGCACGCTTAAATTGTATATTTTTTTGTTTTTTTTTAATAGTTATTGAACATAGATGTTATCAATATATATTTAACTAACATTTGCTTTGTACACCCCACACTGAATTACAATAAATTGAAGTGGCATTTATTTCTATTTTCTATTAAATATAAAATGTCACTAACTATTCTCATAAAATAGTTCTATAATAATAGCTAGATTAGATTAAATATTTAATGTTTAAGAAAGATGTAAACTGTATGAGAATAATGAACAATAAATGAATGAATGAATGCTTGATATTGTTACAGCAAACATGATTCATGGTTCATGCGGTACTCTTAATCGTTCGTTGCCTTGCATGGCACATGAAAAATATACCAAAAATTTTCCTAAAGATTTCACTAACAATACAATCACAAATGTCGACAAATATTCAATATATCGTCGAAGAAATACCGAAAATGATTGTCCATTTATTGAAAACATCAGCAACACAGACATTGACATTGATAACCTTTAGTTGGTGCCATATTCGCCTCTGCTGAGCAAAACATACAATGCTAATATTAATCTTGAGTTCTGCAGTTCTGTGAAGAGCCAGTTGACTACCTGTTTCCCAGACCGAGCAAAGATACTGTGGGATAATCACAAAGATTCAATGACTGATGATATATTGCATCAACATCGTACATGGTGCACTATGTACAATGAAGCATTGATTGTTATTGAGGATCTTTGCATTATCATTGCCAACTTACCACTCAGTCATTTCGGTATGAATTCGCCAAATCGAACTGCATCTGATTTAATGAACACTGAAATGAATCGTGAACAGCAGTACAACACTGTAGAAATGGCGGCGATTGTTACTCGCAATGTCCCACTAATGAATGAGGAACAAAGAACCATTTACGAATACATTATGCTCGCAGTTTCAGCAGGACAAGGTGGGTTCTTATTGGAACTGGCAAAACACCTTATTTCGCTAATTCTCGCCGAAATACGATCAAATAATGACATCGCATTGGCCGTTGCATCATCGGGTATTGCGGCAACTTTATTGGATGGAGGCAGAACATTCAGTATTTAAGCCACCACTAAATATTCGAAATAACCTTGACTTACATAAAAAAAACAATCATCCATGGCCACAGTGCTGAAACAGTGTAAAATTATCATCTGGGATGAATGTACTATGGCACACAAACATGCGCTTGAGGCGTTGAACAGGACATTGAAAGATATTAAAAACAACGACAAACTATTTGGCGGCACTCTGTTAGTCCTTTCAGGTGATTTCAGGAAAACACTTCCCATCATTCCACGTTCAACAAACGCTGATGAGATCAATGCTTGCTTAAAATCATCGCCATTGTGGCGTCATGTTGAAAAAGTACAGCTGAAAGTAAATATGCGCGTTCAAATGCTTCAAGATCCATCCGCTGAAACATTTTCAAAACAACTCTTAGATATCGGTGATGGAAAAGTTACTATAGATGAAACTGGATGCGTAAAATTACCGACCGATTTCTGCACAATCATTGATTCGCAAGATGCTCTCATTGAACAAATATTTCCCGACACACATAAATCATGAATGGCTTGCAGAAAGAGCATTTTTAGTCATTCAAAAATTAATGAAAAACGTTATCGAAGCCAGCATAATACCACGAATCCCCATTATACCTACAAATGTGCCAATTCAATTTAAACGTATTCAGTTTCCGATTAGATTGGCTTCTGCAATGACCATCAATAAGATTGATAGTGGCTTAGATTTGAGCACACCATGCTTTTCACACGGACAATTATACGTTAGCTAAAGATGGGCTAACAAAAAATATTGTTCACGGTATAGCATTAAGAGATTGATATTGTTTGTTAGCGTAACTGTAGTAATTAATTAATGATATATATAATAATATGATATATATAATAAATAAAATAAAAAATGTTTGGGGTTTTGTCATTTTTATATTCGCTCATCGCTCATATACCACATCCTTACACACTTACAATAAGTAAGTAATTTTTTTCCAACACTAGAAATTCCCTAGAAATATTTTATATGGCAAAACAACATTTGCCGGGTCAGCTAGTAATTTATATATAATTTAGTTGCGAGAAGAAAAGGTGGAGGTTAAAAAACTCCTCATAATAATATATTTTTTAACAAAGAACGAACAAAAACAAACGAAAAAAACAGTACTTACAAACTAAGATAAAACGACTTAACCTAGCCTAATTGTTAGCTTCTACCCAATCTAGCCACCAGTATTTATTTAAATTTGACCTATTGTCATTATTTACATCTTTATCAGGTACGCTCATGCAGTATTTCCAAATATTGCTTTCATCGCTTGAGTGTGCAGGCACATGGAGGATTCGTTTATCTGTTGCTCTTCTAGCAGCATGATATATGATAGGGACATAACTCGAGTCTGAAAGATAGCCATATGCATCCAGATAAAGAAATGCTTCACGTGGTACATGTCCACTTATCAAGGAATTTCTAAAATACCCAGGGTTAGGATAAAATAAACCCGATATGAATTCATTCTCAATAACATAACTTGACCGCGCAAAATGATTCCTCGTAAGGTCTAGAATGACATTGTCAATTCTAGACACGCCGGAAGCATCCAATAGTCTTTTGTTGGAGACATAATGCCGAAAGTCGGAATGAGCGCTTCTGTACATTCTCAAAAATTTTGTACTTCTCCATATAAGATGGGCTTTGGTTCCACCACACTGGACTCGCATAAGTCAAAATTGGACGCACAAAAGCTTGGTAGCAAATGACCTTCACATCTGATCTCAAATAGTTGGAATAAAAAAGTTTCTTCAGCGTCATAAATGCTGCCCTTGCTTTTTTTAATTGGATATTGACATGATCATTATTATATAGGAATTTATCTAAGTAAACTCCTAAATACCTCACAACAGTTTTTGATTCGATTCGAAGGCCATTTGAAGATGTTATAACCAAACTTCTAACCAAATCAGTCGCAAGTCTGAATTGCCCTGTCCTACTGGGGTGCGGAACAGTATTGTTTCGCATTTAGAATTGTTTATTTTTAGTTTCCAATCCTCACAGAATTTTTCGAGGGTATCAAACTTCAGTTGGAGTTCGTTTTTAATTTCGCAAATTTTTGAAACATAAGCATACAGAATGACGTCGTCGGCGAACGCTATTGAGCCATCCAAGTCCCTCAGCATTTTAGAAACGTAAATATTAAAGAGTATTGGTGCGGATACTGTGCCTTGTAGCAGACCATTAATGGCATCAAACATTTTTTCAGTCTTGTACCTTCTATCTGTTACAACGAATTTCTTCTCGCGTTTCATAGATACGATTATGGATTATCATATCTTCAGAAAATCGGAGAAGATGGTCAGGTTGTAAGTTAAACCGTTTTAATTCCTCTGCTACTTAGACAGATTTTCGACTTGAGTGTTCTGTGGCGTGGATCGACTCAAAATGGGAACCAATAAGATTGAGTTTAGTCATTCCACCATCGATCACGTATTGGTTTCCCACAATTAGACAGTGGTTGTGATCAATTCCAGCTTTATCAATAAGTTGTTGGGATGCCAACAGGATTTTCAATTTCGGAATATTGATAACATTACGAGGCTTAAAAATCTGTTTTATCTGAGGAAATATAGTCCTCGAGCAGAGTTGTAAAAGACTGCAATCTTTTGCAATGTAATCCCTGAAATCTCGGATAGTATTTCATGATTTGTGATTCATTCAATTTACTTCATATGATTACTTAGACCCCAGCATTGAAATTCTTTCATTCTTTTTGAAGTCTTGATTGGATCAATCTTTACGACCATTCTTTTGATTTGAAAACAATTGAATGCAATTCTATCGACTGACAGTGCATTCACCGAAGTCACTCTGAAATCCTTACCATTCTCTTGAAGTCTCCCGCATTCAGTTGAAGTCTTTGGAACCTCAAAGTTTTTTGTTGCAGTGTTTGGGATTTCAGCATGTGAACAGATTTGAAACAGAAAGAATCACGAATCCACTTTTATATGGAGTATAATGGGCTTTTAAGTTTAGAGGATGTGGAGAACGCTGTGTTCAGGTCGGGAGGAGGGGATGGGCATGGGGACGGAGTCGTACTAAGAGAAATTAATAAAATGAAAGTAAATAAATTAAATTTATTTCAATTAAGAATTCACATATTTTAAATTACATATTTAACAATTTTCCAAACTATTAACTTTCAGAATAACCGTTCACATGCTGAAATCCCAAAGACTGCAACAAAAAACTTTGAAGTCCCAAAGACTGCAATGTAAATTTTTTGAAGTCCCCAAGACTGCAATGAAAATCTGTTGAAGTCCCAAAGACTTCAACTGAACGCGGGAGACTTCAAGAGAATGGTAAGGACTTCAGAGTGACTGCGGTGAATGCACTGTCAGTCGATAGAATTGCATTCAATTGTTTTCAAATCAAAAGAATGGACGTAAAGATTGATCCAATCAAGACTTCAAAGAGAATGATGATTTCAATATTGAAATCTGGTTCGTAGAGTTAATTTATGAATTGTAGAGTCAGAGATATGAAGTCAATTGATTTTTTAAGTCAAAAGATTTAAATCTTTTACATCTCTGTCCTCGAGTCAGACTTCATCACATTTTCGGCTCGATGCCTCCAGTAGTCATTAATAGAATTCCGAAATTATTGTCTCAATAAGGATCTTACATTTTTCATCAGAGACTTCAATCTTATTAGCTCCAAGCTGATTAAATTATTCGGAACCTGTTGACGAATCCGATTTATCTGAGTTAATAGAAAGCTTTTGTGTGTCTGTAATGTCATAATGTCACGGTTTTCTATAGCATTCCAAACTATTTTTGCTCTTTATTTTTTGTACAGCGGACTCCATTGTTTCCTGAACTACGGCATTAATTTTCTCGATAGCAGATTCACACTCTACATTTGTGAGGTTCCTGTTGTTAGGAACATCAGTCGATGCGCGTTGAGACCTATATTTTCTCGCGGCATAACATTCAAATCTGCACCACTCTGTGTTCCTAAAATTATATTTTGGAGCCTCGTGTTGTGTCTCAAATGTAAACGTTGAATCAACTGCTAAGGATACCTCAATTACGATGACGTTGTGATCACTATCATAAGGCAACAGCTGTATTTTAGTATCGCGGATTGTTAAACTGAGTATGGCAGATATTCAGTAGCTGAGGTCTTTGGCTCATTGAGTTTCAATCAAAAAACCAGACAACTTCAAAAAGTTGTGTACACCAGCTCTAGTTGGAGGATGTTTTCGCACTGTTGCAGCAACACAACACAGAGTCAACACATTTTTTACTGGAAAAATATTGCACAAAGTTTTTAAACGCGTACGATCTGCCTGTGTCCGAATAACTTTTGATTCAAAATAAAACCAGCAGTCGGAATATCAGATTATTTTTAGTCTATAAAAATGTTTTCCTTATTCGAATGTAACTTACCCGAAAATTGCAACTGATCTCATGCTATCCGCTTTATTTGAATTTGTTGATGGTTGATATGTTAGTATGACGATGGGCAAGCCAACGGAGGGCTTTCAAAAATATATCCCTGATTGCAAGCGTGGTATCCCAGTGAGCGCCGTATCAAATCAATCATAGTTCCATGCATCTATTCCAAATGTTTCTACTCCGGCAAAAACAAAATACAGAGGCACCCTTCTTATCCGACTTCCTCTTGTTGTTGCCCAAAATGTATACCATACATTCTGTTCTCGAACATTTGTTTTGCACTTAAATGCCTATTCTAGTTTTGTTTTATCATCTTTTTTCCGCGCTTACATTTTTTGCACATATTATTTTGAAAAGGAAATTCTAAAACAAAAAACACATAACAACATGCCCTAAGCTGTGAACTAGAATAATTCCCATTGATTTCCGTTATTAGATTTTTCTTTTAATTTTCATATTTTCATTTATTAGCCTTGTG
Source organism: Orthonevra nobilis (assembly GCA_963555765.1). Lineage (NCBI taxonomy): Eukaryota > Metazoa > Arthropoda > Insecta > Diptera > Syrphidae > Orthonevra > Orthonevra nobilis. Next base: position 36,826,697 of record OY743226.1, read on the forward strand.
GTTGTCCCTCAAAAAATAAAAATTGCAAAAAATTCACTTTGATTTTGTATCACAATTTGCTTTTCTTGAATAAAGGCACAAACATTTTTTGAAGTACTCGAAAATCACGGTAATATTTCAAACGAATTGACGGCGAGGAACCTTATCCGCGCGCTTGAACTTGAACGTTTGGTCAGGTCAGAGTTTTAAATGCATCTGACCAAGATTTCGCAATAAATTAATCAAAGGGACTGTGACAGGTCACTTGACCGGCGGCGGTGAGACTACAGCGTAAAAGAAAACAAGGCGGGTGAAAGAAAAGCGCGCTCTAAGGACATTTGCAAGGGAGAAAAGCACTTCGCGAACTGTTCATGTACAATGGTGCACTGGGACTGCTTAAGCTAGTTTCGCAAATCCAATTAGACGTCAAGTTCAGCTGTGCTAAGGGAAGAATAAGGAAATTGTTTTGGGTTAGAAAAACGTATGAAGTCCTAAGTTGTTGGGCGAAGAGCTTTTGCGACAGCTGATTGTATGTATGGTGGGTGGTAGGTGGTAGGTGGTAGGTTGTTGATTTAGAGGGTGGTAATAGAAATTGGCAACGAATGACTTAGTCTTAGAATAAAAGCAGTTTTGTTTCAGTTTCTATGAATACCTTGGAAGTGGTTTTGGCAAAGGAAAGTTGGATCAGAATGATTAATGGAACGGAATTTGAACAAATAGAACTTTAGTAACTTCTTAGCTATCCCACAAGTGTACATGGATCAAACAAAGATAGCATCATGGCAGCACTCTTGCAACTAGACTTGGTCATGGTCAACAAAGAAATATTCGCATCAAAGCTATTCCGTTTCCGCGGACAGGAAAATTGTGTTAATGTTAAATGGAGACAAGACTCTTCGATTTCCTTGCGCTGGAAGAGTGCGTACTATCAATTCTTTTTCTGAAGTATTTTCTTTTCCAAGTCTTTTTTTCATACCACACATTTCTTGCAGGGAGTTGTTTGTAGTCTAAAGAAGTCTGCGCTACTTTCTGAATTTAAGCGCGGCATTGTGACTAAAAAATTGTTTATAATTGTGTTAGACAATGGTTCATTTGAATCTTTCGCGAAGATGTTCTCTACAGTGCTGAAGCTTTGAACCTCGTTATTGTTGCCTGATGCAGCTTTCTATCATAAGACAGTTGGATTGCTACTAAATAATTGTAAACTGATCGTTCGAATTGTCTTGCGTCAAATAGTGCACGGTCAATTTGATTTATTGTATCTATAGGACTACCGGTTGAAAATGTCGTTATTGCAGACAACTTCACATCTATTACTCTGAGGTGAATTTTTTACCATGACAGTTGTCACATCAGAAACTTCATGTCAGTGTCTTATTATCACAGTCTAGGTTATTGTTCATCAGTGAAAACAGTCAAGTTTTTGTAAAGCCGTAAAATGTCTACATTCATGCCATCAAAACAACATTTGCGGGAAGTTTAAATAAGCTTCTTTCATTTAAAGAAAAAAAGCAACCGAAGCGCATCAATTTTTACCGAAGCTTACCCGGGCTATACTTTAGACGTTAGAATGTGTCAGCGGTGGTTTAAGCGGTTCAAAGATGGTGATTTCGACACCGAAGACAAAGAACGCCCCGGCCAGGTGAAAAAGCAAACCATTTCCGATCGTTTGAAAGCAATGGGAATGATCCGAAACGTAGGACTTCGGGTGCCGTATGAATTGAAGCCACGAGACGTCGAACGCCGATTTTGCATGTCCGAAATGCTGCCTGAACGCCACAAAAAGAAGTCTTTTTTGCATCGAATCGTCACTGGTGATGAAAAATGGGTACATTACGATAATCCAAAACGTCGGGCAGCGTATGGATACCCCGGACATGCCTCAACATCGACGGCCGTTCAGAATATTCATGGCCTGAAGTTTATGCTGTGCATTTAGTGGGACCAGAAGGGTGTTGTGTATTATGAGCTGCAAAAACCGACGACGGCAATTGATGCGTTTGAGCCGAGCACTGAAGGAAAAACGGCCGGAAACGGTCGCAAGACACGATAAAGTTATTTTGCAACATGTGGCCGAGCATTGTCATGTTGCAAAATAACTTTATCGTGCCTTGCAATCGTTTCCGGTCGTCAAAACTTACCTCGAAACGCTCAAATGGGATGTCCTACCCCAGGCGCCGTATTGTCCAGACTTGCGCCATCCGATTAGTATCTCTTCCGATCGATGCAACATGGCCTGGCTGAACAGCACTTCCGTCATTTCGATGATGTCAAAAAATGGATCGATTCGTGGATTGCGGCCAAACCGGTCGAACTTTTGAGAACGGGTATCCACGAATTGCCAGAAAAATGGGGAAAATGTGTGGCGATGGGCAATACTTTGAACTTTGAATTTATATCTATTTTTCCTCATAAAACGACATTTTCAACCGGTAGTCCTATTGTTTGAACTCTTCCATGCCACTGGTAGTTTAATCCTCCAGCCCATACGAAGTTGAGACACTACGCCAATCTCAAAATGCGGGGAACATTGACTTTCTACCAACACCTAACAAAAATTTAATAAAAGAATAAATTCCAAAAAGTGAGCAGCTTTATAATTGCAGACATCTTCTCATGTTTAATTTGTAAACATTTCCATCTTTTTTGTTTATTGAGCTAAATGAGATAATACATTTTTTTAATCATTATTTAATTTGCTGATTCCTAGACATCTGCATCTTAGCGTTATCACTGAAAATGCAATAAAAAATCTTTATTGCTGAAAGGCTAGTTTTTTCTAGTAGCTTTGAATCAATTTGAAAAGATTAAATATGACAATGATTAGTGGCATTGATGAAACAAATTGTTTTTAATTGTTTTCGATCCAGTTTCGATTGATTTAATAAAAATACTTGGAATTATTTATAAGCTCAGTAAGTGATTTTGTGTAGTTTTCATGAACCTGGGAGTCGGACTGGAGGCCGAGGGGATAGGAAATTCAATCCGATTGACATTGTTGACATGTGCGTTCCATTACTAACGATCCATACAGGATGTCCAGCGGCGACGGAGCGATGGAAATTTGCACTTAAACTTCTGTTGGACGTGAGGTAGCGGAAGGTAAGTCTAACACTCCCAAACTCATGAAATTAGAATTCCAGTACAGCTCCGTAATTTGCAGTTCATTCCACCTCGTTGTGCTCCTTGGAAAGCAAGCGGCCATTACTTGCAATAAACTCGAAGAGCCCTTAACCATAACGATATTCGACAACTTTCGACAAGCTTAACCCTAAGTAAGGCCCATCAACATGGGTTAAAGGCAGCATCCATTTATACACCGAAATTTGGAAAGCAAAAAGATAAGCTTCCCATTTTACCTTTGGACCTAATAAGTGACTAAAAGATTGTGGTAGAAGACGAACAACAAAAATGGCTATTTGGATATAAAATCTTTGTTTACGAATTAACAAATCCCTCTTATCGCATCTGGCAGATGAATAAGCAATTAAGGCTATCTTACGGCTCACATAGAGCAGACATACCCAAAGTCTATTTGAAGAAGGAAAGTACAACGTATTCAGTTTGTGTAGGTAAACCTCTGTGGAAGTAAGGCTTCATCAGGGAGAAGCATTTGGACATGGAGTTAATGAATGAAACATTGTGTGGTCAAAATCAGGTGAAAGGATTTAAGTAAAAAGCCTCGACCGGCGGTAAGATCAGAAACTCTTTCTATATTAATGCTCTCTTATTACAGCCCAGGGGACACAAAAGTAGTGGAGGTGAAGTTAAAGAAACACCACCATCACCATTGGCACTGTATACATGCCATTTGGAGATGGCTGAGAGTTTCTTCTGGTCAAATACGAGCAGGGTGGTAGGCTGTAATACTAACGCTTATCAAACCAGCGATAAAAAGGCTTTATTCAACAATCTCTTTATCTGTTTGAGAAAGATTCCTAGTGAAGAGATCATCCTTAATGATTGAAGAAGTATATTAAATAAACGGATGAAGTAAGGACAAGATACTGAGTATGACAAATTTTTACGTTGCCAGTAAGGAAGAATTCGGAAGTTGCGATTACCAGAATTCATAAGGAAAACCCTCAAACAATACAGTTGACAAATAAGAATAAATTTTAAGTCATAGGTTCGTGGCAAAATTTTGTCAGAACGTACTTATAGTACCTCCCGAACAAGCAATACGATATTCTAGCTTTGAATTAAAAATACTAGAGTAGATCATTTATAAAAAGGTAGTTAAACAGATGCCTTATCGTGCAACGGAGATAGCTAATTATAGTGCTGGAGCGTATAACCAAGTTGGGTTTGGTAAAACCAAATTCTCAAAAGACTAAGGTCCCATTTAATGTCGAATAAGAGTTCAAAACGACACTAAGAACCATTTTAAAAGCTCTACCACTGGCGAGGCGAAATGTTGTTAGATCTCTTGGGGTCTTGTTATATTAGCATCTACATTTTAACAAACATGTAGGTGCTGATCTAGCCAAGGCCATGACAAAGAGACCATTTCACAGCAGTTAGCGTAAAGATGATCTGCTACACGGTCCTCATTCGGCCTGTTATTGCATATGGATGATCCGTGTGCTTCAACGTGGGAGCAAGCTTGATGAAAAAGATTCGGGCTTTAGAGAGACGATGTCTTAGGGCATGTATCCATATCTATAGAGCTTCAGAGTCCCAATACAAAAACATCCATTCGAATGAGGTCCTGTACAATGGGGCAACCGAGTGGATAACTTTCTTATCAAACTTATTCGGAGACACGTTGCGAGAGCAATGACCTCGAGCAAACACCGGACTTGGAACGCGAAGGGCCACTTATTACACGCAGCTCTCGGGAAACCCTCTATTCAGCACCAGCAGTTCTGGTGATAGCAAGAAAGGGACAGAAGCATTGTTATCATTATCTGTAAGTTAAATTCAAAAATTTCCACATTATAAAATGTCACTCTAGCCTGTCTGGCTTACATATATTAATATTAATGTACATGCATACACATTTATTAAAATAGAACTTAGGGTTATTTTAAGGAAGTTCTATAGATTTAATTTAAGGTAGTAAAAGGTATAGGTTATTTTAAGCTAGTTATTGCATTGTAGGAAGAAAATAATTAATAAGCCTTCCACATACTAAGTTATTTTTTGCGACAATTCTTTTCTTTGTTCTTTTACCTTTCATTATCAAATTTAAACTACACTTATTTACGTTTCTTCGTCGAAAGACATAGAGTTAAGAATTAAGTTAACCTAAGGGTAAAGCCACTATAGCACCATTAAATTGTATCATCATTGTTTAGTAAATAAAGCTTGTTTAAGCATTTAATAAATTATATGAAACAAAAATTCATAGACAAAACTTAAGTCATCCACAAAAGCAGTTGGAATACCTCATAACCCGAGTCAAAAAGAGGGAATTTATGTTCACCAGAAAGAGACTCGGACCAAGGACAGAACCTCGGGTTACCCCTAGCTTGAGTATCTTAAGATCGCTTCTTACATTTTCAATCCTCACAGACTAGTTTGAAGCCACGAGTTCCCGCCTTCTCAAGTTTGCTTATAAGAACTTTGTGATAGCCCATATTAAATGCTTAAGTTATGTCAATGAACAAGCCAGCAGTACCGTCAAGGTTTGGCATAAGATTGCTTAAAAACTGTAGAAGCGCATCTCTATTAGTTTTACCTTTCTGGAATCCAAATTGCATTGCATTGAAAAATTGAATTTTTGGAAGACAACTCACTAAGCTATTTCTCACAAGCTTTTGACAGATTTAGCTAAAAACTGGAAGAAGTGATATGAGCCTTTAATTGAACACTTTCAGAGAAGACATTTAGCAATGGTATTTTAAACTCCATATTCCATTACAGTACAAAAATTAATTTAACTTTCAAGCTGCTTAAATCAATAAATATATATTTTCTTTTGTAGCATACACTTGTTGAACATGCCCTTCGTCTAATCACTTGTCTTGCACAATTATGACAATCAAAAAAGCATTTAACAAAAGTAACAAGAAAGAGCAGAGCAAACATATCTCCTCTGCTCTTCTTTCGCATTGCATGAGTTTCGGAAATTTTCCAATGTGACGTCAAGAGAAAACAAGATGGCAGATCACCATCGCGAAGCAGTCCTATTTTCCATACAAATCTGATTAAAACATACGTCACTCTAGTATGCCACTTGCCATATGATTTCAAACAACAGAAACAGTCGCGACAATACACAAAGGCCATTCTGAACCAAAGCGCAGGTTGCAGAGGTCCGCCCGCATTTCCTCCTTATTTTACTCGTTCCCAAGTAATTGTTGAAAAATCAATCATCGAATTTTATCGCGACTGTGCTGAAGTTTATATTTTAACGAAATCGAAATTTCTTCCCAACGTAATCATTGTGTTTGCGAAAAATATTGTGAAATTGTACGAGGCGAACAATTAAAATATTGGGCCATATGTTTCGTTTTACTTTTTGATTCCGAACTTGACATTGAAGCGCACAACAAAACGAAAGAGAAATCAGCACAAAAATCAATTCTTCGAGGGCATTCCTGGATCTAAACAATGACGGAACGTCAACCACTTTTGCAGCTGCAAGAGCAATCGGATAATGAACATGGTAGGATAATAGCACGACCGGATCTACGCAATTCGCCGGATAATGGGCTCGTCGATGTGCAAAGCGATCAAAGTTTGGACTCGTTGGAGAAGCAAAATAAACAAGAGTATCATCCGTCGGCGCATCGTACACTCGATCATCCCACCTCAAACGTGGACACATTGGTGCATCTGCTGAAGGGTAACATTGGAACGGGCATTCTGGCCATGCCCGATGCATTCAAGAATGCTGGCCTGTATGTTGGACTTGTTGGAACACTGTTAATGGGCGCCATATGTACGCACTGCATGCATATGCTGGTCAAGTGCTCACACGAATTGTGCAGGCGATTACAAGTTCCAGCGCTGAGTTTCTCGGAAGTGGCTACTGCCAGCTTTGACACTGGACCACTGGCATTGAGGAGATATTCGAATATTGCTACTAAATCGATAACGACATTCCTGTGTGTGACACAATTTGGTTTCTGTTGTGTTTACTTCCTTTTTGTGGCGCTTAACGTGCAGGAGGTTGTGGCGCATTACTTCGTGAAACTGGACGTGCGGATATACCTTATGATCATGCTGATTCCAATGATTCTAATTAATATGGTGAAAAATCTTAAGTTCCTCACGCCAATGTCGTTATTTGCTTCAATTCTGACGGTCACCGGGCTGGGAATAACTTTCTATTATATGCTCGACGGTCTTCCACATGCGGATACTGTGAAACCTGTAGCTTCATGGTCCACGTTGCCGCTGTACTTTGGTACTGCCATTTATGCATTTGAAGGAATTGGAGTTGTGCTGCCGCTGGAGAACAATATGAAGCATCCCGAGGATTTTGGTGGAACAACTGGAGTCTTGAACACGGGCATGGTGATTGTTGCAAGCGCTTACACGGCGGTTGGTTTCTTTGGATATCTCAAGTATGGAGATCAGGTGCAGGGAAGTATTACACTTAATCTACCACCCGAGGAGATCCTCTCCCAGCTGGTCCGTCTGGCCATGGCTCTAGCCATATTCTTTTCATATACGCTTCAGTTTTATGTTCCCGTGAATATCATTGAGCCCTCGGTGCGCGGTTACTTTGACACTGACCGTGCAAAGGATATCTCTTCGACAGTTCTCCGAATTGTCATGGTTACGTTCACTTTTGTCCTGGCCGCATGCATTCCAAACCTCGGTCCGATTATATCCCTGGTCGGAGCTGTTAGCAGCTCGACAGTTGCCCTTATCGCGCCACCAATCATCGAGATGATTACCTTTTGGCCCATCGGATACGGTCGTTACAACTGGATGCTGTGGAAGGACTTTGCAATTCTCATCTTTGGCCTGCTGGGCTTCATCTTTGGCACTTATGCCAGCGTTGCACAAATCCTCGACCCGCCTGTCAATTAAACCTAACGTACAAATGTTTTATTTTTTGTATATTATTTTAGATTAAGAATTCAAATTTATGTTTATTATTTAACTGAAGCCAGTGAGGTCGCGCTCCGTCATGAGGACAAGTCTCATTCGAAAGGTGCTCTTGCAGTTTTTTTTTTTCTTCACTCGACTCAAATAGCTTTCAATTAAACAGATTAAAAGATGTGATTTTATTTTTCAATTTAACAATATTGTTATTCCATTTATCTTAGAACAGATACTGTGTATAAGACGGGTGCTTATTTTTTTTAATGTAAATCTTAACTAATGCAAGCATTTCCGCTGTTATATTTGGTTATAGATAATTTATTTTTGTTTAAGACGTATTTATAGTTGGAATTCTGTTTAAGTACAATCGTATAACACTTGACAATAACGAGGTGTGCTATTTAAGAACTACATATATAATATAAATGTAACTAGAAACATTCGAATTTTTATTTGTTAAATATTTTAAACAAACTACTGAATTTATTTTGAATATATCGCGTGACGTGCGCGCGCACAAAAGACAATAACTAGATTCTAGGCAAAAACAAAATAGTATTCAAATATGAAACACACACACAATTTATCATAAACAAAACTTATATATTTAAATAATAAACGTTTATTTATCTACTTGTTGAACAAAAAATACATAGCTGTACAACCTTTGAAAATAGTAGACAAAAATATATATTATACTATCTTAAATGGAGTTGCTTTGTTTATTCGATTGTGGGATGAGAGGCGTGCAAGTTCAGTTTTCTTGCATGAATGCTTTAACCGGAACTCGGGGAGAGTGGCAACTGCCGGTGTTAGTCATAAACGTGAGGCGTATGTTTCGTCTCGATAAGGGTTTGTATGAAATTCAACAGTTGGTGACAGAGTTTGCTTGATTAAATGCGAATTCACTGGGTGGTGACACTGGGAGTGATTACAAATGTAATCAACCGCAGAGAAGAGCTTTATTTATGAAACGATAGGATAAGCATAAACAAATATAGGATGGTCTTAAAAATTTATTATAAGAGCAGGCTATGAGATGGCTTTTATTTGTTTTTTTCTTCAAGACACGAACAAGTTGCGTGGTTGTTTTCTCATAAAGCTTGCAGAGAGAATATCTTTCTTCGAAAATTGGTCAAAATGAGTCTAGAATGAAGTGTGGCTGGAGCAGTGTGAACTTAAGCTTCTCTCAAAAATATGTATGCCGAAATGGAATACATATTTGAACGCATTTGAATACAAATGAAAAATATAAAATACAAGACAAGATTAAAAAAATATTAAACATTTATTCTAAAAAAAAACTTAATAAAACAAAGAACAAAGACATTCAATTACTCAATTTCAAAACTATAGCTGAAAAAAAAAATTAAGTAGGTTTAAATGTTAAAAAAATTAAAGTTAAGAGGCTTCAAAATCGTAAAATTTACAGAGAACGGAAAATAATAGGACTACCGGTTGAAAATGTCGTCAATGCTTTATTGAGGAAAATTAGATATAAATTCAATATTCAAAGTATTGCCCATCGCTAGCCATACATTTTTCCCATTTTTGTGGCAATTCATGGATACCCGTTCTGAAAAATTCGACCAGTTTGGCCGCGATCCACGAATCGATCCATTATCTGACATCATCGAAATGACGGAAGTGCTGGCCATGTTGCATCGATCGGAAGAGATAGTAATCGGATGGCGCAAGGTCTGGACTATACGGCGGGGTAGGACATCCCATTTGAGCGTTTCAAGGTAAGTTTTGACGACATTTGCAACATGTGGCCGAGCATTGTCATGTTGCAAAATAACTTTATTGTGTCTTGCGACCGTTTCCAGCCGTTTTTTCCTTCAGTGCTCGGCTCAAACACATCAGTTGTCGGCAGAACTCGGCTGTGATTGTTTCATTCGGTTCATTTCTCATCACCAGTGACGATTCGATACAAAAAAGACTTCTTTTTGTGGCGTTCAAGCAGCTCGTTCGGTCGTGCAAAATCGGCGTTCGACGTCTCGTGGCTTCAATTCATACGGCACCCAATGTTCTACCTTTCGGATCATTTCCATTGCTTTCAAACGATCGGAAATGGTTTGCTGAGCGACGCCAAGTGATTTTGCAAGTTCTTCTTGCGTTTGTGATGGATCTTGATCGAGCAATGCCTCCAATTCATGGTCTTTAAACTTTTTCACCTGGCCGGGGCGTTCTTTGTCTTCGGAGTCGAAATCACCATCTTTGAACCGCTTAAACCACCGCTGACACATTCTAACGTCTATAGTATAGCCCGGGCATTCTTCGGTAAGCAATTGATGCGCTTCGGTTGCTTTTTTCTTTAAATGAAAGAAGCATATTTAACCTTCCCGCAAATGTTGTTTTGATGGCACGAATGTAGACATTTTACGGCTTTACAAAAACTTGTGTGTTTTCACTAATGACCAATAACCTAGACTGAAATAATTCGACAATGACATGAAGTTTCTGATGTGACAGCTGTCATGGTCAAAATTCACCTCAGAGTAATAGATATGAAGTTGTCTGCAATAACGACATTTTCAACCGGTAGTCCTATTAAAATCAAATTTAGTAATATGCAAAGATTTCGTTATTGAGCTGTTGAGGAAAATAGATCAACGTCTGCCAAGAAACATGAACGTATTAAACTAAATGAATTGTATTTTGGGGTTAAAATATTTTCCATTAAAATATGCAAAATTAAATCGTGAAATGGTCTTTTATTTTCGGCGAATAATCCCGAGAACTGAAAGAAGCTTTCTGGGACATCTTCGGAGCCACAGAGCGTGTTTTTTGAGCAAGGAACACGTCATTAACGCTTAGTTCGATAAGTTGGCTCAATAGCGCAACAGAGCATGTGTTGGCCGATAAAAGCAACCCAAATCTAACAACTTCCGAAAAGTATGGAAAGTATCTGAAATAACCGCCATATTAATACCAGGCAAGGACGCTACAAGACCAACATCGTACGGACCAATAAGTTTACTTCCAATTATCTTCAGGACATTTGAAAAATTGTTTCTCGACCGTATGGAAATAGCCATTCAACAACACAGACTAATCCCGACCATCAATTCGGATATCGCAGACAATAGTCAAACAATTCACCCAGTTCATAGAGGAACAAATAAGATCCTAAACGACCTGAATGAGCGAAGATATTGTGTGTATGTCTATCTAGACGTTGCTTAAGCATTCGATAGCGTATGGCATAAAGGACGCCTATAAACATTAATGAGAAGGCTTTCAGACTACTGCCCTCTTATTAACAATTATTTAAACTAGAGATTCTTTTATGTACAATTTGTAGACGAAAGTTTAGACACAACATATGCAAAATAGAAGTAAGTAGGTACTCCTGTGATATAACACCTTTGACTTACAGCTGACATTCCAAAATCAAGATATCGAAACACTATGGTAGCAAGATTTGCAGGCGACATGGTGATCCTTACCTCTTACCACAACCTCCAAACGGCAATCGACACACTACAGGAAACAATGGACAAAACAATGGACTGGTTCAGTAGATGGGCTATCAAGATCAATGAAGATAATCAGTACAAGTCATTTATATCACCAAACGAAGCTTCAGCTCCCAAGCCATTTATCTAAACAACATTCAAATTCATATTGTCATATAGACATCGAACTGACATGGAAACATCACATAAAAACGGAACCAAAAAAAATTAATTTAGATAAATCTACTCGCTTCTGAAACAAACTTCAAAAATATCGACAGAAAACAAGCTACTTCTTTACAAGACAACAATCGAACGAATCTGGATATACGGTATACAAATATTATTCAAAGGCTGCAAGACAAAATCCTTGGGACAATTATAGATGCTCCTTGGTAAATAACTAATGAATTTTTACAACGAAATCTCTGCATTCCTTCAAACAACGAAGAAATACAAAATATGAGCCCTAAAAACATACAAAAGCTGTCCATGTAAATGACAGATATAAAATCTTAAATTGGGAAATAAAAAAAAATCGAGAGCCACAGGATTCGAGATTTTTTTTTGCCAAAATAATTTTGCAATATATTTTTCCCACCACTCCGCACATATTCAATATAATTATGTTAACGAGTTCCTTTCCTTTGGTCTGGAAAGTAGCCAAAATGATGCCAATCGTGAAAAAGCCCGCTACCTGCCAAACACCACCAGAGTTAAGCCCGATTTCTGCTTATTTATCTGCTTATATCCGATAAACCACAGCTGTGGGTGACTGATGATTTGGGACATGCTATGAATCGCGACTCAGTGTATTCCTTGGTCTTAAAAATTTTTCGAAGAATACTTGTCTTCAAAAGAGTAAGAAATTTTCGGTTTTTCAAATCGGAAGCTAATCTAAAAAAAAAATAAGCCGTAGTCGGAGGAGGAAATCAATCAAGCTTTCTTAAGCTAATGTCAGGCGTTCCTCAGGGATGTATTCTTGGTCCATTGATGTTCGCGATCTTCATTAACGATCTTCACATAGTGTAAACAATTCTTACTATGATGACGATGTAAAAATCTCAGTTACAAACTAGAAATGATTGAGCATGGGTCCTTCAAACATAACATAGATCTTGACAATATCATGTAATGGTCCGTAAGAAATAATTTGCTCTTAAATTCTAAAAAGTCTAAGTGCCTTGTTACTTACAAGCATGAATTGAATTTTATCTATTTGCCTATTTAATATCTAGGAAACAAACACTCGTACTTGGGAGCACCACATTCAATTGAAAATCTCTGGAAGCCTACGCAATCTCTTACCTCCCATGCACTTTACACCTGGAAGCATAAAATTGAAGTTGGCAAAAACCTTAATTATGTGGATAATTAATTAAGGTTCTGAATTTTTTTGTAGTCAGCGCAGAAATAAGAAGTAGGCTTAACTTGGCGTTAAATAACATTGTCCGATATGTGTTTTATTTCAAACGTTTTGATCATGTTTCGGGCTATTATAAAATGATATTAATCTGCAGTTTAAGGAAAAAAATCCGAAGCCTTATAACACTTAACGACAATGCTCTGCCTGGAACCTTTTGTCGTAGCCAACAACACATGGCAAGGTCTCTGGTTCCGACGAAAAAATATCTGTAAGAGACGAAGGAACATTGGCCATTTAAATGAGGCACAATATGTAACAGTTTTAATCTTGTTTTATAAGGTTGGAGTATTATTTTGAGAATGGAAAACTTTCTGGCTTCATAAGATGTAGCGATAAATCTCCCTGGCCGATCCTGAACCAGAACAAGTCATTTCGGTATGGAATTGAAGTCGTGGACACAAAAAACAAACGACTTCTAGTGTTATTTCATAAATTTCGTTTCGAATGTTGTCTTCAATCATCAAAGTTGCATCTGATTTGTTTCTGGCAGGAAGAAATCATGAATAGTTAAAAATCAGGGGGATCGAGTGGCAAGTCGATACCTTCTTCTTTTTGCACGAAACAGTTTCTGTAGGAGCGTAAAAAGTTCTTTGGTGTGTCGATCGAGGGTTTTTCTCACCCCAAATGCGACCATTCTGGTTAGTTAAATTGAACTATGCTTCGTCGCTCATAATGATTTTTTTTTGTGGTCGTGCATAATGAGGTGTAAGACACTCCGATTTCGCCGCCGTTCATGATCATTTTCCTGCAGATATTGTATCATATGAAATTTGTACTGTGCCGTTTCCATTTTCGAAAATTTCATGCACATTGTGAGCTCATTCCAGGATCTTTCCTAGAATGTCTATGATACACAACGTTCTTTGGTTTTAGCAGTAAAACCATTTTTCCATATTTTAAGGAATACCCCGGCACGGAGACAATGGAAAAACACTGTTCGATTTTTTTAATAATCACTTCTTTAATAGAACAAGGAAGCCTTTTGATTATCTCATTTGGGAATATTATTTCATTCAATTGACTGTCGTATTAGCCCATTTTTCTTATACATTTTCGATGGTTTTGGCTTCTATTTCACGAATAACTTGATCAATATTGTGTTTGAGTGCCTGATTCGTTTCTGGATAGTTCAAAAATTGTCGATCTTTAATCGAACCCACAAAAACGTACAACTGCATCAAATTGTAAATCCGCTGATTACATTATAATTTGATCTACTGCCATTTCAGTTCTTCCAAATCCAAAACTTCATTTAAATAAATGGATTGTCATGCCTGGCTAGCGATTTGTGTCGAATGAAACGTTTCCTTCTTTGCTGTCTTCAAAGAAAAATGGACAGGTTAAGCCACTACTCCAAAAGCCATACCACACATTCACACGTCTAGAATGATTCTCTATGGAAAATATGGTGATTTTGCTTGTTAACGAAGTAGCCCAGATGGAAAAGTGCCTCATCAGCAATCAGATGACTTTCATTGTCGTCAATTTCGAGCTGGTCTCAAGCCCAAACAGACAACGCTTAGTTTTATTTCAATTGTGAGTCGACTGGACCCTAATAGCGAATAATTTTCGGCTCCCTATATCTTCCCGGCTGCTTTGGGCACACAAGATGAACACGGTTATCAATCGGCAAACCAGCAACACGTCACATCACAAGATGACCCACCCTATATTCTTTTCTTTGGTTATGCTCATATAGGAATTGGTTTCGGCTTTTATAGCTTCCTGCTGCTCTGCGGTAATCAAAGTATCTGCTCTTTTCCCCGAGCAGCCTGCATTGCCCAATATCCTCAAGTATTTCAAGCGAGAGATTCTGTCCAAGTCTGTCGATCCAAGTCCTGTCAGCTGTTTTTAAGAAACTAACGACGGTTGGTTTTTGGTGGGCAATTTCATATGATGATCAGTTTCATTTGTCTACAAAGATCACTCCAGCTGATCTAATTTCTTTCCCTAAATGTGCATCCAAATATGACTCCATAGATCGTCACGAGATTGGGATGAGGTTTGGCGGAAACGAAACTATTGTTTTTTGAATCGAGAGAAGTTTTTAAAGCCAAGTCGAGATGATCAGATAATAATCACTTTACTCCTCCTATGAACTAAAGAGTTTAATTCAATGCAGCATTTTTAAATGGCAATACGAAAGACCTTGTTTATAATAAGCAGCATAAATTTGCTGCTGGCATGAACACTTAACGAAAAAACCAAGGTACAAAGTTTCATCTATGCTGTTTTTGACGTCATGAAAAATGCATCTCGTGCGCTTAAAAATCATCTAGAGCTAGGCAAATTTTTGATAGAACTCTTATTCTTCATATTTTTTTCAAGACCATTTCTGAGATATTTTCCCTCAAACCTTTGTTAAAATGAAACCCGTTCTTATGTGTTTATTTGATGTCGATAGACATTCTGTACACTCATAGCATGGAGCTCGGAAAATTAAATAAAACAAAAACAAGCTGATAGTAAAAAAAATTCCATTACTTTGCGTTTGCGTTTTTATTTATTTATTTATTTCCACAGTCCAGCTGGCGGACCTGAACACTGGAGTGTATTGTTGTAAAACAATATACTTGATTCCATCATCCATGCCCGCACACACTTTGAATCAGAGTCTGCTCCAGTTTGTCTCTGGTTTCAGATTCGAATTCGGTCGAAGCTGGTAATCAGTTTTTGGTCTGTGGAAAATTTTCTGTTTGAGTCAGCTTTGTGCTGATTACGCTCGCTCGCTCGTTCGTTCCCAGTCCTTGGAATCGTTGTCTGGAATTCAGTGATTGATATGCCGCCTGTGCTGCTGTTGGCCTACTTCTTCTTGGAATATTATCGCATTAACATTGCATTTTTTTTTATTACGGTCACGGAGGGGTTAGTTTTTATGTTTTACCTGGATTTTGTTGTGGTCTGGTTATTGTGCATCCTGATCTGCTGCAAATCAGTGGAAAGTTCCATAACAATTTGAAATTAGTTTTGGAAACTTTCCGATACACACAGTGTTTGATTTCTTTGGTTTATTAATATGAGTGTCTTGACTAGAGAAAATATGATAAGTGTTCGTCACTTTTGGTTTGGATAGGACACTAAGAAATCGCTGTAGATTACCATTGTCTAGCTATTGCCTAGGGTACAACTTGTTCTAGTGGAAAGTGTAGTCCATACCAATTGCAAATGACGGGCAGACTCTTTATCCTTTGCTGCTAAAGTTGATCCGGAGCTTCCCGATAAAATCCCCAAGGCCGTCTGATACGAGGAGGATGTGATATTCCGGCTGCATTTCATCCATCATGGTTCCGGTCCCACTGTTTCCAGTTGCTGAAACTAAGGTTTCTTGCATCTGCGATGAGTGATCTTTTAGCTGGATGTTTGGTCTTCCTTTTTTTCGTGAATCGGATGCATGGTATTGCAAGACATTCGTAGCTAGCACGTTATTGAACATTTGTTTCTGAGTCTGAAATTTGTCGACGTCATTTTTCACATCACAATCTCCATTCGACGGAAAATTTATTTTTGGAAGGTGCAAAAAATCTGTTTGCCTATCGTCCAATATTCGACTCCATATTTTTAAAAGTACTGGCAAGACGAGCGTTTAAATAGCAAAATTTTGGTCCTCTGCGTTAGGAGTTGTTTTAACAAACTTAAGTAGCATCGATGGCTAAGGAAGCGTCCTTTTCATAAATTCATCAAGGAGTTGATATTTTAAAGTGAAGTGAAGTTTTGAGTGAAAAGGTTTCCCTCACAATTATGGATAGATTGGTTGCCTGCTTTGAAGTTTGCAAGAGGCTTTTGGATTTGATTAACCCTTAGAAGACCAAGGGACACATTTGTACCCGATAGATTTCTAATAGTTTCGCTTTCAAAAAAATATCATAAATTCCAAATTTAAAACTGATTTGTGTAGAATATTTATTGCCAGGTTTAAAAATTAAAGGCCATGACCTTTTTATTAAAGAGGACACACGTAGTAGTTCCAATGCTATACAAAGTTGTAACACGTTTTCTGAGTTTACCACCACTTTTTTGTTTCTTGTAGCTCATGATGCGTAAAGGGTTTGATGTCTTTGAGCTTACGGAAATAAGCTTGTTAGCTGAAAATAGTAATAGGGAACACGAATTATTACTGGATGAAGAAGATCAAACCTTTTTTGACACGAGGTGATGATCAAGGAGTTTCGCAAGTGGAAAAAGTTAATTCAGCTATTCATCAGAATATTGCAACTTACAACCAGTTCTCAAGTAGAGTAAAAAAACGTACGTTCCAAATATCTTTCGCAGTAAAAACTAAAAATTTGGAGAAGTGCAAGTCTGTCGAGAAATTGAGGGCAATGCAATTGCACCTTTTGAGGTATTTAGATTCAGCGCTGACGTTAAGATTTTGCGTGAAAATAAAGTTTCAGAATCCGTAAGATACGAGTACGCTCATCAAATCGGACGGGAATTTACGATCGAAAACCAAGAAATAAGAGCAAGTCTTAGAATGAATATGGTTATGGGCTATCATCTTTTGCCCACATTGGAAGGCTACTGCTCTACAAATCCTGACATGACTTTAATATCCTGACATGACTTTAATATACGCCCTAATGGGGCTTCAAATTGTGAACTGTTTTTTTGAGTACCATTCCCACTGATGTTGATCTTGGGTAAATTACGTAAGAAATAATGCATTTAGTTAGTTGAATATTTAATTTTATTTTATAAAACATTACTAAAACTATTCAATTCAAATAAACATGCTATTAAAGGCAAACTTATTTTCATCTAGACCCAAATGCATCATATTTTTACAATTAAACTTTTTCGAGAGACTTTCGCCTCAATTTTCTCTGGAGGCTCTTGGTATTTCCGATACAGCATTCTAGCCTAAGATAGTCGGACTCTAAGCCGAGTCGCTTCTAAAAAGTGGCTTAATTCGACAAAACTCTTTAGCCTTTTTTTTGTTTAATTGTCCACCTTGAAATAAAATCTTTTTCTATAGTATAAATAAACTTAAAATAACTTAATATCTAAAGGTTGATTTTTTAGCTATTATCTTTTTGGCAACACTGGCTTAAACAGCTGAAGCACGTTTCGTGTTTTGTTTCACTGTCAAACATCTTCAGTTTGGTCTTGAATTTAACCATGAATCGTCTTACAAACGAACAACGCTTGCAAATTATTGAATTTTATTAGCAAAATGCGTGCTCTGTTAAGAAAGTTCATCGCGCGCTTCTTCCATTTATGGTCAGTCTAATCGACCCACTGAAGCGGCTATTCGGGCTATTGTGACTAAATTTCGCACCAAATTTGCATTGTTGGACATTAAATCACACGCTTGCGTAGAGTACGAACTGACTTTCAAGTACAGCTGGTGCAAGAATTGAAGCCGAAAAACCTACCGCAACGTAAAATTTTTGGTGAATGGGCTCTTGGAAAGTTGGCCGAAGATTCACTTTTTTACCGAAAAATTGTGTTCATCGACGAAGCTCATTTTTGGCTCAATGGGTACGTAAATAAGCAGAATTGTCGATTTTGGAGTGAATATCAGCCAGATGCAGGTTTATGGGCTGGTGGCATCATTGGACCGTACTTCTTCAAAGATGATGCGAATCGTAATGTAACTGGGAATGGTGAGCGCTACCGTGAGATGATATCAAACTTTTTTTTGCCCAAAATGCAACAGCTTGAATTGCATGACATGGGGTTTCAACAAGACGGTGCCACATGTCACACAGCAAGCGCAACAATGGACTTATTTAGAGGCGAGTTCGGTGAACATTTTATTTCACGTTCGGGACCGGTCAATTGGCCGCCTAAATCGTGCGATTTAACGCCTTTAGACTATTTTTTTTTGGGGCTATGTTAAAGCTCATATCTATACTTCAATTGAGCCATTTGAAGCATTTATTCGTGAGATACCGACCGAAATATGGGAAAGAGTATGCCAAAATTGGACTAAGCGGATAAACAATTTGAGGCGCAGTCATGGCAACATTTGCATGAAATAATCTTCAAACATTAAATTATATGGACCGTACTATCGATTAAAATAAAGATTTCATGCATTTTTTTGAATTTTATGTGTTTTTTTCAAAAAAAAACTTTCCTATAGCTTTTAAAAAAATCACCCTTAGTTGTTTAAGTAAATTGCCAGATCGGCTTTCATTACAGTCTTGATGATACAATTAGGATAATCAAATGATATAACATATTTCGTTTTATTTGAACTGTTCACGATTTATTTATTATTTTTGTTTGGAAGGAAAGCGTGGTGAAAAAAACATGCAATGATATCGTTTCTAATGTCCTTAGAATAATAAGCCTAACTACTACTTCACTAACTCAACCTAAATAAACCTAACTTATACTAAGACTGAATTCTGTCATGTAATTCTCAGATCGTTAAATATGAGCTTCATAAGATATTATCACTATCTTATCCAGCTCATTATTCAAGAGGCTGAGATATTAGATAGCACAGTTCAGCCTGTCACAAACCGTTAGTCACAACCCAATCTAGCTACCAATATTTTATTTTATTAAGCCTCTCGTTATTTACCTTATCAGAGGTTTGCATGTCCGTCCACAGAGTTAAAAGGCTCATAGAGAATACGCTTGTCTGTCGCCCTTCTAGAAAAAAGATATACTATTATAGGTACGTTCGTGAGGTCTGATAAATAGCCATTAGCATCCAGGTACAAGAATGCCTCCGGCGGAAATCCTTAAGCCTGTATGAACGCACGTTCAGAATGAACGTTCGTTTTGTTGGTTGGTAGTTCGACTGTTTGATCAAATCCAAGTTGCTGCGTGAGTCTTTTTCTGAAGAGATCTTGCGCTACTTATCACCGACTTACTAACTGCCAAAAAGTCTGACTCAGAAGCCATTATCTGCTGTGGTATGACCTCCCCTCCAAAAAGATGTTTCTTTACAAATTTAAGCCTCAAAGTCTGCATGAACGTTGATGACGTCGTACTTCGGACGGGCTCCCTAGCCTGTGTCCAAAAAATCATAGAATTTGTCTTCGGGAAATCGGCATCCAATGTTTATTTGCCTGTCGTCTTCGTTTAGGGTGTCCTTTCTTATTGGAGAAATATAACCCTTGCATAGGATCGCCGATTTTTATAAATTAACCATATGGAGGTGGTTCTCCAGATTTGGATAATGCTCTTTTTAATTGCATGCTTTTCTATCACATCGTTGCTCTCAGTTAACAATTTAAACGGTGATATAATCGCGACGTTTTTCAGCTTATTAACAGCTGAAGTTCGACGCCTTCAAAGGCGAAAGGAGGACATCTTCAGGGGCTAGATTTGGAGCGTATTCTTAAATTTTCCATCTTCCTATCGTCGTGCAAAAAGAAACTTGTTAGACCTACAGTTTCATGCATGTCGGTTAGAAATTCGAGGAACCTCGTGCTATTATATGCCTTATCTATATTTTGTTATTTGGGAACAAATTCAAATTTCGACACCAAATCCGCATCCTTCTTACGTACCTTTGAAGAAGGTTCAGGGAATTCCTTCAGGGTAGCGTTTTGATATTCTTGGTTGAATTAATGGTGGGTGACGATGGCGCCATATAAATAACCGAGAATGCGGATAATCAGTTATAGTACGACCATATAGACGACTCTCTCACATACGCAAGTTCAATCTCACCTCTGATAGCGGCTTGAAAAGTTGAAGCCCATATCAGAAAGTTACATGAATACTACCAGGATTGGGGAATCCGCATCAAGCCAAGGAAAACGGAGCTGATGTGCTTCCGTTGGCCGGCCAACTCCCGGAGAACAAGGTCCGCTAAGAACTGCCGCAACACCACGATTGGATTCCAGGACGGAACAATAGTCAAGGCCTCGACAAAGATTAAGTACCTTGGAGTTAACTTCACTAAGAAGTTGAAGTTCAACCCTCATGTGGATGCAATTCTTCGCAAGGCTTGCTTCGTCTTCCATCGGGTTTTCCCTTTAATGCGCAAGCAAAACGGCCTCAGCCAGAAGACAAAGCTGCTTTTATATAAACAGCCCATCAGGCCCGTGATAACATATGGATTCCCCATATGGTTCACTGCTTCGAAGACTTATAACAAGAAACTTGCCATGTTCGAGAGGAAGATCTTGCGCATAGGCACTGGCCTCCACTACAACAGGATCACGAAGAAACACGTCAGCAACAGGCGACTCTACAGCGAATCAGGAATCAAACCCATAACCTGGTACATGGTTGGTTTATTCCAAAAATTCGTAGCCACCGCCAAGGACCATCCCAATCAACTCGTCAACAACATTACCTCAACAACCGATACCTCAACGCAATGGCATTGCCGCAAGAGGAACTCTTTCCCCCAGATGCAGATGTAGACCCAGCATTCTTCGAAGAAAAAGGATTCAGGTATCATCGAGGATGACTTACTTCCGAAAGACATCCTTAAAGGACTGACATCGAAGCCCAGACTTGAACACTCTGCGGCAATAATCTAAGTATCTTCAACCATTAAAAAACTTTTTTCACCATTTCATGTAAAAAATTTATGTAAACCTCAATCCAACCATTGGGCCCCTATTGTTGAGCCAACAACTATAAAATACTACCAATTTAAATATGTCTTAAGGAACAATTGTAAATAATATTTTAAGTTCAATAAAAATAAAATGTTAATGTTAATATTAATGTCTTGTGTGCTTTTGTGCAAGTCCAATCATCAGGGTGTATAAGAGTCTAGCCGCTTTTGTACTCGAAAATAGAATACTTCAAGATATTTTAAAAAAGACTTATTTTTTCATCCTCTTGAGTTCTATTGAATAAGATTTTCTCTCTATTTTTGTATCATTCTGGATCTTCGATTTTTGACAAGCACCGCAGCTGATATTATTATTTTTATCTTTTTAAATCTGGGATATTTAAATTAAACAAAATAATTTTTATTTTTTCAATTCAATTATTTTTATTAAAAATTTGTCATTTTCTTATATTTTTTTTTCTCAATAATAATCATAATTATATTAAATAAATTAAAGTGGTAATTGTATTCATAGCATTATTATTATTATGACATTAGCTCATTTTTGTCGCGCGATGTTTTTATTTTTGTTTTCTATTTTTTTTTGTCTACATAAATTTCAATGTTTTTATTTTCATATATAAATAATTATAGCTTAGGCGTTTCGGTTTTATTTAATGTTTAATGTTTTTTTTGCTCTTCTTTTAAAATACATATAGGTTAAATAAATTTATTAAATTGGCTTTTCGTATTCATAAATTATTTACTTTTTTTTTTGGTTTATTGTTGTTGTAAATAACAATAAATTTCTTTTTTAAGATAATATTTATATGCATATGCTGTTTAGCTTTTATTTAATTTTTTTCTTATTCATCAGCTGTTAAGTGTATAATGGAATGGCACATTTTGCACTAAGCGCGGTTTTCTCTTAATTTTTAAATATTTAAATGCTTAAGTTTTGAAAAACAAAAAAAAAAAACATGAGAAAATCAAATAAAATTCTTATAATTTTCTTAATTTTTTATTTTAAATTTGTGCTTGCATTTATTTTATTTGAAGGGAAGTAATTTATAAAAATTAAATTACTGCAAATTATGTGAGGATAAAAAGCAAAAAAAAAACAACACGATTTGATTGCTGTTTTGTTTTGTAGAAAATTAACAAGACAAAAATATGTATCGGCACACTATATATGCATTAATATAAGAATTGATTCAATTGTCATATATTTTATTGTAATTTTTTTTTTAATAATTAAAAAAAATTTATTGCAATATTACTAGCTATTGAATATGCCTATTCCTTTTGAGTAAGAAAAAAATAAAATAATATTTTATGTGAAAAAGTGTGAATATTATTGTTGTTGTTGTATTTTTTTTATCATTCATTTTGTTTATTATTTTACATTTAGATATAAAAGAAAAGGACGACGAAATATTAAATATCTCATTTTTATTTATACAATATGATAACAATATTTACATGAGGAAATTTATTATTATTTTTTTTTGTTTATTAAAATTGTTTAGCTTTAGAAGCAAGCAGTTCAGTGTTTTGAATATTTTATGTTAGTTTGGTTTTGCTCTTAAGATTGCCAATTATTTTAAAGTGTTTTATTTTCCAAATATTTGCTAGATTTTTTGCTATTTAGAGAGTGCATAATATTGAATTGAATTGAAAGTATAGAACTATATGAAACTGAGCTGAAATAAAGAAGGTTATAAATATAATAATATTTGTGTTTGATTTTTTTTTTTTTAATTGGTTACTACTTTCGTATGCAGGCACTGTATAACACTATTGTATTAATTTTAATTTTAATTGTCTTACGATTATCTATAAAAACAAAGTACAAAACTTGCTTTCAAGCGCATTCTTATTATATTTTATTCAACATTCGAAAAATTGGAAAATAAGAAGCAGTGATATGTTGCAGCAGGACATCTAATTTTTCTTGTTTTTCTCATTTTATGGATATGGATTGTGTATGAAAATTAAATAGTTATTTTCTAAATTTGTAGGGTATTTGTCTTTTTAGAAAACAACTTATGAGAATATTAAAGGAAATTAATTTCTTCGATTTAAGCGGAGGGGAAGAAAAAGTTTGGCAGCCTGAAAGGATCAAGAGAAAATAATTTAAAAAAAGAAAACCAGATAAAATATTGGAAGAAAGTTTGTATTGAATATGCCCACAAAATTCTTACTTAACTAACTAAGCATGAATGTAAGGATCGTTTAAGTTTAGTTTGTGGGGGCTTTTATTACTCTTGAAGTCTGTGTGATTTGTGATGCTCGTTTAACGCCCGATTGATGATGTACCGAATTCGAGATAAAAAATTTTAATCGAAGATATTATAAGACTTTTCTTAAGGACAGGAAAATTAGTACACTCCACAGCGAAATATTATCAGCAGAAGGAGTCAAAACATTAAAAAGTATACTTTTTTTCGGCATATAAGGAGTCTTCAACATATTGACGCCAAGATTAATAAAGTCAGTTCTTAAAAGCATAACTTTTGGTAAAAATATCTATGTATGAAGGCTTACTTATAACGAAGCAGAAGAATACTATATACTGAGCAGAGAAAGGTTTTGAACGCAGTGAGCAGGGCAAGAGGTGACCATTTGCAGTTCCTCGTCATGGACAAATTCTAAAGCTTTTCACGGCTGAATTTATCACAATAATACCACTCACTAGGAACAACAAATTGTCCATAATGCCAATCCAAATAAAGCAAATAAGATAAAGTTTCGATCCACGATCGGTCGTTATTCATTGAAGGCATTCAGCGGCAGCAACGACCCTAAATCACATTGTCCCATTGAGACCATGTCTCGAAGTTTTCCGAATTTATTGAGTACGAAAGGAGCGAAAGACGGTTTATAATAATAATCTTAAAATAATATCGAGTCGAGGGCGTACACTTAAACTTGAGATATCCAAATGCCCAGTGATGAATGAAAGTCGAAAACAAAACAAAAGCCAGTTCCAGAAAGACTCCATATGCCATATTTTACGGTATGGAAAATGCTTTGCATTAACTCTAGGTAGGTAGGTAAAAGTGGTGGTTCAGTGAGAACCTAATTAGCATTATGTGCCGTTTTAATACCACAGCTCTGTTACCTTATTTATGATGTTATTTTGGTGTATTTGAGATATCTAAATCTAGCTCTAGCAAGAGCCGGACAGTCGCAAAAGAAGTGTGTTAGGGTCTCCCTCTCAGCTGTGTTTTTGCAGCTGCGACAATGTGAGTTGTGTGGGATACCTAGCTTAATGGCATGATCTCCAATCGGCCAGTGTCCTGTGCAGACCGCCCCTAATCTGGCAATATCATGACGGGCTCGCCGAAGGAGATCTTTTGTTTTTGATTGTTTGTATTTCGGCCATATTTTCCTTGATATTGCACAGTTCGTAAGTCTGACCCATCTTAGATTTGCTTTTTCAAGAAAGTATGAGGATATATTAGCCTTAACTGCTTGTAGTGAGATGAAAACCTCACGTGCAAACGAGCGCTGAAGGGCAGATCCCTTTCTAGCAAGTTCATCGGCCTTCTCATTACCTGGGATGGCACTGTGGCCGGGAACCCATATAAGGGAAATAAGCTGACCTTCTAACGACGCTATTTCAGCTCGGCATTCCTGTACTAATTTTGAATGTGAAGTAAAGGAGGCGATAGCTTTGATAGCTGCTTGACTACCAATGCATATGGCAACCTTCTGGCTTGGCAGGTTATTTGGATGTAATTTGATTTGACGACATGCTTCCCGGATTGCAAATAGTTCGGCTTGGAAAACGCTGGAATTGTCGGGCAGTCTATAAACTTTACAGATGTTCAGAGATTCTGAGAACACACCCGCACTGACTCCGCCGCACATCTTAGAGCCGTCAGTGTAGATTGTCCAGTTAAAGTCCTTACATATCTGTCCACTATTCCATTCTGCTCTTTCTGGGATTGCATTAACTCTACTTTTGACTCTGTAATATCTGCACACATGGCGGGTGTTTGACC
The DNA here is from genome assembly GCA_963555765.1 of Orthonevra nobilis. Taxonomy (NCBI): domain Eukaryota; kingdom Metazoa; phylum Arthropoda; class Insecta; order Diptera; family Syrphidae; genus Orthonevra; species Orthonevra nobilis. The sequence goes on from OY743226.1 coordinate 36,852,050, forward strand.
TACATTTTATTGCCGAGTCTTAAACGTCGCAGAACTATTTTTGATTATTGCGAGCGTTGGAATCGTGGAAAAAGTATCAAAAGGATGTGTTTTAATTAAATATGTAGTCCAGTCTCATCCGTGAAAGAATTACTATCCAGACGAAGCTAGTGCTAAGCAGTCTGAAAAATCAACATTTGGCTTAAAATTCGAGGGCGACTAAAAACTGGCAATGGTAAATGGTATTGATAAAAAGAAGGAATTTGCAAATAAGTACTGGAAACTACATTAATTTTTTATACGAACAGTCAAAACGATAACTCGATACTCATCTCCTCCATGTTCTCTTGTTGCGTATGAAAAATAAAAGGCTAGGACCTCGAACTATATTTTCTGTAGCTTAACCAAGATGTAGACGCAGTTCAAGTATTTAAGCAGGTCCTTTAAATTAAAAAAGCGAATGGACAAAGTCATTCAAATCAAAGAACTCGAGATATGCCAGTGATGCTCAGTCTTCCAAGTTTTCAGCATCGTGCCTGTGTTCAAGGAACGTACTGTGTTTCAAGCAGATGGTCCGCAAGGTCCTTAAGACTTAAAATGCAGACATCATTTAAAGTTTAGCAATAAGTTCATTGAATATACTTTATTTTGGACCCCAACTGAAAATAAGACTACAAAGTTGATGAGTCGGAATAATGCCAACAAATTTGAATTTGCCAACAAATAAAGAAGAAGGACATTAAAAGATGTTAATCGAAGAAGCAAACTACAAGATCTAGAACAATCTTAAGGGCACAAGAAGTTAGGATTTTTTCTTTAAACAATAAAAGAAACCAGAAATAAAATTAAAATTTATACATATATATCCATCAGTACTTAGTTAGTACTTAGTTTTCTTCCAATCATTCGGCCTATCAATATACAATAACAATCAAATATTGGTTAAATCTAAATATTAATTCGCGGGTTGAGGTTCTTCATCATGAATTTTACATTATTGTCCTTAATATTTAACTTTATTTAAATCTCTTAAACAGATTGACTGAACCTAAAAATATATTTAAAACAAAAATAAGAAGAAAATGAAAACCTCTAAAAGTATCAGTGAAGCTTTTTCTAAAATTTATCGATTGATATGTGTTGCTAGAATAAAGAAAAGTTTGTGTTTGTGATGAAAAGAAAACGAAATTTAAATAAAATAAATGTTTTTTTTTATTAAAAAATAAAATATTTTTTACAAAGCTGAATTTTATTCAAAAATTTTTTTTAAAGGAAACTTAAAACTAAATCAGCCGAAGTTTTATTTTTTACTTAACAAAAAACTGAACACTATTGCCTTAGAAAAACAATTTAACTAATATCATGAACATCGCATTTATTTTGTTTTCATGCTTATTTTGTAACTAAAAATTAATGTCGTTTAAGTTTAATTAAAATTATATTAATTTCATCACCTATTTATGCCTTTTATTATTAATTGTATCTGCACTCCATTTCGGACCTAATATCGTTTCTTTTTACAATAAATATATTGATTTTCTGGTTTGCTTTTTAAATTCAATTATATAACGATTACTGCATTATGAAAATGTTTATTTAATTTTTATTTAGTATTGAATCATCCTCGGTTTTATTTTACACTATACTTAAAAACAAAGCATTCTCTATCTGTCTCATTTTTATAATTCTATTTTCTTTTTTTTAAATTTTTTCGGTACCTATAAATCGCATTTGTTTATTTAAAACTTAATCAAATAAAACACTATATTATTTGCTAAATAACAAAAAAAAAAAACATTTTGGATAATTTTAAAAGTGATGGGAATGTTTGATAAGAAGAAAAGAAAATGAAGGCTAAAAACTAATTTATTGTGAACTTAGGATACTAAAAGAACTCCGTAAACTTATTAACTAAAATAGGAATTCTGTGTTTTTTGTTTCGCTTTTTGTAAGATTATAATTTTTATTTTTCTATTTTTTTTTCTTAAGTAGCAGCTGTATTTTGTCATGTTTTGTTGATCTTTATTTGCATTATTTGCTTTTGAATAGAAAATCTAAATTCATTATTTCTTTTTAATAAGCAAAACCATTTAACATCACTTTAAATTAAGCTTTTTTTTATTATTTGCGTTTAATTTTTCGTTTTTTTTGTTTTTGTTAAGTAAAAATTTCATTTTATTTTAAAAAAAAATATCATGCTTATGGTTTTTTTTTTTCAAAGTTAATTATTTTATTTTTTGTTTTTAAACTTTAATGGTTTTAATTAAATATATTTTGGTTGGGTGTTACTGTTTGCTGGTTGAATTTTATGGTAATCACATGGATCATACTTGATCGATTTCATCTAAAGATTCGAGTTTTGCAATTGGTGCGAAAACAGTTGTCCAATTTTCGGGATCGTCCATTGTTTGATTAAACGAGGAATATTTTGAGCACCTGTAAGTTATTGAGTAATAGTTAATAAAGGTAAGCAAATAGATAATTATCTGAATGGTTATTTGAATAAAAATAGGTACGTTTCATCCTTCAAAACGATCACGGGGATATTTCTAGTGAGCAATCGATTCATACCATATGAAGAGGAATCCTCTGCTCTTTTACAGAACCAACTAAATGTCGTTAAGTCCCCAAACACCGGGTCATCGACTCAAAGTGTGTGAACACGAAATACAAAAAAAAAAAAAACAGAAGCTCAAAATAAGAAAATTCACCTGGTAGAAAACAAACACAGGTTTTCTCAAGGAATGCGCTATAAAGGACTTAAATTGAGTTAACGTATTGACTACCAGACTCAAATTCAATCCGACTGATGTCGAAGAACTTCCTGCCGAAAGTCTTAAAGCGGCTGGACATAATTTGGTTAGATATATTACCAAAATCATTTTAAACTTATGCCGAATTTTCTGCCATTGTCGGCAACTTGATCATTCCTTGGCTGTGAGTTCTCGGAAAAAGCGCAGGCAATCCAATCAGTCATTCACCTCCTGTTCATCGATTTCAGGACAGTTTATATGGAGACGAGTTTTATGTAGCGATGCTTAGTTTTGGAATCCCTTCCAAACTCGCTCGTTTGATTGACGATCTTGACATTGTTAGATTTTGTAGTGGTTTGAAACACGGGTTGAGAGGAAAATTCGATAACGACTTATTTGCATTCACTTAGTTCACATTATTTTATTCATCGTCAGAAGATATGTTAAAAATGAAGTTCTAGAGTTTTGGAATTAGATTGCTTCTTTATTCTTCTGTCAGTGTTATACCTTGACGGCACGAGCTTAAAATTTCAGAAAGATAAGACCTATAGTTACCATGATCATTAGAGCACGGTCCCGAATTTGTTCACACAGATTTGCAGAACGAATGGGCATCAATGGTGCTGTCAACCTAAATTTCAATGGTGCACACAAAAGTACACATTTAGAGGCAAACGGTGGTGGATCACTCTGACATGAGAGTTTTAAAAGTTGAGACCCTAGTACTAGTAGAAAAGTTTTAAACGAAGGGCGTTCATTACAGCGTGCCAAACATCTACAAGTCAGATTCAAACTAAAACCTATTTGTCAAAATTTATTCCCATTTCACCTCCAGAGCCTTACTTAGGACTGCTACTCTTTTCGCCCAAAAAAAAAAATATTTTTTAATTTTACCTGAACAAACTTTTGTCGGTTCCGGACGCCGCTGTACATTCCGGCTGCGAAACAGATCTCTGTACATTAGTTCGTTGTGTCATTGATGATGCGACTGATGATGATGATGGCTGTAGATGTGGCGACTGCTGTTGTTGTAGTTGTTGCTGCAATGGCTGTTGCTGTTGTTGTTGTTGTAATTGGAGTTGAGTTGCTGTTGTCTGAGGTTTATCAGTAGTGATTGTTGGGCACAAATCAAATGTGAAATCACTTTCGGACGGCTGATAGGATGTTGCAATTTGTTGTTTACCAGCTAACAGCTGCTGTTGATATTGCAATTGCTGTTGCTGTTCCAATTGATGTTGCAATTGCTGTTGATGCAGCGTTAGTTGCATTTGTTGCTGCTGATGCAGGTTATCAAGAATTGTACGAATGTCTTTATGCAGATTTGTTTCCAATGAATCGAAACGTTGCGTTAATTCACCTAATTGTATTTTGATTGAGCTAAAATAATATGCAAACAAAAAAAAAAGTATTCGCATGAAATAAAAAGAATCATATTGATGAGACCCACTTAATTTCTGTTGTCTTCGTACAATGATGACATGTGGAATGTGATGATTGCTCCGCACCATGACTGCTAACTCCTGCACTACCGGTGCTTTCTGTGCGGGCATGAAGTTTAACTCTGCTGCAGGGCTGTGGCTCCTTTTGGCCGCAACAGCATGTATTTGTCGCAGTCGCACAGAGTGTTATGGCTTCGGTCTCCTGCATTTCATCGGGTATGATTTCACCCAATGGAATACTTATGCCAGCGGCTGCGGACGAAGGCATCTGATGATGACGGCGCCGATTTCCTAAAAGTGGATCATACGATTCATTTCCTCCGCCTGGAATTGTTCCACCACCACCACTAACACCCCCACCACCTCCACCACCACCATTATCAACTCCTCCCCCCAAATTACCAACAATACTGCTGCGTGTTCTGTGCGCATTTTGTTGACTTTCCGTTGGTGAGGTAGCTGCAGGCATCAAATGAAATCAGAAATGCTAGTTATGAGACTTAACTTTAAATTTTAAACTTGTTTGCACATCAAAGACAAACAGTTAGTATCTAAAGCGGGAAATGTGAAATAATGCATTTCTAAACGGTAGACTGCCGCAAAAATTTTAAAATCGGCAAGCAAATAAAAATCTAATTCAATTTCGAATAAATATTTCAGCAGTTTCTCGACCAATGAACCGATACGGAAAATTACTCCTAAAATTCCTACTATTGTAGAAAGCCGAGTTTTGCTATTTCGTTTTTGAAATAACGTTCTTTTCAAAAAAATCGCAATCAATTGATGAATAAGGTTCGTTTTTACGCAAAAAAAAAAAAATAAAAAAAAAATTGGCGCCCAACGGGAGACCAACTAATTAAAAAAAAAATTTTTTCTTGTAAAATATTTGACTTTATTCGATTGTTTTTAAATATGTTTTTAAGTATGGAAAAAATAAGTTCAATATTTTAAAACTGCCTGAGTGCTTGGAAATAATGAAAAAAAAAACACTGAAATGGGTTTTGTGTCTAGGATGCTTTGTCCGAAGCTCAAAACATCCAGTAAATAAAACTATACAGAGGCTCGGATTTGAAAATTGTCAAGATTCATTGCAACTGGTAACCTGATAAATACCAGCTCAAATGAAGAGTCATATTTTTTTTTTATATTACAAAGTGGTCTGCGTGTCCTTAAGATATGTATAGTGAATGTAGATAACTAGATGTTTAAAGTTATTCGCTATATTTCTAAACAGTGCAAACTATTAAAACGCTTGCATTTAAAAAGATATGCTTTTAGTTCATAATTCTGGTATCGAGTTCTTTTGAATTAAAATAATACTATTTGATTAAAATTTAAGAACTTCTAAAAAAAACCACAAAAAGTGTCCTTCAAATCGACTTCTTCTATATTCTAAAGTTGGATGCTGGTGTAAAGCTTTTGAGTTGCGTGGAACATCCGCAAAGGTGTGTCCCACAACGGAAAGAATTTGAAGTGGTCGAGCCGTCACAAAAATATTTTTTTGTTTATTTTAGAGAGTTTTAGAGTATTCAAATGGCGAAACTAATTTTAAATGACAAACTGAAAATTCAAGAACTTTCTATAAACAGTTCCGAAAAGTATTCTATTTTAATCATAAGATTATAAAGAGGTTCACAACCAAAACTTAGCGTACTCAGTTGACTTGATCGTGTAAAAGGTCAGTCCTTTTGATGTGATTTTTATGAAATTCAGCGGTGAAGATCAACTTCCAAAGTGTCATCAGAAGCCTCTCTGGATACTAGAAAGTAAAGAGCATCCCCAAATTCTAGAATGTTTTTTTTTGTCTCTAGAGCTGGCTTCCACTAAGAACAATTGGCTCTTTTTGTATAAAGGGTAGGTCTAGGGATTAATTTGACAAAACGCATGTAAAATGCAGCGCTGTCAAGTTTAGTGGACAATTCGTACGTATCTGTCATTTATGGATGACTCCTTCTCAAAGATTCAGATTGTGCAGAAATTGTCAGGCGTTTCTATAAAAAAAACTAGGTAGAATCCAAATATGTGGCTTCTTGAAATAAATTTAAGACATCTACTAAAGGGTTTTTCAACAGGACGCTACAAAAGTAGAGCAACAGGGACAGCAAACGACGCCATATTTCTTGCCGCTCTTTTGACATTTCTCTTCAGTAAGGTTTGCCATTTCATGATGGAGAGATATATAGTACGAGCCAACAACGAGTCGAAATTATTAGTCAGTGGAAATTCGGAGTCAGTGGCCTCAACGTTAAGAGCGCTACGTCCAATTTATGGTCGTCATATTCGTCCTAGCAGATCAACAATTGAGCATCTGGTGGAAAAATTTGAATCCACAGGCACGGAGCAAAATGTTCCCGTGCCAGTGAGACAAAGAAGTGCCCGTAGTGTCGAGAATATTGCTGCCGCTGAGGCTTCAGTTGCAGAAAACCCAAATGTGTCTCTCACACGTCATTCTCAAGCGTTGGGCATCTCTGTGACGTCGTTGTGGCGATATTTGCGAAAAGATCTTGGCCTACATCCTTACAAGATTAAATTGACGAAAGAACTGAAGCCACTTGACCACCAGAAGTGTCGTTTGTTCGTGAATTGGGCTGAGCAACAACTTGAAAATTATTCAGATTTTCATCGAAAAATCATCTTCAGCGGTGAGGCTCATTTCTGGCTGAATGGCAGCAATCCACGCGTAATCCGTGAGTCATTATTACATCCTGAAAAAATAACGGTTTGGTGTGGTTTATGGGCCGGCGGCGTCATTGGGCCGTACTTCTTCCGTGATGATCAAGACCAGCACGTTACTGTGAATGGGGATCGCTACCGTTCAATGATAACCAAATATTTTTGGCCCCAATTTTATGATATGGACTTAGAGGATTTGTGGTTCCAACAGGACGGCGCCACAAGCCACACAGCGAATTTTACAATAAATTTTTTGGAAACCAAGTTTGGAGATCGTGTTATCTCACGAAATGGTCCAGTCGCTTGGCCGCCTCGGTCGTGCGGTTTGACGCCGTTTGACTATTTTAAGTAGGGCTACGTCAAGTCTATGGTCTATGCCAACAAGCCAGCGACGATTGATGAACTTCGTACGAATATCGAACGTGAAATTACAGCAGTATCGGACGATTTATGCTTGAAAACCGTCGAAAATTAGGTTCAGCGTCTGGACTTCTGCAAGCGTGCCCTTGGTGGCCATGCAAAAGAAATCGAGTTCCATACATAATGGCATCGAACACACTTTCACAGGAATAAAGAATTTCATTGATATCCCAAACCGTTTTTGTTTTATTCAAAAACCCTCTTATTGAAAAACCCTTTTTTTGCCTAATCTACCATCTATTCTATGAAGTTCAATTTGGACCGAGAAACTGTGAATCTTTTTTCCGCTAAACATTAAAATAAATTTACATACGTTAATGGTTAAAAAAAAAACCGCAGGCATACAAACACACACACACACGAACACATTAAAATTGTCAATCAATTAGTACAAAATACAAAGTATAAATCAAAAAAACAATATAAGCACCATTTGGAATGCTGAAGACATTTTTAAGTGTTCTCTGATCGTATTGATGATATTGTTGACTTTTTCGTTTCATGTACAGTCCTAAGGATTTGTTTTTTCATATTTTTTTCATTTTTATACAGAAAATTCAATTAATTGTTTTTGTTTTATATTTTTAATTTAAAAAAAATACATTTTATTTATTTGTGTTTTTTTTTTGTTTTTTTTTTTTTGATGGACGTGCAAAAAAGATACAAAATATAAATTAGATTTACATATGAGTACCAAACAATGTAAAAAAAATTTGGAGTTGCAAAAAATTCTCAATTAACAATATTTTTAAAAAAAAGAATAAAAAACAAAAACTAAACAAATACAAAATGAATATTCTTGTAACTTTAGGATACATAAAAAAGATGTACTAAAATACAAGAAGAAAAAAAAAATTAAGTAAAATTTTAAAATATGATAGTTTACCTGTACGCGGATAATGCGGTTTACCATTACTCCCAATTGTGATGTCCTTATCGGTGTCACTGAGAACGCCAGGCGATAGCCTCTCGTTGGGATTATCACAAATGTTTGCCTTGCAAGGTCTGTTATGAATTCCAGTACTGTAAATATTATAACTTTTGTAACTAATCTATTAGTTTTATCATCGAAAATGGTAAATTGTTTACAAAGACTATCTAAGGTTAAGGATTTTTGTTTTTTCAGTTCTTCGAAAACTAGATTTTTCAGATTTGAAAAATTTTTTTTTTTACAGAAACGAACACATTTACTAGAAAAGAATTTAATTTAATTATTTGTAAACATTTAATAGAAAGTTTTTTTAAATAATTGTCAACAGTTGAAAAGTACTTACAGCCTAATTGATCTAGTATCACTAGTACTTCTGTCTCTATCATGTGATGTGGCTCGCATGTATCTATGTTTAACCTCTACACCAGCTTGCTCTTCCTGTGGGGCGACGCATTGGTGTGGGTTTTGTAAGCATTTTTTTTTTTAAGTGTTTATATAGTTTTTGTTTTTTGAAGGCCGAATTGATATTTTAATTTATTTTATAATAAATTTTTATTTTTTATTTTTTTTATAGTTTTGGCGGTAGAGACAGTTTTCCAAGCATCCAGATTTTTTATTTATTTTCATTTTTTTTTTCAAAATACATAAAACGAAAGAAAAGAAAAGAAAAAAGAAACAACAATAATAACGGTAAACTTTTTTTTTATATTAAAGTTAAAATCAACATTTAGTAATAATATTAGATTGTTTAAGGAAGCAATTTACATTTTTTAAGGGAACTACTTAAAATGAATTTTGTCTAAACTAGCAAAGTGAAATTTTTGGACAGTTTTTTTGAAAAATTATCTCTACAATTTGTAGTTTTGGTCAGTTGCGTTGTTCTGGTATTCAAAATGTTGTCCGCGACTTCGAGAATTCATTTTCAACCACCGGTGTTTTTTCTTTCACATTTTTATAAACATATTTAAGAAGAATTGTGCCTTTTGATTTTTTATATGATGAAAAATTAGTTCCAGTATACTCGTATTCCCTAATCTGCTGCTTTTGAAAACATAGCAACAGAAGCAAATGCTTGTCATTCGCATGAGCTTGGATCATGAAATATTTTCAAATGGAGGTAGAAAATAGGAGTGATTGATTGGGTCATTTGTTAGTTCAGGGAGACCCTTTCTTATTTGATAATAAAAAATATCAAAACGAAATTTATTATTAGCATCATTAATGTAACAAATTTAGAGAAAGACCCAACTAATATATCAGCTCCAATTTTTGAAAAAAAGATTCACATAATAAAAATTGCATAATCTCGGTAGCCAAGATTGATGACTATTCCCTGAAAAGATTCTTTTATTATTTTTATACTGAATGTTAACGATTAAAATACTTTGCAGAGGAATGTAGCGTCTCAAACTTCAAAAATGGTCAAAGAAGCGGGCTTATTAGAATGGGTCTTACGAAGCAACTTTTATTTTCTTCTATAACACAGCTTTCAAATGCATTCGATGTTTCAGCTGCAGGTCTAACTTGTGACAAAGCCTATACATTTTTTTATATATTTCGGAAGCTTGAAAGAAAGTCATCACCAGTTGAATATTTTTTGTTACATAATAAATATTGGGATATTTTACAATAAATCTTGTAAGTCTAGCATACATTGGGGACAAGGGCGAGCTCTAGCTCATATATTTGTGGAGTAGTATTTAGAAGAAACTTTTGTATAGAGAGCTACAGATTGAATCACCAGCTGTCAAAATGAAGACCTCTTAACATTTAATGTCCTTGTTGCAATGTCATTCCTTGTTTACATGTTTCTTTATTTTGCACCCTCAGTTTTAAGCGCTTTAAATCATATGAAATAATTTTTTTTAATACTTTGTTATTAAAATAGACATTACGTTTTTTCGGACTGAGAAAAATGCCGAAACGAAGGCAAAAACGTATAACAATGGAAGTGACACTTCGTTTGGTTGGGCAGAAACATTTTTATATTCATTCCAGAAGTTGCATTTTTTTTTATCTCATTGGAGCTCGAGATTTTACATTGTTTTGGATCGCAAAATGATTGCATACTTTTAAAAGTTGCTGAGTTGATTCATGAAGCTAATTGTTGCTGTTAAGCGTTAAGTTGAGTTGCGATTTCATGAAACACTTTCTTTGTATGGTGACCCCTTTATTTTTTACCTTTACTGTTTGGGAGATGCAGCTCTGTGACAGACGAACGGACGGACGGAGAGCGGATACTGAGTAATAGGGTTCCTTTGGATCCTTTAGTAATGGAACCCTAAAAATGAATCTGTATCATTTGGTAAGATGTTGCATTTTACACAATCATCACTTACTGAAAATCAAGTCTGAATGTTCATATACTTCAACGAAGCTTAGAATGACATTATCGAAACTTTTTCAAGCAGAACTTGAAATGTGAACGAATGTTGAGTAAATTGATATTTTCCTGTAAAAATAAAGCAAGTGCTTTAACTTTCACTTTCCTCATGGGCTTCTTAAGCCTTAGGTACATATAAAAATGAAAATATTTTTGACAAGAACAGCTTCGGTAAAGGTTTTTATTTGAAAAAGATCTCTATAAATAGTCTTAAACTATCCTTACTGGAGGCTTTTTCGAAGCCTCAAAAGATCCTGACGTTTTCAGTGGCTTAACATAAAGAAAAGAAGGTTTATTTACGCCACTGCCAAAACCAATGAAAAGTTCGAATTGCTTGCTGATGCAAGATATAGACTCATCGGATTAATTTCTGTTTTCAAGCTTGAAAATAAGCCGTGTGGTCTCTAGGAGCAACCAGTAATGAAAAGGTTGACACAATGGTTTGTTACTATTTAAAGGAGCTCGATTATTCAAATAATGAACACGATATTGAAGTTTGTAGTATCGCTGTGAAACGCATATGGAGTTAAGAGAAGACTATGTTGACAAATAAAACAATTCTCCACAAAGCATTTGTGTATTTTTGTAAAGTTGTACCTTGGTACAACTATGCCAAGACTTGATGTCCTCCTGAGGAAAGTCGCTGCCAGGCAGATGATTGGATTTTATTTTGCATAAAAATCTTCGGCAAACACTTGTATGGCTTAAAGTGTTTTGATTTGAAATTTTGACATATCATCTAGTTTAAAATATGGGTAAATAACCATCTGACAGAATGTACGACCAATAGCCAATTATGTCAAAATTGTCAATGATGTAAATTTTTTTTAATCTTGGGTTACAACGGATTATTGAAGAAAACTATCTAACTTGGCCATCGAATTGATTTCAGGATCTAAAGTATGACAACCGACCAGGTTAACATCCATTGTTAAGGATACTAGAATCCTACATAGAAAATAGACTTTTTTATTGCTAAGAAGACACATCTATAGACACATAATAATCGAGTCAGTTATTTAAAAGATACAAAAATCGTTGAACAAAATATGCAAATGGACCAGGGTTTGGCGAATCATTTTTAAAACACCTGAATGGATGTAAACTTTGCATACACAAAAGTTTACAAATGTTGAACTAAGTATCTACGGTTAACGCTATATGCTAAGAAGAAATGGATAGTACACGAGAAAAAGAAACGTGCTGAGCTTGAATGTACGGAGTGGTCTGCGAAAACTTTTAGTTTCAATTATTGAATACATTCTTTGTTTACAATTTTTTTTTAGAATTTTCTTTGAAAAACTTGAGTAATTTATTATGACAAGATTCTACAAAGATTCAGAATAAAGATTATTTCGAAATTTCTTTCATGTGCGAAATGCGGTTCAGCGGTTTCAGTAACAAGAAGCTGTCTGTGATCTTCCGAATGCTGGTTCGAAATCATGTGAACGTTGCTCGAATGCAGACAAGTATTGATGAAAATTCCGAAAAAATCCAGAAAACCACAAATTAGTACTCGGAATGCTCTGCGTTTTCAAGAAAGGTGTCGAGAGAACTTCGGGCTTATTCACAAACTCTAAATGAGCGATGAGGCCCATTTTCACCCCGTAGCATAAATAAACAAAATTGCAGAGTATGGGATACCGAAATCCAAAAATTATTATAGAACGTGATATGCACCCACCAAGATACACAGCATGGTGTGGAATAACCTCAGAAAGGATCATGGGACCGTTTTGCGGTAAACCTTTAACTGTGGAGGTGGTGGTAAATATTACCCTCTCTTTACATTTTTTTGAATTACTGTCTTCCATTGCCCTCTCTTAATTTAATTCTTAGTATTTTCTCATATCGTCATTTGTATTACTCAGTTGTATTTTGGCTGCAGTAAGCATAGCATGAGCGCAGCAATACACGTACACGTTTACGTAATTTTTTCTATGAAAATATTTTGCCACCACGTCAGCGTAAGCATAAGTATTCAGTAGAAAACAATTTACCACACATCAAATTTAACGTAAAATTTTCATAGAATTATTTTTACCACTCGTCCGTTTTGTTGTTGGTAAACAATTACTTATTTTGAAAACGTATACAATTTATAACATTGTGCGGTTACCAGTGGCTTTACAGCAAAAATTGATATAATTGAACTGCGCTCATTTTTCGGTATCTTGATCTATACATCTGTGTTCAGATCTAACCACGAGGCCACAAAATTTATTTTTGCAACTGATGGAACGGGTAGAAACATTTCTAGAGCTACAATGTCCGATGCACAATTCCTTAATATTCTAAGTTGCGTACGATTTGATAAGTCTTGTGATAGAAGCCAACGATTATTAAGCGACCCATCAGCTGCAGTTTCAGAAATATTCAAAATATTTATAGAAAACTGCAGAAAAAAATATTCAATTGGTACTCATGCTTGCATTGATTAAATGTTGGTAGCATTTCGAGGCAGATGCAAGTTCAAGATTTACATGCCAAAGAAACCCGCAAAATATGACACGCACACAGTATCGAGCGAATGCTTATATTTACTTTGGAAAAAACTCTGATGGAGTTGGTCTAACAAATGAAGAAAAACGGCTTGCAGTACCAACACAATCAGTAATAAGGTTGTGCAAAATATTAGAAGGTAGTAGAAAAAATATTACTGCTGACAACTGGTTTTCGTCACTCCAGCTGGTGGAAGAACTAAAAAAACGACGCTGTGAACGCCTACATTATTGTTCAATCTGCAAAGGATTTTGATTACAGCTCAAGGGGAGACTTTTTAAAAAAGCTGGCAAGACAAATGGTTTTATCACATTTGCAAAGACGACAACACAACCAAAGGCTCCCTCGGTCATTACGAGACACAATCGGTAACATTTTGGGTTCGGACTCAGTAGCTCCGCCTCCGATTGAGTCGATCCCTGTTGCTCGTAAATTATGCTACATATGCCCGAGTAGGCTAAAGCGAAAAACTACACACATTTGTCTAAAATGTAGCAAGCCAAAGTGTATGGGATGCAGCAAACGTGTATGCGTAGACTGTGCAAACACAGAATTTAATGAATAAAAAAATCCTCCATTTCCAGAATTGATTTTTTTTTTCAATGATATCTTTTATTTCTTTAAGTATATATATTTGGCTGTATATATATTTGTTTAATTTATAATATTTGTATAAGTTATTGATGTTATGTTTTTTTTATTATTATTAGAAATGTAGTAGCTTATTTTTAAAAAAACAAATAATTATGAAGAAATGTTTTTTATTAAATTTTGTTAGTAAAATTAAAAGGGGTAAAATTTACCACCACGTCACTGACTATGTCCCAAAATTTCACCTCCACAGTTAAAGGTTAATGTGGATGGTTTTCAATACCGGTCATTTATTGACTTTTTTTTTTAAGGCCAGAGGTAGAGAACAATTCAGAATTTCACCGTCTTAAAGATATTATCTTTAAAACATAATGTGCACATATTTCCTAACCAAAACCTTAATTTTAATTAATTTTAATGTTGAACAAAATCAGAAAAAACAATCAAATAAATCTTAACGTTTCATTTGCGAAAAATGTACTGAGCACTTGGAATTCTTTTCGAGTAAAGTATCTTTAACAAGTTTTATACGAGTTTAAACTTTAATCTATTTTGGCTGCTTGCACACAACTTAAGGTTTAAAAATAAAGTTCTTCGAACTAAAGCTCAATGGTATATTCGGAAGAAAGATAAGGCATTGGTCAGATGGAAGATGAAATAAGAAACGTTGTCTGCAAGCTTAGTATCCGTCTTCACAAGAACCTTTCTATGACAAACCTTGGGCGCAGACTTCAAAGAACAAAACCATTCTACCTTCAGCAATTGGGGTTATAATGTTTTTGAACTGTTGACTTCAAAGGAATTAGGAGGTCTTTTTTGGTGAAAAAATAATTTTACACAGCTGAAGTGTTCATGAAGATTTTCTTTAAACCACGTAGACGAAAAAAAACAAATCTCTTAACAAAACGGCCCAGCAAATATTTATCATCTGCATGATGGTCATCCTAGCCAGATAACTTGCTGCATATAAGAAAAATCCATTTTAAAATCAAAAAGTTTCTTCTGGACAAGGTATGACTTAAACTCAATCGATATTTATAAAATTCGAGTCACGTTTTCAGTTTGACAATGTGATGTGATTTATAAGTCAGATTTATTATCCTCAATCTACTAACTTTGTCATCCAATCGTTATCCTGACGGATGAAAATTCGTTGTATGCTGACTTTATGGACTACGTGCATAGAGTTTATGTACAAAAAAATTATACCTATGAGCACATTTATGCACATTCTTTGACCTTCACTTAAAATACTCGCATTTTCAGCGTGGAATAATAATTAAGTTTCCTCTTGTGTTTTAACTTAAATTCAAAATACCCAATTGTCACGCTACGACCTTCCACCAAGAGTCTATATTAAACAAATGAAACCCTTGAAAGCCACGGAAATTGTATTTCAAACACATATACTTAAAATAAAAACGATGGAAATTTCAACTTGTTGTAAGAACATAAATGCTGTTTTGGCAAAAAAAGGGAAACATTCACTATAGCACCAGCGCAATGTCCACTATCTACAGTTAAAACAAAAAACAAGGATAAAAATACAACCAACTCTCTAGACAAATAAAATATGTTTCTGTAAAAAATATTAATAGATTTTTTTTTCTTTTCAAAAAACACAATTACAACAATATTATTACTAAATATTTTTATTATTATTTATGAAATAAAAATTTTAATTTAATTTAGATACTCACATCTCTCATATTGTACGTTATCACTAAATTATTTACAAAACTGTCATAAAACTCCGGATAGAGATCAAGGACATCGAGCATATCCTCCCGATGGATTTTATGTAAATCACAATACGTAAGCGCTCGCACGTTACTATTTGATTTTCCAATTGTCGAATATATACAAGGATTCTCACCAAAAATATCGTCCTTTCCTGGAAACACCAAAAATAAATGGAAGCGATTCCAAAAAAGCAACAAAACGCCAATTTCAATTGATTGTAATTTATTTATGAGAAAAAAAAATAAATAAAGGACATTTTAAGATGAAGCGAACTTACCTAAAATAACCATAACTACATCGTCTCGAAGGATTTCTATGGATCCGCGTGCTATAAAATACAATGATGTAAGGACATCGCCCTTATGAACTAGTGTATCGCCGGGGGGTGCATGCGTTGTTTTGAACTTAAGTGACAAAGCTCTGAAAAATTATACACAACAAAGTTTTTTTGTTTTTTTTTTGCTTTTTTTTTGTTATTTTCTGGAAAATTTTTGTAATTTTAAATTGGCTGTTGTTGTTGTTGTTGTCTTTTTTCGTTTGTTTATTTAGGAGAATGTATTTGGGGATAAAAATTTCGAGGACAGTGAACAAACAAACCGCACGAAAGGCGAAGGATACCGCTGTAAATGTTTGCCATTTTGGATGACTCTAGTTTGCTTGGATGAATTGTTGTTTGATTTGGTGTCAACTTTCGACACGAAAGAAATGTTTATCACTTTGGCAAACTATAAATGATTGGAATTGAATGGAGAATAATAATCCCGAATGCACATTTCAATTTAGATTGAGTCAATAATAATTTCCCCATGGACTTGGCTGTACGGTGCGACTAGATAGAGGAGGTAATAATTTATAAGCCGAAAGCAAGCACGTCAATTTATCCAAATGTGTGCAGATATAAGTGCATAGACAAATGTCAGAAAGTTGAACCTTAAGCAAATATTAATTCGTTGGATTCAATAAAGGTCTGCAGATAAATTCTAACATTCATTGGGTGGAACGTCGACGAGGAACTTTTTGAAGTTGGAGCATAATAGGAGTTCGAGTTGTTTAAAGAGAGTTTTCCAATTTTTGGATAAGAACAACCTGAGTACTGCATTTCGCAGGTTTAATGTTGTGCTAAAGTTTTCACAACCCTACGCAAATTTTTCAGCCACTCAAAATTATCGAATAATAGAAAAAGGTATTGACAAGGTGTAACCACCTTTTTATTCAAAAAGTGGTTAATTCTCAGCTTTAAACATGCACTACTGGAACTATGGATTGAAAAGACTACAAAGGACTCTAAAGCTATAGAATGATGAAGTCATCTGTTTTTCACTGCAACCAATATTGACGTGAGTGACTGAATACCTGTTTAGTTGAAATATGTGTATGCAAGTATGACGTTGATTAACTTATTTATACGAACTTTTCAACATGACTTATGATTGGCAAAAAATAAACATTTGGGAGCGAAAAACAGGTTTGGGTGACGCAATTAATTACGTGCCCAGTTAGCCGCCCAGAATTTCAAGTAATGGGAAACAAAATACTGCGAATCGAACCAATGCAAAAAAAACAATATCGAGTTGCAGTCCCTTTCGGACCTCGAACATTGAGCCAAGTTACAAGTTACAAACCACTAAGGCATTTTTCAATTCTTCTTCTTTCTCTTTTGGATGTTCTGGATGTTTACAATCACTTGAAAGTTAGCACATTTTTAAAAAAAATACCTTTCGATAAGCTTTAAAATAAAATATGTCATAAATAATGGAGAAACTCCAAAGACAGTTTCAAAAGCCTGAGCATAGCTTCTAATTGATTTTTATAGTAGGACTACCGGTTGAATATGTCTTTATTGCAGACAACTTCATATCTATTACTCTGAGGTGAATTTTGACCACGACAGCTGTCACATCAGAAACTTCATGTCATTGTCTAATTATTCCAGTCTAGGTTATTGGTCATTAGTGAAAAGATACAAATTTTTGTAAAGCCGTAAAATGTCTACATTCGTGCCTTTTGATGCCACAACATTTGCGGGAAGTTTTCATATGCTTCTTCCATTTAAAGAAAAAAGCAACGGAAGCGCATCAATTGCTTACCGAAGCTTACCCGGGCTATACTATAGACTTTAGAATGTGTCAGCGGTTCAAAGATAGCCAGGTGAAAAAGTTTGAAGACCATGAATTGGAGGCATTGCTCGATCAAGATCCGTCACAAACGCAATATGAACTTGCAAAATCACTTGGCGTCGCTCAGCAAACCATTTCCGATCGTTTGAAAGCATTGGGAATGATCCGAAAGGCAGGACATTGGGTGCCGTATGAATTGAAGCCACGAGACGTCGAACGCCGATTTTGCATGTCCGAAATGCTGCTTGAAACCCACAAAAAGAAGTCTTTTTTGCATCGAATCGTCACTGGTGGATACCCCGGATACGTATGGATACCCCGGACATGCCTCAACTTCGACGGCAGTTCAGAATATTCATGGCCTGAAGGTTATGCTGTGCATTTGGTGCGACCAGAACGGTGTTGTGTATTATGAGCTGCTAAAACCGAATGAAAAAATCACAGGCGAGGTCTACCGACGACAATTGATGCATTTGATCCGAGCACTGAAGGAAAAACGGCCGGAAACGGTCGCAAGACACGATAAAGTTATTTTGCAACATGACAATGCTCGGCTACATGTTGCAAATGTCGTCTAAACTTACCTTGAAACTCTCAAATGGGATGTCCTACCCCACCCGCTGTATAGCCCAGACCTTGCGCCATTCGATTACTATCTCTTCCGATCGATGCAACATGGCCTGGCTGACCAGCACATCATCGAAATGAGATGATGTCAAAAAATGGATCGATTCATGGATTGCGGCCAAACCGGTCGAATTTTTCAGAACGGGTATCCATGAATTACCAGAAAAATGGGAAAAATGTGTGGCTAGCGATGGGAAATTCTTTGAATATTGAGTTTATATCTATTTATCCTCAATAAAGCATTGACTTAAAAAAAAACGACATTTTCAACCGGTAGTCCTATTATATCAGTTAATAGACAAGTCAAATTTCAAACAAATGAAGCTCCCTAAAAACCGGTTCACAACTCATAAGGGAATTCATGCTACTACAGTCTGCTCAATCTTTTGGCAGTTGTTTAAGCCCTCGTGTTTCAATTTTAATTTAAATTTAACTTTTATAATTTAAGTGCCTTACTTTATATTTCAAAAAACGCCTAGTTTTGCCATAAAGTAGCTGATATGATTTTATTTTTGTTAAGTTTTTGAGGTAGATTTTTATGGCCAGTTAATGACGTTTCCAATTTTTTTTTTTTTGTTTTTATGTCTTGGTTCCGCTAAGGTAACTAAGAACCCATAACGAAAATTTGTACAAAGCAAGCTTAAGTTTATAAGTAAGATGACAAAAGTTTGGAATTAAGACAGAAAACTCATGATTTATAGGCTTTAAAAGATCCGATTCCAAAACGTATATTATTCGAAAAAAAGTTGTTTAAAACTGCCAAATAGAATTTGGGTTTGGTAAGAGACCTACAAATTTGTAAGAAAGGTTCAATGACGCTCAATGACGTTATGATACGTTCAGTTATCTGGCTATGCATACTTAACAAGAATATTTTTAAAGCATAGGGATGTCAGACTCATAAACCCAACTGCACCAAGGCAAATGATTGTCAACCCAGAAGCCTTAATCCTTGTTCCAAAACTAGAAATATCAAAGGACCGATCAAAATAAGACATCTGTTGTGAAAAAGACAATCAAATTGCTGAAAACACAGTACCAGAGTTTGTGCAAGTAAAGTATCAGGAAAGTTCTTTAGAGCATAAGAAGTTCGTATTAATGACTTTTGACAGCATTTTAAAATACTATTCGTTAAAAAATAAATAAGTTTTGAAATGCAAAAAATTACAACATAGTCGCAGACTTGGTTCACCAAACGATAGGCAGTACAATCGTTATCTCTTAGGTTGGAAAAAGCTCGACAAGATAAAATGATCGATAATTAGCAAGACAGCTGAAAAAATTTAAGGTCCTGTCCTGTCCTGCGAGGTGGACGAAGGGAGGAGAAGGTACAATCGCGAACGCTCCGAACTGTACCAAGGTGTGAATATAGTTTGACAAGTAAGACTCAGTTGACTAAAATGTCTTTGCAACATCGAACTGAATAGTCAAAAATGCTCCAGCAAACACAGAGTAACACAGTACATTGGCCCATAAAAAAAGGAAGATTGAAACTCCGGTTCCATGATCAACCAACTTGGATGCAAGTAAGCTTAGTCTAACCAACTGGAGTAGCGTGCCGGGAAAGCAGGTTAAACTTAGCTGAAATCTTGCGAGGGAAGATGGCCTACGAATTAACATAAAAAAATGAATAACAGTGACTTAACAGTCCATTGTTTGTGGAAAGGGTCTAAAGTACGACCGTATTGCATCACTCGATAGAGCTTTCTAATCTAACTCCACTCAAAACTTTTCGAAATTAACGAAGAAAACTAAAACAGAGTTATATATCTCATCTCAGCCATTTTGCTAATAGGGAATACATTTTTATAACTCATTTCGCAAATGTGGTGCGAGGCAAAGTCTATTTTTGAAGTTGAGTACGTAGGAATGGTGTTTAATATATTTCCGTCATAAAACCTTAAATATTGTTCTCTAAAAGTTCTCGTCAGATTTTTGATTGCTTGCAAATATGTCGCTTAAGTTTATTCGGATTAAATTGACGTGCCTTACTGTTCATCTTGTCAAAAGGAAGAACACAGATTTCGGTCGATGCTAAAGCTCGAAAAATGAGACATTTGCTGCAAGAGATAGTTTCTTTTTCCGAAATGTGCATCTTTTGAAAAATTTATCTAAACAGTAAAAATAATATAATTTCATGTCGTTCCCCAAAGAAGTAGATAAAAACAAACAACGTAAATTTTTCTCTAGCTGCTAAGTACAAAAAGATACACAAAAAACACAACACCCATTGAGCATTAAGATAATTAAAAAAAAAAACAAGGACAAAATAAACAGCCTTTGGGGTTATAAAGCAAGGATCATAGTTTTGTTTGCCCCCAATTGCATTCCTTAAAACAACTGTACCAAGCCAACTGTGTAACGATTTGTTTCTTAAGTTTACGATGAGCGAATAGTAGAAATATGAAATTTAAATGAACCCTAACAAGTGGACACTTTCAACGCCGTGAGTTTACTCCTCTCTTTCACCACGCTGTACAAAATATTTATAGCAATTTATTTATAAATACTATAAACCTCCATCGATGTACAATATTATGTATGACTGAGTGAGTGTGTAAAGCATTTATCCACGCGCTGCACATACCATCACATTAAACACAACCTATAGCTAAAGGAAAGCAAAAGAATAAGAAAAATAGTTATAGATATTTTTTTTTTGTTTGTTTTTGGTTTTAGATTTATTTACAAGAATTATTATTATTTTATTAAAATAAATAAAAAAACAAAATAAATATAAATTGCAGAAGGTCTGTTTTCGAGTGATATGAAAAATGATACAGTGGTGATTTTGAAAAAAAAAAATCGATAGATAGCAACAATGGATACTATTTGTTGTTGTTGTTGAAGAAATAAATAATAATAATAATAATAATTATAATAATAATAATAATAATAATAATAAGAAAACTATGTATAGTATTTATTTTTTAACACTAGGCATATAGACCCATTCTTAAATAGCATTTAATAGTACTATAGACAGAGAAAGCCAGCAGCAGTATTAAAGCTTTTCTTAAGAATAGATAGATATCCTATGATCAAGTCTACCAGATGAAAACCAAGATACAACAAGACAACGGTACAAAGAATATTAAAACAACAGATTTTTGTTTTTGTTGTTAATTGTTAAACATATATATACAGTTTTAATTTACATATATATATTTTAAACAAGATCAGAAGCTGAAGCAGATATTTTTTTAAGATTAAGGGCTGCAAGCGCATCGTGGCGTAGAGCTTCGTTTTGGAAGTCAATGGTTTTTGTATTGTTTTTTTTTTTTGTCTTTCCAGATTGCAGAGCTGTTTTTTTTTCGATTGATCCGTATTGGTAAAAAAAGAAAACTATCATCACAAAATCATTATATTACATATCCTTTTTACAAGAAAAAAAAATAAATAAAAACTAAACGATTTACAAGGCGGAGCACGGCGATGAAAGTGCAAGCATTTGATTAAAGTAGTTTGAAACGGCAGGCGGACGGGCGGGCGGGCGCTTCTATGATATAAACGATAACGAGTATCTTTGTTTTTAAATATACGAGGGGTAAGATCACAGTGACAGATATACACAGATAGGAGAGTAAAGCTCAGTTTGATGTCAGGATTAGAATTGGATTGTTCCAGTACCAGTGCAGTCAAATGGCTATGACCCTTCAACCAATTGTAATCCTTTCAATTGAAAATTATGTTAGGACTTTGAAAGCCCATTCGATTGGAAGTTTTACAAACGATGGAAGGTATCATTGTGGTGTATAAAATAAAAGGCTCTCATACTGGTGTCATCTGGTTGCACTGGTACACCACAAAACCCAAGTCTGTGTTGTTTTCTTTTCGCTTTTCGTTTTTTTTTTTTTTGTTTTCGTTGTGTAGTAGATTTCTTACCTCAAACAACCAGGACTGGCTCCTTCGAAAGCTGGACAACTTGTCAGCAAGTTACGATTTAAGTGCAGACAAATGTCGGCTTGCAAGCATTCGGGAAATCCTTTCAATACAGAATTCATATCGATTCCATTGGTATACGTCCAGGCGTGTTGAAAATATTCTTCTAAACGTTGTCTTAATGGATTTGGTATCTGTGTGTGTTAAAAACAGAACACGAAGAAACAAAATAAAATTAAGAAACCAAAAAAAAAACACGGTGTTTTTGAAAACGTTTATATTCGATTTTTCTACTTGTTTTTTTTTTAGCAAAAAAATTAGAAAATTTAACCAAACAAAAGTGTTTGATTTTAATTTTGTTTAAGACAACGCGAATGAATTGAAAATTGATACCAAAATTAATTAAGACAATTTGACATGAGTTTTGAGAAAACAAAAACAACAATAGAAAGATGATGAAAGTTGAATGGAAAATAATAATAAAAAAAAAACAAACAAAAAAATAAATAGACACTGACAGACTTATAGAGCGAAACAGCGTCGCAATAAGCGTTTGAATCGCATTGAATCCATGACACGCGTATGCGAAGTGACGCAGAAAGAGAGACAGATAGATAGACTGAAGACGGATCACCGATCAGCGGAGCTGATCCGAACTTACCTGATGAAATCGAATGAATTCTCGTACGCGTAGCATTTGGGTATGATACCTGGCGGTACCAGAGTAGAGCCTTTGGATGATCGCCGATACATTACCGAATATGCTGGCGTACATGAGGGCTGCAAGCAAACAGAAAAGTAAGAAATTTTGAATCGAAGAATGATGGTTTTGATGGTTGTATTTTTAGATTGATGATGATTTTGATGGAGCACACAACCAGTGGTAATTGAATGTTAAAGTTGATCGTCCATGTGTTTATTTATGTTTTTTTTTTTTTTTATTTTTCATCAGTTTGCTACAAAGCTTTTGCCCACTTTGAAGCAACTGAATTTCAAATGGAACCAATTTTGAGTTTTTGCCAATCATTTGTTTTAGTTTTTAGGATGAGAACAATGAGAAAGGGTGTCATGACAGCATCCGTTTTTTTTTGTTAGTGCTTTGGATTTTCGAGTATTAAGTACGTAATTGAAGATTCATAAAAGGATTGTAAAGTAAAGTCACAGTTTTTCCATTATGTCATCTGAAAATAAGACTAACCCTAGGGGAGGAATTCTATGTCTAACAAGTGGATACATATGCGCCCCAAAGAAACAACAAAAAATACAGATACTTTGACGGCATACTCATTCTACTTATAAATTTTACTTAAATAATTTATTTATTTATTCAAGTTGAATACAATTTAAAAAAAACTTCATTCATTTTCTAGGGTCTATCAATAGCTTCGCCTTCATTCTTATGATTTACCACTTACCTTGTGTTGTTTCACTTAGTTTTTAACCTTTTTTGAGCTATGAATCATTTAAAAATGTTTTAGAAAATATTTTGTTCATAATTAATTTAATCTTTTGACCAATTAAACACTGCCCTTTATTTACACGAAAAATTAAATTGCATTTGTTTTTGAATAAAAAGAAAAATATCTGAAAAATTTGCAGTCAGAAAAAAAAAAAATTACAGGGAACCATCATTTGGCACTCTACCATTACTTTGCTTACATGCTTTAAATTGTATTAGGCTTTAATTGAATTTTAATGCGTTTTATACAATTAAAAAAAATAAACTAATTTAGTTTGGCGGCATTGCAAAACTAAATTATTATCCTTTTGCGTTTTCAACTAAACTAAACTTTTTAGTTAAAATGGAATTTAAGCTTAAATTTGACGATGATTTGTCGGTCGAATGGCTTTCTGCGAAAATCAGTGAAATGGAAGCAGATTTATTTCTCATATTTTGTTGAATCGTATTGACGAAAAAAATACAAATTCCGCCACATGTTAGGAGACAATTCATGGTAAAAGGGTTTGTATGCAATTTTTCATGACATCAGAGACAAACTTGTATGCATTATTAATATTTCCTGGTATACCGACTCATCCTGTTTAAATTTATTTCCTTAAATTGCACCGAATTTTCAATTCATAGTTGTATAGTATAACTATTGACTACTAACTACAGTGTTTTTCATATGTAAAAAAATGTATAACTCTTTTATTTATGGATATTTTTGAGTATTTTTTTTGTTGCAGGCATAAGACTTGGGAAACTTGATATGGAGAACTACACGATTGCACCACGAGCACAAATCGTAGCAAATTATTTTTGGAAAACAGTCAGTCAGTAATTTACAGCCAACGTGCCTACCGGCAATTTTATGGATTTCGAAATGCTCCAATAGCTCCCACTATTCGTGCAATAATGGTTGGCATTCAAAAATTGTTCCAGATTTAAAGGACTTTTCCTCCACCCTGTAAAAGTAGAATACAATTTCTGCTTGAGCACTAAGACACCATCAATCAATTTAGTGACTGAGCTTTATGCCCAAAATTGAAGACGTTTATTTTTACAGAGACGGCGCCATATAAAGGGTTTTTCAACAGGGACGCTACAAAAGAAGAGCGACAGGGACAGCAAACGACGCCATATTTCTTGCCGCTCTTTTGACATTTCTCTTCAGTAAGGTTTGCCATTTCATGATGGAAAGATATATGAGCAAACAACGAGTCGAAATTATTAAAATTTATTATCGAAATTCGGAGTCAGTGGCCTCAACGTTAAGAGCGCTACGTCCAATTTATAGTCGTCATAATCGTGCTAGCAGATCAACAATTTGAATCCACAGGCACAGTACAAACTGTTCCCGTGCCAGTGAGACAAAGAAGTGCCCCTAGTGTCGAGAATATTGCTGCCGCTGAGGCTTCAGTTGCAGAAAGCCCAAATGTGTCTCTCACACGTCGTTCTCAAGCGTTGGGCATCTCTGTGACGTCGTTGTGGCGAATTTTGCGAAAAGATCTTGGCCTACACCCTTACAGGATTGAATTGACACAAGAACTGAAGCCGCTTGACGACCAGAAGCGTCGTATATTCGTGAATTGGGCTGAGCAACAACTTGAAATTGATTCGGATTTTCATCGAAAAATCATCTTCAGCGATGATGCTCATTTCTGGCTGAATGGCTCCATCAATGAACAAAATATGCAATATTGGTCAGGCAGCAATCCACACGTACTCCATGAGTCATCATTGCACCCTGAAAAAATTACGGTTTGGTGTGGTTTATGGGCTGGCGGCGTCATTGGGCCGTACTTCTTCCGTGATGATCAAGACCAGCAAGTTACTGTGAATGGGGATCGCTACTATTCAATGATAATAAAATATTTTTGGCCCCAATTGGATGATATGGACTTGGAGGACATGTGGTTCCAACAGGACGGCGCCACAAGCCACACAGCGAATATCACAATCAAACCAAGTTTGGAGAATGTGTTATCTCACGAAATGGTCCAGTCGTTTTGCCGCCTCGGTCGAACGATTTGACGCCGTTAGACTATTTCCTGTGGGGCTACGTCAAGTCTATGGTCTATGCTTGAAAGCCATCGACAATTGATGAACTTCGTACGAATATCGAACATGAAATTGCAGCAGTATCGGCCGATTTATGCTTGAAAACCGTCGAAAATTCGGTTCAGCATCTGGACTTCTGCAAGCGTGCCCGTGGTGGCCATGCAAAAGAAATCGAGTTCCATTCATAATGGCATCGAACGTACTTTCACAGGAATAAAGAATTTTATTGATATCCAAAACCGTTTTTGTGTTATTTATTGAAAAACCCTTTACAACACATTTGTTGAAACTATTGAACTACTGCGTTATATATTTTTATTTGGTTTTAGTAAAAATTTTCCTTTGGGTATTTGGGCTCAAACAAAACATAAGACATGCAAAATACAGTCTTAAGGGTTTGAAAACTTAGTAAAATATTTTATCAAACGAATGATTTTTGGCGAAAGCAGAGCCGACGCAACGCAAATTGGCAGATTATGTACATCATTAATTTTGAATTTTAGATAATGGTAAAAATAACACCAGTTTTCCCCTTATTTTTGTAAAAATGTTACGTCTTTCTATGAAGTCAAAATGACACCTCCTAATGGATAAATATAAAAATTAAGTACTTTTTCAATGAAGAAATGAAAGCCATTCCAACAGCTAAGCTTTTAACATACCGTCCTTTTTCTCCGAAAGCAAATAATCAGTGCATTCATGCTTTCGCGATTAAAGCCTTTCACTAAACTGTTTTCTTAATCGTAAAGTTTTTGCGACTGTATATTTCAAAAAAAAAATTTTAAAAGGCTGCCATAAGAAATAAAAAAACAAAAATTCGCGACGTTCTAACGTAGTTTTGTATTTCGAATAAGCATAGAAAATAAATTCTTAAATTTACCTGAAAGTACTAAATAAATAAAGAAAAATTATTTCAGTTACATCAAATACAAATTCATCTTAAATCTAAGCTAGCTAACGTGTCCAAAAAGCAGAAGGAAAAAAAAAGTAATAACTTGAAAAAAAATAACAACTAAGAAAATAAACCAAGTGCATTTGTTTTATTTTGTTTCTCTTTTTTTAAATTTGTGTTAAAAAATAGTTTATTTGAATTGTATTTAAATAAAAAAAAAATTCAATTACCACTGTTATTCGAGTTTTTTTTTGTAATTCTCGTATTTCCAATTACAGAAGAGCAATGTGAAACAATCATACTTACATCCGACTAACATGACACAAATCGTAAAAATTTTCTCCGCATCTGTATTGGGTGCCACGTTTCCAAACCCCACCGATGTTAACGATGTAAACGTGAAATACAGCGCTGTAATATAGCGTGACTGCAACGAGACAAATCGATTATCGATTAAATATGATCGTGACAACGTGACATCATTATCCGCCAGCCACAATAATAATAATAATAATAATAAAAGAAAATATAATCATAATTTTTTGTTCCACATTTTCTCCGTTATGTACCGCCCCTCCCCCATTCTTATAGATTTTGTATTAAAAAAAAATCACAATCTATTAAATTAACAACTAAACACAAGTGTGTTTGCGGAATTACGAACTGTCTTGACATAACTCATGGTATGTCACCTTTATCGAAGGTCCTCCTGTTTTGTTGTCATAGTAGGGCTCCTGTATGTCATTACCCAGTGAATGCAACCAGCCAACGTCCTTTGGCAACATACTTCTTTCCGCATTTCCAATTGCATACCTTAAAAAACAAAACAAAAAATAAAATCATCCATGTTTGCATTTTTGTATCTATGCAAATTAAAAAAAACTATAATAATAATAAAAGAAAACTTTTATAATTCGTACCAGATGCACGCCAACCAATGGGCAATCAGGGCAAACGTAGCCATAAGCAGCACCAGAACCGCAGCCCCATATTCCGAGTATCGATCGATTTTTCTTGCAACTCTCACGAGGCGAAGCAAGCGGGCGGTTTTAAGTAGTCCAATCAGTGTTGTAGTCTATCAAATGACACAAACAAATAAAAAAACAATAACAAAAAAATAAAATCAAATTATAATTCGAAAAGAAAAAAAACAAAAACACAAATTCTCATCAAAATACCAAAATATATAATATTACTGTGTTTATTTCTTTTTTTTTTTGTAAATATTATTATTATTATAATATTATAAAAAAAATATTATGTCATGTGCAATCAAATTTTAGTTTGTCTGCTCAATAAACTAGAAAAATAAATACAAAAACGGAACCAAATGTCAAATATTAATATCCTTAAAAATAATAAAAAAAATTAGAAACTAACACAAAAAAAAAACAATTGTTATTTCATTTGGGGAAAATCATAAAAATCATAGTGTTGTCCTTATTTGTGTATTCAAAAGTGGATACAAAAAGTACATAAACAACTTTTTCTTTTAAAGGGAGGGGGCGTGAGGACGACACAAACTCAAAAGTATTATAATAAACTTGAAACCATATACAGAGGCATGCTTTGCACATACATACATCTACATGTAGAGGTATTCGTTTATTGAGGCAGGGATATAACTAAAAGGGAGCGTGCCTAGCTTTGTTGTGCCTAAAGCGCAATTAGATATTGTTTAATATTTGGTTTCATTAAAACATGCAAAAAGTATTTGGCTTTTGTTTGTGGTAAATTCATGCTAACACTTTTCTCTTTTGTTTTTTTTTTTTTTTAAATAATTTAGCGTGCAGGAAACAATTTAAGATTCCTTAGTCTCATCATGTGTTAATTTGACGGTTGGTTTTACGAGTTGATAATGATTTTTGTAACGAGTGTTTTTGAGGTTTGATTAAATGATTTCATGTGAATGAAAAATGCATGGAGAATGTCCCTGCGGAATGCACACTGATTGATATGATTGCATTTGAAGGTGATTAAAATTTTCATTCATGATTTTGAGTTCGAATATTGAGTATGTTCAATCGAAAGTAAATCAATATTCGATGTACTGCTGTTTGATGAGGGACTTGGGGTTGACCAAAGATGATATTATTTTATGCAAGATTCCTTCAGGTAGAAGATGTTCCGGGATAGATTTTAAAATGTCAAGCGTCGTTCCATTTACAGCCAAAGCAGAATATTGTATCTCATAAATATTTGTGCTTGAAAAGGTTGTCAAGGAAGTTATTGTCAAGAAGATTCGTTTTATTTGCATATAAAAGCTTTTCCATTAAATATAAACTTCATATCGTGGGGTGGACTTTTTGCAAAATTCGTACGCAAGATTACTAAAATTTTATTGTATTATTTTGGACCACTACGAAAGTTCGATGCAATTTTAGGCTTATTGCTATTTTCCATGTGAGTCCAAGGTCTTCGCGAACTCAATGTTTCATATATTTGCAGAGGTTAACATTTTTAATCCTCACAGGAATGTCTTGAAGGTGTGGGGTAGTTGTAGAAGTTTGCCGAGTACCGAAGACTAATAAATTAGACAAAAATTAACATAGAAAATACAACAGCAGTCATCACAAACGTTGGAGATAAATACTGAAAAATCGCTTGAGCTTGGATACGCAAGAATATAACTCAAAATCCTCAAGATGGTCCTTTAAGTCAGTCCCGCGTATTAAGCGTTAAGAAAATATTGACATTGACATCATTCAAGAACGCTTTATAAAATACGACTTCATAATAGTTACAACAACCTCTTCGGGAAGGATAGTTATGGTAAGTCAGGAACTTGTATTCTAAGAAATAATATTAGCAATGTAACAGGGCTCAAATTGGAAGCTACTTTAACTCAGCATATTTCAATCACAACAAAGCAGCGTCTTTTGAAGAATTCGCTGTGATGGCATTAGAAGCCAGTAGAAACAAGGAAGCGAGATTTATGGTGGAAATTCTGAAGGATTTAGTAACAAAATCAATGATCTTTGTGATCCTATGTTCAGAATAATATATTTCTGTGACTGACTTCAATCAAAGGCTTATGTGCACTGGAAGAAATTTAACCAGACCATTACACAAGCTTTGAAATACCGTCTTTTCAAAATCGAGTTATACGCAAGAACTCGACGCAGGAATAAAGACCATGAAAGGCATGAAAGGAGCCGTGACTATGGTATTCAGAGTCTCGTCAGTTGAAAGAAATCTTCTTCTCGGAACGCATATCTCCTCGGAATTATGGAAGACATCAAAAGCAAAAACTTCCCCAAGCTATATAGATGTTTAATTGATTAAATATGATTTAAGAAATATTCTTATCCTCTCTTGAACAAAAGCTAAGTCATGACCTAGACTTATCTAAGCAGCCATCAACATAAACATCACAAAAACTCAGTGGAATTATACCCTTCATGATTTAGTAAAACAAGAATATTTTAATTCGCTCAGATCTTGAGGTGCAGCTTGACTGGTTTTTGTTCCGAAAGAGGAGAATTACAGGGACAACTCTTCACAAGGTCGTGTAAACTGTTGAAGAGTTAATTCACTCTAGTGATCAACTGAGTAATGGACAGTGCCTTTGGCTCCATAGATTAGGAAAACATTTCTTTATCAGCATCTGATTTATGCCAGGGCTGGTAATTCAGTTAAAACTATAGTGTTCTATCTCAATTTAATCAGCACCACAAAGAGACTCCAATGTTATGTCATTTTTTCTTTCTTTAGCTTTACGTTCAAACTCTGATCAAAATGCGGTCTTTTACATTCAGGCCTATTCAAAGCAGACATACTAGCAATAAGGGGACCATGCTGATTTACCAGCTTCACTGTAAACATTTTTTCAATGCATACTGATAGTCATGTTCCTATCACAGATATATACCAAGCTCTCATCTCAACTAACTTAAAGAACATATGGAAAGAAATTCCAACTAACACTTCTGAAAGATTAAAAGAAAGATCCTCAATCTGGGATCCGGGTTATATCGGAAATGATTTAGAAGTTTCTCTACTTTCGGATTTATTCAAAAAAATCTGGCTCACATTAAATAAGATCAAATCAGCCATAAAACAAATTGGTTATTGCCAACTTTTGACGATTCGTCTACAACAGTAACAATGAAAGTCTCAGTGAAGCCACGTACCACTTTCTGACCTACGCTGACCACAAAAGAAAATTTTGGCCATACCATTCTTCTTTAAAAATTTACCATCCTTTAGTTCAAAAACATCATATTTTTATCCTCCAGGTCAGTGCAACTGTTTCTGCAGTTAAATGGTAGCTCTGATAGAAGAGGCTCGTGGATAACATGATTACGAGGCACCTATGCATTATCACAAGGTTTATCAGCATGAGGTGAAGTCCGCAAATCTCATCCAAAACAGGAAACGTAATTAGTTTCGTAAAGTTAGCAAAAATGGTATTATATCGAGTGGACAGTGGAGTAATCTCAAAAGTCTGGAAACTGTGTCTAGAAGACATAAAAGTTCGATGTGAAAATCAGCTGAATCCTGAAAGTAGTCAAAACCGACTGTACGTCACTTTAATAAGTATTTTCGCCTATCCAACCGTAGGAGCGCCTTTTGGGTGGAGGTTTGGATATTGAACTAGCTCGACTTGGCACGAGCATGGTTATCTCGGCATGCTTTTATACTTCTACTAATAATAACAAGGATATTTCAATCCTTCTGTTAACACCTCATAAAATATACCACCATTCTTCGAGCAGAGATACAAGCGAAGGAGCAGATTTCCAATTCCACAGCAATATCTTTCGAACAAGTGGCGAGGTGACTGTCAAA
Organism: Orthonevra nobilis; assembly: GCA_963555765.1. Lineage (NCBI taxonomy): Eukaryota > Metazoa > Arthropoda > Insecta > Diptera > Syrphidae > Orthonevra > Orthonevra nobilis. The sequence continues at coordinate 36,883,278 of OY743226.1, forward strand.
GCCCCCTACTCAAACACTGTCTCCTCTATTTGGGTGCAGAATAATCAAACATTCACATAGGAATCTTCCTCTTAAAGACATTGCAAAGCTTTCAAAACTACCAGGTTGCCTGACACATGGGGTGTGGTTTGAAATATCGTTTCTTAACTGAACTGCGTACGGCTTTCATGCAGCAAGCTCAGTCGTCATCAGCTTTTGGAAATGGAATTGAGGTTATCCGAAATCACTTGAGCTATTGGTTCATTTGGGACTAATAGGATGCCGAGGCTGAGCATGAGGTTCCGGTTTCGAATCCAGAGAGTAAAATCATTTTGAAGCATAATTGCAATGATGAATCTATTTGGGTGCACTTCCGAGCAACAATAAAATTTTTGTGCAACTCCCGAAATTTCTGGTATCAAAAGATCTGTCAGCCAAAATTACTGAACAAGCTATTATTCTGCATTATATGACTCATGGAGGCTTAAGGTTTGGAAACGCGTGCCGTTCAGTTTGTAGGAATCGTACTGAGGTGGGAGTGATCTCATTTGGCGGGCATGGTTCTTAAGTTTTTTTTTTCTGGCTCTCTGCGTTTAAACAAACCGCGATTGTAACATGTCGTGAACTGAAGTTTCTCGGTCTACCCGATTACCTTGGTATCTCACATTTATGTTGACCATCCAAGGGCCTTAAGACGCCTGAATGCCAACATCCGGGCACAAATTGTCAACTGACTACTATGCTATAAAGGGTCACAGTCGTACGTGGAGTCGTGACATGGTTTTTTAAATTGTGTTGAGGAAAAAAAATGTATTTTTATATCAGGACCTTATTGCGTTTGGGATCAAATCACTCTACTGGAGTGGCAGACCAGTGAGAGAAGTCTGAATACGTGGATCGCCATAACTACATTGGTCACTTAACGGCTTTTTGACATGGCGCGATAAGTTCTGTCGTCAAAAAAATGGCACTTCCACGTACTTCTACTTATTTAAAAAATACTGCGAATCGAGTGAATGCAAATAAGTCGGACTACCAAAATGTAAGAAAAGGAGCAGTCTATTAGAATTTGGTTACTTTCCAAAGTCCAAAGAAAGAAGAATTAGAAGTTAATTTAAGGGTAAAAAATAGGTTCAGCCTTCAACCAACCTCGTACCATAAACAGATTTCGAAATGAGAAATTATTCAATAAATTCAATATAAGGATCATATTTGTTTATATTAAATTAAAATACATATACCCAAATTTGATGAATACTTTCAA